>OZ018320.1:49405501-50605501 GCA_963969495.1 Ceratothoa steindachneri
ATTGATTCGTTAACTTATTAATAGTGTATTTACATTTAATCATTTGTTTTGTTCTTGGCCACTCACAACTTAGTTGCTTATGTTTAGAATTGTACACTTTTTAAATCACATATAAATTGGTTATATAAGTAACTATATTTATATTTATCTGCTTATGCACCGTTTTTGACTATATTATTATTTACTTATTCAGTTTGTGTATTAATTTACGTATTAAATATAAATTAATTTTAATCTTTCGATTCTCACTTTTTATTGATTGACACTTTTTATTTATTTGCTTATGCACCGTTTTTGACTTTATTATTATTATTTACTTATTCACTTTGTGTATTAATTTACGTATTAAATATATATTAATTTTAATCTTTCGACTCTCACTTTTTATTGATTGACACTTTTTACTTATTCACTTTGTGTAATAATTTACGTATTAAATATATATTAGTTTTAATCTTTCGACTCTCACTTTTTATTGTTTGTCACTTTTTACACAATGTCCGACGTTTTCATTCCGTTTTTTATGCGTTTGAAGGTCGCCGCGTTCACCGTGTGAAGGCTTGTGTCTGGAATGTAAACGGTTCCGCTACACATTAGACCTCTGATTTCTCTTGGGGACCAAGGCCCCTCGAAGGTCCACTTAAAGTCTCCGTTACGAATTCCATGTACTATCTTTAGTTGATTACCTTTTTCAGGACGTCGGTTGATGCTACCGAAGATTTTCAGTTTGAGTTCCTCTCCGTCGAAGAAAAGCCCTTTTTCAAGGACTTCGGTTCTTTCGGTGAGAGGCACTCCTGGATAACTTTCGTCATCTTCTGAACAATCGTCGGTTTCCGTACGTCCATCTTCTTCTTCTTTTGTTGTTGTTCTTACGTTCTTCTTCTTGCGTTTTGGCTTTTTCGGGCTGCTTCTGGGGGGTGTTGGGTTTTTATCCATTTCCTGGCTATCTTTTTCTTTATTTTTGGCGGTCTCTGGTTGTTTTTCCACTTCATCTTGTTTGGGCTTTTCCGCTGGTGTTTCCGTTGGTACTTCCACAAACTTGATGTTGAGGACATCCTGAGACGCTGGGTTCGGGGGGAACCATAACTTCTTCTTTATTCCATTATGTTGGAGCATAGTATTTAGCTCCTCCGAAAAGCTTCCTGGGCGTGCAAGGTTCGCCAGGTGGGCGACGATGACCATAGTCATGATCTCCTTGCACTCCATCGGAAGGACCAGTTTCGGGGAAGCTCTTTCTGGCGATATCGTCGTTGGCTGGGCGGAAGCTGCTGCGGCGTAAGACCCTGCGCTAGACTTTACCTCCTTTTCCAATTTCAATTTTTGTCGTTTTTCACGTATTTTTTCTTTGCGTAGGGGACATCTCATGGCAAGAGCCCTGTGTTCCCCTCCGCAGTTCGCACATCTTTCCTTTTCTTCCTTGCATTCTCTCCAACCGTGGCCAGTTCGAGAGCATGCCGCGCAGGTTTGCTCTTTTTGGGGGCAGTCCCTCGTCGTATGGGATTCCAAGGCGAGACATTTTTGGCAGTTTTCCAAAAGTATGTACTCTTCTGCATCAATTTGTTCGGGAGCGATCCTTAGGTAGAATCCCAGCAGACCGTCTCTCCTAGCTTTCTGCGCCATTTCTCTATTGGTGAATATGATCTTGATCAGGTTTTTCCCAATCTTCTCCACTTTGGAGATCTTGGCCCAGGACTGCTTGTCTAGCAGCTCGGCCTTAATTTCCTCAGTGGAATTGTCCAGGAAGAAGGGGTCAACTCGTTTTAGGATAATGGTGCGACTCACGAGTTTCGACAAAAGTACACCAATGCAAATAGTCATTTCATCTACTCATAATACTACAAAATTCAACCAATCAGGATTGAGATACATTTAATCGTCATACTTATTGTTCATTTTTGGAATAACAGAACTTAGCGTTAACAAATTGACCAATCAGCTTTTAGACATAAGCACTGCAATAATTATCCAATCAACGCCAAGATCAATTTAAAAGTTATTACGTTCGAGTCGTTTGCATGTAACCACGGCTGAAATACATTTTCTGAATCCCCCCAATTTTTTTACTTTACCTCTACTTACAAGCAAAGTCCTACTTCTACAAATTTCGGAATTCTCCACTGTTTCAGTAGGGAAATATTTTTACGGCTTTTAGAGGGACGCTCGCTTGGGTTCAACGGAAACCGTCTGATTTTACCAAGAACATACGCGTTCCTGCGCGCGCGCGCGTGCACACCCACGAGGGTGGAAACCCTGCCAACGAGTGAATTTTGGATGAATTGGAGTTTCTCGCCTGCATCTTTTCTGTTCCCTTAACCGCAGCACAACTTTGGTTTTAATAACCTTTCTGCCATTAAGGTCTATACATAGAAGCCGTTTGCCTCTGACGTGTCCGAGCTCCGGAAGGAAGTTTCACAGGGGGCGCAAAGAAGGGGGCCCCAATCTGAGGCGGAGTGTTCAGAAGAGATAGGAGGACCCTGTTAGATATTTTAGACAGGTAGGGCAGAAAGGGTGACCCAAAGTCTATTTAGGTACTCGCCCTTGCGATAAGGACATGGTAGGTTCAAGTAGCTCCTGCTTTGGGGGCCGTCATGGACGACCCTAACGGCGAGAAAAGGGTCCCGATCCATGTCAAAGAGCGATGCCAAAATCCTTCGCGCGAGAAGGTTTTTGAAACTGTCTTCTCAACGCTTGGGATTGCTCTCTGCCGACTTAAAGACCAGTTTTGTGGATACATGGCATTTTGTGACTCTAATCAAAATTTGGACAACCTTCTGAGCGCGAACTCGAGGAAGAAGTTAGAAGAGATCGGCCTCATACCACGTGTTCCTTGACATGTATCGGCCAAGAGATCGATTATTTGCCGACGTATCGACCCCTACGTTGGTACCCACTCTGCTGAGGAGATAAAACAAGAAGTTGAGGCGAAGAAAGCTTGGGCAAAAATCGATGATGTAATAAAGTTTAAGAATTGTGAAGGAAAAGAACACTTTCAAACTACTGAAATGGCCGCGAAGGCGTCAGAAAATGAAGTGGTCATATTTAATTCAAAAGTCTCCGCCAGCTGCATTGAGCGAGAGGTTTTTGTGCAGGTGCAGATCTGCTTCTTCTGCTATGGTCTCGAAAAGCATGCCACTAAGAACTGTCAGGCTACAGGCAAAATTTGTCCTGAGTGATAAAAATCTGGCCACACGTGGAGAGAGTGTGCTAGTTCCAATAAGAAGTGCATTAATTGTGACAATTCTCACCGTACTCTATCAATGGCTTGTCCAATAAAGAAGGCCTTGATAACGGATAAAAAGAAGACCTTGATTGAGGACTGAAATAGAAGAAAAACTACTACATATGCACAAGCGACAAAAGTTTCCGAACAAAAGACCACGATTCAAATAGACCAGAACATGAGACCAGATCTTATTATGTCTATATTACACGCACACTTCGCGAATATAACGAACCCTGGCAGTTATACGACTGAATTAAATAAGATGCTGGTACATAATGGACTGAAGCCGATGTGGTTTTCAGACAACCCGCCATCAGGAGACCTATTTCATGCTCAATTTAAGAATCTCAAACAACCTGAGACAAGGCCTCGTTCTTCTTCTCGCGATTCGCGTTTACGCAAGAAAGAACGTGCCGAGAATGATGAATCCCAGATGGATACCAGTAACCAAGCGGAAGAGACTACCAAAAAATGATGAGGTTGAACCTGTTTCATCAACATCTACCTCCGCTACGTCAATCTATCGGACTACCCACGAACTGTGTATGAGAATCTACGGCTTTCCATCTGCTCCCATACCGAAAAAGTCAATGTTAATGAACAGGTAGGAGTTATTAAAGGCAGGTATAAATGGGACTTTGATGCGGACGTTATGGAAGAAGAACTCCTAAACGCCTTCAAACAAGGAAGGATAGAAATATGTCCCGAATCCTGCTTTAACCTTGACCAGGATCAATACAGAAAGAAGAGAATTGGTAGGTGCAGGTCACCAGCCAGGGATATAGGGACTAAGGTTTAACAACCGAATATCAATTAACCATAGGTATTTCTAACAAACTCGTCAGGAACCTTAAGATCTTTTCGCTGAATGTTAATTAATGGAATAGTAAAAGCAGAATATACAATGACATCATTCGAAACGCTGATCCCGACATCGTGCTTATTTCTGAGCATGGATTTGATGACAACTTCGAGCGTATAAAAATATATAACTACGAATTATTGATGGCTAGCCACTCAAAGGAAAGATAAGACGGAGTTGCAATTGTCATTAGAAAAGGCATTAGATTTAAAGAGATACGAGACTTAGAGGAATCGTATTGTGGGTGAAGATCTCTATGACATATGACAACTTGGTGGTTGCAGTCGGGTGTCAACCACGCAGGCGCCCGTATCTCCCGATTCCCAACTTTATGTGACTCTTTAGGAGTGAGGCCTCAACGATACTAGTCGGAGATTTGAATGCCCGGTGCAGGGAAGCCGGCTATACGAAAGGTTTAGCGGAACTGGTAATTCACTCAGCCTCCTAATCGATAGAGGTGTTGTGCAAAGAGACGGGCCAGATTTCTCTACATTCCATACGGAAAGATCATCGACCACACCGGACATTGTGTTAACAAAACTATACTTTTCTCTTAACCATGTCACTCTCCCGGGCCCTTCATACCGTCAGATCATATTAGTTTGATCACTCACATCTCTACTTCTCTAATACAAGTACAAATTCCTAAACAAACATGCTTAGCAAGAGCTAACTGGGAAATATACCTAGAACACCTGCGCCAAGTGCATATTGAACAACTTGATATCGAGAGGGAATTTAGAATGTATGGCACAAACGCTTTCGTATTAGCGATGAAGATAACGAGTTCTTTGACGAGAGATATGAAGAAGAAGCTCTACTCTCTCTCTCTCTCTCTCTCTCTCTCTCTCTCTCTCACCCAAAGAAGAGTCAGACCCCGAGTAAAGGAGGACGTACGCCAGTACACCCGTGTTACTCCAGGAACGACCTTTTCTGAAGTCACAAAGAGTGGAGTGATCCCGCCACAGAGAAAGAAAGCGGGAAACGGAAGAGCGTAGGGAGTCCTACAGTCGGGGACTCCCTAAAAGTTCTTCTGTTTAATGCAAGGTCTATCAGAAACAAGTTTCTAGAACTTCGTGGCCTCGTAGCAACAGAAGAACCGGAGATGGTGGCCATAACGGAGACGTGGATTATAACCTCAAGCCGAGATTTTGAAGGTGAATTCACGATTCCCGGTTACCAGCTCTTCCAGAAAGATAGGCCAGACAGAGAGGGTGGCGGTGTGATGTTGTATGTCAAGGATACTCTCAACTCGACGGATTGCAACATCGTATCCGACAATGAACTACTAGGTGTTGACCTAGAGATAGGTCCTGCCAAATACAGGACCCTGGTGCTTTATAGACCTCCTGCCCAACTCGTTGAAAAGGACAGAGATCTGTACCAGCTACTAGGAGAACTTGTGAAAGACAGAGTGTGTATCGTCATGGGTGATTTCAACACACAAGTTGACTGGGAAACCAGAGAACCCTGTGGCGAGAACGCACTACTCCTGGAGTTCACGAACAACGAGTTCCTCACTCAATGGGTGAGAGAGCCAACGAGAGGAGACAATATCCTCGACTTGGTTTTCACCTCTGAAGATGACATCGTTGAGGACCTCTCTGTTGGCGAAGAGCTCGGTGGCAGTGACTACCGACTAATTAGATTTGTAGTCAAAGTCCCAAAGGCAGGGCATGCAACTAGTAAATCGAGGAAACTCGATTTGAAAAGAGCAGACTTTGCAGGTCTTCGTGCTGGACTGACTGACGTGAGGCTAGAAGAGTGCGAGGCTGTTGCAGACTCTTGGAACAGTTTCAAAACCACATTCATGAGTCTTCAATCGCGTTTTATCCCTCTGAAATGCCCCCGTCGGTCTTCTGTTCAACCAAAGTGGTTTAATCGAGAAATCGGGCAACTGCTTAGGGAGAAGAGAAATGTGTACCGGCAATCGAAGATCTCAGGTGACTTTGACGAATACCGGAGGCTAGCCAGGAGAGTGAAGTCCAGCATAAGGGCGGCTAAGCGGTCTGAGGAACTCCGAGTGGCGAGACTCTGTAAAGAGAATCCCAAGGAGTTTTTTGGATATGTGAACAGCCGTAAACCAATCCGTCGAACGATTGGCCCTTTGAGGAATGAGGAGGGGACATTAAAGCATTCAGATGCAGAAAATGCCAACCTCCTCAACGACTACTTCTCTTCAGTGTTTACTGAAGAGTGTGGTCCCATTCCCCAGCCGACGAATTCCTACTCGGGGGAAAAGCTGGAGGCAATGGACTTCACCGAAGGAGAAATAAAGAAAAAGATCGCTGACCTAAAGACGAATAAGTCCCCTGGACCGGATGGGTTTCTACCTAAAGTGTTGAAGGAAGTGTGCGATGAAGTATCACGACATCTGTGCGCTATCTTTAACGTGTCAATCCAGACCGAATGCGTTCCTAGAGGCTGGCGTGAGGCGGAGGTGACTCCTATCTTCAAGAAAGGAGACAGTAACCAACCGTCGAACTACCGACCTATCAGTCTGACTTCGATAGTCGGTAAACTCATGGAAAGCATCATGGTGGACAAAGTGACGTCGTATTTAGAGTCAAACCTGCTACTGAGGAGTTCCCAGCACGGCTTCCGAAGGCAACGGTCATGCCTGACGAACCTTGTAGAATTCTTCCACTTCGTTTTCAGTGAGCACGATCGGGACAAGGCGGTGGATGTGGTCTACCTAGACTTTTAGAAAGCCTTTGATAAGGTACCACATCGCCGCCTTCTCCGGAAAGTGCGAGCGCTTGGCATAGACGGAAAGGTAGCCGGCTAGTTTGAGAACTGGCTAAGTGGCAGACGGCAACGGGTGGTGGTGAATAGAAAGGCTTCTGAGTGGGTGCCCGTTACTAGCGGAGTGCCTCAAGGTTCTGTCCTGGGAAGACTACTATTCATCATCTACGTCAACGACATGGAGGGTGACATGGTTGCCAAGATTTCCAAATTTGCCGACGATACCAAGCTTGGTATGAACGTTGCGAAGGATGGAAATACTGCCCGCCTGCAGGAAGATCTTGGGAAGATTGGAGAGTGGTCGGACACGTGGCAAATGCCTTTTACGGTTAACAAATGCAAAGTGATGCATCTCGGCCACAGAAACCCCAAATCTCAGTATATCCTTAAGGGCACTGCTATTGAATCCACCGACACTGAGAAGGACTTGGGTGTAACAATCACTAGTGACCTCAAGTTTTTCAAACAGTGCATTGAGGCGGAGAAAAAGGCCCAAAGGATGCTAGGCTATATTAAGCGCCAGTTTGGTTATCGGAACCAGGAGATTGTACTGTGGCTTTACAACTCACTTGTCCGACCCCACCTGGAGTATGCCGTACAATTTTGGAGTCCTTCATTGCGAAAGGACATCGCGAGATTGGAACGCGTACAAGCTAGGGCAACCAAACTGATTCCCTCTATCCGACATAAAAGTTATGAGGATAGACTAAGGGAGTTAGATTTGTTCTCGCTGGAAACCCGTAGACTGCGTGGTCAGCTCATCGAGGTCTTCAAAATACTTCGAGGGTTCGACAATGTTGACTACCGGGGTATTTTCATACTGAGTGAGAACAGAACGCGCAATCACGGCTTTAAACTTGAACTGAAGCGTTACAACCGCAATCTGTGTGGAAACTTTTTCACCTACAGTATCTTCGGTAAGTGGAACGCACTTTCAGTGGAAGTTGTCAACAGTGAATCTGTTAAACAGTTCAAGTCAAGACTAGACAAGGTCTTGAAAAGTAGCCGTTTAGGGACGCAAAACAGTTGAGAAGACATGTGCCCGCTCGATTGCTAGTCCAAAGGTATCCTCCTTGAATGGACCGTAAGGTCTTCTAGGGTACCTTCTTTCCTTGTTGTTACTCCTTGTTGTTACCCTTTTTGAGTATACGGATATATGCCAGAAAGAAGCGGATGGAGAACACTTGGCCTCGTCCAAAGCAACACAAGTATTTAACACAATAAACTTAACCCCTAAGATCCCACCCCAAATTCAGGCACACAGAAGTGTTATTTGGCGGAGATTAGACTCATGAGTGCGACACCACTACAGCACTGATATTTCCCACGAAATCGAAAGAAATCACCAATGGGCTAGGGTTTCTGAGGTGATCAAATTCAGAGACTACACCCATGTATTTAAGGTGATATTCCAAGATAAGGATATGACAAAGAAAGCAAAAGAGCTTAGTCCCCTTCTCTTTCACGCCAGTGTGTGCCCTGACCAGATAGAAAGATAGGAGTTCACGGAAATACTACGTGATTTAAGTGCTACAAATATAACCAACACACAACTAGAGCGTGTCCACATACCGAAGTTATCTGCTCTATATGTAGCAAAGTTCGTCCCATCTGGCGTGACGGCAAGAGTAGTGTGAAAAAGTGAAAAAAACTGCAACAGTGACCATGGAGACATGGCAATGTCATGCCCAGTAAAGAAGGAGGCGATTAAAAAACATAAAAAACGTAAAAAGGAGAAGAAGAAGCTAAGACCACAGCTCCTATGCGAAAGGGCAAAGGCGGCAGTCGACGAGGCTTCAGCTCAGCGTACTTACCTTAAGGTAGAAAGCGAGCAATCTACAAAGATCATGTGCTGCATATACTATGCACACATAGCAAACCTCACAAAGAAAGGCTCATTTAAAAAAGAACTAAACCAGATGCTGTTCAAAAATGGAATGGTCGAGATGTGGTTTCTGGAGAACACTCCCTCAGAGTAAGTTCTACGGATACAGATGCAGCCTCATTAACCAGCCACTACACAAGTATAAAACTGTTCCCGCTCCAGCAACTCACCAAAACAATCCTGAACCCCAACAATTGAACTCTCCAAACCAGATTCAGAGATAAAATCCGCCAATAAACAGAAAACGAAACATTGCCACTGTAGCCGTACCAAACGGTCACCCAGCGGCAGAGGATGAAATCTACTTCATCATCAAAGGAGGGCAAACAGGCCTACCATGGCAGAAAAAATTCAACTAAAGGTATTCAGCACGGAAAGCGCCTCATTCATTGAAATAAGAACAGCCAAAGACGTCAGGGAAGGCATGACCACCGGCAGTTACAAGTGGGAATATAGTGAACACATTCTAAAGAGGGTAGTCGAAGAAGCTCTCATCCTTGGAATGGTCCGACTCAACCAATAAGCGTTCTCTACTACGACCTCGAAATTTAGTAAAAAGAGATCCAGCAAATGACGATCTCCACCAGCCAGCCCCCCCCCCCCCCAAAGAAACTCGATAAAAGGAGCAACTAATCGAAATACAACATGGACAGACTGACAAAAGACTTTACAATCTTACAAATGAACACTAACGGATGGGACAACAAACAGGTGACTCATTGGAATATTATCAGACAATGCAACCCTAACATCGTTCTGATATCAGAACAGGGAAACGACACGACGCAGAAGAATATGAAAATCTTCAACTATAGCACAATAACAAAGAACCACAGCCTGGAACGTTTCGATGGCGCTGCCATCGCAGTCAAAAGAGGAATTCAGGTCAAAATACTCCCATCTTTAGACGAATCCTCTCTGGCCATCGAGATCCAAACCCCCCCTGAGGCCCCTGGTGGTGTTCACAGGGCACCAACCTCCGAAACGAGACTATATCCCGATTCACAATTTTCTCCAACTTTGTGCACACGGGAGGACAGTATTGTTTGGGGGAGATCTACACGCTAGATGCCAGGAATCCGGATACACCGGACACCTAAACAAGAAAGCAAAGAACATGAAGAACCTTATTGGCAGGGGTATTGTTGCCCGCATTGGGCCCGACCTTCCCTCTTATATCACCGACTCTTGCGCAACCAAGCCGGATATCACCCTGGCGAGCTCACAATTTCCCTACACTTATTATATCCAACCCTGCCCAAAAATCCCAAGCGACCACGTCGCTATCATGATTAAAATATCCTCGAGCCCAATTCAGATACCCATCAGGGATAAAAAATGGTTCTCCTTGGCGAACTGAGAAGCGTATCATACCCTTCTCGGTGAGTTCAGATCTCAACCACTCGAAGTAGCCACCCTGGAGGAGATCGACCAGGAACTGGCAAGGTTAACGGAGGTAATGGTGGAGGCGGACCGCGCAACAGTACCCAGAACATCCTATAAGACGTTAACAGCACCAAGATGGACACAGGAGCTATATGACATAACCGACGAATATAAAAGACTATTTGAAGAAATTAGACTGACTGGCACAGACAGAGTTAAAAACAGACGGTTAAGAATACTAGGGACTGAAATCAAGACGCACATAATAGAATAACCAACAGCACTTTGGAATGACTTCATACACAAACTAGACGAAGAAGTGGATCCCCGAACATTTTGGAATACTCTATCAAGATTAAAGGGTAAGCCACCTGACAGAAACGTACTCCTGAACAAAGACGACGGGACAAAACTGGACGCAACAGAAACGGAAGAAGAGTTCAGAGACTACTGGGAGAATGTATTTTCCATTACACCAAAAGAGAACGAACGCTTTGACCTAAACTTTAAGGAACACATTCACGACCAACTAAGACAAGAACTAGACAGGACATACCCCTTCAACAACTGCTGACAGAGAGATGACTGGTTATGGATGGAAGATCACGATAGAAGAAATCCTAACGACGCTACGTAACTTCAAACAGAGACTACCGGGAAAAACACAATTGACCAAACTTAACTTGTTGAACGCCCTCCCGTAACATCTTAGAGGGGGTGGTCAATATTATGAATGCGTGCCTAAATGTTGGCTATTTTCCGGACGAATGGAAGATCGCTAAAATGATCTTCATTCCAAAAGCCGGAAAACCAGCAAACTTCAGACCCATTTCCCTCCTCGAAGTAGCAGGCAAATTATCGAACGGGTCCTTGCTAATATAGTCCAAGATTTTAGGCAGGATAACAGCCTCCATAACCAACACTAGCATGGATTCAGAAGAGGGAGAGGGACTGATACGGCGCTAGAAATTATCACAGAAAAACTGGCGAAGATTGCTATCCAAAAAAGGTATGCTGACCTGGTGCTCAGAGACGTTAAGAAGGCATTTGACAAAGTATGGAGGACTGGGCTTCAGTACAAAATACTAAGACTTTACCTAAACCAAAGACTATAAAAATTTCATGTGACTACGTGACACACAGGATAGCATATATATATATATATATATATATATATATATATATATATATATATATATATATATATATATAAATATAAATATACGACCCCCCTATACAATATATACACCCTCGATCGACCCGATCCGGTCAGGGAAGACTCGCTGTACGTTCAGTTCGCTGATGACATCTCTCAGATCATGACTGCCCCCTTCATAAGTCCCGAACTCATGGCACAAATTACAGCCAGAGATATCGACCATGTCAACAGGTTCGAAAGAAGATGAAAAATCTCCACTAACTCCCAGAAATTTATGGTGATTCCACTCTTCCGTAGGAAACGGGCACATATCGAAACTGATGACACCCGCATTCCATACAGCTCTGATGGGACAGTACTAGGACTAAAGATAGGTAAAAATGGATACGGAAGCCACGTTGCTCAGACAGCAGCACGAGCGAAGGTCGAACTCACCAAGCTATTCAGGTTCCAAAACCTGAACATGACCAACAAAAAGAAGATATACAACGCGCTCATAAGATCAAATCTCCTGTACCTATCAACACTAGTTCCAAAAAGAAATTGCGACCCCTCCAAAGGGTACAAAATAAAAGAGTACTCTTAATAACGAACACTATGAAGAGAAAAAGAAGGAGGCAGAGGGACCTAAATCACATGATTCAGATGATTCCAATTAACTTGGAACTGCAAAGAAGAGCCCGAAAAATCAGGGAGAAAGTCCTACGACACATGACGGATGAAATCAGACAGAGACACATTGATATCCCGTTGGAGGACATACACAGAAGAACGCTAGACTTCATCAGTAGTAAACCACAGAACGAAAGACAAGAAGAACCAATCTACACATAAGTCTACGCATATGCAACAACGACAAACAATAAACTACGCGAAGAATATACAATAAGAAGAACACTAAAAATATATGAACGAGCAACGAGTGAAATATAAAAGTACCGAAAACACCGACAAAGGCTTGAACGCCACAAGAAACCAAGAGAATCTACATGAAACAAAATGAAAGCACAAGCAATAACATCACAAACCAAGAACAACACAAGCAAACATACAATACCATCACAAACCAAGAACAACCCAAAGAAAAAACAGCAAAAGAGTACGCAAAAGAACTTGAATATAAGACCCCCCAAAAGGAGAAGAACACCAATCTCAGATAAACGCATGCGATTCCCTATCACCAGGGATTTTCTACCCTTTAATCTTCCTTTCATCAGTGAAATCTATCCATCTCCTACTATTATATATATATATATATATATATATATATATATATATATATATATATATATATATATATATATATATATATATATATATATATGTAGAAATTGGAACATCCTTCGGAAACCTCGATTTTAGTATGCAGGTTAAAGCCAGAACCAGTATTCAGAACATATTTAATTTGAAGCGTTTCAAACATTAGCTATGTTCATCTTCAGCCTATAATGGAGTAAAACAATATGAAAGCAAGTAAGCTTAGAATGGAAAGAGAGATAAATGTATTAATGACTGATAATAAGTTGAAGTTGAGAGAAATTAATGCGACAATGTAATAATGAATATTAGAGTTTAGTAAAACTTTCAAGAAAACAATGCAAAAATTACCTAGAGAGGACAATGCAAACTTACAAAGAAAAACACTGCAAAATTATAAAACAAACAGAAAACAAGCAAAAATTAAAAATTAAATGAAATAAATGAATGAACACTTACCCACTTGAGAGAAGGACAGGAATCGAATGATTTAATATGTAGGAAATTTCAACTGAGCTAAACATGGTTGCTGTTTAATTATAACTGAAATAAGGTTATCCAACTAATAGAACATTATAATTATCGGGTCATTGAGTGAGTTGTTATTATATTTAAGGTAAAAATGAATTATAAAACAAACTAAAATTAAGATATTTAAATTAATAGATGTAAAGTGGTGTGGACGACTGACTCGAATTTAATTCTGGATTAAGCATTTGAATAAATAGAGATTCCAAAATTTTGAGATCTACGGATTTATCTGCAGAACCAAAAACTTTGAAATTTGATGAGGACAATAATGATGTACAGTTATCCGAATGATTCCTTATTGCCGATAATTCCGGTTTAGCAATGGGTGTGTCTGTGTAGTGGGAACCCCCCTATGTTTGCAAACCCCCAGCTTCAATTGTAGCGTAGTTTTACCTACGTAGCAAGTTTGGCAACTCGCACACATAAATTGGTAAAGAAGTGAGGACCTGAGTAGCAAGGGTAGCTTCTCCTTATGAGACAAGTAGGTTTTAAGAGAGATTGTATTAATTGGTATACAGTAGAATTTGATTTGTGGATAAACTTTAGCTAATAATTGTTGTAAGTCTAAGATGAGTTTGTTGGTCAGCGAGCGTATGTAGGGTATTTTGAGATATATTTTCTGTTTCGATACATAAGATTTGACAAGAGGAATCAGGTGTATTTTACTTTGGAAACTTTTAATAATTTTTTCGAGTAATGATGCTGGGAATAAGTTAAATTTACAAAATTGTTTGAGATAAGACATCTCTTTATGAAAATTGTTCCAGTCAGAGCATATTCTGAAAGCACGGTTTATTCTGCAGCTTACAGATGATATTTTGAAGCAGTTTGGTAAACTCGAGAAATAATTAGTGCCAAGAAGAGTGGATGTGGGTTTTCTATATACTGAAGCGGAAATTTTGTTTTCTGCCTGGGTAATCTTAATGTCCATAAATGAAAGAGAGTTATTAGTTTCGTGCTCCACTGTAAATTTGATGTTATGATGCTGGGAGTTGATGTAGTTTTGAAACTGGGAGGCATGATTCTTATTTTTAAAGAGAACGAAGCAATCGTCAATGTATCTTTTATAGAGTATAGGTTTGAAGTGTTGTGGAAAATTGGACATCCAGCCCTGTTCTAGTTTGCACAGAAAGGCATTTGCAAACGATGGACTCAGTGGTGAGCTCATTGCCATCCCGTCCCTTTGTTTATAAAGTCTTTTGTTAAATATAAATATTGTGTCTTCAACGGCCAATTTAATAAGCCTAGAAAATCAGGTTTATTGAGACCAAGAATTGTGCAATATGTGTTAAAAAGTGAATCACATATTATATTACAGGTTTCAAGAACAGGGATGTTGGTGAATAGTGCCTCAACATCGAAACTAGTCATGTGATACTGGGAAAATCCAGAGGAATTAATTAAATCTACCAACTCGAATGAATCCTGTATAGTGAACTCATTTTAAGTAATAGGCTCTATTATGGGTATAAAAAATTTACAAAGATTATAAGTAGGTGTAAGAATTGCCGAAAGGACGAAGCGAATTGGCAATTCTGCCTTATAGATTTTGGGAAGGCCATAGAGTACACCAGGAGTTGAACCGGAAGTGAAAAGTCGAGGGTAATGTTCTTCAAATATTCCTTTAGACTTAAGCTTACGAAGAAATCTGTTAATTTTATTCTCTATCCTAATGACACTTTGAAATGGATCACAATCAACCTTAAGAAATTTAGAAGAATCATTCAATATAGAATTCAGTTTATCTACATAATCAGTTTTATTTAGCAATACCACACCTCTGCCTTTATCTGGTTTACATATGACTAAATCTGGCCGTTTTAAGTTCTTTACCTTGAATTGACCTTGAATTTACCTTGAATCCCGGTCGATGGGTACCCTCTTGGGTAATGAGACCGTACTGTTGTTTTTAGTTGCTGTATGCAGAACGGATTTTTCCATATGTGAATATATAACTGTGTAGGTCTTTGTGGTTTTTCCATTCTTTTTCTAATCTTGACTTAAATATATTTACAGTTTTGCTGGTTGAAGTTTCTGTTGAGAGTTTGTTCCATATTGAAGTGTATCCTGTCGCGAAGAAATTGGCTCTTGGACCGGACGAGCTCTGCACTTGGTATTTAAAGCAGTGTCCTCTTGTGTTAGTCGAGAGACCCGGAGTAAACATTGACCTGTCGCACAGCTTACAGTGGTTTCCTATTTGTAGTTCATCGTGCCCATGTGAAATCTTATATAGTTGTATAACATCCGACCTCTGTCTTCTAAAGTATAGTGTAGGTAGATTAAGGGCTTTTAGGAGAGATGAGAGATACTGTGAACCATGCGTGTTGCTCTACGCTGTACCCTCTCTACCATAGCTCTGTCTCTTTTAGTTTTGGGAGACCAGATTACTGATGCATACTCCAGATGGGGTCGAATAAGACTCTTGTACAGGGGGAGGAAGGCATCTTTGTCTAGATATTGGAATGTATGCTTAATTGCCCCAAATATCTTGTGGGCTTTGTTGACTTGAGCTTGGACGGGGTTAGTAAAGCTTAGATTGCAATCAATAAGGACTCCCAGGTCCTTCTCTTCTGTGGTGTTCTGTAGTGTGTGATCTGCTCCATCATCTCTTGTCATTTTGTACTTGTTCTGGGAGTTGCTATTTCCCATGTGCATTACTTTGCATTTATCAGGGCGGAACTTCATTTGCATTTTAACTTGTAGCATTTTCAAGTCTGCCTGTAAACAGTTAGTATGGGAGTTGCCTTCACAGTTTTGGACAGCTGCATATATCTTTGTGTCATCTGTAAAGAGCGATATGAAGTTTTGTAGTTTGTCAGGTATATCGCTGACAAATATCATAAAGAGAAGGGGGCCCATCACAGATCCCTGTGGTACGCCACTTGTAACTGGTTTCCAACATGATGCTGTACCACTTACTATCACTCTTTGCCTACGCTCTATCAAAAAACCACGGATCCACTGCAGGAGGTCACCGACGATACCAAGTGACTTCACTTTTCTAAGTAGTCTTTCATGTGGGACTGTGTCAAATGCTTTTGCATTGTCCAGGAAAATGATATCCACTGGTAAGGAGTGACTGAGAGCCTCTGTCCATATATCCGGCGCTTCTAAGAGATTTGTTACTGTGGATTTTCCCTTAGAGAAACCATGTTATTGGACACATCTAAGATTATTGGCTTTGATATGTTGTATCATTGCCTCCGAGATAATTATCTCTAGCATTTTGCATATTATTGAGGTTAGAGATACTGGGCGATAGTTGGCTGGGTCAGCCTTTTCAGCCTTATTTCCCTTCTTGTAAATGGGAGTGATGTTCGCTTCCCTCTACTGTTGTGGAAGCACGGAGTTGGTGATGCTGGATTGGAATATTGCTGTCAGAGGTTTGGTTATTTCCTTGGCTACTTCTCTGAGAACTCTAGGGTGTAGGTCGTCGTTTCTCGGAGATTTAT
This sequence comes from Ceratothoa steindachneri, assembly GCA_963969495.1. Taxonomy (NCBI): domain Eukaryota; kingdom Metazoa; phylum Arthropoda; class Malacostraca; order Isopoda; family Cymothoidae; genus Ceratothoa; species Ceratothoa steindachneri. The sequence continues at coordinate 49,422,002 of OZ018320.1, forward strand.
CAGTTCGAAGTGAATTCAGTTGCTTAAAAATCATGCTCTCTGTAATTTCTATTATTCCTAGCGCCTCATACTGGAGGGGTTTAGGCTCAAAGTCTGGAATGTTACTTCTGTCCTCTTGTGTAAAGGTCTTAAAATATTGCTCATTTAGTTTTTCGGCTTTATCCTTATCGTCACCTACAAAGTTACCATGTGTATCCTTAAGGTCACCTACGTCAGTTCGAGTTTTCCTGCGGTTGTTGACATAGTTCCAAAAGGCTTTGTTATTGGTCTTAGCCTCCTTTGCTAATTTTTTTCAAATTTCCTACGGGCCTGCCTTGATGCACAGGTAGCTGAATTTCTAGCTTCTGTGTAAGCTACCCAGTCAAGTCTGCTCTTTGTATTCAGATATCTTATCCATGCGTGGTACTTTTTCCTCGCTTTGCGGAAGGCATCCTTGTTCATCCATGGTGGTTTGTTCTTACTCTTTAAATTTTTTGTTTGTATATGATCCCTCACTGCCTTCATGATTCTTGATTGTAGTATATCAATGGCTTCTTATGTTGACTTGCCCGCAAGCAATTCGTCCCATTCAATGCTTAGATCTTCTCTCATTTTTTTCATAGTCTGCCTGCTCGTAGTTCCATATTGTCCTCTTCTTTTCCTGAGGTGTTGTGCAGAAGATGAATTTGAAGTCCAATCTGGCATGATCCCTTGATCCTAGTGGCTCATGATGTACTAGTTGTTCAATCATCCCTTGCTCATTACTAAACACGAGATTATCCAATGTTGGAGTCTGCTCATTTCTATATCTGGTTGGCTGGGTAACGTGCTGATGTAAATATATATCTCGTACACATTCAACGAATCTTGATGCAGGATTGTCTGGATTTTCTATGTTCGGCGTTTGAAGTGATGGGTTCCAGTTGATGCTCGGATGATTAAAATCTCCTGTCATGAGTAGATGAGTTTTCTGTTTGTTAGTTGCCCACCTGAGAGTATCATGTAATGATGTGTCTCGTATAGTTGCAAGTAGAGGCAAGCCGGATCTATAGATGACCCCTAAAAGCAAGTTGTTGTTGTGATATCCCTGTATAGTTACCCATGTGCAGTCTTGGAATGAGTCCATTGGTGGCTTGATCTGTTTAGCATTAAGTGTAGATCTTATATATATATATATACATGTCCCTCTGGTATTTTCTGCATATAAATCACTGGTGAATATATCGTATCCCTGAATTTGCATAACAGATAACTCTGGCACTTCCCCATGTTTGGTTTTAATTTCTCTCATTAGTATTACATCATATTGCCTGTCATTTACTAAAGCACAGATCTCGTTATATTGGTTCATAAGTGAGTTATCTGTATTGGTATATGATATTCTTAGTTCTGTTCGCTTGTTTCCACCACTTTTTCCTTTCTTATTATCCACCTTTTGTTTGGTTGTTTTACTCGTTGGTCCTTCAGTTGTTCCCTCAAGTTTTTTTACTCCTCCAATTGTATCTTGGTTAAATCAGGGCGTATATAAATCTGGTTGCGGATAAGGTGCGAGCTATTACGTAATTCTTTGGCCTTGATCAATATCTGCTTCCTCTCACTTAAGCTGGCCATTGTTATCCTGAGTAGTCGGGCACGTTCACAGTTTGGCTTTCCCATCCTTTGTGCATTATTGATGTTGATCTTAAGTTTAAACTCTTCCTGAATAAGTTCGGTTACCTTGTTTATGTCCCCCTCCTTCGAGTTTGTCTCAGGTAGATTATGTATGATAAGGTTGAATTTCCTAGCTTCTTGGTCTTCCTTCTCATTTAATTTCAGATCTACTTTGTCAGTCAATGATTTTTAACTGTGTCAGTTGTTTTGCTCACTATTTGCTCAAATAGCTGTTCTTCAGTTAATCTCCCAAGCCCTGTCTGTTGGGGGTTTACCTCTAAGCACTGCTGTGTTTCCTCTAGTCGAAGAATTCTGGCTTCTAAAGAGATGTTGTTGTCACTCATTTACCCCAATTTCTCTCCTAGGTTCATCTTCACATCGCTTAGTTCTTTGATCACTTGGTTTATTTTCTTATTTACCTTCTGTATTTCTCCTGTCATTGCTACTATACTCTGGTAGAGCTTTTTTGCCCCCCTTTTGCAGTTTTGGCAGTACCAGTGGCATTCGTCTGGTTCATCTGTTAATACTTGGTACAGGCTGTCAAAAACTTTTGCGCATTTTGTGTAGAACCAGAGTACACATATTTCACATTCTATGGCCTTGTCACCCTCTTTTACCAACTCACCACATTCACCGCACTTATATGCTTCCCCTTTAGGGATAGTATTATCCTTATCCATGTATTTCTTATTATTTGTGGCATTTCTTTTCCCGTTACATTCGGTTTTAAGCGTACTCACGTTAGCGCCACGGCGTCCACCTTCCGCCATCTTGAGTCTTTGTTTACCTTTTGATTCTATCTCTCCGTGGCGGTGTTTTTTTTAAACGGGGCAAAAATTAAGGTCTTCGTGGCGAAATTATACTGTCTGTTATATCACATTCGCTTCAACAATAACTAAATTCCTTTTCTTTGTTCTAAATCGTGTTCAAGTTTTACCAAAATCATTCAAAACACAGAATTTGTAGGGAGCTTTGCTCACGTCGGTCCGCACTCAACGATGGTGCCTTAAAATATTAATATTAGAAAAACTGAAGACGGGATTGAAATTCTTAAAAAATTAAACTTATGTAAGTATGAGTGTGCTAGGTAGGTAAAACTACGCTACAATAGAAGCTGAGGGTTTGCAAACATAGGGAGGTTCCCACTACACAGACACACCCATTGCTAAACCGGAATTATCTGCAATAAGGAATCATTCGGATAACTGTACATTATTATTGTCCTTCTCAAATTTCAAAGTTTTGGGTTCTGCGGATAAATTCGTAGATCTCTAAATTTTGGAATCTCTATTTATTCCAATGCTTAATCCAGAATTAAATTCGAGTCAGTCGTCCACACCACTTTACATCTATTAATTTAAATATTTTAATTTGTTTTATAATTCATTTTTATCTAAAATAAAATAACAACTCACTCAATGAACCGATAATTATAATGTTCTATTAGTTGGATAACCTTATTTCAGTTATAATTAAACAGCAACCATGTTTAGCTCAGTTGAAATTTCCCCCATATTAAATCATTCGATTCCTGTCCTTCTCTCAAGTGGGTAAGTGTTAATTCATTTATTTAATTTTTAATTTTTGTTGTTTCTTCAGTTTGTTTTATAATTTTGCAATGTTTTTCTTTGTAAGTTTGCATTTTCCTCTCTAGGTAATTTTTGCATTGTTTTCTTGAAAGTTTTACTAAACTCTAATATTCATTATTACATTGTCGCATTTTTTCTCTCAACTTCAACTTATTATCAGTCATTAATACATATCTCTCTCTATGTATTCTAAGCTTACTTGCTTTCATATTGTTTTACTCCCATTATAGGCTGAAGATGAACATAGCTAATGTTCGAAACGCTCCAAATTATATATGTTCCGAATACTGGTTCTGGCTTCAACCTATATATATATATATATATATATATATATATATATATATATATATATATATATATATATATATATATATATATAAATATGAGTGCAATTGCCATCTTATATGCGTGTATATATTTTCCTTTCACAACTTAACGCATCCATTATCCATTTTCCGAATGACTGCTAAAATTTTCTTGTTATGATTATTTCTCTCGTACATTGTAATTGCAAAAGAAGGTAAAGTCAAGCGGGAATATGATAAACGTTCCCCGAAGATTTTGTGTGACCGTTTAAATTTTTCATACGAATGTTTACTTCGTTCGACCCCCACAAGTTACGGCCGGCTATAATGTCTGCTGGAAGATGATTAACAGTCTCAGGAGGCAACGAGGCCAAAATATGAATAAACTGAGTCTCCTCTTTTTTATCCTGGAGATGTAAAATTGGTCCTTCACAATTTGGAACCAACCTGAGACTGCTGCTTAATTTAAGTTAGGTGGTTTGATGCTGACGGCGTTCACGAAATTCTCATTTACCTTGTCTTGTCTGACGAGTCCATTCTTTACTTAATGTCTGTTCTGTCCGGTCAAACGACGAGTCACCGGTTTTAGGGATATCGCCAATGATGGGGTGTAAGCTGTTAGGTAACTGGTATTATAGACGACAAGGTTACCAATTATGCAGGTCCAGATACCGGTGAATTAATTATACGTGAATTAAAGAGATTTCCGTAACCATCTTATAGGGGCTCGAAGAGTCCCAGTATATAGGTGAAGGGTTGCGTTACGGCAAATTATTCATCTCACTCAAAAGATAAATGATTTTAAGGTGTTCTACTTGGCTGGGCTTACCGAAAGTTATATGGCAAAGAAGGGCATACGAAAATAAACACTTTATTCTAAAAACGGAAATATTACGGTGCAAGTAGCACGACACGGAGCGTACTAGGCGGGAGACAAGTAGTCTATATATTATCAACTCAAGTACGAGTTAAGGGCGATAAAAAACTCAGTGGATTAAAACGAGACCTTCAACACTAGTGACCTCGTTATGATTGAATGTCTTAATCAATGAATAAAATCTTAATCTCTCTTACTTTCTCCTTTTCTTATTTATAAATGCACTCTTAATGCAGAGGGCTTGGCCTGGAAATGACTAAAGCATGACCTACCTCCGTTCTGGTCGAAATTATCCACAAAATGTGCACGGTGTGTACATTTACATGATTAAACTCTTATTTGTGTAATTTGATGCGGTTGTCGCTACACCACCTCTTAGGGTCAACATCTGTGTTTACCCGGGCCCCTCATGAAACATACGTCATTGATAATTATATTTCGAGACACAACTTGGGCAGTTTTATCCAAGCAGGTGTTCAACCATTTTCCTTTGCTCCTTCTTGTCTCTCATGCTCGCTTGCTTATATTAAATATATATGTACATTACTGAATCCCTTCATATTTCTCATACAATATTGTATCTTTACATTATATATATATATATATATATATATATATATATATATATATATATATATATATATATATATTAGTAAGGCATGCTTGGATGTAATAGAACCAATTCACGTCCACTTTGCGGAGGTATCATTTTGTCTATTGAATCCAGGAATTTGGTTGTCAGAAGCCTACCTATTTTGTAGTCCGTTACTACAAGCCTACATATTGCGTAGTCCGATTACTACAAGCCTACCACCTGCGTAGTCCGACCACTACAACATAACACAAAGGGCATTCAAATAAATTTGCTCTTTTGTCAACACCCCAAGAATCACAAACAACATACACACTGCTTACATCAAGGCGCATACTTACTTCATCCAAAGGGACAGTTTGCTGGAAAAACTCTTCAAACACCTTTAATTAAGCCATCAATAAAGTGTAAACAAATGGTAGAAAAAATTAGGCCGCTCTGAAAAGTAAAGAAACGGGAGGTATTTTGCGATTTAATTTAAAATTCCTTTAATATATTGTCGTAACATTTAATGTTAACTATGTTTCCGAGCTTAAATGTATGAGAACGAAAATAACAAAAAAACCCCACTGAATTGAGAGCTTACTGATAACACGTCTGATCACTACCGCTGTCATAAGTGATAATGAGTATGCACTGTACCCGTAAGCGCACAAGTGACCACATGCGCTCTACCGAAGTCCCAGGCCATGCCACTTCCTCCGCCGAACTTTACACTATTTTTGGTGAAATTGACATATAATCTTTTGCCTGCTTTGCGATGAACGAACTTCCTGCCATTGGATCCGAACAAATTGAATTTAGATTCATCACTGAAGTAGAATTGGGTCCATTAGGCATCCATACATGTAACGTACTCAGTGGCGAACGTAAGACGAGCATTCTATTCTTCAGGATGATCAATGGTTTGAGCACGGGTGTACGAGTATGAAGGCTACCTTCCTCCAACTGACGTGACTCTGTCTGCCTTGAGACATTGATGACCAAAATCTCTCTCATCTTTCGAGAAACTGCTGGCACATTTTTGTGATGGTTGCTCGTCACAATTTAGCTAATGGCTCCGTTTCCCTTCGTTTGGCTACCGGTTGATTTACTAGTCACTCTTGCCTGCACCCGAAGTTAGTTGCTCTGCAAACATAACATAACATAATTTCACGGATGACAAAAGCCACAAGGGCCTATCAAAGGTCATCAAGAAACAAACCTAAGCGTTCGAATAACTTTGACTTTCAATTTTTATAGTAAATTGCTTACCTGCTAATAACTTTTGTTTGATTCCGACAAATTTACATAATCTTTATACATATGTAGCTTATACATGTAGTTTATTGTACTCCAATTTGGGTAACATTGAATTTTCTCGGTCAAACTATTCGAAGATGTTGTGACAGAAATATAGGCATTCTGTTCCTCATGAACGATACTGTATACGAAAGAAATTTATACTGGCACAAAACCCTCTTTCTATAAAATTATAAAACGAGTTTCCTTTTGTTGGATTTTAATCAGAAATTTTGACAGCTTATCAGTCATCCAACTTCGCCTTCTTACCTTGGGTGCATACTTTTATCATATCATTTAATTTTATTTATCTAATACTAATTTTAGCCATATATTTATAGATTCTAGGAAAATTGACGAAAATATATTTTTGGTTATCATATTCTAATCAGTATCGCTGGTTGTGTGAACCTGTGTCGCCAGGTATAACTGATGACACAACCAGCGATACGTGTGACATGTTGTCGTGTTATAAGTTTGCTCAAATCTTCCCAGATACATTCCATCGAAAAAAATTTCTTTATTTATCTCGGATGCTATTATCCCTATTTTTATGTTCACCTAGTTTAATTTACATCTAATTAATTGGATAATTTAATATCTTGGCTGATCCATGTTCCTAACTGTTAAAATATATTTCTAGAATTTTCCACCCTATCGGTTGAATCTATGCTAACTAATGAAAGACAATCCATTACTGACCATACCAATTTAAACATCAAAAGAATTTCAATTTCTAATTTGGGGCTCCTTTTTAACGCATCATAATGACATGTCTTGGCAAATTAAGGTAAGTTTATTACTTTTTACTCAAAAATAATATGAAAAGCCATCATGAAATTTTTAATGTTGCAAGCACTTTTATGTTATTAAGTTCTAACCCAAGTCCATAATATTTTGAATTGGATAGCTGAATGGCTGAAAGACAGGGAACAGAGTTGCACTGAATGGGATCAGGTCACAGTGGAGGAATGTTTTCAGTGGCGTACCTCAGGGTTCTAATCTAGGCCCTTTATTATTTATAGTTTATATAAATGATCTTGGAGAGGCTGTAAATAGCAGTGTCAATTTTGGCTGATGAAACTAAATGGCAGCTGTAGTCAAAGAAGTTGAGGGTAGGTATAACTTACCAGTATCCCGGTCCTATAATGACCAACAACAAAGGGAAGCGACCAACAGAAGGGGAGAGTAATTTATAGTCATTATGTCTGTGGGTGGGTTTTGACAGATGCGGATGACCTTTGATCGGCCCCTGTGGCTTTTGTCATCCGTGAAATTATTTTTTAATTATGTTAATTATGTTATGTTATGTTATGTTATAAATATGAAGATTAGCGGCTCGGCCCAAAAAGTGGATTTTGTGATTTATATTTTGTTCACCCCTGCCCGAATATTCATGTCCGTTTGAATCCTATTTGGAATATAGCCGACACCATTTTTTTTTGCCTCCAAAAAATGCCCAGAACTAAACAAACAAAAACCGCTATTTACTTAGGCCATTTTTGGTTAAATCATTCACTTCTGTAAACGTTAGAACATTATTCTATAAACAATTAGGGGTAATACTTCAGATTTGGGGCGCACGATAGATGGCGCTGTTAGTGGGCTACAATTTTGGGTTACAGCATATCTCTTATGACATCAGACGGTAGCGTCAGATGTGATCAATCACTGCATTATATTTTGTTATTGTTTTGGGGATTTGTAACTTATAGTCTATTATTTACTAAATATCTGCGCTCTGCTCGTTTATAGTTTTTTTCTAAGTTAGGTAAGGTTTCTTGATGTCTTTTATTGTTTTTTGTTTTGTTTTCATATTTTTTGTTTGCTGCGAACGATAACAGCTTCTTACTGGCAACATCGTAGCTTATAAATAGGGCCCATTTTGCAAATGTTTTTATTTTGTTATTGTGTTTTCGTGCTCTTCATGTGCTTCTTTGTTATTCAAATTCGGCTTTACTTTGTATAATCGCGAAAAACTTTTATATTATCTTGAGGCGCATAAACTAATCAAGAAACCTATAAAAGTTAGAATTGTTTGTTATTAGGTTAGGTTTTTCTGCCAGTAAAAAGCTGTTGGGGAGAAAAACCCCCCCAGTAAATTCAAGGGGACTGCTTGTGTGGGAGATATCACTACAGGGGGACCACCCTGTGACGATCCTTAGTTTCAATCAATTGGGGGTGGTCTGGGTGGCGCAGCCCCCAGTATATACTTGTATACAAAAAATATTACGCCGTGATTGTTCACATCTGACGCTACCATCTGACACCATAAGAGATATATTGTAGCCGACTAACAGCGCTATCTACCGTACGCCCCAAATCTGAAGTGTTACCCAATTAGGATTATATACTGGGGGACTGTGCCCCACAGACCCCCCAATTAATTGAAACTCAGAATCATCGTAGGGTGGTCCTCCCATTGTGTTTACCCCCACACGAGCCGCCCCCTTAAATTTATTCCCAAAATGTGAAACATTTTGGAACACAGACGAAATAGTACGTCCCATCGTTCAAGCTGCCAATCTACATATTACATTGATTGTTCATATAATTATCATAATTTTTCTTAAATTCATTTACTGTGGTCAAATTTACTACACAATTAGGGTATTCCAAGGGTCGACCACTCTTTGGAAAAAAAGTTATTTGGTAAACCTGAAGATCCATACCCCGCGAGCCATACTATGGGTTGCTATATAGGGGGGGGGGCTATGCCCCTCCTACCCCCTGCTCGATATGCTCACCCTCATGAACAAGTAATAAAACGAGTTAATCACACAGTTGGGTGAAACATGTTGGGAGGTGGAATGCCAGCGGGAAAACTCACGGGGTATGGATCTTCAGAATTACCAAACTATTTTCTTAATGTTGTTCTCGTTTCTTTCTTGAATATCTTGTAGTTATTCCCTCTTAAATCATTTTCATTTCTTTGGAAGAACTTGGAGCTATCAATGTTCTCAAAACCTCTAATTATTTTGAAAGTTTCAATTAGATCCCCTCATGTCCTCCTTTCTTCCAATGTTGTTAAGTTTAAGCTTCTTAATCTATCTTCATATGTCATATTTTGTAGGCCTGGTACTAGTTTTGTTGCTCTTTGTTGCACCTTTTCAATTTTTTCTATCTTTTCTCAAATAAAGTGACCATGCCTGTACTGCATATTCCAAATGTTGGTCTTACATAGGTATTGTATAGAATTTTGAAAGTTTCTGGACATAGGAACTCAAATGCATTTTTAATCAATCCAACCATTTTATTTACCTTGTTGGTAATATTATCTATATGTTCTTCACTTTTCAGGGAATTTGTAACTGTTATTCCTAGGTCCTTCTCCTTACTTACTGTTTCTTATTCCTTATTTATTAGTTTATAGGGTATAATTATATTTCCATGGCCACAGTGCATTACTTTGCATTTTCTGCATTGAAGTCTAGTTTCCATGTGTCGACCATTCTACTAATTTCTTCAAATCATCATTTAATGCATTTTCATTGTGTGTTACTTTGCTGTAAATTTTGGTATCATCTGCATAAATTTTACAATTTGATTTAATGTTATGCTGTAAGTCATTAATGTATATGACAAAGAGTACAGGGCCTAAAACTGACCCTTGTGGGACTCTGCTTCTTACTTTTATCCAGTTTGATTTTACTCCATTCACACACACACATTGCCTTGTCTTTCAAGAAACCTTCAATCCATTCAAGAACATTTCCGTTCACTCCCAACATATTTAACTTAACTTGTGAAGTATTCTTTCTTAAAATCCAAATATATTATATCAAAAGATTCACCACTATCATAATACAAAGTCCAGTCTTTCAGGGTTTCCAGCATATTTGTTAGACATGATCTTCCACTCACAAATCTATGTTGACATGATGTTATTATTTTATTCTTGTCTGAGTGTTCCAGTAAGCTATCTCTTACAATTTTTTCCATAATCTTCACCACAATTGATGTCAAGGATATAGGTCTATAGTTTTTTGCTAATTTCTTCTCTCCTTTTTTAAATAGGGCTGTGATAATTGCATTTTTTCAGTCCTGGGTAGTTTGGCTTCAATTAATGATTTATTGAAAAGTAATGTTATAGGCACTGACACCTCTTTAGCAGCTTCTCATAGCTGGGGGAATGTTATCTGGTCCAGTTGCTTCATATATATTCATAGTTATCAACTCTTTCTTCACTCTTGTCTCTTTAAACTCTTATGTTTTCCAGTTGGAAAAGAGGTTCTTCCACTTCAAAATCAAAGGGTTCTGATGTTACTTTCCCATACAGATGGTGCATTCCTTGATTCAATGTTATTACATCTATATCTTCCTCGCTGGTAAACACTGATGCAAAATATTCATTTAGTACCTCAGCATTTTCTTGGTCAGTTTGTGCAGTGGTACCATCAGATTTCAATAGATTGCATACTGGTCTTCTAACTTTACCCTTCCTGTTAGTGTATTTGAAAAAAGCTCTTCCATTAGTTTTGATGTTATTAACAAGTCTTTTTTCATAGTGGCACTTTATCTCTTTTCATAACACTCCTTATTCCATTATAATCGCCTTTAAAATAATTGTACCCTCTTGGTGTCATCTTTTTTCTATATAGAAATCTATTTCATATTCAAAAGTTATTACTGTGTGATCACTGCTTCTCAAACGGTCTTCTCTATTTAAATTATTAATGACGTCCAATTTTTGGTAATAATAAAGTCAATTGTGCTTGGTTGGTCTTGTCCTCTCACTCTTGCTATCTCTCTTACACGCTTTGTTAAGAAATTGTCATAACATAACATAACATAATTTCACGGATGACAAAAGCCACAAGGGCCTATCAAAGGTCATCCGTATCCATCAAATCCCACCCACATAATGCATCCATAGGATTTTGTCAGATCATGCATCTAAAATATACAATTTATCAATCCATAGGAATGTCCAACCATGCATCTACAATATATAATTTAAAGCCTCCATAGGAGTCTGTCAAAAACAAAATCAAAGTCCCCCAAAATTTACAATAAAAAGAAACTGCATCCACAGGAATGAGTCAAGAAACATATCCACATACCAAAAAGTAAGAAATTAACCCTCCATTCCCATATAATCATCCAATCTGCGCTTGAAAACATTCAAGTTTGGGCTGTCTACAGTCTCAGGTGGCAAACTATTCCAATAATCCACCACTCTGTTAGTGAAAAAATATTTTCTAACATCCAGTCTGCACCTTTGTTTTTTAATCTTTAAGTGGTAGCCTCTAGTTCTATTACTACCTTCTAACTCAAATAACTTGCAGAAATCCAATTTATCCATCCCAGAAAAGATTTTAAAAAGCTCAATCATATCTCCCCTCACACACCTTCTTTCAAATGAAAACATATTTAATACCCTCAGTCTATCTTCATATTCAAGGTGCTTCAGGGATGGTATTATTTTTGTTGCCCTCCTTTGTACTGACTAATAAGTTTATATCATGTCTAAAATGTGTTGACCATGCCTGTATACAGTACTCTAAATGTGGCCTGACATAAGAGTTGTATAGTTTAAGGATGCCTCCTTACTCTTGTAGCTAACATTTCTTTTAATGTAACCTAGCACCCTATTTGCTGTATTTTTTGCCTCAATACACTGCTTTGAAAATTTCAGTGACCTATCTACTACTACTCCTAAGTCCTTCTCATCTTTAACTGAATTAAGCCAATACCCATCCATCTCATAGCTAAATTCCCTATTATCTCTCCCCATGTTAATAACTTTGCATTTATTAAGGTTAAAAGTCATTTGCCACTTCTGAGCCCAAGCTAACAACTTATTTAAGTCACCCTGCACTTTAAAGCTACCTTCAACCTCTTTGACTACAGCTGCCAATTTAGTGTCTTCAGCAAAAATTGACATTTTGCTATTTACACCTTGCCCAAGATCATTTACATAGATTATAAATAATAAAGGGCCTAAAACTGATCCCTGAGGTACACCACTAATAACATTCCTCCACTGACCTCACTCCATTCAGTACAACTCTCTGTTTCCTATTTTTCAGCCATTCAGTTATCCAATTTAAAACGTTCCCACATATCCCATGCAGCTTTAATTTATGAACTAGTCTTCCATGTGGAACCTTATCAAAAGCTTTGCTGAAATCTAAGTAGATCACATCAACTTTCTCACCCCTATCTAATTCTTTAGTTACATAATCCATGAAATCCAGTAAATCAGTTAAACACGATCTACCTTTTCTAAAACCATGCTGAGCATCATTAATTAACCTGCTACTTTCTAGATGATCAGAAATTCCCTTCTTAACCATCTTCTCAAGAATTTTACAGACTATAGAAGTTAAGCTTACCGGTCTAAAGTTATTTGGGTCCTCTTTGCTTCCCTTTTTAAAAATTGGCACTACATTTGCCAATTTCCAATCATTTGATATTTCTCCAGACTCTAGTGATCTAATAAATATCTTCTCAAGAGCTACTGCAATACTTTCTACACCTTCTTTGAGTATCCTAGAATGAATGTTGTCAGGGCCAGATGCCTTACTAGTATTTAACTGCATTATAAGCCCTTTAATTTCTTCTCTGTCTATATTAATAGAATTTATACTACTTCCCTTGACCTAGAATTATCATCAATTAATCTAACTGGTTTCTCTTCTGTGAATACTGAACCAAAATGATCATTAAGGACCTCTACTATTTCCTCATCAGATTTTTTCAAAATCCCTTCATATTTAATAGGCCCTATATTATCACTGTTAGATTTATGATTGATTCTATAATAGCTAAAGAATTTTTTAGGATCTTTATTATTATTTTTAGCTAAATTAATTTGTGCTGTTCATTTCTGGTTGACCTATAATGGTTAAAATTATCTAAACTACTCTCACTTTGTAATCTCTGGTATGCCTTTTTTTTCTCTGAAACTTTATTAGCCATTTCTTGATTCCACCATAATGGTTTCCTACATTTCTTCCTAATAGACTTTATCGGAATACACTGTTCCTGAACCATGTTTAATATAGTCTTAAAAATATCACACATCTCATAAGTATTCTTTCCATGGAATTCTATATCCCACCTAATCTGATTTAGCATGCCGCGTAATTTATCGTAATCTCCCCTATAAAAATTTGGAATTTTTGTGGAGTTTGTCGTTATTCTACCCTTAACTATTTGCAAATTAAACCGAACCATCTGATGATCACCGTTTCCCAATAACAAAAATTTCTGGCAAGTTAAAATCTCCTACTATGATTAAGTGTCTATTGCAGAGTGACTTAAATAAGTTATTAGCTTGGGCTCAGAAGTGGCAGATGAGTTTTAACCTTAAAAAATACAAAGTTCTTAACATGGGAAGGGATGATAGGGAATTTAGCTATGAAATGGATGGGCATTGGCTGAATTCAGTTGAGGATGAGAAGGACTTAGCTGTAGTAGTAGATAGGTCACTGAAATTTTCAAAGCAGTGTATTGAGGCAAAAAATAGAGCAAATTGAGTGCTAGGATACATTAAGAGGAATGTTAGCTACAAGAGTAAAGAGGTTATCCTTACACTCCAGAACCTGTATGTTAGGCCACATTTAGAGTACTGTGTACAAGTATGGTCACCACATTTTAGACATGGCATCAACCTGCTAGAGTCAGTACAAATGAGGGCATTAAAAATAATACCTTGTCTGAAGCACCTTGAATATGAAGAAGACTAAGGGTAAAAGATGTTCTCATTTTAGAGATGTATGAGGGTATATATGATTGAGCTTTTAAAAATCTGTTTTGGGATGGATAAGTTGGATTTTAGGATTGAGCTTTTTAAAATCTGTTCTGGGATGGATAAGTTAGATTTTAGCAAGTTATTTGAGAGGAAAGGTAGTAATAGAACTAAGGGTTGGTAATTGTGTAAAATATGGCCGGATCTGAGTCCTAGTTTATTTTGGGGCTATTTTTCCTAGCTACTTTTTCTGGAATATGTTTTTCAGCTGAAATCTATTGGGACGAAGTTTATGGCAATTTCCGATTATATACTGGGAAGAAGTGCCATCCCCCACTATAATGGTTGGTAGATCTGTACTTACATTAGATAGGTTGGTATAGATGCGGCGACCCAGAACTCGTGGAATCTCTCTTTCACGTATGGAAATTTCTTCATAAAAAGCATATTGGCAAGATACCTGTCCATATGTTCCTCTCTCCGTCCATAGTGGGGTACATTGACTCTTATATTCCGTCAAACTCTTTCTATATTTTGTATGCTGGCACCAGTTTCTGGATCCACAAAATTCTGGGAGTGGTTGACGTTTAGATGTTCATATCCTTCAGACGATAAATTGCAATACGCTGCCCATCCGTCCAATACGACTGCCATTTCCAGCAAAGTCCACTTTTTTATCGCTGCCAGGAGAGTTTTGCGATTACAATTTTCGATCAAAACAATGAAAATTTTCTTCAATTCACATTTGAACCCTCCAAAACCCCACTGCCATTCCACTACATGACTGCGGTTATATGAGTTTGCCAACTTTGCCCCATAAATTTTTGACTGCTTTGCTTGGGCCTCCAAGTGGTGAAAAAAAAGTTTCAAAATAATGTAAAAGGACTTCCAGGCAAAAGCTAAACCAATTGACAAGGGTTTTTTCGACAAACGCCTCTATGTGCAGTCATTATCGTCATAAGTTCCTGATTAATGATGAACCAAAACACAACTATTACAATGTTCTTGATGGAGAGGTATAACCACATAAAAAAAAGTTCCTTTTCGAGCCGTTGATTTGTACTTACAGCGTTCACTTTTGCCATCAGTGCCAATATGAGATTTGTCACACATGAAGACGCAATTTCTGTTCATTGTAAGTTCTGTTTTACAAGTGGGACACTCACATTTAGATTGTAAAAGGTCATGGGCTACAAGAAAATTGACACATTCAAAGAGCATACAATGCATGAAGAAGACATTTTGACTAATGGCCTAAATCCGCATGGGTGGGAGCTTAAATACCAATGCGTTTGCTGGAGAGGTAGTATCAGTTTTTTTTTCACAGAATTTGAGAATTTGTGTTTCTTGAACTACAGATATATAATCCTAAAAACATTAATACTGAATGATTCTTTTGGAACAAGAATAAAAATAAAGGTTTAAAAAAAAAATATTTAAAAAATAAAAGAGAAATCAAAACGGAAAAAAAAGAAGTATTTTTTTAGTCGAGTTAGGAACTCAGGCTTCGTTAACAACCAAAAAATATGGTTTTATAACATAACATATTTCACGGATGACAAAAGCCACAAGGGCCTATCAAAGGTCATCCGCATCTGTCAAAACCCACCCACAAAATGCATCCATAGGATTGTGTCAGATCATGCATCTACAATATACAATTAGAACCATCCATAGGAATGTGTCAAAAACAAAAAGTATCATTATCAAGACTCATCAAAATCAAAATCAATTCTAATATACACAGCTGAGCTAGTGGCATTACACCACTCAGTATGGAAGATTACATGACATGCCTGGTTCGGATAATGGATTGCGATTAATAGCAACTCACTAAATGCCCTGAGTGCTCTTGAGCATTGGAATCTCTGCATCCCCTGGTGATGAGCGGGGTCATTACTGCTTCTCCCTTGTATTCACGATGGGTTCTTGCATACTGACTTGTGGACTTATGACTTTTTGGAGGAGGCCTGCCTCCTCCCCTTTATTTAACTAGGTTTTTGTTGTTTTCTATGTAGGTCGCACATTTGTGCGCCGAGGGGAGGCGGACCTCCCCCGACTCTGAAGCTTGCTTCCTGCCTTTTTTGTTTTTTTCTTTTCTTTTGCATATTGTTATTTTAATTTAGCCTATTACTAGGCTTTCATGAGTGCGGTGACTTATGCCCAAATAGGCAGTCGCCAGATGGGCTCCTAAAAAAAATAAAAATAATGGTTAATATTTCTCATCCAAAATAGGTTAAGATAAAAAACATTTTCTAACCAAATTTATTAATTAAATATTACAAGGATTGCTTAGTAGACATTGATAAAGTTAAGTAAATTGGATATTAATTAGGCCATCATTGTTCAGAATTCAGGGCTTGACCTTCTGTTTCTTGAAACTCCTAGAATGGTCAGCGGTAGGTATGTCACTCTTTAGAGTCAAACATTAATAAGCCATCATGACTTGTTTCCAACATCCTTGATCCCTGGTCTCCATCTCTTTCATATCCTGATGGAATCTCTCTCCCTGCGCATTGCTTATTGATCCCAGATTCTCAGGAAACTGATCTATATGTGAGAATAAGTAATGCATTTTGATGCTCATGTATTTAAAAGCCCAAATAAATGAAAACTGGTAATACAACCCGGAAAAACACTAAGGATGGTAGCTCTGTCTGCAAGGCACCAATTCTTCCTGTATAGTCAAGTGCTTCTTTGTGTAATGCTGAGCTCTGTCTCTATTATCTCACATCCACAGAAAGCATAGGTACTTGGTGAGCCAGGAGTTTTATCCCAACAGAGGCAAACTGGTTGTTGTTGTGCAGCAGAACACACCAGCCAATTTTAGCTGGGTACTCTAGCATTCCAAACTTGTGCAGAAGCTGCGCAATATCTGTACAATAACCAAATCCTTGTCTTTAGAAAAACAATGAGATACTTTTTATGTCTGTTGCGGTAGGTGATGTGAGCACTGTCAAGAGGAGTTTTTTCTTTCAATCTGGATGCCAACAGTTCTGCAGAAGACTTTAACAAGCTGAGATTGCAAACTAGATAATTTAGCTCCTTTATTTGACGTAGATATAGCAGACTACATCAAGCTTATTTTTGCAAGATCTTATGGCATAATCCATTTCATTCACTGACAAAAGAAAAGTACCAGTTAGTAAAAAATTGTTGCATGTAAACTCTTCAGAATTTGTTTATTTTAAGAAGTAAGATTTTTGCATCATATAAATAGAAAATACCTGTGCATGTAAAAAAAAAAGAAGTAAAAAACATGTGGTAATAAATAAAAGTCAAACTGATTGAGCAAAACCAATGCAATTTTGGATTCATCAGACCAAAATTACACTATATCAGCTAAAAACCCCTTAAGAATAAAGTTGGTGTTAGTCAGTGTAATGTTAAAGGTAAGGGAAATTACAAATGATAGAACAATACTTGAAGGGATAAATGCCAAATTTAATGAAAGTAGAAATTAATATACATAAATAAATGATTATAGTATGTACTTTAACCAGCAAACTGATAAGATTGAAAGACTAAACTGTGAATGCATTTGCAAAATTTTTATTCTGGGAGATTTACATTTGCCAAGTCCCTTAAGTTCAATAAACACCAGCACATAATACAAGTATGAGCCGCACGCGCAATTTTATCATGAGTGAGAAAATCTGATAAGGTGGAGATATACTTAGTCAAATATTTATTGAATATTTCCCCAGTAACTTCTTTAAACAGATGGTAAATCAACTAACTAATGGAAACAATATACTGGACCTGGTGTTAATAATGAAGATTTTTAGTTGGGAAGCATTGGGCAGTAGTTTGGAATAATGTAAAAAATCTAAATTTCCACAAGGTGAATTATATCTGCAAAATGTCTCATTAAAAACTAATCATTTGTTCCCCAATATTTACAATATTCTAAATTAAATGTGAGGTTTCTTTCATCATCCTGTAAGGCTACTGCATCATTCCCTACAAGGTACTCATGCCATTAACATCTTGATCATGGGGAAAAACAAATCAATCAAGATCTTTGTAAATGCATGTAGCACTTCATAAAAGTGGCCTTGGGTACAGAAAGATCTCTGTACATCTTAAAGTACCTCTAAATTCAGTTGTTACCATAATATGCAACTGGAAGTCTCATAATTCAATTCATTCTTGGATTATTCAGATCAACTTTGTATGTTAAAGGAATGTGCAGATTGAAAACTTGTTAGAACAGTATGTAATAAATCATAGAGAGCTGCAGGAATATCTGGAAACAGGTGGAATTGAAGTTAGCAAGGATGCAATAAGTAGAATGCTGCATCATTATGATCTCTTTTCTCGTAGTGAATCTAAGTCCCACACACAAGAATATGATCCCTACAATCAAATTGGTGGTAGATCATTCATGCTATGAGGTTTATTTTACTTATCAGGGGTTGTAAGAATGGAAGTAGTTGAAGGAAGAATGAAAGGCAAAATGTACAAGCGAATTTTGGGAAGAAATTTGTTATAGGATTGGCTCTATGAACTTGCACCCAGAATGGGCATTTCAATAAGATAATGACCCCAAGAATACAGCAAAACAAACTTAATAATTTTGGAATGGCTGAGTCAATCTCCTAACCAGAATCCCATCAAAAATCTGCGCAGGTAATTGAAACTCTTGGTCCAGAAACAAGAAGATCCACGTTATTTATCTGATGTTTGGAGCAATCTGTCCAAGCACCTCTAGAAAGGTCGTCCCCGTAAGGGGCGTGGCGATTTGCCATCCTGGCTGCCGTGCTGATGGGACTCAGCACCCCGTCCGACCCCAGCTTAGCCTCTTCTCCTTCCTTCAAAACACTTGTTTCCTCACTTTTCATACAACCTCTCCCACAACTTTCAATGGTCAGCCTCTAATTTCACAGGGTAGATGCTGACCTTCTTCTCAAGTCAACCGTCCCAGATCGGGGCTGAGGGGGGAGGGGACAATGTTCACTAACCCCTGAGCTCCGGTCTGGGGTGGTTGGTTTTTAACAACCTGCTTCATCCCCACCCATACCTTCCTCACATCCCTTTTCCTCTCCTCTTCACAATCTATATATTTTTTACGCCATGTTCAAGGTGGAGCCGCCATGCCGATGGACTGCCAGGCCTGTAAGCACCTCTTGCAGTGCGGGCAACTGCAAGAGGTGATGTGCTATTGCGTCCCGTATAAAAAAGAGGGTCACCATGCCCGATGATGAAAAAAAACAAAACCCCAACCCCCAACTTCCCCTGAAAAAGCGACGGAGCCACCCTCGGGCAGCTCCACCCTGCTTGCGCAGGGGACCCTCCATACCTCTTTAACCTGAGAGGAGGCTTACTCCTCTTGTACGCCTACGGGTGTAGGGGACCCCCTCACCCCCTTCTCTGGAGGTGCTTTCGGGCACCTCGCTTTTTCCAGCGGCAGTCCCTCCTTTTCTTTCTAAGGGGACTGCCAAGAAAGCCAGCAGGCAGCCCTTAGCCAGCCGCTCCCCATCGAAGCGGCTCGGTAGGGCAAATCCCCCTTAGGGGGGAGAGGGAAGCCAGGCCCCTTCGGTCGCTTCCCTCAAAAGACCTGCTGGCAAGGATATTGAACCTTGCCGAGGTTAAGGCCTGTGCCTCCCCACAAGTTCTCGCAGGACCCCCCTCCCGTTCTCCAGGAGAATGGGACCGCAATCTCGGACCCCGCGTCCGTGGCGGAATCCTTAGCGACCGCTTTATCCGCATTCTCTAGCCGTGATGCTGTTCCGCCAGCATTCAATGCACGTTGTGATGTCGCGGAAGGCCGCCTGCTGGACTTTACCTCCAGAGGCGGAGAACCCTTCAACGACAAGTTTACTGTGAGTGAGTTGCGTTCCGCTCTCGCTTAGTGCGCGGACACCGCCCATGGTCCGGACGATGTCCCGTACGCCATGCTTCGACACCTGGGTGAGCGAGGCATGGCCTTTCTGTTAGATTTGTTCAACAGGATCTGGGTGGAAGGTCTTCTCCCAGGCTCCTGGCGAATCGCTACTGTGCTCGCCTTTCGCAAACCGGGGAGAGATCACTCTACTCCGACCGGTTTCCGCTTAATCTCTCTAACCTCTTGCGTGTAAAGTTGATGGAGAAATTGGTAAATGTTAGATTAGCCTTTTTCCTAGACAGCGGAGGCCATCTGTCTTCCGCACAGTGCGGCTTCCGCAAGTTCCACTCCACGTCGGATGCTCTGCTCCAACTGGAAAATGCCGTCTGCGAGGCTTTCCTTCGTAGACAGCACTACGCCACGGTCTTTTTCGATCTGGAGAAGGCCTATGATACCGCATGGCGATACGGTATCATGGAGACTCTCCACACGATGGGGGCAAGGGGACGCCTCCCAATGTTTATATCTGAATTTTTGCGAGATCGTCGATTCCGCGTACGGGTGGGGGGAGCCCTCTCCGGCCCAAAGGAGCAAGAAGAGGGTGTCCCGCAGGGAAGTGTCCTCAGTGTTACACTCTTTGCCCTGAGCATCAACGGCATCACCTCGGTGCTGCCGGAAGATGTTCTCGCTACGCTCTACGTGGACGACCTTTCGATCTCTTTTGGCGCGGCCCAGATGCCAACTCTGTAGCGTCGACTCCAACAGGCATTGAACCGCGTCTCTCGCTATGCCGAAGCGCACAGATTTCGGTTTTCTTTGGCCAAGACTAAGGTGGTGCACTTCTGCCGCCATCCACGGCTTCACCCCGACCCAGATTTGTTTCTTAATGGGGTGTGCCTGGATGTGGTTGAGTCGCACCGTTTCCTTGGTCTTGTATTCGACCGACGCCTCACCTGGGAGGCTCATATTCGAAGCCTTAGGGTCTCTTGTACCCGCGCCATGGACATTCTCCGTTCCGTGACGTTCAGCGCTTGGGGCGCTGATAGGGCTACTGCCCTACTTTTTTATCGATCCTTTGTTCGTTCGAAGCTCGACCACGGATGCGAGTTTTATGCATCCGCAGCCGAGCGTTTATTGCGGAAGGTGGATTCGATCCACCACACCGGCCTTCGCCTTGCGACCGGTGCCTTCCGCACTTTCCTCGTTGAGAGCCTGTTGGTCGATGCTGGGGAAATGCCACTCGCTCTGCGCCGCGTGCACTGCATCACTCGCCTGTACGCGCGGGCCCGGCGCCTCCCTCAGTCGCCAACAGCTCTCACTGCATCCGCAGGTGATCTCGATGGTGCCTATACCGCCGAGAGACGCCAGTCATACCCTAAGCCCTTTGAGTTTAGGGCCAAGAAACTCCTTCGAGAGGTAGATATAGCTCTCGGGCCGGTGGCGCCCCTGGTTCTGCCCAGGGCTCCACCCTGGAGGGTACCACATTTGGCTATTTGTCGCCACTCATCTGCTCCCAAAGCTTGTACTGCGCCGGGAGTATTGCGTTCGACCTTTTTGGAGCACACATCGTGTCACGCTGGAACCGTGCCATTGGATACGGATGGCTTCAAGTCCCAAGAGGGGGTCGGCTTCCACGCCGTATCCCCTCTGTTTGAAGTCAGCGGGGCTCTACCAGGCACTGCATCTGTCTTCACGGCCGAGCTGGTGGCAATACACCACTCGGTACGGGAGATTACGCGACGTGCCCGGTTCGGAGACCGGATTGTGATCTATAGCGACTCACAAAGCGCCCTGAGTGCTCTCGGGGCATTGCAATCTCCGCATCCCCTGGTTCGCGATATCCGTGACGCCACGGTTTTGGCGAGCCGGGCAGATGTTCAGATTATCTTCTGCTGGGTTCCTGGACATGTAGGAATTGCGGGGAATGAGGGCGCCAAAGAGTCTGCAAGGACTCTGCGACCGGACCAGCGTTTCGCTCTTCCTCACACCGACTACATGGCAGGAATACGGGCAGCTCTTCGGACTGCTTTGGCAAAGAAGATGGGAGACGGTCGAAGGGAACTTAAACTGGCGTGCCATTGCGCCGCGACTGTTCCCATGGACCTATCCCCCAATGCCACGGCGGCTTCAGGTTGCTTTCTGTCGTCTCCGAATCGGGCACACTCGTGTGACGCATCGCTATTTGATGGAGCGCTCGCCTGCGCCCTATTGCAACGACGGCTTCGTCCCCCAGACTGTTCGGCACATTCTTGTTGAATGTCCCAGTCTGGGTGATCTTCGCGCACGATACCTGTCCCGGTACCGGGATGGGCGGGGTCGCTACCGCCTGTCCCTTGTGCTCGGGACGGATTCGCGCACATTGACTTGTGGACTTGTTGACTTCTTAGGGGAGGCTGGCCTTCTCCCTATTATTTAAGCAAGGTTTGTTTTGTTTTTTGTTTTGCATTTTTTTTTTTTTTTTTACCTTTAGTTGCACACTCCTGCGCTGGGGGTACCTCTCCCCGACGCACCAGCTTGCTTCCTTTCCCCCTTTTTGGGGTGTTGTTTTTTTTTCTCTTCAATTTTATTTTAAAGTAGCCTAGAACTAGGCCAGTTTTAATATGGCGACTAATACCCAAGTAGGCAGTTGCCAGATGAGCTCTTAAAAAAAAAAAAATCTAGAAAGGTCATAAGGGACTACTCAAAGCACCTGCAAGCTGTATTTGACAACAACGGTTGTGTAACCAAGTACTAAACCATGTTTATATAAATGTGTTGTAAACTTGCATAAGGGACTACTCAAAGCACCTGCAAGCTGTATTTGACAACAACGGTTGTGTAACCAAGTACTAAACCATGTTTATATAAATGTGTTGTAAACTTGCATTGTCAAATTTCATTATTGTCCTATAAATTTTTTCCTCTTCACTATTTTGCTTTTTGTGAATGTTGGATTGTATTAATTCCACACATGTTGTAAATTTCATTAACCTGCATTAATTAAAAGTATGTATGTCGTAGAATGACTCCCGACGATACCATATATCACTATTCGTTGAGGGAACTTCCTTAATTATCTTTAGAGTGCGTTACTGTCTGGCGGCCGATATTATGTATCTTCGATATGCTTAAGAAGTGGAACTGAGCTCAAGGATAATAATATTGCTATCATTAATAAAATAGAGTTTTATTAATAATAACTATCAACAAACACAAGACGGAAAATATTGACATAAACAGGGAATGAAAAGGGTCATGGGGGCACGGCTAATCCGAGGATTTAAAGGATTTAAAAAGGCAAAACAAATATAGAGTTAAAGAAATGGGATGGTTCGATAAACCATTTAAAGCACAGGATAGAATTGACAAAAGGGTTAAGTACTCAAAGGTGACGTTTGGCTTACGTAACTTTTACACTAGTGGTGCAGTGGAAGGTGGCGCGAAGGAGTTTCGGTCCGCTGGCGAGTTCCAGCCGAAGGGGGGAGGGGGGATAAAAGGATCCTGATGTGGCATCTTGGGAAGGAGAACCGTTTCTCGACGAACGGCTTGAAGAACAATGGCTGTTCTAGGTTGTTCTCTTCTGAACAACAAGGGGGAAGGGTGAGAACCGTCTCTTGTCTACGGGCTCAAGAACAATGGCTGTTCTAATGTTGTTCTCCTCTGAACAACAAGGGGGAAGGGTGAGAACTGTCTCTTGTCTACGGGCTCAAGAACAATGGCTGTTCTAATGTTGTTCTCCTCTGAACAACAAGGGGGAAGGGTGAGAACCGTCTCTTGTCTACGGGCTCAAGAACAATGGCTGTTCTAATGTTGTTCTCCTCTGAACAACAAGGGGGAAGGGTGAGAACCGTTTCTTGGCGAAGGCCTCAAAAGAACAATGGCTGTTCTAGTGCTGTTCTCCTCTGAACAACAAGGGGGAAGGGTGAGAACCGTTTCTTGTCAACTGGACTCGAGCGAAAATGGCTGTTCTAATGCTGTTCTTCTCTGAACAACAAGGGGGAAGCCTTTTGGACTCGGCGTCGCAAAGGCTCGAACTTTGGCACTCAAGGGATATTGTCCTCCTTCTGGACAAGTGATGGTGAATCTCGAGATCGAGGTCCCTTGGCGCACAAAGGGAGAGAGGGTCGTGGTGATGTTTCGCGACGAAAATCTGGATCTCCAATCTGATCTTAGTGGTAAAGTTTCCATATAAATAGCCAGGACATCTCCTTGGCGTGGGGGGACAATAGAGTGGGAGCTTCGAGGGAATGCACAGCCGGGCCGGAGAACAATGCCTTATCTGCCCATAAGCCTAACTCAATCTGGCGAGGTCGGCGTATGGGGGCGAACGGGGGGACGATAACCTCCTTGTTTAAACATTGACATCCGGTAGCTGTGATAAGACTCCAAGCTTCGAATTGAAGATGCACGTGGGCAGCATCGTGGTTTTAAATAATATGGGATAGGAGTTGAAATTAACGCAGCTTCAACTCGTTCTATCACAATGTAAATTTGCATTTTTAAGAGTGTCTTGTAAACTTTTGTAGCTATCTTATCAGGAAAAAGAGGGGCTTTCAAAAAATTAAAAGAAAATATTACTGTGCCTTACCTAAATAGTATATAAAAGTTAGAAATAACTTGAATAAGATGCTCGTAAAAAAGTAGAAGGCGCTTTGAAACTAGTTTTGTACTGAATTGTAATAAGGATCAAAGTTTCTTTGTTATTATAAAATTAACCAGGCAATGGCTTCGCTTGGGGGAGCTTGCGCTTCCCTACTGAGATTAAAATTTAAAATCTAAAAAAAAAGCAGCCATGGTTAAATTTTTATAAATTTTCTGAACTTCGCCAATTATAATAATTTTAAAAAGGAACTCTAAACTAAATTTCCCCCCTTTCAAAAATAACATTCCTAAAATATACTTGTAGAAGAATAGAAGATATATAAAAATAAATTTTTATATATTTTGATATTTATATTTATTTCTGAACTTCACCAATTTGTTTTTTGATATTAAAACAGAATTATTAGAAATAACTGATAAAAAAACCCATAAGTCCTAACTAAACTAAGATGAAATTATTATTCAAATAGTAAAAAAAATCCCCTTATAGTTAGTGGTGATGATAGAGTGAATCAACCTAGTATAGGGCATCTTAAATTGATGTGCTCAATGAGCATTTCCTATCAGTTTTTACTAGAGAAGCTCGGGACAGTTTTAATCCAAGTAAGGATGGGATACAAGTAAATGGTTTAGAGCAGGAGTTGGGCAACCCCCTGCTCATGGGTAAAATTTGCCAGCGGCTGATATATTATTATCTGCGGACTGAGATTGAAAAACTTTTACTTAGTGATGGGACGATAGCAGATTTTCAAGCAAATACCAATACTGAGTACGATACCACTGTATACGCCCGATTCCGATACAAGTACCGAGTATATATATATATATATATATATATATATATATATATATATATATAAAATATATATGTACGTATTTGTGTATTAGTAAATACTTATATAGGTTTCTATTCATTTGTTTGAAGAATAATACTACTGAAAAATGGGGCTTTGTTTAATTCTTCAAACTTTTACAAAATAGAATACTTAGGCATCCAATTATACAATAATATCTTGAGTCATAGGTTTCATGTTTGTTCATTTGAATGAACCCTCTTTGAACATGTTCGATATGGTTACTCTCTAACACTACAGTTTATTTCAAGTCACTGTTCATATTCATTCTGCACTGGGTGAAAATTGAATATGAATATCGAAGGAATATAAAACAAATTACATTTATAGATAAAAGTTGTACATAAAAATTAACGAGTATTTAAAGCTTAACTTTCTTCTGTTTTAAACAAAATAAAATTTGTCAGAAAAAACTATGGAACAAAAAAAGAAATTAATTGGTTTGGTAGCATACATACAATATGACTATAAGTCCAAATCGTGTGTGGCCAAGTGTGTCAATTGCGGAGAGCCACACCCCACTTCTTCGAAGCAATGTGGTGCATATCTCCTGGCCGTTCAGGCACAGGATCGACTCATTCCGCGAGGCTAAGGACTTGGTCCTGGCATGCCCGGCTCTGCCTGGGATGTCTTATGCCTCAATGCTTCGAAAGACACCCTCTGCTCCTGGCCCATCCAGGCTAACGAACACGGTTGTTTCTGCGCCCATTCGGAGCCTTTCTGTGGGTTCTACTCAACCCAGGTGCTTCCCTGGTAAAGCTGGTGGCACAAAGGGTTCACACCCAGCCCCGGCTAAAACCAGTGCTCCCCCCGTGTGACGGTTTCCCATAAGGCGAAATGGCCACGCACCTACTGAGTCATTAGACTCACAGGAGGCAACACCCCTAAAGTTGGTCGCCAGGCCATCTTCCGGGGTTCCTAAAGTTGACCCCCGAAAGGACGACAGCAACAAAGGAGCTTCGGCTCCTTCGCCCACAATATGTGTTGGGCTGGGTAGCTCGGAGACAGTGGGTCCTCGAAAAGAGGGCCGCCCGCCTCCGAAGCCACAACGCCCGCCTAAGGTTTCGAGGCGGAGGGAGGAAAAGACTCATGGCGAGCCCAAAACCCCCCCCATAAGTCCTCGAAGGCGACAGCACTTTGTCCGTCCAACAGCGCCGAGGGTTGTGCCTCCGGGAAGCGTACAGCCATGCCGGTGAAAGCCTCCGTTCGAAGAGTGGCCCCACGTCTCCTCCGAGCTAGGCCTGGAGGGCATATTCCTTCAATGAAATTGCCGTGGACTCCCGGCCAACTGGGAGGAGCTGCGGAGGCTCGTCTCGTCCCGTTCCCCGTTAGCTATTTTTTTGCAGGAGACCATGCTAGGCGCATGCCCCCTGCCTACCCTCCCGGGCTATAAGGGTCTTGCGACTCCACCTCCACGAAATGGCCGGGCTGGGGGATGCGCGGTTTACACCCGGCATGATGTCTCCGTTCTGCCTTTCACTTTACATACCTCCTTTCAGGCAGTGGCTGTGCAGCTTCACCTGGATAGGAGGTATACTATCATTTCTGCGTACATTCCACAGTCAGCTGACTTCAACGCGGGGGACTTCTGCAGCGTCATGGCACAGTTCCTGAGGCCCTTTCTCCTGTTTGGAGATCTGAACGGCAGGCATCCTCTCTGGGGAGATTACTCCATAAATACCAGGGGACAAGTCCTTGCTGATCTGATCAAAGAGCTTGAGATAGATGTCCTATCTCAAGTGAGCGGTTCTCACTGCCCGAGAACCGCTTCATTTTCCTGCCTTGATCTCTCTTTGTGCTCTTCGGATGCACAGCCTGATTTTGATTGTGGGGTGGTCGATGACCTACATGTTAGTGATCTCTTTCCCATTCAAATATCATTTTCAGGGCAACTGCCGCCTGAGAGCCCACCACAGTGGTCCTTGGCGCGGGGGACTGCATTTCAGGAAATAATTGAATTCTCTATCTCAGTCGAAGAGTTTAGGTCGGTAGATGAGGCTTTTGAGTTCTCCGGTATTCTCATCGCCGCGGCCCTGAGTACTATTTCCAGAACGTCTAGCCGTTTTGCACGCCGACCACTCCCGTGGTGGTCGTCCGAGTGTTAGACGGCCCTCAAACAGAAGCGTTATGCCTATAAGCGCCGCCCGAACGATTTCACTGTCGGTGAATTTCGTCGGGCTAGGTTCCGCTATATTTCGAAGCACGCCCGCCGCTCTTCTTGGCGGGCATACGTGTCTTCACTCAATGGAAAGACCCCTCTGGCAGAGGTGTGGAGGCGAGTCAAAAGGATTCGGGGCAAGTTCTCGCAGGGCCCCCCTCCAGTTCTCCAGGAGAATGGGGCCGCAATCTCGGACCCCGCGTCCGTGGCGAAATCCTTCGCGACCGCTTTCTCCGCATTCTCTAGCCGTGATGCTGCTCCGCCAGCATTCAATGCACGTCGTGATGTCGCGGAAGGCCGCCGGCGGGACTTTACCTTCAGAGGCGGAGAACCCTTCAACGACAGGTTTACTGTGAGTGAGTAGCACTCCGCTCTTGCTTTGTGCGCGGACACCGCCCATGGTCCGGACGATGTCCCGTACGCCATGCTTCGGTACCTGGGTGAGCGAGGCATGGCCTCTCTCGCAATCCGGAGAGCGATCACTTCTCCGGCCGGTTTCCGCCCAATCTCTCTAACCTCTTCTTGCGTGTGCAAGTTGATGGAGAGATTGGTAAATGTTAGATGAGCCTTTTTCCTGGACAGCGGAGGCCATCTGTCTTTTGCACAGTGCGGCTTCCGCAAGTTCCACTCTATACGGATGCTCTGCTCCGACTGGAAACTGCGGTCTACGAGGCCTTCCTTCGTAGACAGCAGTACGCCACGGTGTTTTTCGATTTGGAGAAGTCCTATGATACCGCATGGAGATATGGTAGCATTGAGACTCTCCACACGATGGCGAGGGGATGCCTCCCAATGTTTAAATCTGAATTTTTGCGAATCATCGATTCCGCGTACGGGTGGGAGGAGCCCTTTCCGGCCTAATGGGGCAGGAAGAGGGTGTCGCGCAGGGATCTGTCCTCAGTTTCACACTCTTTGCCCTGAGCATCAACAGCATCACCTCGGTGCTGCCGGAAGATGTTGTGGTTACGCTCTACGTGGACGACCTTTCGATTTCTTTTGGCGCTGCCCAGATGCCAACCAACTGGAGCATAGATTCCAACAGGCATTGAACCGCGTCTCTCGCTATGACGAAGCGCACAGGTTTCGGTTTTCTTTGGCCAAGATTTAGGTGGTGCACTTCTGCCGCTATCCACGGCTCCATCCCGACCCAGATTTGTTTCTTAATGGGGTGCGCCTGGATGAGGTT
Source organism: Ceratothoa steindachneri (assembly GCA_963969495.1). NCBI lineage: Eukaryota > Metazoa > Arthropoda > Malacostraca > Isopoda > Cymothoidae > Ceratothoa > Ceratothoa steindachneri. The sequence goes on from OZ018320.1 coordinate 49,450,577, forward strand.
GAGTCGCACCGTTTCCTTGGTCCTGTATTTGACCGAAGCCTCACCTGGGAGGCTCATATTCGCAGCCTTAGGGTCTCTTGTACCTGTGCCATGGATATTCTCCGTTCCGTGACGTTCATCGCTTGTGGCGCTAATAGGGTTACTGCCTTACTTTTTTATCGATCCTTTGTTCGTTCGAAGCTCGACTACGGATTCGAGTTTTATGCATCTGTAGCTGAGCATGTATTGCGGAAGGTGGATTCAATCCACTACACCGGCCTTCGCCTGGCGACCAGTGCCTTCCGCACTTCCCTCATTGAGAGCCTACTATATTCGATCCTGGGGAGATGCCACTCGCTCTACGCCGTGTACAGTGCATTATTCCTCTGTACGCGCGAGCCCAGTGCCTCCCTCAGTCTCCAACAGCTCTCAATGCATCTGCAGCTGATTTCGACGATTCCTATGCCGCCGAGAGACGCCAGTTATACCCTAAGCCCTTTGGGCTCAGGGCTAGGAAACTCCTTTGAGAGCTAGGTATAGCTCTCGGGCTGGTGGCGCCCCTGGTTCTGCCCAGGACGCCACCCCTCTGCTCCCAAAGCTTCTATAGTTCTGGGAGTATTGCGTTCGACCTTTTGGGAGCAAATCTCTTGTCACGCTGGAACCGTGCCAGTGTATATGGATGGCTCCATCTCCCAAGAGGGGCTCAGCTTCCCCGCCGTATCCCCTCTATTGGAAGTCAGCGGGGCGCTGCCAGGCACTTCGTCTGTCTGCACTGCCGAGCTGGTGGCAATACACCACTTGGTACGGGAGATTACGCGATGTGCCCGGTTCGGATATCAGATTGTAATTAATAGCCACTCACAAAGGGCCCCGAGTGCTCTCGGGGTATTTGAATCTTCGCATTCCCTAGTTCGCAATGTCCGTGTTGCCACGATATTGACAAGCCGGGTGAATGTCGAGATTATCTTTTGCGAGGTTACTGGACATGTAGGAATTGCAGGGAATGAGGGCGCCAAAGAGTTCGCCAAGACTCGGCGACCGGACCAGTGTTTCGCTCTTACTTACACCGACTACATGGCAGGAATACGGGCACCTCTGGCTGCTTGGCAAAGAAGATGGGAGATCGTCAAAGGAAACCTAAAGTTGCGTGCCATATCGCCGTGACTGTTCCCATGGACCTACCTCCCAATGCCGCGAAGGCTTCAGGTTGCTTTCTGTCGTCTCTGAATTGGACGCACCGCCATTTGATGGATCGCTCGCCAGCGCCCTACTGTGAAGACTGCGTTGTCCCCCAGACTGTTCGGCACATTCTTGTTGAATGTCCCAGTCTGGGCGATCTCCGCCCACGTTACCTGTGTCTGTACTTGGCGAGTGTGGGCGCTACCGCCTATCCCTTGTACTCGGGACTGGTTAGTGCACAACGAGAGGCGGCCCTATACTCCACGCCGGAGCATGCTTCCTGCTTATTGCCTTTTTCCTTTTTTTTTTTTATCCGGTGGGGGGGGGGGTGCATCTTATTTTAAAGAGGCCTACTATTAGGCAGTGTTGACTATGGCTACTAATGCCCAAGTAGGCAGTTGCCAGGTGAGCTTTTTCTTGTTAATTTTTATCATTGTTATTTGTTAGTTACATATTATTTGTTCTGTTATTTGTTTTCTAATATATCCTAGTAGTAGGTTGTGTGGTGTAGAACAACTTATGGCCAAGTAGGCAGTCACCAGATGGGCTACCACCATGAAAAAAAAGGATCTTGGCAAGATTACTTTTAGTCTAGAAAATTGACTGGTAATCACTATTGCCTTCCAGGCAACTCCCAGAGCCTTTTGTTCCTTGTCTCAAAGAAGAGGGCTCCAATGATGTACCCTCATCTCTCCTCTATTCCGTCTAATAGTAATCTTGCAAGAATATTTAAGGTTAGCCATGTGCTAGGCACAGCATTTTTATAACTCCGCTGTCTTATCCTTTATTCACTAAATTTGGGCAAATCTTGGGCTTATTATATTATAAATTTATTCCCCATTTAAAGTAAGGTCAAACTCTGAATCTTTTATCTACAATCCTAAAAGGATAAAGTTATTGAAAAAAACAAACAAACAAAACTTATCTAAACAAAATATGGGGAAAAATTCCCCACCTCCCCTCACTCTCTTCTCATTCATACTGAACAAAGAAAGAAAAGGGGAGTAAAATTTTTAATGAAAAAAAGGGGGAAAATGACTCCCAATATCACATACCACAGTACAACTCCCCTACTGCATTGACTACCCATTTGTTCCACAATCACCACTGTCCTTATATTTAACACTACAACCTCACTTGTATCTTCCTCATTGAACTTATCCTTACCCCTGAGAACCCTATATTCTGGCCCTGCCATGCTTGTTCCGTATTTTTTGCGAGAAATGTGTGATTGTGCTTTCTCAATATTTGGAATGAGCCGCATGATGCTATACGCTCCTCCTTCGGTGCATTCAAGCATGAACTGAAGACTTACTGCTTCTTAAGCCTTTCCTTAGTGCAGAGATAGGCCCTTGCAAATCTCATGGCCTTAAAGGGCACCACACAAAAATGCCTTTTATTATTATTAATAAGCCTGATTGACTTTTGTATTCTGTACTCTTCTGTCTCTGTGTTTGTACATTGTATCCATTGCTTTACTGAATTTGTTACCATCATGGTGGTTAATTGTGCAGAGTTCTCATTTCACATATTTGATACTGCATTGGTCTTTTGATGTTGTGGTACTGGGTTCAATTCCAAATGACTGGACATAAAACATAGTTCATGTAAAGATCTGGCCACTGATTGCCCCCACAGGGCCAGGTACATCTTAATGTGTCACTACCCACATCCATTCAAAATACTGCTATCTTTTCTTAGCCATCTTCACAGTACAACATCCACACACTTCTTCTCTTCCAAGTAGTCTTGTGGATAGGTAGTTTTATTCACACTCCTCTGATGCAGAATGGTTCCCCCTTCCCCATTGATGATGAAGGTTCAGGTTCTTACCATGAGTGGTGGCAGTCCCTACAAGTGACTCTTGTGCCTATACTTGAAGGGAAATTAAACTCTGTACCCACTTATAGAAATCCAGTTGCATTTGCCATCATTGTTCAGTAAACTGAGGCAAATTGAACTGCATCCTTTCTTTATAATAAATATCAGATAAACTGATTTCTGATTGTGTGTTAAACCATTCTAAAAAGAAACTATTTCTATTAGATATTTCATAGTTTAGGAAATTTAACATAAAATCTTCATTAATGCAATAATTTTAAGATTAATGGCTGGTATTATATGTATATATTTAAATAAAAAACGATCATTGAAAATAGAAATTTTATATTTTGAAGGTAGATTTAAAACTTGGATCTATTGCTATGGTGCTACCTGTACAGTGATACTTCTAGCTCTTTTAAAATTTACATTACTCAAAGAATAGCAAATTTTATTGGTTATTTCCAAGCTTTCTAAAGCCATTAATTTTCTTATGAAGAAAAACTACCATTAGGAATTCAATGGGATTTTCCATATTCATTGTGGTAGGCCATCTGGTGTCTGCCTATTTGGGCATAAGTTGCCATACACAACAGCCTACTATTAGGCTATATTAAAAAACAAATATTTAAATAACACATAACTGAAATAAGGACAACGGCTAAAAAAAAATAACAAGAGAAAGAGAAAAAAAAAGTAAAAGGAAGCCTGCTCCGGCGTCAGGGGTAGGCCCCCTTCTCCCTGGCACAGGAATATACAACCTACAAAAAGAAGCACAAAAAAAGGGTGAAATAAAGTCGAGGAGGCCAGCCTCCTCCCAAAACTTGTAAAGTCCACAGGTCGGTGTGCACAAACCCATTCTGAGTACAAGGGACAAGCGGTAGCGACCCCGTTCATCCTGGTACCAGGACATCTAACATGTATGGAGATCACCCAGACTATAAAATTGTGATAAATAATGGTGGGAATTATCATGAAATGTTCCAACCTGTTTATTTTGTTTCCCATTAATTTAGCAAATATCTTTGATTTCAGATATGCTTTTGGGTCTGCATTCATGTTTGGTGTTGCTCCTGAATATTTTGCACTTTGGGCCGTATGGCGAGGAATTTCCATCTTCATGCCAGGGTGGATGTACCAGTGGGGAGATGACAAATTATATTCGCTATATCAGAGATTAGTTTTGTTCTTCTTTGAAACTTGTACTAGAGTTGAGGTAAGTACCATTATTCTCACACTAGTATTGTGATTAGTAGTTATAGAACAACCAAAGTTGGATTCTGTAAGTGGTATTCAAGACCTTAAGATATTTACCAGTTTTCTCCCAAAGTGGGGTCAGTGCAGTTCATTGCCACTAAAAACTGCCAACCCCATTATGACGCCTATCATTTTGTCCATTCCCAAAGTCTTTCATAGTGATGGGTTGCTGTGTAGCATCGCATCAATTCAGGGTTCCTCCTTGGGCAGAAGCTGCAAAGCATGCCCCCTTATTTACCCCCCCCCCCTCCCTTCATGCATGCACATCATAGACAATATCATCCACTTCCTCCTCAATCCCACCTGTATGAGGTACCCTTTCTATACTGCTACACCTGGTACCTGGTGGGGGCACATCCTTTCAGCCTGAGTGCTCACAGTTAAGACACTCATTGCCTGTAATTGTGCACCCTCCTAAGCCCACTGTTTACAGGACCTGTATTTTCCACTCAACATTCTGGATACATTCTTCACTTTCCTTGCAAATCTCTTCTTTATTCATTCTCTGACCCATGTACACTGGTACCCCCAGAGCCAGGAACCCTTCAATGACCTGTTTATGCTAAGTGGACCATGTTTCACTGTTGTATGGTGCCTGGATACTGCCCCTGGCATGGAGGATATTCCATGTCCCCTCCTGAGTGAGCTAGTTTGTTGGCCTTGTTCAACTGGATCTGGATGGTGGGTATCTTCTGAGATTTCTGGCAACTACCGTGTTTTTAGCAAGCCAGGGAAAGATCACTCATTCAGTTTCTGTGTCAAGTTGATGGAAAAATTGGTTACTGTTTGTTTAATTTACTCCTTGGACCACAGAGGTTCCTATCTTGCACAATGCACCATTTGCAAGTTCATCTCCATGTTGGATGCTCAGCTCTGACTGAAAAAATGCTATATTGTAATTTGTATTGTCATTTCTTCCTAATGAAAATCTATTATTTTCAGGTAGTTTTGTATGGTGATGCAGAAGAAGCCTTGAAGAAGAAAGAAAATGTTTTGTATTTAGCCAATCACCAATCAACTGGTAAGCCGATTTAAAATTTTCTTAGATATGGAATGAATTTTACCTTTTCCCTCTTCTCCTGGAATGCCACATGCCTCTTGTTATTTGTAATAATTGTGCAAGAAAATTTCTAATACTGTTTATCTGCTAATTGATTTCTTTGATGCTCTTTTTGACAAAACCCCAGTAAATATCCCTTAGGCTTAGATACGCATTATACAGTACTTGGATAAATGAGTAATTCACTTTATTTTTTAAGCTGATTGGCTTGTAGCTAATATGGTTGCTATCAGAGGTAATTCTCTTGGCCACTTGCGATACGTAATGAAGGATACCTTGCAGCTCATTCCACTCTATGGACACTACTTTTATGCCCATGGTTGCATATATGTCAAACGAGGAAAGTTCAATCAAGATAAAATGATTCAGGCACTGAGGTACCTCAATACAGGAAAAATATCAGTAAGTGTCTGTGTGTGTCGAACTAGAGTGCATTTCCTATGCTTTCTTCTTATTCACCAAAGCTGTCTGGTAAATTAGAAAAGCTTGGTGTTGTAAAGCTCTGCCATGAAAGCCAATTTGTTCAGTTAGATATGAGGATACTCTTAAATTTTACTAGGTCTTCAAAATTTGATCTAATTGTTAAAAAAAAAGGAAGTCTCTCCCTTTGACGTGCTACTGAACTAGAATTAAATTTATTACCCTTTCTCATTATGGTGAGATGCTCCATCTCCCCTATTACACTTGGTACTTGGAGGAGCTGCGCATCTTCCCAGCCTCGGTTCAAATTAGGAAACTCCCATCATTGGGTTGACGTGATTTCTCTGGTGATGCCTGCGAAAGTTGTTGTTTCGCTTCCTTCTCACCACTAGTTTATTTATTTGTATTATAAATATTATTATCATTCTTATTTTAATTTATTTATTATTTAGTAGTATTGTTATTATTATTATTATTATTATTATTTAGTCTTATTTTATGATTATTTTTGTTTAGCATTTATTATTATTTTATTATCATTGTCATATTGTTGTTTTATTATTATAGTGTATTATTATTAGTATAACGCCTATCCTCTCAACCTTTTCTACCCCCACTTTATACCAAGAAGACTTCCCTCCTGGACATAGTTCAGTCCGGTAGCCATGGTGCCTTGGTGGACTGCATCCCATCCTCGGATCACCTAGCACCAGGGTAGGATGATAATAAGTTATCACCCACCCTACTCTTTAGTGGTCCTGCCCATCTCTACTTCTTTTTATTACATACCCTCCTATTCCTTTCCACACTTGCTCTTATATCTTAGAGGCTTTCCCCTCCCACCACACTTTCATCCTCTTATGGGCGTGTGTATATTGTGAGGTCACTCGCTACCTGTTCTGAGGGATGAAAGCCATTGTGAGGTCACTCGTTCCCTGCTCTGAGGGCTGAAAGCCATTGTAAGGTCACTCGCTCCCTGCTCTGAGGGCTGAAAGCCTGCTGGCTAAGTCAAGTATTAGAGAGGGTGTGTGTTGGGCTCTCGACTCTGTTCACCTTCCTCCAGTACACACACAAGGTGGCTACACTGGCACATTCTTTATGGTTAAAGGTCAAGGACACTTTCACCATAATGGTGAGTCAGGTTGTCAACTCCCTTGTTAGGTGGATGTTGCCCAAATGTGTGTGAATGATCACATTCTGGAATCTTCTGATCCTCTGGTAGCATCATGGTATCTCCTATGCATTTTCTTTTTTCTCAAACTAATGATGGCTACTACTGAAAAGAATAGTGGGCTGGTGCATGGAGATCGCCTCCAAGTGCGGCCTTGCCCTCCCTAGGTGTCAGGAGGACAAGAAAAATCGAGACACCCCTTCAACCCGAGGAGAAGCTTCCCTCTCACCATCACTATGTTGCAAAGGATCTTCCCCACACCATCTTTACTTCCCCCCCCCCCATGGGCAGCTCCATCTCAGAAAGGATTGTGGCCTACCCCCTGTGCTTTCTTACACCCCTCGAACCCTCTTCTACCAGAGAGGTGGTTTACTCTTGTCATACGCACCTTCACCCCCCTATTCCATCATCTCCAATGGATGGACTCCACATCTGCACCAGCGGCGGTTCCCCCTTTCCTTTCACAAGAAAACAGGCAAGCAGCCCACAATCGATTGCACATGGTGGGAGCATATCAATAGGGCTAACCACGTTAAAGAGGCAAGGGAAAACAAGACTCATCGTGCCTGTATTTTGACTTTGCGGAGGCTTGCCCTGCCTGCCCCCATCTCTTCCCCAATTTGGTCAGCCCATCCACCGAAGACAAAGAGTGAAGAGCCCTCGATATGTATGGGGGCCCTCTCTAAGATGGACTTTGTTCAGGATGTGACCCAGTCCCAAATGGCAGGATCTTCCATGAGTTCTAACTCAGGATCAGTGCCAAACACCAAACCTCTGTCCACTATTGTGCAATCTTCTCGTCAGGCTGCTCGGGCCCCTGAGGACTTACAAGGAGAGTCGGGACCTCCTTGACAGCCAAGCCCTTCTCGATCTCAAATATCTTGCTGAGCTGGTCTATGGAGATGGGTCGCTTTCCTGGGGGTGGAGAAAAAGCAAGTTCACTCACCACCTGCTCTCCTGTCCCAAAAGAGAGAAAAAGATGACTAGGGATTCCTCTCCTCCGGAGCTCCGGCGATGAACGGATCAGTTGCCGCTTCGGTCAGCGACCATGCCAAAGTCAGCACGGAGGCACTGACAAAGACCAAAGTCGCAAGTGTGCCTCGATTGCTTCGACTCTCTCATTCATAAGACTACCTGGCCTTTTTTCGCCTGCTGGCTTCGGACACTTTCTAGTTATTCGCTCCAATGATGCCAGCATGATCCATCAAAGGAGAACATTAGCTAGCTTGATTAAGAGAGGCAAAAGTGACCCTTTTCTAGGCGGGAGGGAAGCTTCTGGTAAATCCGTCAAACCTTTCTGAGGGGGCCATGATTAGTGCGCTTCAGACACTTAATGACTCGCTGATGTGTGACATCACACTACCATAAACTTTGTGAAAGTAGTGGTTTATGCGAGGGAACTTGTGGACTACTTCAATCAAGACATCGCCTTAGAGCTGGCCTACCATGGGGCAGTCAAGGTCGAACTTGTTATGAGGAAATAGGGAGGAGCCTCGAGACCCACCTTTACACAATTCATCAAGTTATACCATGACAGGAACCCTAGCCAGTCGTGCCAGTTGTTTTCCCTACCGTGTGAAGGCAGTTGTGCCACTGCTGCGCAAATGCTACTACTGCCACCGTTTCAGCCATACCAAATGCTCATATAGACATAGAAAGTCTGGTTTATCCGAAATGTGTGAAAGTTGCTCCAAAGTCCTTCCGCACACGATAACTCCCTATCGTGTATGGCTAAGTGCGTCAATTGCGGAAAGCTGCACCCTGTCTTTAAAGCACTGTGGTCTGTATTTCCTAGAGAAAGAAATTTTCACCGTTCAGACTAGATTGTCTGTCATATCGCGAGGCGAAAGACTTGGTCCTGGGCCATCCAGCCTACGAGCACTGTCATTTGCCGTCCTTTCGGAACCCTTCTATGGGTACTACCCCCTTCCCCCCCGCGCTTCCCTGGTAGAGCTGGCGACACAAAGGGCTCACACCAAACCTCGGCTAAAACCAACCAGCTCCCTCCCCCAATTGTGAACTTTTGCGGGAAGGCGAACAGGCCACACACCTCCATCGAGTCTTTACACTCACAGGAGGTAACATCCCTGAAGGTGATCTTGAGGCCGTCTTCCAGGGTTCCTAAAGCTTCCCCCTGAAAGGAGGACAGAACCAAAAGAGGTTCATCTTCTACTGCCCCACACAAGGCTGGACTGGGTGACTCTGAGAATGAAGTCCTCCAAGCGGGCGCGGTGCTACGCATTTCAGGAAATGACTAATTTTGCTGTCACAGTCGGAAGATTTTAGGTTGTGGATATGGCCATTTTCTTCTTCTCGGGTAACCTTATCGCTGTGGGCCTTGCTGTTATTTCTAGAACTTATGGCCATTTTGTACGCTGACCGCTTCCCTGGTGGTCAGCCGAGTCTGAGACGTCCCTCAAACAGAAGGGTTATGCCTACATGCGCTATAAGTGCTGCCCGAACAATTTCACTTTCGGTGATGGGCATACGTTTCTTCACTTATCGGGAAGACCTCTCTAACAGTGTGGAAGTGCTACGAAAGCATTCGGGGTAGGTTCCCGCAGCAGCAACCTCCCGTTCTCCAGGAGAATGGGACTGCATCTTAGACCCTGTATACTGTATTCTCTAGCCGGTATGCTGCTCCGCCACAATTCAATGCGCTTCATGATGTCACTGAAAGCCGCCGCCGACGTAACCTCCAGACCTCTGGAGGCCCTTGAACAACAAGTTTACATTGAGTGAATAGCCTTCCGCTGTCGCCCCCTGCTCCGGACGATGTCCCGGATGCCATACTTTGACACCTATGTTAGCGAGGCATAGTTTTTCTGTTGGATTTGTTCGACCAGATCTGGACAGATGGTATCCTCCCAGACTCCTGGCGAATGGCTACTGCGCTCACTTTTCGCAAACGGGGGAGAGATTACTCTACCCCGACCGGTTTCTACCCAATCTCTCTAACCTCCTGCGTGTGCAAGTTGATGTAGAAATTAATGAATGTTAGACTAGTCTTTTTCCTGGACAGCAGATGCCACCTATCTTCCGCAAGCTCCTAACTGGAAAATGCTGTGTGCGAGGACTTTATTAGCGATATGGTAGTATAGAAACTCCACAAGATGGGGGCGAGGGAACTCATGCCAATCCTTATTTCTGAGTTTGTGTAAGATCTTCGATTCTGCATACGGGTGGGGGGAGCCCTCTCTGGCCCAATGGAACAGGACGATTGTGTCCCGTATAGCTCTCGGGCCAGTGGTGCCCCTGGTTCTGCCCAGGACACCAGCCACCCTGAAGGGTACCACCTTTGGATATTTGTCGCCACACCTCTTCTCCCAAAGCTTCTACAGCGCCGAGAGTATTGCGTTCGACCTTTTTGGAGCACAACTCGTGTCACGCTGGAACCGTGCCAGTGTATACGGATGGCTCCAAGTCCGAAGAGGGGGTCGGCTTCCACGCCGTATCCCCTCCGTTTGAAGTCAGCGGGGCTCTGCCAGGCGGCGCTGCGTCTGTCTTCACGGCCGAGCTAGTGGCAATACACCACTCGGTACGGGAGATTACGCGACGTGCCCGGTTCGGAGAATGGATTGTGATTTATACCCCCTCACAAAGGGCGCCTGTCCCTTGTACTCGGGACGAGTTCGTGCACATTGACTGGTGGACTTATACTTTTGTGGGCGGGGGGCAGCTTCTCCCCTTTATTTAACTAGTTGTTTTTTTTTGGGGGGGGGGGTGTTATTTTAGTAGGTCGCACGTTCCTGCGCCGGGGGTAGGCGGACCTTCCCCCGTCACCGGAGCCTGCTTCCGGTTTTTGCCTTTTTTCTGTTTTATTTTTATTGACAGTTTTTTATTTTTTATTTTTTTAGCATCTTCTTTTAAAGATGCCTAATATTAGGCAATGTTGAATACGGCGACTAATGCCCAAGAAGTCAGTCGCTAGATGAGCTCTTAACATTAAAAAAAAAAAATTGATGGTGCCTATGCCGCCGAGAGACGCCAGTCATTCGAGAGCTTAGTGTAGCTCTCGAGCAGGTGTCGCCTCTAGTTCTGCCTCGGGTACCACCTTTGACTATTTGTCGCCACGTATCTGCTCCCAAAGATTCTACAGCGCCGGAACTATTACGTTCGGCCTTTTGGGAGCACACTTCGTGTGACGCTGAACCCATGCCAGTGTATACTGATGGCTCTAAGTCATAGGAGTGGGTCGGTTTCCTTGCTGTATTCCCTTTGTTTGAAGTCAGCGGGGCGCTATCAGGCGACGCACAAAGCGCCTGAGTGCTCTGGGAATTGGAATCTTCACACCCCCTGGTATGCAGTATCCGTGGCGCCACAGATTTCGAGATTATCTTGTGCTGGTTTACTGGACATGTGATATTTGCAGGGTATGAGGGCATCGAAGACTCCGCGAGGACTGGACGACCAGACCAGCGTTTGGCTCTTCCTCGCACCGACTACATGGCATGCATTAGAACACCCCTCTAGGCTGCTTGGCAAAGAAGATGTGAGACAGCTGAAAGAACCTAAAAGTTGTGTGCCATTGCGCCGCGACTGTCCCCATGCACTTACCCCCAATACCGCGACGGCTTCAGGTCGCTTTCTCTCGTCGTCTTCGAATTGGGCGCACTCGCGGGACGCACCGCCATTTGATGGAGCGCTCCTTTGCAATTTATTGGGATGAGTAGTGCTTTGTCCGTCAGACTCGTAGCCACATTTTTGTTGAAGGCCAAGGTTGGTGATCTTGACTCGGAATACATGTCCCAGGACTGGGACGAGCGGGATCGCTACCGCTTGTCCCTTGTACCTGGGACTGTTTCGTGCGTACAGACTTGTGGCCTATTCCGACTTTCTAGAGTAAGCTGGCCTAATTCAACTCTCTTTGGTATTGGTTCCCTATTCCAACACCGCAGAGAGAGGAGCCTTCCCCAACGCCGGAGCGTGCTTCCTTGTTTTTTTTTTTGTTTCTTGTTTTGTTTTGTCTTTGTTTCTTTTGGTTTGCTTAGGAAATTGTAGAGTAGCCTATCATTAGGCTGAAATATTATTACGACGTATGCCCTTGAAGACGGTCGCCAGATGGGCGAATTAAAATAAAAAAGCCCCATCTCATTAGTCCAATGGTATAGGTACAAATCTTGGACATGTTGTTATTTCTTCCCCGGTGGAGATGACCTCCACTTCCTCTGACCACTTAGAAAATTAAGAGAGCCTTTTGTAAGAGTGTCGAAGTGGGCGTTCATTTGCAACTTAACCTCACATGTGATGGTGTCACTCCAAGATTGCAGCACAGTAGAGTGCTGGTGTCAGTTCCACTTGGAAATGACTGATCACTGTACAACTCTTCTTTCTCTTGCTCCACAGGGTGGCTTGCGTTTACAAACACCCTTGTCTACTTGGCTGGAGGGACTCTTGGGTATCCTATTCAAAGTTTCAAGTCAGCTTTGTCCATTATAGGTAGCATGCATCTACCCAAATCAGGCACTTGCTTTGTGTGTCTGATTTTAAAAAAAAAAATTTTTAACTAAACTTTTTTAATTTGCTTTTTCACAAACCTTTTTGTCACCATTTTCCACAAGTATTGTTTTTTACTTCCATATTAATGAAATATATTTTAGGTTTTAGCATGGCAAGTCTAATTCCCTGTAACTATTTGAATTGCAACCTGAAATAATTTTGAAGTTCACTAAAAACCCTATGGACTTAATGTCATTAAATTGTTGCAGACGTGGATGATAATTTTCCCCGAAGGAACAAGGTACTATCCCTCAACACCTAAAATAATTGAAAAATCTGAACAGTACGCCAAAGATAATGGTTTAGAGGTAAGTAATGATGTATTTTAATTCAAATATGGATGGCAAGACTCCAAAGGTATACTACAATGGGGAAGGAATCATGGTACCACAAAACCATGCCCACAACATCTACAAAACGCTGCATACACACACATACGACACAGTAATCCAATTTGTGGTTCCAAACCACATCTTAATGCAATTTCACAGGATAGCCCCCCAGAAGAACCATCCTTCCCACTTCATACATGACTCCTTGGCAAGGTTTCAATGGCGTCGCCGCCCGAAACTAAACATACAAAACACATCAGCTTGATCAACAGACATCTGCACCTGTTGCCACTTGAAATCAGACATATCTCAACATATATTCAGATGCCTGTCAGTGAAATTCATCCAGGCAGCCTGACTAGGTTGGGTCAAACTCTAAACAAGGGGCAACATTAGTAAATAGGTCTTCCCCGCCCCTTTATGTCCATCCAAGGATTGCCTCTTACAACATCTTGGTGATTCCATTGAGGATAGTCCCCTATACTGATAGTCTTTCGGGTTCTTTCTTCCTTACAACCCATTTTAACCAAGTAGTGTGTGTTTAGAACGACGCTGGGTGGTAAATGAGAAATATTGACATTATTCAGAGCCGACCGGACAGGGTTATTTCAGAGATCCAGCACACCTTGTGTCTGCAGATTTTGTCTGTTGTACCTACTTGTTTCAAGCGTGTTGGGAATGTCTAGTGGTAGCACATTCATTGGGCCAGCGCTGTGTGTATGTTTCATTTTTGGTGGGGACCACTTTGCACACTTGAATTTGCGAGGTGGGAAGAATTTTTCTTCTAACTGGATATCTGGTGGAATGTTGTTGAGGTGATATGGTACCAGAGATTGGGTCTTGCTGTGTTATGTATGGTTCTATAGTCATTAGAATTGATATAACCTATTTCTTTTAAGGTTCTGAAACATCATTTGGTGCCTAAAGGTAAAGGAACGTGGCTTACACTTCAACATCTCCACAAGAAATTCGATGCCATTTATGATGTGTCGGTCATATATGAGAATTCAGTTGATTCCAGAGGGATTCGTGGAAGTGCGCCGCAGTTGGCAAGTATGGCATTTGTTCCTCAAGATTTTAATCACCTTTTGCCTTTTATATGGCATTTGTTCCGAATTTTGAATCACCTTTTGCCTTTTATATGGCATTTGTTCCTCTGAGATTTTAATCGCCTTTTGCCTTTTATATGGCATTTGTTCCTCTGAGATTTTAATCGCCTTTTGCCTTTTATATGGCATTTGTTCCTCCGAGATTTTTATCACCTTTTGCCTCTCAAACCTGAATCAGACTCGAGGATATCCCATAGGTATCAGCCCGGTCATAAGCTTAGTTGAAGGAAGAAAAACCCTGCCTCCAATTTGAGTGAAGTTAGACTAAGCTGACGCCACTACACATTACTCTTAACAGTACAAAACCCATAATAAACATCACCCCATTACCAACATGCAGCAGATTCAACCAACACACTGACAACACCAAACACCTTCTTGACTGCCCGAACCTCAGAAATACACGCAACACCACAACATCTACCACCTCAAGCACCTGTTGCGCCGTCTTGGCGAGGTGGTAGCTTTAACTAGGGGCTGCCCACCTCGCAAAAGAGAGCTAGGGCGGGGAAGTGGTGTTGGAAAGTAAAAAATAAGTTGGAATCCCAATTCTGGTTGCAATCACTGCAGCTGCCATACACTACATACGAGTAGTTCGGATCCCACATTAAGCTGTAGCTCCCAATGAGATATAAAAGGCTGCCGTTTGGTGCTAAAAACTCCTACCAAATTATTTGTAATGGTTCTGGCATTTGAACTATATTCAATCACCAACCCCAATTTGTGGGGAAGGGGTTAAAGAATCCCAATTCTGAATTTCATCACTGATTCACACAGGTTGTGCATAGCAGTGAGAACCCTCAGTTTAATGTGGAATCCATACCACTGGTCGTTACAAGACGACCAACCCCGAGGTAATTTAAAGGCAATTCATCCTAATCATGCGAGAGAGTGTCGAGTCTAGTAAGAGCAACCATGCTGAACTGGTCTTTGGAGGTTTGTGTCCTTTGCCTGGTATAACACCTACGGGGGAATCTGCCTTAGTTGTGAACGTTGGGCTGGTTCTGAAGAGTTTTGCAACCATCTTCCGATTGAGGGTGTGAATAGTTCGCCTGTAGAACAGTTAAAATCTAGACTGGATGATGTAATCCATGAATATGTATAGAACGTAGGGTGAAGTAGATTATAAAAGTAAGTTAAATAGGTTTCAGTTACTTTATTAAAATTTGCTGATTGTGTCGTTTTCACATCACAATCGGGTATCATTCCACTTTCTATAATGGGTAGGAGAGCACTTACCTGTGCTATGCTTTTTCTCTTGCTAAATGCGACTCAATAATGATGTCCATACTTATAGGTTTCTTGATGGGTGAATGTCCTAGGATCCACATTCATGTGAAAAGAATTCCTACTAGCGAGGTCCCCATCGAGGAAGACCAGCTGAAGCTCTGGATGCACGACTTGTTCATCGAGAAAGACAAGTAGTTTACCTCCTTTCAAATTATTATTAAGTTTCTAGTTGAAGTCGCCTATAGTTAGCTTGTTTTTTCTCTAGTCTTCGATGAAAAGTTCAAAGGGGATTATTTGAATTAACCCATCCCCCTAAACCCTTAAAAGTTTTGTTCTTTCATTAGACCCTTAGGGTTATAGGTCGGCCCCTGTTCAATGTTTAAGATAGTTATTGTGGAATCTGTATTCTTCCTTTACATTCTATGAATTTTCACTGGTTCCTTTATACATTTTACTTCACTAGCCCCTCTGATCAACCCATCCATGCAACTTTCTCGCACTATAAGTAGCACGTGCATCTTTCTATTTCACTTTGGGATTTCATCCCAGCATATTTTAGAGCTGTTTGTTAATTTTATGTCCGAGCCAGTGTCTTCGTATTCAACCTTATTTTTTTTATTATCCCACAGGGGAGTTGAAATTACCCTGTGTAGCCGGTTAAACTTGGTACCTGGAACAGTGCACGTCCTCTCGGCCCGAGTGGAAATGAGGGAAGCCCCGTTACTGGGGTGACTTGAGCACTGACGGGGATATTTGTTTACTCCAGGCCTTTCCCCTCAATCTTTTGTTAATCAGCAAGATCTGTTCTCACCCCAATAACTATCCCCTCAACCCTCTGTATAGGCCTAAGGACCTGACCAGCTATCTCGTGCTGTGTCAGAAGAGAGGTTTTGGAACCTCTATAAACAACACCTGCAGGTTGCAAGAGACCAGGCCTTGAAGGAACCTTGGTGTTGGGGCATGAATATTGGTTTTGATCCCCCCTTTGGCTGTTTTCCGGTCAATAAGGCGGGCAAGTTTTACTGGCTTGTTGGTTGCCAGGCCAACTAAAACTCAGTATTCCGTCTCTGGGTCTACCACAACAGATCTAAAGATCCCTGCCTCCGTGAGGGGCACGGCGATTTGCCATCCTGGCCGCCGTGCTGACGGGACTCACACCCCGTCCGACTCCAGCTTAGCCTCTTCTTCTTTCAGACAGCCTGTATTTCTCCCCTACTTCGTCACTTTTCATACAACCTCTCCCACAACTTGCTCTGGTCAGCCTCTAATTTCACAGGGTAGATGCTGACCTTCTTCTCAGCCAACCGACCCGTATCGGGGCTGAGGGGCGAGGGGACAATGTTCCCTAACCCTGAGTTTCGGTTCGGGATGGTGGGTTTTTAAAAACCTGCTTCATCCCTACCCATACCTTCCTCACATCCCCTTTCCTTCTCACTTCACAATCTATTTTTTTACGCCGTATCCAAGGTGGAGCCGCCCATGCCGAGGGACTGCTAGGCCACCAGGCGGGAGGGGTGGTCCTGAAGGGGGCACCTGGCTCTGCCAGGCCTGTACGAACTCCTTGCAGGGCGGGCTACTGCGAGGGGTGATGAGCTATTGCATCCCGTTGTAAATTTGGGATCACCATTCCCAATGATGAGAAAATTGAAACTCTACCCTTAATTTCCCCTTGTATATCGACGGAGCCGCCCTCGGGCAGGGGACCCTCCAAATTTCTCTTACCAGAGAGGAGGCTTACTCCTCTCCTACGCCTATGGGTGTAGGGGACTCCCCCTCACCCCCTTCTCTGGAGGTGCCTTCGGGCACCTCCCGCTTCCCAGCCGCAGTCCCCATTTTCTTCCCAAGGGGACTGCCAAGAAAGCCAGCGGGCAGCCCATAGCCCACCGCTCCCTATTGAAGCGGCTCGGTAGGCCAAACCCCCTTAGGGGGGAGAGGGAAGCCAGGCCCCTTCGGTCGCTTGCCTCAAAAGACCTGCTGGCAAGAATACTGAACCTTGCCGGGGTCAAGGCCTGTGCTTCCCCATACATGACTTGTGACAACGGGACTTGCGATCTCCTGGGGGGGGGGAGATGGCCATCTGGAGGCCCCCCTGAGAGAGACATGGTCCTTGAGGCAACCCAGCCTCAAACAGTAGGGCCTTCCATGAGAGGGAATCCGGGCTCGCCGCCAAGCACCGAGCCTGAATCCGCCCCTATGCAAGGTCCTCCTCAAACGGCTAGGGTTTCCGAGGCAGTACAAGGAGGAGAGAAATCTCCTACGACTGCCAGGACCTTCTCCATCACGGAGAAGGACATGGCTGAGGCCGGTCCATCTGGCTTGGGGGTTCCTGCCGGCGGAGGGGAGAAGCGGGTTCATTCCCCGTCCTCCTCTCCTAAAAAGAGAAAAAAATAAGTAAAAGACTAAGAAGACTCGGGGCTGCGGGGAAGGATGGGTCTGTTGCCTCTTCGGTAAGCGACCAAGCCAAGATCGGCACATCCGGCCCCTCCCCCCTCCCGGGTGCGGAGCCCCTGACTATGACTAAGACCAAAAATGTACAGGGCGGAGCCTCGATAACATCGGGGCCCCTCATTCAGAGGTGACCTGGCATTTTCGAGCCAGCTGGCTTTAAGCGCTTCCTAGTTATTCGCTCAACTGATGGCAGCATGTTGGCCAAGGGTAACATGATCTATCGGAGGAGAGGATTAGCTAGTATAATTGGTAGAGAGCCGAAGGTGACCCGTTTCTCGGACGGGAGCCTTCTGGCGAATGCGGCGAATCCCTCCGAGGCGGGCAACCTCATCGCCGTGGGCCTGACTACTATTCCTAGGACGTCTGGCCGTTTTGCACGCCGACCACTCCCATGGTGGTCGGCCGAGTGTGAGACTGCCCTCAAACAGAAGCGTTATGCCTAAATACGCTATAAGCGCCGCCTAAACGATTTCACTGTCGCTGAATTTCGTCGGGCTAGGGCTAGGTTCCGGTATATTTCGAAGCACGCCCGCCGCTCTTCTTGGCGGGCATACGTGTCTTCACTTAACGGGAAGACCCCTTTAGCAGAGGTGTGGAAGCGAATCAAAAGGATTCGGGGCAAGTTCTCGCAAGACCCCCCTCCCGTTCTCCAGGAGAATGGGACCGCAATCTCGCACCCCGCGTTCGTGGCGGAATCCTTAGCGACCGCTTTTTTCCGCATTCTCTAGCCGGGATGCTGCTCCGCCAGCATTCAATGCACGTCGTGATGTCGCGGAAGGCCGCCGGCTGGACTTTACCTCCAGAGGCGGAGAACCCTTCAACGACAAGTTTACTGTGAGTTGAGTTGCGCTCCGCTCTCGCTTCGCGCGCGGACACCGCCCATGGTCCGGACGATGTCCCGTACGCCATGCATCGACACCTGGGTGAGCGAGGCATGACCTTTCTGTTAGATTTGTTCAATAGGATCTGAGTGGAGGGTCTTCTCTTAGACTCCTGGCGAATCGCTACTGTGCTCGCCTTTCGCAGACCGGGGAGAGATCACTCTACTCTGACCTGTTTCCGCCCAATCTCTCTAACCTCTTGCGTGTGCAAGTTTATGGAGAAATTGGTAAATGTTAGATTAGCCTTTTTCCTGGACAGCGGAGGCCATCTGTCTTCCGCACAGTGCGGCTTCCGTAAGTTCCTCTCCACGTCGGATGCTCTGCTCCGACTGGGAAATGCCGTCTGCGATGCTTTCCTTCGTAGACAGCACTACGCCACGGTGTTTTTCGATCTGGAGAAGGCCTATGATACCTCGTGGCGAAACGGTATCATGGAGACTCCACACGATGGGGGTGAGGGGACGCCTCCCAATGTTTATATCTGAATATTTGCGAGACCGTCGATTCCGCGTACGGGTGGGGGGAGCCCTCTCCGGCCCAAAGGAGCAGGAAGAGGGTGTCCCACAGGAAAGTGTCCTCATTGTCGCACTCTTTGCCCTGAGCATCAACGGCATCACCTCGGTGCGGCCGGAAGATGTTCCCGCTACGCTCTACGTGGACGACCTTTCGATCTCTTTTGGCGCGGCCCAGATGCCAACTCTGGAGCGTCGACTCCAACAGGCATTGAACCGCGTCTCTCGCTATGCCGAAGCGCACAGGTTTCGGTTTTCTTTGGCCAAGACTAAGGTGGTGCACTTCTGCCGCCATCCACGGCTTCACCCCGACCCAGATTTGTTTCTTAATGGGGTGCGCCTGGATGTGGTGGAATCGCACCGTTTCCTTGGTCTTGTATTCGACCGACGCCTCACCTGGGAGGCTCATTGTCGTAGAATGACCCTTGGTTTTGATCACTATACTCTTTGACACCCTTTTAGTAGTGGTATGCTTTAAGGGGCGTGAGTTACTTCTATGATGATGTAGGCTTTGTTCTAAGAGTGCTAATTCAGTAGTTTTGTTCTTAAGGAAGAGCTTTTTTAAACACATAAGGATAAGAGGAAACACCAGAATCTACCAAAATAAACATGTATTTTAAATGAAATACTTAACTATTACAAACCAACAGTTAACACATTTCTATCTTTGGCATCAAAGATCTTTCAATGACAAAAAATAAACAAATAGGCTTCCCGTAAACATACCAATTGCCGATTAGTATTTTTTTATCGCGACTCTATTTGATTAGCGTTAAACATTAAATTAACGTACTCTCGTCTACAAACACATATGACCTAGGTTCAAGAACAATGGTTTCTACTCTCCTTTAAAACGTGGGACGTACTAAACTTCTACTATCGCAATAGAGATATAAATGTTATTTTTAACTTACAGGTAGGTATTAGGGATTGGCGGATGTCGCTGGAGGACTTATCTCTCGCTTTGAAGTGTTGTGGCCGCTGGTTGAATTTTCGTGGAGGGATTGCTTGTCGCCTGTGACGGGGGCTGATTCTTCAACGTAATTAAAAAACGGGAGCTCGTTGGGGCTGGGTTCTTCTCCTCTCACTCTTACGGAGCTTGAGATGTGAGAGTCGCTCGAGTGTGAGCGGCTTTGCTTTTCTTCAGTCGGACTTCTTTGCAGACTGAAAAGGCTTCTTCGGTATGGCACCGATATAAAGCTTGACTATTTAGGTTAATACGGCCCTGAAAGGGGGGATCGATTTTCTCAATCTGATCCTATCGTTTCTCACGGAAATAGTCTTGTATGGCTGAAGGATCGATCTTCACGAACTAACCCTTCTTCTGGCGTATCGAATTCTAATCTTCTTGTCTGGCTGAAAGATCGATCTTCACGAACTAATCTTTCTTCTGGCGAATCGACTTCTAATAATCTTCTTGTCTGGCCGATGGATCGATCTTCACGAACTAATCCTCCTCTGGCGTATCGACTTCTGATAATCATCCCCTCTTTCTTTGCGGGGCTTATTTATAGGCGGATTGCCGCCCCATCTAAAGGGGAAAGTGACCAGGCCACAGAGGCAAACGGGGGGGGGGGGGGAATGGTGAGTTAGCATCTGGGGAGAGCGAGAATTCCTCAGGTGGCACTGGGGTGCCCAAGTCAGCTCGCAAATTAGAGGCTCGCAACCGCACCGCTACTTGGCGTGCCTTCTGACTCGCACCGTTTTTTTTCCATAACCACGGGTTTATGATGGGTCTCGTAGGTAATTGGATCGTTAGAGCGTCGTTTAACGACCTTAGGTGGTCGCCTTAAAACAGATGTTAGCTCCAACTGCCCACAGCGGCGGGGAGATCTCACATGGTAAGCAGTTTCGCCGGCTACCTTTCCCACGCTTCTCCTCATGAGGGGGGGGCTTTAATGTACTTATACTCCTCCAGCATGCTTAATGTAGCCATTTCTCTACACTCATATTCGCAGCTTTAGGGTCTCTTGTAACCGCGCAATGGACATTCTCCGTTCCGTGTCTTTGAGCGCTTGGGGCGCTGCATCCGCAGCCGAGCGGATGCAGCACCACACCGGCCTTCGCCTTACGACCAGTGCCTTCCGCACTTGTCCTATTGAGAGCCTGTTGGTCGATGCTGGGAAGATGCCACTCGCTCTGCGCCGCGTGCAGCGCATCACTCGCCTGTACGCGAGAGCCCGGCGCCTCCCTCAGTCGCCAACAGCTCTCACTGCATCCGCCCCTGGTTCTGCCCAGGACGCCACCCTGCAGGGTACCACATTTGGCTATTTGTCGCCACGCCTCTGCTCCCAAAGCTTGTACGGCGCCGGGACTATTGCGTTCGACCTTTTTGGAGCACACCTCTTGTCACGCTGGAACCGTGCCAGTGTATACGGATGGCTCCAAGTCTGAAGAGGGGGTCGGCTTCCACGCTGTATCCCCTCTGTTTGAAGTCAGCGGGGCTCTGCCAGGCGCTGCGTCTGTCTTCACGGCCAAGCTGGTGGCAACACACCACTCGGTACGGGAGATTACGTGACGTGCCCGGTTCGGAGACCGGATTGTGATCTATAGCGACTCACAAAGTGCCCTGAGTGAACTCGGGACATTGGAATCTCCGCATACCCTGGTTCGCGATATCCGTGACGCCACGGTATTGGCGAGCCGGGCAGATGTCGAGATTATCTTCTGCTGAGTTCCTGGACATGTAGGAATTGCGGGGAATGAGCGCGCTAAAGAGTCCGCGAGGACTCTGCGACCGGACCAGCGTTTCGCTCTTCCTCACACCGACTACATGGCAGGAATACGGGCAGCTCTTCGGACTGCTTGGCAAAGAAGATGGGAGACGGTCGAAGGGAACTTAAAGTTGCGTGCCATTGCGCCGCGACTGTTCCCATGGACCTATTCCCCAATGCCGCGACGGCTTCAGGTCGCTTTCTGTCGTCTCCGAATAGGACACACTCGTGTGACGCATCGCTATTTAATGGAGCGCTCGCCTGCGCCCTATTGCGAAAACTGAGTCGTCCCCCAGCCTGTTCGCACATTCTTTTCGAATGTCCCAGTCTGGGTGATCTTGGCGCACGTTACCTGTCCCGGTGCCGGGATGGGCGGGGTTGCTACCGCCTGTCCCTTGTACTCGGGACGAGGTCGTGCACATTGACCGGTGGACTTTTTGAGGGAGGCCGGTCTTCTCCCTATTATTTAAGCAGGGTTTGTTTTTGTTGTTGTTTGCATTTGTTTTTTTTCCCCCCTTTAGGTTGCACGCTCCTGCGCCGGGGGGCCCTGTCCCCGTCGCACAGCTTGCTTCCTCTTTCCCTTTTGGGGTGTTTTGTTTTCGTCTCTTTAATTTTATTTTAAAGTAGCCTAGAACTAGGCCAGTTTTAATACGGCGACTAATGCCCAAGTAGGCAGTCGTCAGATGAGCTCTTAAAAAAAAAAATCCCTCCGGACACTTCATGGTACCACGGTGAGTGTGACGCCGCACTCTACCATAAACTTTGTGAAAAGAGTAGTTTATGCGAGGGAACTCGTTGACTACTCCATAGAGGACATCACCTTAGAGCTGGCCGACCATGGGTCGGTCAAGGTCGAACGTGTGATGAGAAAACGGACGGGCTTAGAGACCCACCCCTACACTCTTCGTCACGTTCGACTGTGACAAGCTCCCTGAGTCGGTGCGTGCCGGTTGTTCCCTCTACCGCGTGTTGGCATTCGTGCCACTGCCGCGGAGGTGCTATTACTGTCACCGCTTCGGCCATACGAATAGCTCATGAGACCTGCAAAGTCGTGTCACTCGAATAATGTGTAAATTGCTCCAAGGCCGCACACGATAAGTCCAAATCGTGTTGGCTAAGTGTGTCAATTGCGGAGAGCCGCACCCCGCTTCTTCGAAGCAATGTAGTGCATATCTCCTGGCCGTTCAGGTCCAGGATCGACTCTCATTCCGCGAGGCTAAGGACTTGCTCCTGGCGCGCCCGGCTCTGCCTGGGACGTCTTATGCCTCAATGGTTAGAAAGACCCTCTGCTCCTGGCCCATCCAGGCCAACGAGCACTGTGGTTTCCCTGCCCATTCGGAGCCCTTTTGCGGGTTCTACTCAATACGCGCGCTTTCCTGGTAAAGCTGGCGGCACAAAGGGTTCACACCCAGCCTCGGTTAAAGCCAGGGCTCCCCCCGCTGACCCCAGGGTGACCGTTTTCCGTAACGCAAAACTGCCACGTGCCTCCACCGAGTCGTTAGATTCACAGGAGGCAACACCCCTGAAGTTGGTCGCCAGGCCAACTTCCTGGCTCCTTCGCCCATGCCTAGTGGTGGGCTGAGTGGCTTGGAGACGGTGGATCCTCGAAAAGAGGACCCCCCGCCTCCGAAGCCGCAACGCCCGCCTAAAGTTTCGAGAGGGAGGGAGGAAAAGACTCTCATGGCGAGCCCAAACTCCCCCAATAAGTCCTCGAAGGCGACAGCGCCCGCGGTTCTGCCTCTGGGAGACGTATGGCCATTCCCGTGAGGGTCTTCTGTTTGAAGAGGGCCCCCGCGTCTCCTCTGAGCTAGGCCTGGAGGGCATATTCCTTCAATGGAATTGCCGTGGACTACGGGGGCCAACTGGGAGGAGCCTCTGAGGTTCGTTTCCTCCCGTTGCCCGTTAACTATTTTTCTGCAGGAGACCATGCTAGGCGCGTGCCCCCTTCCCACCCTCCCGGGGCATAATGGTTTTGCCACTCCACCACCACGAGATGCCGGGCCGTGGGATGCGCGGTTTACACCCGGCATGATATCTCCGTTCTTCCTTTCAGGCAGTGGCTGTGCAGCTTCACCTGGATAGGAGATATACTATCATTTCTGCGTACATTCCACCTTCTCCTGACTTCACGAGGGGAACTTCCGCCGCGTCGTGGCACGGTTGCCGAGTCCCTTTCTCTTGCTTGGAGATCTCAACACCAGACATCCTCTCCTGGGGGATTACTCAATAAATCCCAAGGGGACAAGTCCTTGCAGATCTGTTCGAAGAGCTTGAGATCGGTGTCCTAAATGTGGATGAGTTTACGCATCACTGCCCGACAACCGCTTCATTTTCTTGCCTTGATCTATCCTTGTGCTCTTCGGATGCACAGCCTGATTTTGATTGGGGGGTGGTCGATGACCTCCATGGTAGTGATCACTTTCCCATTCAAATATCATTTTCAGGGCAACTGCCGCCTGAGAGCCCAACTCGGTGGTGCTTGGCGCGGGCGCGGTGGCCTGCATTTCAGGAAATAGACTGAATTCTCTATCTCAGTTGAGGAGTTTAGGTCGGTAGATGAGGCCGTTGAGTTCTCCGGTAAACTTATCGCCGCGGGCCTGACTACTATTCCCAGATCGTGTGGCCGTTTTGAACGCTGACCACTCCCGTGGTGGTCGGCCGAGAGTGAGACGGCCCTCAAACAGAAGCGTTATGCCTACATGCGCTATAAGCGCCGCCCGGACCATTTCACTGTCGCTGAATTTCGTCGGGCTAAGGCTAGGTTCCGGTATATTTCGAAGCACGCCAGCCGCTCTTCTTGGCGGGCATACGTGTCTTCACTTAACGGGAAGACCCTTTAAGCAGAGGTGTGGAAGCGAGTCAAAAGGATTCGGGGCAAGTTCTCCCAGTACCCCTTCCCGTTCTCCAGGAGAATGGGACCGCAATCTCAGACCCCGCGTCCGTTGTGGAATCCTTTCGCGACCGCTTTCTCCGCATTCTCTAGCCGAATTCTGCTCCGCCAGTATTCAATGCACGTCGTCATGTCGCGGAAGGCTGCCGACTGGACTTTACCTCCAGAGGAGAACCCTTCGACCACAGGTTTACTGTGATGAATTGCGCTCCGCTCTTGCTTCGTGCGCTCACCGCCCATGGTCCGGACGATGTCCCATACGCCATGCTTCGACACCTGCGTGAGCGAGGCATGGCCTTTCTGTTAGATCTGTTCAACAGGATCTGGGAGGAGGGTCTCTTGGCGAATCTCTACTGTGCTCACCTTTCGCAAACCGGAGAGAGATCACTCTACTCCAGCCGGTTTCCGCCCAATCTCTCTACCTCTTGCGTGTGCAAGTTTATGGAGAAATTGTTAGATGTTAGATTAGCCTTTTTCTGGACAGCGGAGGCCATTCTACACAGTGCGGCCTCCGCAAGTTCCACTCCACGTCGGATGCTCTGCTCCGACTGGAAAATGCCGTCTGCGATGCCTTCCTTCGTAGACAGCACTACGCCACGGTATTTTTCGATCTGGAGAAGGCATATGATACCGCATGGCGATACGGTATCATGGAGACTCTCCACACGATGGGGGCGAGGGGACGCCTCCCAATGTTTATATCTGAATTTTTGCGAGATCGTAGATTCCGCGTACGAGGGGGGGGGGGGAGCCCTCTCCGTCCCAATGGAGTAGGAAGAGGTTGTCCCGCAGGGAAGTGTCCTCAGTGTCACACTCTTTGCACTGACCATCAACGGCATCACCTCGGTGCTGCCGGAAGATGTTCTCTCGCTACGCTCTACTTGGACGACCTTTCGATCTCTTTTGGCGCCCCCCAGATGCTTTCTCTAGAGCGTCGACTCCAACAGGCATTGAACCGCGTCTCTCGCTATGCCGAAGCGCACAGGTTTCGATTTTCTTTGGCCAAGACTAAAGTGGTGTACTTCTGCTGCCATCCACAGCTCCACCCCAAACCAAGATTTGTTTCTTAATGGGGTGCGCCTGGATGAGGTTGAGTCGCACCGTTTCCTTGGTCTTGTATTTGACCTAGACCTCAACTGGGAGGCTCATATTCGCAGCCTTAGGGTCTCTTGTACCCGCGCCATGGATATTCTCTGTTCCGTGACGTTCAACGCTTGGGGCGCTGATAGGGCTACTGCCCTACTTTTTTTATCGATCCTTTGTTCGTTCGAAGCTCGACTACGGATGCGAGTTTCATGCATCCGCAGCCGAGCGTTTATTGCGAGAGGTGGATTCGATCCACCACACCGGCCTTCGCCTTGCGACCGGTGCCTTCCGCACTTTCCCTATTGAGAGCCTGTTGGTCGATGCTGGGAAGATGCCACTCGCTCTGCGCCGCGTGCAGTGCATCACTCGCCTGTACGCGCGAGCCATGCGCTTCCCTCAGTCGCCAACAGCTTTCACTGCATCCCCAGTATTCCCTCTGTTTGAAGTCAGCGGGGCTCTGCCAGGCGCTGCGTCTGTCTTCACGGCCAGCTGGTGGCAATACACCACTCGGTTCGGAGACTGGATTGTGATCTATAGCGACTCACAAAGCGCCCTTACTGCTCTCGGGGCATTGGAATCTCCGCATCCCCTGGTTCGCGATATCCGTGACGCCACGGTATTGGCGAGCCGGGCAAATGTCGATGTTATCTTCTGCTGGGTTCCTGGACATGTAGGAATTGCGGGGAATGAGGGCGCCAAAGAGTCCGCGAGGACTCTGCGACCGGACCAGCGTTTCGCTCTTCCTCACCCTGACCACATGGCAGGAATACGGGTAGCTCTTCGGACTGCTTTGCAAAGAAGATGGGAGACGGTCGAAGGGAACTTAAACTGGCGTGCCATTGCGCCGCGACTGTTCCCATGGACCTATCCCCCAATGCCGCGGCGGCTTCAGGTCGCTTTCTGTCGTCTCCGAATCGGACACACTCGTGTGACTCATCGCTATTTGATGGAGTGCTCAACTGCGCCCTATTGCGACGACTGCGTCGTCCCCCAGACTGTTCGGCACATTCGTATCGAATGTCCCAGTCTGGCTGATCTTCGCGCACGTTACCTGTCCCGGTACCAGGATGGGCGAGGTCGCTACCGCCTGTCCCTTGTACTCGGGACGAGTGCGGGCACCATGACTGGTGGACTGATAGACTTTTAGTGGGAGGCCGGCCTTCTCCCTTGTATTTAACTTGTTTTTTGTTATTGTTGTTTGTTTGTTTGTTTTTGTAGGTCGCAGGCTCCTGCGCCGGGGGGAGGGGGACCTCCCCCCGACGCCGGAACTTTCTCCCTAATTGTTATCCCCTTTTTATTGTTGTTTCTGTTAACATTTTTATTTTCAAGTAGCCTAGAACTGGGCTGTTTGTTTGCGGTGACTTATGCCCAAGTGGGCAGTCGCCAGATAGCCCCTTGAAAAAAAAAAAATCGATATTTCGCGCCACCTTTCACCCTCTTCACCTGATTTATCTTCCGCTTCTTCACCACCTCGTACCTTGGCTCACCTACGCTCACAATAGTCTTATAGAAATCACGCAACCGATCTTCCAAAAATTCACCAATTCTTTCACCCAGAACCGACTATTCTCTCCAAACTTTCCCCTACAATACCTTTCATATAGCTTGAAAATTTCCTTAGCATCCTTTTGCCGATACTTTACTCACCTTTGGGACCCCTTATCAAAACGCTCCTGTGCATTTCCAATCTCATTTCACTTTCTCTCATACACAGATCCGTCATTTCTATTAATACTAGAGTACAGAGAATCTATGCTCTGCCGCTTCTTAGACCCCACCCCCCCTTAAAAAAAACACCCAAACCAACAAAACATTTTCCTCCTTCAGCTGCGCATTCTCACTATCTTTCTGACTTTACAGATCTCACAATCTCTTCAACTCCAATTCCATACTTTTACTTTCTTTTTTCTTTAAGGGTAAGAAATGGACAACTAGTGTCCCATCTCTCTTCCAAATTCAGGCGGACCTCTGTGGCGGGTGGTTAACTGGAACCATCCGCTCCACCACTCTACCAGTAATAAATAATTTGGTCTCGGTTTTACCAGCAATCTTAACTCTGGCAAAAGGCCTTTTTATCTCTTTATGACCTGCAATTTAACTTCTGTCCGAACCACGGGTATCTATGGCGTACCACAGCTGTGGTGAAGTTGACCTGAATGTTGGGCTCTATTCAGCGAATAATCGCACACGATGTGGTTTAACCTGGCTCTTATCAGAAGCTAATTTTTCATTTGGTTAGCCATTTTATCCCTTTTATCACTTATAAAAAATTAACCTTTCTACACCTTGTACAGTTTCCTAACATACTTGTACTCCCCTTACTTAATTGTGTACCTCTTATTTATTTATTTTTTAATTTTCATTTTCAGAGTTGTTGCTCCATTTTTTAGTCAAGATGAAGAGGAAAGAAAATTTGCACAAAAGAAATTGGGTGGAAGAGTAAATCGGTTAAGTTTTTGGTCAACCTTTTCGTCTTTTCTCTTTTTCTCGATCTTCACCATTCCCTTTGTGTTCACTTCCGCTGGTCAAAAATTATATTTCCAGGTGGTGTTGTATGGTACCCTTGGTTCCTATGGGTGGTTAGCAGTCAGAGCTGTTTGCTGATTGCTCTCTACTCATTCTTTTTTTTTGCGGCATAACTGCATGTGCTGTGATTTAGAATGAATGCATAAATTTGTCTTAAGGTCTAATGATCAGTCTTATTCTGTGGTTAAGGAGGCTTTCATACACTTGTAAGAATTCCAAGATTTATCCCCCCCCCCATCATCCACTAGTTTGGGTAAACAAATGTGCATGAATTTTAGTTCACGCGAGATGTAATTAACAAATGCCTAATTCTGATTCACACTTTGTTGTGTAGAATCTCTCTTGTAATTCGATTGAGGAACTAATGTTATAATATGCATAGATGAGGAAATGTTGGCATTTGCATCTACTCCACAGTTTACATTGTCTAGCAATATTTTTCATGCCAATGTGTAAAAAGTTAGTTGCGTTTCTTAGTTTTTTTTCTGTAAGCTCAAAAGATACAGCCATAATATATGCTTAGCATCTTTGATCATCTTCATAATTAATCTTTGGTTTTGTCCTACTTGCAATTTTTCTTAGAATTGTTTTGAAGTTTGTTATTAAGAAGGTAAGTAATACTCTGTCTGCAGATGCAACTGAATCCCACCGATAGGAATAGAGCACTTATGCACTTTGAGTTGTGCTCACTTGAAGTGTGTGTATTTCGATACTCAAAAATTCCCCTTTCTGGTCATCTTTATTGTTCATTTACTAGTGTGAAGTTACAAGTTGGGTATTGTTTCATCCTAAGTACTTTTCCGGTTCAAGTAATGTCTTAAAAATGGTTGCTATTGTCGCAAGGTCCCTGGTACATTGGTACTTCTTACAATCTAAGGAGAAAAACGAGGGCATCTCCACCAGATAGTCTGTAAAGCGAAATCTGTCAAGATGATCTATAATCGTAGCTACATCGGCGAGCGTGGAACCAAGGGGACAGGCAACCCTCCGGCTATCTGGTGCACTCTGGGTAACCATGCCTCGCTTGACACCCCCTTTGCTGGAGGATGCTGTCATATTGCGCGTGCACTAGGACGGGGTCTCTTTGCGACCCCCTTCCCCCTCCAAGGTTTGTTTTCCTGTAATAAGTTTAACAGGGTGAGCTGTAACACTTGTCGCATCTTGACTCTACATTTCCTTTTTCTTGTCTCTCTTTGCCGTTGGTTAAACTTGATGGATGGTGGCGTATGGTTGTACTCTGGTTCCTGGTACTCTCCTCCCCAATGGAGAGGAATATGGGCTGAAAAACTTGTGAACAATTTAAAGGGGTTGAAGCTTGGGAGTCAGCGAGAGGTAACAGCGTGAGTGATGATGTCGAAATCATTGTGGTCAAATTGGGAGCGGATGCGCCCAAGATTACGGAGGAAGCAGGTAGCGGATTTGTCAACATTGTCGACCTCGGTTTGAAAGTGAATTTAGTACCAGATTGGTTTCTGTCGTAAAAGGGCACATGGGAGTCCCCATGGTTAAGAAAATGAGTTTAACATCGAGTCCCATCCTAAGGATTACTCACCAGGAACACCCATGTTTTGTCTTTGACTTTAATGAAGTTATCCGAAAGCCATTCCATTAGCTATAAGATTTGTAAGGGTCAGGCGGGCGAGGGAAGAAATGTACATATCGGCGATTTACAAGTAGAATTTTTGACTGAGGCGACGTATGAGAATGGCAAGTGGAAGAAGATGGATACGATAAGAGAGGACAAAGAACAAAGTGGAGCTTTGCAGATCACCAAGGCGCACCTCCACCGCTAGAGATTCTTAAGAATTGGCGACGGTGACCAGTATGATTGACAGTATTGCCCAGAATCAAGAAGTTCTCTAATGGAAGTCATCTCTGTTTCAACTCATGACGAAGGCGGTCAGCTACATACAGGGAAACTTATTCACTGCTCAGCCCTGCCTTGAAGCCAGACTGGAAGATCTCATCAACAGTGACGGAGGACGTGTGGTGATCACTGGAAACTGCTAACGATTTTACCGCAGTTGAGTCACATTGGGTGGGATTAGTTGTAGGATGGAGTCCAGACTCAGGTTGACTCTACGCTGTAGTAGTCCCGATGAGGCATCTTAAATATATGCGGATAGGTAGTAAAAAAAACTTACCATTTCTTACCACCACCATTTCGAGGCATTTCAAAAGAAACTGGAGTTGCGACATTGGGCGGTAGTTTTCCAGGTCGTTGGGGCTGGGGCTGATTCATAAGGATTCGGTGAATAATAGCGTGTTTGAAATCATACTAGATCAGGGTGAAGTGTTAAAAATACCAATTTTGGTGAAGAATCGACGATTAACTTTTATTCGAAAAGGCTTCTAGTGTTGCCCGGAAAGATGGTCACGTACTGGGAGCCCTTCCATTTAAACAGGGTTTGGTATTGTCCACCCCATTCTTCTGTGCAACCCCTTGCACCCTCGAAACTCAATTTGGTCTAGTTACTTGCCACCTTTCCCCCGCAAAGAGGTAGTGTTGACCTGCCTACTCTTGGACCACAGGCATGGCTCCAAACGATCCTTATAACCCTCTAACCTACTCTTGTATCTGAATGGCAATCCACACCCTAACGAAACCCATTTAATGGGTCTTCATCGTTCATCCTCCCGCTGTTGCAAATTAAATTATAAATAACTTTTTAACTCTTGCTCGACCATTCTCCCATCTAAATCCCCTATTGTACCAGATTCTCCGTATCCAATCCATCTCGCTTGTCGATCTAGTGCCTACTATCTTCTGTTCCCCGTCTCGGCTTCTTTCTCGTCTCTATAGCCCACTCAGAACATATGTCCCTTTTCCCGACAGAAGACTCCTGTTTCTCTGAATAATCTCGTACCTTTTTGCACTTGTGCTTTCCTCGCAGTCTAGTGCCTTCTTATTTCCTTTTTCACGTCGCTCTTGCATTGCTCGTTTTTACACCACGCCTGGTGCACCAGTGTCAATCGGCGGGCATCGCTCCGATTCTTTGTAGGATTAGATAATTTTTTATTCCATAATGATCATTTTATGTGAATAATTAACTGCAACTAGGTGTGAACTTGTTTATGGATGTATATAGGAAGCCAAAGTAGGAGGATGACAGATCTGTGGCTGTCTTGCTTGATACCTCATTTTTTGCAATCATTGAATCTCTACTTGATGAAAAGATTTGCTTAAACTTGGCAGTAGTTTGCTTTTCAACTGCCTTTCATGTGATAATGTAGGTGTTTAATGGTGCTAATATGCCATCATCAGCTGGAGTTTTTCCTTCAAGGGTTAGTGAGAGCATAAAGCTATAGTATACTTAGGAAAATGAAAGAGCTAGAAATTTTTCATTCAATGAAAAATATACTTTGTATACCCCTGTACTCGGTTAATTAAAATCTGTAAATTAGTGGGAATATATAGTACTGCTACACCTCCACTAAAACATTTTTACAACTACTACAGGGATAGTAATTTTGATGCTCTAAATCTCTATTATTACTGTATTTGCTACGTCATGGTCTTTTAAACTTATTCCTTCTATCACAACCAACCTCTTGCTCTACAGGGCTGGGGTGAGAGAGTAAAAGAGAAATAGGATATAGCAAACAAGTAAGGGATAACATCCTTAAAGCTTTATCAGAACCTATTTCTGTAGGCCCTTGTTATTGTTATATAAGTAGGCCCCCAACCAGTGGTTTTGTCCATTTTACCCGATTCTAGTCGCATTTAGTCATCTTCCACGATTTCGAAGCTGGTAGAATTTTACCTATCGGTCCGAAAGGGAGTGGCACATAGAAGTAATTAATAATGGTAAAAAGGTTAATGAGATGCTAAGGCTTGTAGGGGATTCACGATTTTTGCTCGGTATGAGGAGGCATAATTTGCATAAACGCTCAAAAAAATTCCCCATTACGTATTAATTATTCTCTCATTAAAAATTGCCTGCAAAGTTTATCTGGATAAATGACCCTGGCTATCTATCAAGCACAATATTTTGCCCTATAGTCTAGAAGAAAATGTTATTGTCTTCTTTAGTATTATGATTTAGGGTGAAATACCTTCAAAGTATCGCCCTTCCCTTTCATCTTCGCCATTTTCAGATATACAGTAGCAGTCAAGCTGCGACTGAAGGCGAACCTTTAGATAATCCATTGAATTATTGTGTAAAATAGAAAGCATTCTTAAATGCATACCGCCTCCAAATGGCAGAAATTGCCCTATCTTGCAATGTTAAAGAAAGTGAGACAGAAGCCGTATCCGGATTAGTATCCACCTCCAAATCTAAGCAATGTTCCTTGACCCAAGCAAGGTCCACCCATCCACAAAATTTCATCAAAATCTGTCACTAACCTGGATCCGCCCCAATCCCCATCCGCACAATTTCATCGAAATCTGTCAATAATTACATTTACTTTAAAGAGACAGGCATTCATATACATGTACATTTATATACCTGCGCCAAAATTTTTGGCTGATGTAAATAAAGAAACTAGGTTTCCTATTGTATCTCCTGATTATCTTGGTTTCTTTTAAATTTCTCCCCTTATTTGAATTCCTTTAAAGGTTTAGGCAATTTATTCCAAAATATGAAATATTTGTTGTGTAAAATCATTATAGATAAACGGTAATTCGTTAAAGCATGATTTCATAAAACTACTTTTCTCAAACTGAGAAGAAACTAATTTTCAACCCCACCTAGTTGCATAATGTGATTAAAATATCGCTTTAAATGAAACGCCATGGATGTAGTTATTAGCCGAGTTAGAGTACGATGGAATATTTATATTTAGCGTTCTAGTTGACAAATTTTCTACAACTTGATATAGTAAATTTGTATTAAATCTCTGGTGGACGTTTCCACATATATTCAAGCTCATTTACTAAGCCAATTAAATATTCAAGCTTATTTTTAACGCCAATTTAATATTTGAGCTTATTTGTCAAGCCAATTAAATATTTGAGCTCATTTGTCGAGCCAATTAAATATTCGAGTTCATTTATCAAGCCAATTAAATATTCGAGCTCATTTGACAAGCCAATTAAATATTCGAGCTCATTTGACAAGCCAATTAAATATTCGAGCTCATTTGACAAGCCAATTAAATATTCGAGTTCATTTGACAAGCCAATTAAATATTCGAGCTCATTTGTCACGCCAATTCAATATCCGAACTCATTTGACAAGCCAATTAGATTTTAGAGCTCATTTATCAAGCCAATTAGATTTTCGACCTCATTTGTTAAGCCAATTAGATTTTAGACCTAATTTGTCAATCCATTTAGATATTCGAGCTCATTTGTGGTGCTATCAGTAGTGTCTTCTCTTCGAATCTTTGAGAATGGAGTAATTATAATTTCCTTCCACTGGTTCCATAGTGAAGGTTAAGTAACATAGTGAGCGAAGTACTTGACGTGTGACCACTTTCTACATGGTCTGCGTACATCAATGCTCTAAAGATTATCCACCCTTATATGCCCCATCAAACCCACACCTATCGTTTCTTTTATTGAAAAGTGCGGCGGTCAGCGCCCATTGTAGTGTGGCCCACAATGAACATCCATTCAGTCCTCGTAACGCCCATTGCGTCTTCCCTGAACTAAGTCACTATGGCAGGTGATGCGTCGACCTCGCCTTAGACCTTCTCGGTTTCCTGCCTCCCTCTTCCATCCTTCCGCCCCTTCACATGAACTCTTCTTGCTGAGTGGGACGCACTAACGCGTGAAGAGGCCGTCATAATCCTCCACCAAATTATTATTAAAGGTTAAGGCTCATTCCCTGGCAGATGGGGCCATAATGGTCCAGTCAGGGGTCATCTCCTGACTGATGGGGTGCTATGTGCTGTTGCCTCGTCCAGTCATGGTTCATCCCCTCCGTGAGTGAAAGGGGGTGTTAAACCCCTTTCCACCCCTGTAAAGTGTTAGATTAGATGTAAATCAGGTAGATTAGTTGGCAGGTCAGTCGAACCTCTCCACTCGCAGCAGCTACCATATGTTATAGAAGATCAGAGACCCTCTAATCTCACTTTATACCTCCAACACACACACACACACTGCAAGATGCATCGAACAGTGCGAATCGTTGGTAACCAAATAAGCCTTTCTACTATTCTGATACCATGGTTCAAAGTTTACCGTTTGGTTACCCCGGCAAGTAATGAGTTACCATAATGCTTAGTTATATTCTTATTGCAAGATTACGCTTCTAAGTTGTTTCTGCCTAAAAATGTGTTAAGACGTTTTAAACGCTTCTAAGTTGTTTCTGCCTAAAAATGTGTTAAGACGTTTTAAGCCTTAAAATGATGTGTTTGACTGGTTGTTTCAAGGCTTAAAATGACTTGTTTATCCTGGTTGTTTCAAGCCTTAAAATAACGTGCTTAGACTGTATGCTTAAAGCCTGAAAATTATGTTTGGACTGATTTGGTCATTTTTCAAATACTCCCAGGAAAATTTGTTCTGGTTTATGGTGTACAAAATTGACAAAATATACTCATTTTTTTTTGTAGTCGTTTGTTATAATGATTTGACTCGTGTTAGTATTATTTTACTTTTGATTTACTACTTTTTTACGAAGTTTGTTAAATTATGAATAAACAGGTTGAATTTGTTTACGCTTTGTTGAAATTTTACATAAACCTAATTAATCATTTGTCAAGAGAAGCGTTTGATTTAACTATGTTTTGTACTAAAATTGATTTTCTTATTTTCGAGTACAATAAAGTTTTAGTACATGTTTTTAGTCTACCCCTCACGAATCCAATACCTTCGATTTTGTGCCATTGCTTTAGCTCCTACCGCTCGCACTGGTACCTCAACAACTTCTCTAACCGGACATTGTTCTCAAAGATTTCGTTCGTCAGCGTATCTGTAGTTTTTGTCTTGTAGGAGTGTCTGGCATGTGGCGAGAATGTGTCAATTGACTAGTCTTTAGTGGCAACGAATGCCGCTGTCTGTCATCCTCGATCGAAAGTTATAAAAAGAAAGACTATTGGAGAATTTAGTTGGTGTCTTTGTCTGAACGGCTGCATCACCCGGTCACAATAATAACGAAGTAGTATAAATTGACCCTATCACAGAAACCGATTCGAGCAAAGAAGGCAACTGTAATAGCGAACCGTTCCACTGGTTTTGAGGCGGACGGAGCAAAAGACGCATAGCGAGTCTAGACTACCCCAATAAGTCCTTGAAGGCGACGTAGCATTCAGTGACGACAGCTCCCACACATCGGCCATCATAAATCTACGCACATTCCCGTGAGCCTCTTGACCTCTAAGAGGGCCCTCCAGCATAATCCTAATGAAATTTTTCTGTACTCCAGGACAACTGGGGGGGAGGGGGTGGGGGTGCTACAGATGCTAGTCTTCTCCCATTTCTCGTTAGCTAGGTCTGTAAGAGACAATACTCGTTGTGTGCTCCCTGCACATCCTTCCCTGCTATGAGGGTTTTGCGACACCAACGCACAGAAAGAAGTCACTGGCACAATTAGTAAAACTGGCTGAGGAACTTATGATATTTGGTATACGCATTCCTTAATATAAATACTAGTAGTGAGTCGATAGGTCGCAGTGCCTTTTCAGTGTCCAACGCGTTTATGACGTATACAAATGGAAGATACGAGTGTTCTACTCGATAAAAAAAAAGAAGAAGTTTTTAGGCAGTGCAGCTACTGCTGGATAGGAAGGAGGTAAGCTTTGATTTCTGCGTACATTTCACCCTGAACCGAATTCGATGCGGGGACTTCCGCCGTCTCTCAGCACGGTTGTCGATGCCCTTTCTTCCCTCGGTGATTTGAACGGTAGGCAACCCTTCTGTGGAGACTACACGTTCAATCCTAGGGCTCATCTTGCCAAACTGATCGAGATTCAGATATAAATATCCTGAAATGTGGCAAAGTATATATTCGTCACTGCCCAAGAACCGCTTCATTTCTTGTCTTGGCCTCTGCTGCCAGTGCTCTCTGGTTTCACGGTCTGATTTTGGGTGGGAAGTGGTCGAATATCCCATTCAAATTTCATTTTACAGGCCGCTGCCATCTGAGAAACTACCTCTGTGTTGCTTAGAGCGTCTCCCATAGACTGCATTTCAAGAATCGACTGCTTTTTCTCTTCCAGCTCCAACCCCTCCACGCTCTAGGTGCTTTCAGAGGCTCGCCGCAAGAATGCTGCTGCCTTGTGATGGTCATCCCGCTCTCGGAAGGGTCTGCGAAGTGGACTTGTATTATATCTTCCTCCCGACTTTTATTTATGGTCTCATTGTTATGACATTCATTATCTCCTTTCCCTTTTTTTTGTCTGAGTCGATCTGTTTGGGTAGTTGTAGTGTTTGACTACGAATGTGTGGGCACAAGTGCGTGTGTTATGTGTAATAATTGACCTTTGCAGTAGTTGCATGGATAAGCCGCGCTGAGTTGGATGTGGGTAGGTGCATGGAGGGAAGGGGGCTTCTTATAACTTTATTTATTTATCAATATCATTCATCTTGTTGATTTTCTGTATTCGTATCTATGTATTATTTCTAGACTGAAGATGCCCCTTCAAACATTGACTCCATTTATCTGACTCTTCGTAATTCTTTCTTCCTTGATGAATCTTCATTTTAACGACGATGTGATGATTCCTTCCGATTTTGATGACGTGATAACTTCTTCTGCTTCATGATGACGTGATGACTTCTGCTTCATGATGACGTGATGATTTCTTGAGACGGGGTACCACGTAAGGAGGGCGGCGATTTGCCATCCTGGCCGCCGTGCTGACGGGATCCAGCGCTCCGTCCGGCCCCAGCTTAGCCTCTCTTCCTTCCTTCAAAACACTTGTTTACTCTCTTTTCACACAACCTCTCCCACAACTTTCTCTGGTCAGCCTCAAATTTCACAGGGTAGATGCTGACCTTCCTTTCAGCCAACCGTCCCGCATCGGGGCTGAGGGGGTGGGGGACAATGTTCCCTAACCCCTGATCTCCGGTCTGGGGTGGCTGGTTTTTAACTACCTGCTTCATCCCCACCCATACCTTCCTCACATCCCTTTTCCTCTCCTCTTCACAATCTATTAATTTTTACGCCGTGTCCAAGGTGGAGCCGCCATGCCGATGGACTGCCAGGCCACCAGGCGGGAGGGGTGGTCCCAAATGGCGGCGCCTGGCTCTGCCGGGCTTGTAAGCACCTCTCGCAGTGCGGGCTACTGCGAGAGGTGTGCGCGATTGCATCCCGTGTTTAAAAAAGGGTCACCATGCCCAATGATGATAAAAAAAAAACAAACCCAACCCTCAACTTCCCCTGTTCCATCGACGGAGCAGCCCTCGGGCAGCTCCAGCAAAAAAATGGTGGTTCCCTCCCCTGTGCTTGCACAGGGGACCCTCCATATTTCTCTAACCGGAGAGGAGGCTTACTACTCTCCTTCGCCTACGGGTGCAGGGGACTCCCCCTCACCCCCTTCTCTGGAGGTGCTTTCGGGCACCTCCCTTTTCCCAGCGGCAGTCCCCTCTTTTCTTTCCAAGGGGACTGCCAAGAAAGCCAGCAGGCAGCCCTTAGCCAGCCGCTCCCCATCAAAGCGGCTCGGTAGGGCAAACCCCCTTAGGGGGGAGAGGGAAGCCAGGCCCCTTCGGTCGCTTCCCTCAAAAGACCTGCTGGCAAGAATTTTAAACCTTGCTGGGGTCAAGGCCTGTGCCTCCCCACACAAGACTGGCGACACTGCCAAGGGGACCTGCGATGTCCTGGGAGGGGATGGCCAACTGGAGGCCCCTCCTGTGATAAACATGGTCCTTGAGGAGACCCAGCCTCAGACGGTAGGGCCTTCCATGGGGGGAAATTCGGGCTCGGCGCCAAGCACCGAACCCGAATCCGCCCCTATGCAAGGTCCTCCTCAAATGGCTGAGGGCTCCGAGGCAGTAAAAGGAGGGGAGGGATCTCCTCCGACAGGTGCCCCCACGACAACCAGGACCTTCTCCATTTCGGAGAGGGACCTGGCTGAGGCCGGTCCTTCTGGCCTGGGGGCTTCTGCCGGCGGAGGTGAAAAGCGGGTTCATTCCCCGCCCTCTCCAAAAAAGAAAAAGACTCGGGGCTCCTCTCCATCCGCGGGGGCTGCGGGGACGGATGGGTCTGCTACCACTTTGGTAGGCGACCAAGCCAAGATCGGCACATCCGGCCCCTCTACCCCCTCGTGTGCAGAGCCCCTGGCCAAGACTAACACCAAAAGTGCACAGGGCGGAGCCTCGATGACATCGGGGCCCCTGATTCAGAGGTTACCTGGCGTTTTCGAGCCCGCTGGCTTCAAACGCTTCCTCGTTATTCGCTCCACTGATGGCACCATGTTGTCCAAGGGCAACATGATCCATCAGAGGAGAGGATTAGCTAGTGCAATTGGTAGAGAGCCGAAGGTGACCCGTTTCTCGGACGGGAGCCTTCTGGCGAATCCCGCCGAGGCGGCCAAGATAAGTGCTCTTCGGACACTTCATGGCACCCCGGTGAGTGTGACGCCGCACTCTACCATGAACTTTGTGAAAGGAGTAGTTTATGCGAGGGAACTCGTTGACTACTCCATTGAGGACATCGGCCTAGAGCTGGCCGACCATGGGGCTGTCAAGGTCGAACGTGTGATGAGAAAACAGGGAGGGGCTTCGAGACCCACCCCTACACTCTTCGTCACGTTCGACTGTGACAAGCTCCCTGAGTCGGTGCGTGCCGGTTGGTACCGCTACCGCGTGAAGGCATTCGTGCCACTGCCTTGGCGGTGCTATTACTGTCACCGCTTCGGCCATACGAATCGCTCATGTAGACGTGCAAAGTCGGGGTCACCCGAAGTCTGTGTAAATTGCTCCAAGGTCGCACACGATAAGTCCAAATCGTGTGTGGCCAAGTGTGTCAATTGCGGAGAGCCGCACCCTGCTTCTTCGAAGCAATGTGGTGCATATCTCCTGGAGAAAAATCCTGGCCGTTCAGGCCCAGGATAGACTCTCATTCCGCGAGGCTAAGGACTTGGTCCTGGCGCGCCCAGCTCTGCCTGGGACGTCATATGCCTCAGTAGTTCGAAAGGCACCCTCTGCTCCTGGCCCATCCAGGCCAACGAGCACGGTTGTTAACCGCGCCCATTCGGAGCCCTTCTGCGGGATCTACCCAACCCGGGCGCTCCCCTGGTAAAGCTGGCGGCAAAAAGGGTTCATACCCAGCCCTGGCTAAAACCAGGGCTGTCCCCTCTTCCCCCAGCGTGACCGTTTCCCGCAAGGCGAAACGGCCACGCGCCTCCACCGAGTCGTTAGACTCACAGGAGGCAACACCCCTGAAGATGGTCGCTAGGCCATCTTCCGGGGTTCCTAAAGCTGTTCCCCGAAAGGAGGACAGCAACTAGGGAGCTTCGGCCCCTTTGCCCACGCCCCGAGGTGGAGCGAGTGGCTCGGAGACGGTGGTTCCTCGAAAAGAGGGCCCCCCGCCTCCGAAGCCGCAACGCCCGCCTAAAGTTTCGAGGCGGAGGGAGGAAAAGACTCGCATGGCGAGCCCAACCTCCCCCAATAAGTCCTCGAAGGCGACAGCGCCTTCAGCGCTTTGTCCGGCCAACAGCGCCCGGGGTTCTGCCCGCGGGAAGCGTACGGCCATTCCCGTGAGGGTCTTCAATTCGAGGAGGGCCCCTGCGTCTCCTCCGAGCTAGGCCTGGAGGGCATATTCCTTCAATGGAATTGCCGTGGACTCCGGGCCTACTGGGAGGAGCTGCGGAGGCTCGCCTCATCCCGTTCCCCGTTAGCTATTTTTTTGCAGGAGACCATGCTAGGCGCGTGTTCCCTGCCTGCCCTCCCGGGGTATAAGGGTCTTGCGACCCAACCACCGCGGGACGGCCGGGCTGGGGGATGCGCGGTTTACACCCGGCATGATGTCTCCGTTCTTCCTTTCTCTTTAGATACCTCCTTTCAGGCAGTGGCTGTGCAGCTGCACCTGGATAGGAGGTATACTATCATTTCTGCGTACATTCCACCGTCAGCTGACTTCGACGCGGGGGACTTTCGCCGCGTCGTGGCACGGTTGCCGAGGCCCTATCTCTTGCTTGGAGATCTGAACGGCAGGCATCCTCTCTGGGGAGATTACACCATAAATCCCAGGGGACAAGTCCTTGCCGATCTGATCGAAGAGCTTGAGATGGGTGTCCTAAACGTGGATGAGTTTACGCATCACTGTCCGAGAACCGCTTCATTTTCTTGCCTTGACCTATCTTTGTGCTCTTCGGATGCACAGCCTGATTTTGATTGGGGGGTGGTCGATGACCTCCATGGTAGTGATCACTTTCCCATTCAAATATCATTTTCAGGGCAACTGCCGCCTGAGAGACCACCTCGGTGGTGCTTGGCGCGGGCGCGGTGGCCTGCATTTCAGGAAATGACTGAATTCTCTATCTCAGTCAAGGAGTTTAGGTCGGTAGATGAGGCCGTCGAGTTCTTCTCCGGCAACCTCATCCCGTGGGCCTGACTACTATTCCTAGGACGTCTGGCCGTTTTGCACGCCGACCACTCCCATGGTGGTCGGCCGAGTGTGAGACGGCCCTCAAACAGAAGCGTTATGCCTACATGCGCTATAAGCGCCGCCCGAACGATTTCACCGTCGCTGAATGTCGTCGGGCTAGGGCTAGGTTCCGGTATATTTCGAAGCACACCCGCCGCTCTTCTTGGCGGTCATACGTGTCTTCACTTAACGGGAAGACCCCTTTAGCTGAGGTGTGGAAGCGAGTCAAAAGGATTCGGGGCAAGTTCTCGCAGGACCCCCCTCCCGTTCTCCAGGAGAATGGGACCGCAATCTCGGACCCCGCGTCCGTGGCGGAATCCTTAGCGACCGCTTTTTCCGCATTCTCTAGCCGTAATGCTGCTCCGCCAGCATTCAATGCACGTCGTGATGTCTCGGAAGGCCGCCGGCTGGACTTTACCTCCAGAGGCGGAGAACCCTTCAACGACAAGTTTACTGTGAGTGAGTTGCGTTCCGCTCTCGCTTCGTGCGCGGACACCGCCCATGGTCCGGACGATGTCCCGTACGCCATGCTTCGACACCTGGGTGAGCGAGGCATGGCCTTTCTATTAGATTTGTTCAACAGGATCTGGGTGGAAGGTCTCCTCCCAGACTCCTGGCGAATCGCTACTGTGCTCGCCTTTCGCAAGCCGGGGAGAGATCACTCTACTCCGACCGGTTTCCGCCCAATCTCTCTAACCTCTTGCGTGTGCAAGTTGATGGAGAAATTGGTAAATGTTAGATTAGCCTATTTCCTGGACAGCGGAGGCCATCTGTCTTCTGCACAGTGCGGCTTCCGTAAGTTCCACTCCACGTCGGATGCTCTGCTCCGACTGGAAAATGCCGTCTGCGAGGCTTTCCTTCGTAGACAGCACTACGCCACGGTGTTTTTTGATCTGGAGAAAGCCTATGATACCGCATGGCGATACGGTATCATGGAGACTCTCCACACGATGGGGGCGAGGGGACGCCTCCCAATGTTTATATCTGAATTTTTGCGAGATCGTCGATTCCGCGTACGGGTGGGGGGAGCCCTCTCCGGCCCAAAGGAGCAGGAAGAGGGTGTCCCGCAGGGAAGTGTCCTCAGTGTCACACTCTTTGCCCTGAGCATCAACGGCATCACCTCGGTGCTGCCGGAAGATGTTCTCGCTACGCTCTACGTGGACGACCTTTCGATCTCTTTTGGCGCGGCCCAGATGCCAACTCTGGAGCGCCGACTCCAACAGGCATTGAACCGCGTCTCTCGCTATGCCGAAGCGCACAGGTTTCGGTTTTCTTTGGCCAAGACTAAGGTGGTGCACTTCTGCCGCCATCCACGGCTTCACCCCGACCCAGATTTGTTTCTTAATGGGGTGCGCCTGGATGTGGTTGAGTCGCACCGTTTCCTTGGTCTTGTATTCGACTGACGCCTCACCTGGGAGGCTCACATTCGCAGCCTTAGGGTCTCTTGTACCCGCGCCATGGACATTCTCCGTTCCGTGACGTTCAGCGCTTGGGGCGCTGATAGGGCTACCGCCTTACTTTTTTATCGATCCTTTGTTCGCTCGAAGCTCGACTACGGATGCGAGTTTTATGCATCCGCAGCCGAGCGTTTATTGCGGAAGGTGGATTCGATCCACCACACCGGCCTTCGCCTTGCGACCGGTGCCTTCCGCACTTCCCCCATTGAGAGCCTGTTGGTCGATGCTGGGGAGATGCCACTCGCTCTGCGCCGCGTGCAGTGCATCACTCGCCTGTACGCGCGAGCCCGGCGCCTCCCCCAGTCGCCAACAGCTCTCACTGCATCCGCAGCTGATCTCGATGGTGCCTATGCCGCCGAGAGACGCCAGTCATACCCTAAGCCCTTTGGGTTTAGGGCCAGGAAACTCCTTCGAGAGGTAGATATAGCTCTCGGGCCGGTGGCGCCCCTGGTTCTGCCCAGGACGCCACCCTGGAGGGTACCACATTTGGCTATTTGTCGCCACGCCTCTGCTCCCAAAGCTTGTACTGCGCCGGGAGTATTGCGTTCGATCTTTTTGGAGCACACATCGTGTCACGCTGGTACCGTGCCAGTGTATACGGATGGCTCCAAGTCCCAAGAGGGGGTCGGCTTCCACGCCGTATCCCCTCTGTTTGAAGTCAGCGGGGCTCTACCAGGCGCTGCGTCTGTCTTCACGGCCGAGCTGGTGGCAATACACCACTCGGTACGGGAGATTACGCGACGTGCCCGGTTCGGAGACCGGATTGTGATTTATAGCGACTCACAAAGCGCCCTGAGTGCTCTCGGGGCATTGGAATCTCCGCATCCCCTGGTTCGCGAAATCCGTGACGCCACGGTTTTGGCGAGCCGGGCAGATGTCGAGATTATCTTCTGCTGGGTTCCTGGACATGTAGGAATTGCGGGGAATGAGCGCGCCGATGAGGGCGCCAAAGAGTCCGCGAGGACTCTGCGACCGGACCAGCGTTTCGCTCTTCCTCACACCGACTACATGGCAGGAATACGGGCAGCTCTTCGGACTGCTTGGCAAAGAAGATGGGAGACGGTCGAGGGGAACTTAAAGTTGCGTGCCATTGCGCCGCGACTGTTCCCATGGACCTATCCCCCAATGCCGCAGCGGCTTCAGGTTGCTTTCTGTCGTCTTCGAATCGGACACACTCGTGTGACGCATCGTTACTTGGTGGAGCGCTCGCATGTGCCCTATTGCAACGACTGCGTCGTCCCCCAGACTGTTCGGCATATTCTTGTCGAATGTCCCAGTCTGGGTGATCTTCGCGCACGATACCTGTCCCAGTACCGGGATGGGCGGGGTCGCTACCGCCTGTCCCTTGTACTCGGGACGAGTGCGTGCACAATGACTGGTGGACTTATTGACTTTTTGGGGGAGGCCGGCCTTCTCCCCTTTATTTAAGGTTCCTTTTTTTGTTATTGTTTTGTTTTAGATTGCACTCTCCTGCACCGGGGTGAGGGGGACCTCCCCCCGCTGCCGGAGATTGCTTCGATTGTTAAGTTTTTCAAATTTATATTGATTGTTAAGTTTTCATATTTTAACTTTAAAGTAGCCTAATTCTAGGCTGTCGTGTTTTTCTGCGACTTATGCCCAAGTGGGTAGTTGCCAGATGGGCTCTATAAAAAAAAAAAAAAAAATCACCTGGGAAGCTCATATTCGCAGCCTTAGGGTCTCTTGTACCCGCGCCATGGACATTCTCCGTTCCGTGACGTTCAGCGCTTGGGGCGCTGATAGGGCTACCGCCTTACTTTTTTATCGATCCTTTGT
Source organism: Ceratothoa steindachneri (assembly GCA_963969495.1). Taxonomy (NCBI): domain Eukaryota; kingdom Metazoa; phylum Arthropoda; class Malacostraca; order Isopoda; family Cymothoidae; genus Ceratothoa; species Ceratothoa steindachneri. Next base: position 49,494,418 of record OZ018320.1, read on the forward strand.
TCGCTCGAAGCTCGACTACGGATGCGAGTTTTATGCATCCGCAGCCGAGCGTTTATTGCGGAAGGTGGATTCAATCCACCACACCGGCCTTCACCTGACGACCGGTGCCTTCCGCACTTCCCCCATTGAGAGCCTGTTGGTCGATGCTGGGAAGATGCCACTCGCTCTGCGCCGCGTGCAGTGCATCACTCGGCTGTACGCGCGAGCCCGGCGCCTCCCTCAGTCGCCAACAGCTCTCACTGCATCCGCAGCTGATCTCGATGGTGCCTATGCCGCCGAGAGACGCCAGTCATACCCTAAGCCCTTTGGGTTTAGGGCCAGGAAACTCCTTCGAGAGGTAGATATAGCTCTCGGGCCGGTGGCGCCCCTGGTTCTGCCCAGGACGCCCCCCTGTGGGTACCACATTTGGCTATTTGTCGCCACGCCTCTGCTCCCAAAGCTTGTACTGCGCCGGGAGTATTGCGTTCGACCTTTTTGGAGCACACATCGTGTCACGCTGGTACCGTGCCAGTGTATACGGATGGCTCCAAGTCCCAAGAGGGGGTCGGCTTCCACGCCGTATCCCCTCTGTTTGAAGTCAGCGGGGCTCTACCAGGCGCTGCGTCTGTCTTCACGGCCGAGCTGGTGGCAATACACCACTCGGTACGGGAGATTACGCGACGTGCCCGGTTCGGAGACCGGATTGTGATCTATAGCGACTCACAAAGCGCCCTGAGTGCTCTCGGGGCATTGGAATCTCCGCATCCCCTGGTTCGCGATATCCGTGACGCCACGGTTTTGGCGAGCCGGGCAGATGTCGAGATTATCTTCTGCTGGGTTCCTGGACATGTAGGAATTGCGGGGAATGAGCGCGCCGATGAGGGCGCCAAAGAGTCCGCGAGGACTCTGCGACCGGACCAGCGTTTCGCTCTTCCTCACACTGACTACATGGCAGGAATACGGGCAGCTCTTCGGACTGCTTGGCAAAGAAGATGGGAGACGGTCGAAGGGAACTAAAAGTTGCGTGCCATTGCGGCGCGACTGTTCCCATGGACCTATCCCCCAATGCCGCGGCGGCTTCAGGTTGCTTTCTGTCGTCTCCGAATCGGACACACTCGTGTGACGCATCGCTATCTGATGGAGCGCTCGCATGCGCCCTATTGCAACGACTGCGTCGTCCCCCAGACTGTTCGGCACATTCTTGTCGAATGTCCCAGTCTGGGTGATCTTCGCGCACGACACCTGTCCCGGTACCGGGATGGGTGGGGTCGCTACCGCCTGTCCCTTGTGCTCGGGACGAGTGCGTGTACTTTGACTGGTGGACTTATTGACTTTTTGGGGGAGGCCGGCCTTCTCCCTTTTATTTAACTCGATTTAATTGTTGTTGTTGTTCTTGTAATTGTTTTTGTTATTGCTTTGTTATTGTTATTGTTATTTCTTTTTATTGTTTTCTGTTTAATTTTTTAAAGTAGCCTAGAACTAGGCTGTTTTTTACGGCGACTTATGCCTAAGTCAGCAGTCGCCAGATAGCCCCTTTAAAAAAAAAAAAAAAAAAAAATCGCTTCGTGCCCGGACACCGCCCATGGTCCAGACAATGGCCCGTACGCCATGCTTCGACACCTAGGTGAACGAGGCATGGCCTTTCTGTTAGATTTGTTCAACAGCATCTGGGTGGAAGGTCTTCTCCCAGACTCCTGGCGAATCGCTACTGTGCTCGCCTTTCGCAAACCGGGGAGAGATCACTCTACTCCGACTGGTTTCCGCCCAATCTCTCTAACCTCTTGCGTGTGCAAGTTGATGGAGAAATTAGTAAATGTTAGATTAGCCTTTTTCCTGGATAGCGGAGGCCATCTGTCTTCCGCACAGTGCGGCTTCCGCAAGTTTGACTCCACGTCGGATGCTCTGCTCCGACTGGAAAATGCCGTCTGCGAGGCTTTCCTTTGTAGACAGCACTACGCCACCGTTTTTTTCGATCTGGAGAAGGCCTATGATACCGCACGGCGATACGGTATCATGGAGACTCTCCAAACGATGGGGGCAAGGGGACGCCTCCCAATGTTTATATCTGAATTTTTGCGAGATCGTCGATTTCGCGTACGGGTGGGGGGAGCCCTCTCCGGCCCAAAGGAGCAGGAAGAGGGTGTCCCGCAGGGAAGTGTCCTCAGTGTCACACTCTTTGCCCTGAGCATCAACGGCATCACCTCGGTGCTGCCGGAAGATGTTCTCCCTACGCTCTACGTGGACGACATTTCGATATCTTTTGGCGCGGCCCAGATGCCAACTCTGGAGCGTCGACTCCAACAGGCATTGAACCGCGTCTCTCGCTATGCCGAAGCGCACAGGTTTCGGTTTTCTTTGGCCAAGACTAAGGTGGTGCACTTCTGCCGCCATCCACGGCTTCACCCCGACCCAGATTTGTTTCTTAAAGGGGTGCGCCTGGATGTGGTTGAGTCGCACCGTTTCTTTGGTCTTGTATTCGACCGACGCCTCACCTGGGAGGCTCATATTCGAAGCCTTAGGGTCTCTTGGTCCCGCGCCATGGACATTCTCCGTTCCGTGACGTTCAGCGCTTGGGGCGCTGATAGGGCTACTGCCTTACTTTTTTATCGATCCTTTGTTCGTTCGAAGCTCGACTACGGATGCGAGTTTTATGCATCCGCAGCCGAGCGTTTATTGCGGAAGGTGGATTCGATCCACCACACCGGCCTTCGCCTTGCGACCGGTGCCTTCCGCACTTCCCCCATTGAGAGCCTGTTGGTCGATGCTGGGGAGATGCCACTCGCTCTGCGCCGCGTGCAGTGTATCACTCGACTGTACGCGCGAGCCCGGCGCCTCCCTCAGTCGCCAACAGCTCTCACTGCATCCGCAGCTGATCTCGATGGTGCCTATGCCGCCGAGAGACGCCAGTCATACCCTAAGCCATTTGGGTTTAGGGCCAGGAAACTCCTTCGAGAGGTAGATATCGCTCTCGGGCCGGTGGCGCCCCTGGTTTTGCCCAGAACGCCACCCTGGAGGGTACCACATTTGGCTATTTGTCGCCACGCGTCTGCTCCCAAAGCTTGTACTGCGCCGGGAGTATTGCGTTCGACCTTTTTGGAGCACACATCGTGTCACGCTGGAACCGTGCCAGTGTATACGGATGGCTCCAAGTCCCAAGAGGGGGTCGGCTTCCACGCCGTATCCCCTCTGTTTGAAGTCAGCGGGGCTCTACCAGGCGCTGCGTCTGTCTTCACGGCCGAGCTGGTGGCAATACACCACTCGGTACGGGAGATTACGCGACGTGCCCGGTTCGATGACCGGATTGTGATCTATAGCGACTCACAAAGCGCCCTGAGTGCTCTCGGGGCATTGGAATCTCCGCATCCCCTGGTTCGCGATATCCGTGACGCCACGGTTTTGGCGAGCCGGGCAGATGTCGAGATTATCTTCTGCTGGGTTCCTGGACATGTAGGAATTGCGAGAATGAGCGCGATGATGAGGGCGCCAAAGAGTCCGCGAGGACTCTGCGACCGGACCAGCGTTTCGCTCTTCCTCACACCGACTACATGGCAGGAATACGGGCAGCTCTTCGGACTGCTTGGCAAAGAAGATGGGAGACGGTCGAAGGGAACTAAAAGTTGCGTGCCATTGCGCCGCGACTGTTCCCATGAACCTATCCCCCAATGCCGCGGCGGCTTCAGGTTGCTTTCTGTCGTCTTCGAATCGGACACACTCGTGTGACGCATCGCTATTTGATGGAGCGCTCGCATGCGCCCTATTGCAACGACTGCGTCGTCCCCTAGACTTCGGCATATTCTTGTCGAATGTCCCAGTCTGGGTGATCTTCGCGCACGATACCTGTCTCGGTACCGGGATGGGCGGGGTCGCTACCGCCTGTTTCTTGTACTCGGGACGAGTGCGTGCACCATGACTGGTGGACTTATTGACTTTTGGGGGGAGGCCGGCCTTCTCCCTCTCATTTAACCCGGTTTTATTGTTGTTGTTGTTTTTGTTATCGTTTTTGTTATTGCTTTGTTATTGTTATTTCTTTTTGTTGTTGTTTCCTGTTGAATTTTTTTGAAGTAGCCTAGAACTCGGCTGTTTGTTTACGGCAACTTATGCCTAAGTCGGCAGTCGCCAGATAGCCCCTTAATCAAAAAAAAAAAAAATTGAGACGGGGTAAGACAAGTTATTCTTGCTTCTTGATGACGTGATGATTTCTTGAGACGAGTTAGCCCTTGATAGTCGTTTTCTTTCCGTTGTCCTTGACAGCGGTTTTCTCTTGAGTCGATTTGTTGGTCCTTCTAGATTAGTTAGTCCTTGAAGGATTCTCCGTTTTCTTCGAGAATTTTCTTTGTAAAAATTGTTGACTTTGGGGATCGATCGTGCGTCTTTTGAATCCCGAGGCTAGCACTCTACCATTACGCTACGGCGAAGTTGGTATTGACTTGGTAATTTAATGGGCTATTTATATTCTCGCTTTTTGGAAGGAAGTTTTTCTCTTATACATCTTCGCACCCCTACACAGGTCCCTTTCTAGAACGCGGAGCGAATTTGAGGATTGGGGAGAGACTAGCATTGGATTTCCTCATCGAGGACTACTAGTAGCTTTCCCTCCCTGGCCTCCGGGTCTGCGGGATGAGTGGAGCTAATTAAGTGGGATTGAGGAGAGCGAACTAAGTTTTCGACGCTAATCAGTAATATCTTTTCCCGGGTCTCCGGTTCCCAGCAGCACTTTTTCTTAAACTCTAGTAGGAGACGAGGTGCAGTTGTAACGAAGATCAGAAGATTGACTGAAAATGCCCCTCGAAACATTGTCTTGAATTCATTTATTTATCTGACTCATAGTATTCTTGTAGGCTGAGATTCTTTCTTCTTTAAGTTGGCTGGGTTAATTCCTGATCTTCTTTTTCTTGATGTATCTTCCTTTTAACGAGAATGTGATGATTTCTTCCAATTCTGATGACGTGATGATTTCTTGAGACGAGTTAGCCCTTGATAGTCGTTTTCTTTCCGTTTTCCTTGACAGCGGTTTTCTCCTGAGTCGATTTGTTGGTCCTTCTAGATTAGTTAGTCCTTGAAGGATTCTCCGTTTTCTTCGAGAATTTTCTTTGTAAAAATTGTTGACTTTGGGGATCGATCGTGGGTCTTTTGAATCCCGAGGCTAGCACTCTACCATTACGTTACGGCGAAGTCCGTATTGACTTGGTAATTTAATGGGCTATTTATATTTTCGCTTTTTGGAAGGAAGTTTTTCTCTTATACATCTTCGCACCCCTACAGGTGCACGGGCCGTAGCTGCCTAGAGTGATAGTCTGCGTGCTCTAAGAGGTAATCCCGAAGGCACCCTCCCGTTTTTAAAACCGGTGCTGGCTAAGGAATTTACGGGCCCCTCTCCCTCTTCGATGGGAGGGTTTTTGCACTGCTCGAGACTCCCTCCCCCCTTAAATAGTATGATAGTTTGGTTAATATTTAGAAAACCGGAATCGCTTATAAAGAAATTTAATCACTCTTATTGTGCCAAGCACATTTTTGCGAATCCATCTCTATATAATCTATTGAGCCGTTGATGTTATGGAAAATATAATAACAGTTTAAATTTCAATATTTTTGACCTCCCTTAAACGGTACACCTCTGATGTCATCGTTTTAAATAATAATTTAGGCATTTCTTTTGAGGGTTTTGATTAAAAGAATAAAATACTGTGATTTTTTATTTTTTTGAGAAAATTTTGTGAATATTAAGGAAAAAGAAAAAAATACTAGGGCCAAGAGACCCAGGTTTACCTGTTAAGGGTTAATTGTAATGACGTCATAGTGAAGTAATTTTGCCAAAAAATTATTTCAGTGACGTCACATTGTGTACATAATTTCAACCAAACCCACTTAGTCGCCTCCCATTTTCCTCTGTTTTGAATAGGAAAGCTTTGCGTTATGACTTGTAATGGATGTGAATTATATTTTCTCATTCAAACTACCACTTATTTCACTTTCTGCCACAACCACATCAGACAAATCACTTTCAACCTCTTCCTCTCTCAGGGAATCGAATCTGTTAATCAACCTAACAGGTTCCATGTCCCTCTTACTCACAGACCTAACCTGTCCTAACCTATCTATTCTATCCATATTCAGCCACCATTCATCTTCACTCACATCAGTCACTTCTTTCTCTCCAGTCCATATTCTAGGCCTGTCTTCCACCCTCCTGGTCCCTGCCACATTTTTCATGCGTACACTCGCATCCCTTCTCACTTCATTCACCAAGTCACTTAATCTCGCGCACTCATTACGCAACCAACTCATCTCCTTTACCGAAGCCACATTTGCACTAGAAGAGGTGCATCGTGTTTAAAAAATTTACTATATTTTATGTATTATGTTACTAAACAATTATATAATGGAGAGAATGTAGATGACAGATGACTTTTAACCTTAAAAAATGCAAAGTTCTTAACATGGGAAGGCATAATAGGGAATTTAACTATGAAATGGATGGGTATTGGATGAATTCAGTTGATGAGAAGGACTTAAGCGTAGTAGTAGATAGTTCACTGAAGTTTTCAAAGCAGTGTATTAAGGCAAAAAGTAGAGCAAATAGGGTGCTAGGATACATTAAGAGGAATGTTACCTACAAGAGTAAAGAGGTTATCCTTAAACTCTTCAACTCGTATGTTAGGCCACATTTAGAGTACTGTATACAAGCATGGTCACTATAGCGTACGAGAAGTGCAGGCGAGCGGCTTAAAAGCTTCGTTTGAATGAGTCTTTTTTTGAGACTCAGGATGGCCGAGTGGATTCGCCGCTGGCTAACAGGGGTCCAGCGACGCGGGAAGCTGTTCGCAACTTGTCTACGCTATTATTTTTTATTTGCCCCTTTTCCTATTCCCCTCTATCTACAATGGTGCCCAGACCCGGGAGGGAAAGCGTTAGCCCTTGGATAACATTTCCAAACGGGCTCTCTTCATTTCTTCAAAATACGCTCCGCTTCTAGGAGGGGGTTTGTATAGCATACGAGAAGTGCAGACGAGCGGCTTAAAAGCTTCGTTTGAATGAGTCTTTTTTGAGACTCAGGATGGCGGAGTGGATTCGCCGGTGGCTAACAGTGGTCCAGCGACGCCGGAAGCGGTTCGCAACTCGCCTACGCTATTATTTTTTCTTTGCCCCTTTTCCTATTCCTCTCTATTTACATCACCACATTTTAGACATGACATCAGCCTGCTAGAGTCGGTACAAAGCAGGGCAACAAAAATAATACCTTCCCTGAAACACCTTGAATATGAAGATAGACTGAGGGTACTAAATATGTTCTCATTTGAGAGAAGATGTATGAGTGGAGATATGATTGAGCTTTTTTAGATCTGTTCTGGGATGGATAAGTTGGATTTTAGCAAGTTATTTGAGTTGGAAGGTGGTAATAGGAATAGGGGTCACCACTTAAAAATTAAAAAACAGAGGTGCAGGTTGGATGTTAGAAAATATTTTTTCACCAATAGAGTGGTAGATTACTGGAATAGCTTGCCATCTGAGACGGTAGACAGTCCAAACTTGGATGTATTCAAATGCAAATTAGATGATTTTATGGAGAGGGGGGTTAACTTTGAGGGGTATTCTGAACTCATTCCTGCTGATGCAGTTTTATATTATTGTATAATACGATTGATTTGGATTTTGACGAGTCTTGATGATGATGCTTTTTGTTTTTGACACATTCTTGTGTATGGTTCGAATTATATATTGTAGCTGCATGATCTGACACAATCCAATGGGTGCATTTTGTGGGTGGGTTTGACAGATGCGGAGGACCTTTGATAGGCCCTTGTGTCTTTTGTCATCCATAAAATTATGTTATGTTATGTTATGACCGTAAAAGAGGTTCACAGTGATTTTTCTTAAGCTTATTTGTCCAAATCCGATCTTTATGGTGGTCGTAAGGAAAATGCAGCAAAACCAGGTCTTGGTTTGTGCTTTCGAGTTGTTTATACAAAAGGTTTTTATAGTTTCACAAACTGGTAATTTGAAAATTAAGTTACGTTAGATCAGGTTATTTTTTCTTGAACTATTTTTTGTGCCTTGTTAAAATCTGTTCTTCATTTTTTGTGCGGCCATCAGGCGAAATGTGGCAGAATCTAGGTTTATTCCGATTTTGATCGAATCTTTATGAATCTTTTCTCCGGCAATTCGTTTTCTGACCACCAAAAAGAAGAACAGATTTGGAAAAAAAACAGAAAAATGATACAAGAAGAACTAATAAAATCTACAAAAAAGTGATTATGGTAAAATAAATAATAACCTAATAGTGTATGGATAAAATCAGACAAAAAAAAGTACTACACAAATTTCCGACTTCTGCCCCTCGTGCTTCTGGATCTCGTTCCACTTCTTCCAGTTTTCGGGCGTTACATCTGTTTTCCTCCGAGGTGGACCTTGATTTGGATACCAATGTTTTTTGATCCTTCGAACTAAATCTGATAGTGCCCTATCTAAACCTAATACTTTTGACGTCAGTGATAATTTTGAAGGACGCTTCGGCAAACCTCGCCGCACGCGGCCCCGTAACGACAGCGCCCTGGTTGTGTGTGAAAGTCACTTACCCCCCAACAGGATTCTGCCCAAACCTTCGAGAGACTTTCTTGTTTTCAAATTACTGTCTTATATCACCCAACCTTCAGCACTGAAGGATGTATCCGTTCTAAGGAACCTATGCACTATGACATTAAGATGTTTCAGTCAAAATTGGCTAGCCAGCAGATCAATCACATTCATAGACAACAACAGCAAACCGTTGGCGGGATTCGTGCGAGTACAGCAACGATATTCGTAACGTTTGATCATCGGGATCTCCGATCGCATATTAAGGCGGGCTACTTACGGATACCAGTTAAACCGTATATATCCGATCCGAGGCAGTGTTTCAACTGTCATGTTTGTTCACGTGAGCACTGCCTGCCGTCACCTCCGTGCATACGCGGATTGCGTGCACTCTTATCATGGTCATTACTGCGACCCTCCTCGGCGCTGTAACAAATTTGCAGAGTCTCTACCGCATCTTCCTAATGTCGCCTATTTGTCTTTGAAAAAGAGGTCAGCTGTACGTGATTCTGCTAAAGTGGATGTGCGGGAGACCGGAGAGAAATTCGTCTCCGGCCTCAAGTTCTTCGATGTCCTATGCATGGAAGTGGACTTTCGTCCCACTCGCCATCCGATTACATAGTGAGTTTCGCAAAAGTTCTGCGACACTCGTTTTTTTTGTTTTTTTTATCTATCACGATGTTTACGTATGTGGTAGAAAAAGTGCAGTCAAACAATCTACTTTTCCATCATATGTCATTAAAACGTCTTTTCCATTGTGTGCATGTGTGTGGAGGTGGAAATGAAAAGAACCGAGATCCCTGCTCTCCTGCACGCGGGCCACAACAAGTCCGACATGGCCAAGCGGTTCAACATCAGCCGGTTGACCGTCCACAGAGTCGCGGAGAGGGTAAAGAATAGGTAAGACCTCAGAGATCGACCTCGTTCAGGTAGACCTCAAGTTGTCAAAGGTTTGACTGCGAGAAAGGCCTTCAAAAGTGTTCTGAAACTCAAAATGACTGCGCTCGCGAAGAAGAACATATCGGTAGCCACAGTGTCCATGGCCGTCATTTAGTAGGGCGCCATGAGCTTGAGGTGTGTGGGGTCTCTGTCGTCGTCTTCTCAACGACTTGAAGAATTTGGTAATCGAATTCTCATTTTTTTATGATGAAAAAACCTCGGTCGATCCGGTCGTCAACAAGCAGAACGACTGAACGGTAAGCTTCGACAAGGACGTCTCTGAGGTCCACGACCAAGCACTTGGGCCTCCGTAATGATGCTCGTCTTCGTGGCTTCGAATGGTGAGAAGATCCCGGCGGTGTAGTTCACGGCCAGTTATAGAGGCCCACCGTGGCCGATTACAGGGACATCTTGACCACGAAAAGCCTGTCATGGGTGAGAAAGATCACAAAGAAGGCGAACTAAGTCTTTCAACAGGACGGTGCCCTGGTTTATACGGCCAAGGTCGTGCAAGAGTGGTTGAGATCGAGCATGAACTTCTGGTCGGCCCACGTAGTTGCCCGACCTCGCTCCACTCAACTACAACTTGTGGCCGCATCTCGAGGGCAAAGCCTGCAAGTTCCGCCATAGCAACGTCGACCTGCTGACGTTCTTCGTCAAGCACCTGTTGCCAGCTTGAGGAAGGGCTCCGTCCGCAATGTGTGCGCAGCATTCAGGTCTCACCTGCAGTTCGTGCTCGTCGCCGAGGACGACCCCATTGATTAATATTACAATTTAAACCCATTTGTATGTTAAAAAAATAAAATCCTGTCTAACTTCATCGAAACTATCATTGTGTCCTTCGTCGAAAGCGTCGTAACGAGTGTACCAAGACTTTTGCAATACCCGGTATATTACTCCATCTGTTCCGCCAGCCTCCCAGCGTGCAGCAACACCACCCTCTGATGTAGCACCTTCATCTCCTATCCCAACCAGTTTGGGACCCCCTCGCGATATTTAATCCTTGCTACTCTCATCGACTTTAACGGTAGATGTGTTCACAACCCTATCATACTGTTTCAAATAGTGTTCTAGCGTGTTCTGGTAAAGGATAACATGTCTATATGGTGGGATGTGTGAATTATTTAGTATAGTAATCAACTCTCTTCCAAAGATAAAAGTCTTTCTCGTGGTGGGATTAAGTTTGAGAGTACTTCAATCTCTTTTTCGGGATAAACAATAATTTTTTTTTATCTTATAAGGCTTGAGAGGATAGGTGCTAGAAGAGAGAATAAGATCGGTAGAAATGATCCTCCACTCTGATTTAATAGTTTTTTTCTCTATATGTATATGAGCTGGCTTCCGAGCTGCAATGATGTCATAGAAACATTACCTTTTATTAGATTAAGACACATTTCACATATACATTTGACAAAATCACTATCCATGCTTCCTATGATTGATTTTTTTATTTTTTAGAGAGTGTGGGGAACGTATGAAATAGATACGGGTATCTTTTAATTCTATGCCTCATTCTAAAAGATATTATACGCTTTCGATTTCGTTTGGCAATATTCATGTCTGTAATGTAAATCGTACAGTGTTTCTCGGACTGAAATCGCAGATTATCATCTCAAGATTTACTGTTTCAATCTGACAAAACGCAACGGAAAATGTCTACTGACTATGTGTTAATGCTTACTTCGCGTTCATTGCTCAGTGTGAAAAGGAAAGAAAATCTATTATTTACTCTGTCAGAAGAATTTTCTAGTAATGGGTCTTTCAACAAGGACGCTCGAGCTTTGTCAGGCGATAGTGGCCATGTTGTTAAAGCGACATCTGAGAACCTCACTTTGAACTGTTCAGTAGTACTTGGCAAGTCACGATGCAAGGTTATAGCGTTGAATAGCGTGTGCAAATCATCAAATGTTATTATCAAAATCAGTGCTCCGTTCGACAAACGTTCAGCGCATTACGTGATTTCTACCCTCGCCACAGCGACGAGGCCCATTTTTGGATGAATGGATTTGTGAACAAGCAAAATTGTCGGATTTGGACGAAAACAATCCACACGAGATACACCAGCACCAATTGTATCACGACAAAGTCACTGTTTAGTGCGGATTTTCGTCTAACGGAATCATCGATCCGTATTTTTTGAGAACAAAGATGGGATTGGCATAACCGTCAACGGCGAGACCTACAGATCGATGATAAGCAACTTCTTGTGGCCTCAACTGGAGTATATGCCTGATATGGATACTGAGGACATATGGTTCCAACAGGACGGTGCTACGCGCCACACTGCGCACGCCACGATATACATTTTGCACCAGCGATTTCAGGGCAGGGTCATGTCGCGCGGTGGCGACGTCAACTGGCCACCGAGATCATGCGATTTAACGCCATTAGACTACTTTCTTTGGGGCTACCTTAAATCGCAGGTCTATGCGAATAATCCGCAAACAGTTGATGTCCTCAAAGTCAACATAACGAACACCATCCAGCAAATTCAGCCAGAATTATGCGACAAAGTCATCGAAAATTGGGCCTCTCGAATACGTTCCACCAAGCGAACATTTGAACGACGTCATATTCCACACTTAATGCCATAAAATGTACTTTCAAATTTAAAATAAATTGAGTGCAAATATCACACACAACTTGTTTTATTTACATTTAAAAATTAAGCGACCTTATTGAAAGACCCTTTATAATGAAAAGATCCATCAGAGATGATATCCCTCAATTAAATAATTGTTTAGCGTTTAATATATATATATTTTTTCCTTCTCTTATATCTTATCCCAAATCATGTTACATTTACTCTAACCTTGTAGACTACCAGTTAGTAAGCGGGACCCAGTTGAGGCTGCTAAGAATTATTCACCTTCCCTTCAATGATGGTTCATTCAGTATAACTTTTGATAATCCACACTATCTGAATCTAAACTCTGTGGACTTGAGAAGATCAATTTATATTATATAAGAACGGTTGAAAGGAAAATATTTCCATTCTTTCTTGGTCATTTCATGATAAAATTACACATTGGGAGAAGACATTAAAAAATAATTGAAAATGTTGAATGGCCCACGTGTGTTTAAAGGGTTTAAAGCTCAGAGACGACGTGGTCTTGGATTCCTATTCCGAAATGCAGCGGCCTATCTAAAGAGTGGTGCTCGCTATTTAGGAAAGAAGGCCATTTCCGCTGGTTTCGATACCGTCCAGGATAGTAAGCATAGAAAGACCGCAAAGCAAGCTTTGAAAGATCAACTGGGAAGAACGAAAAATACTATTAGTAAAGATACTAAGGTTAAGCGGCAACTCCATTGTTACGCGGGTACAAGAAAATGAATGATAATTCAAGAGCGCCTTACCGATTTACTCCCATGTGTGTGTGTGTGTGCAGACTGAGATTCTTATGAAAAGGTTGGGCTTGGGGTTGGGTTTAGGGGGCTAGTGTGTGGGGGGGAGGGGGGGAGACTTGGACAGCGCCCAGCAATACCAAGGGTTGGGGGGATCTAGTGTGTGTGTTCTCGGACCTCACCTCACTGACCGAGGCTTGGGGTGGGGAGTTACAAGGAGTTACAAGGAAAGAAGGTACCCTAGGAGACCTTACGGTCCATTCAAAGAGGGTACCTTTGGACTAACAATCGAGCGGGCACATGGCTGCTCAATTGTTTTGCGTCCCTAAACGGCCACTTTTCAAGACTTTGTCTAGTCTTCACTTGAACTGGTAAACAGATTCACTGTTGACAACTTCCACTGGAAGTGCGTTCCACTTACCGCAGATACTGTAAGTGAAAAAATTTCCACACAGATTGCGGTTGTAACGCTTCAGTTCAAGTTTGAAGCCGTGATTGCGCGTTCTGTTCTCACTCAGTGTGAAAATATCCCGGTAGTCAACAATGTCGAACCCTCGAAGTATTTTGAAAACTTCGATGAGCTGACCACGCAGTCTACGGGTTTCCAGCGAGAACAGATCTAATTCCCCTAGTCTATCCTCATAACTTTTATGTCGGATAGAGGGAATCAGTTTGGTTGCCTAGCTTGTACCCGTTCGAACCTTGCGATGTCCTTTCGAAACGAAGGACTCTAAAATTGTACGGCATACTCCAGGTGTGGCCGAACCAGGAAGTTGTACAGACAAAGTACTATCTCCCTGTTACGGTATCCAAACTGGCGCTTTAAGTAGCCTAACATCCTTTGGGCTTTCTTCTCTGCCTCGATGCACTGTTTCGAGAACTTGAGTTCGCTAGTAATAGTATCACCCAAGTCCTTCTCAGTGTCACTCGATTCCAGAGCAGTGCCCTTAAGGATATACTAAGATTGGGGGTTTCTGTGGCCGATATGCATTACTTTGCATTTGTTCACGTTAAAAGGCATTTGCCACGTGTCCGACCACTCCCCAATCTTCCCAAGATCTTCCTGCAGGCGGGCAGTATTTCCATCCTTTGCAACGTTCATACCAAGCTTGGTATCGTCGGCAAATTTGTAAATCTTGGCAACCATGTCACCGTCCATGTCGTTGACGTGATGATGAATAGTAGTGGTCCCAGGACAGAACCTTGAGGCACCCCGCTAGTAACGGGCACCCACTCAGAAGCCTGTCCATTCACAACCACCCGTTGCCGTCTGCCACTTAGCCAGTTCTCGATCCAGCCGGCTACTTTTCCGTCTATGCCCAGTGCTCGCACTTTCCGGAGAAGGTGGCGGTGTGCTACCTTATCAAAGGCTTTCTGAAAGTCTAAGTAAACCACATCCACCGCCTTGTCCCGATCGTACTCACTGAACACGAAGTGGAAGAATTCCACAAGGTTCGTCAGGCATGACCGTTGCCTTCGGAAGCCGTGCTGGGAACTCCTCAGTAGCAGGCTTGACTCTAAATACGACGTTATTTTCTCCACCATTATGCTTTCCATGAGTTTACAGACTATCGAAGTCAGACTGATAGGTCGATAGTTTGACAGATGGCTGGGGGCTCCTTTCTTGAAGATCGGAGTCACCTCCGCCTCACACCAGTCTCTGGGAACGCATCCGGTCCGGATTGACATGTTAAAGATAGCGCACAGATGTCGTGATACTTCATCGCACACTTCCTTCAACACCTTGGGTAGAAACCCATCCGGTCCAGGGGACTTATTCGTCTTTAGGTCAGCGATCTTTTTCTTTATTTCTCCTTCGGTGAAGTCCATTGCCTCCAGCTTTTCCCCCGAGTAGGAATCCGTAGGCTGGGGGATGGGACCGCACTCTTTAGTAAACACTGAGGAGAAGAAGTCACTGAGAAGGTTAGCATTTTCTGCATCTGACTGAGTTAATGCACCCTCCTCGTCCACTAAGGGCCCAATCCTACGATGGATTGGTTTACGGCTATTTACATAGCCGAAGAACTTCTTGGGATTCTCCTTGCAGAGTCTCGCAACTCGGAGTTCCTTAGACCGCTTAGCCGCCCTTATACTAGACTTCACTTTCCTGGCTAGCCTCCGGTACTCGTCAAAGGCACCCGAGATCTTCGATCGCCGTACACATTTCTCCTTCTCCCTAAGCAGTTGGCCAATTTCTCGATTAGACCACTTTGGTTGAACAGAAGACCGACGGAGGCATTTCAGAGGGATGCAATTTGATTGAAGACTCATGAATTTATTTTTGAAATTTTTCCACGAATCCTCAATCTCTTCGCATACCGCTAGCCTTACATCAGTCAGCCCAGCACGAAGGCTTGCAAAGTCTGCTCTTCTCAAGTGAAGTTTCCTTGATTGACTGGCAACAGACCTTACCTTCGGGATCTTGACGCTAAATCTAACTAGCTGGTGATCACTGCCACCTAGCTCTTCGCCTACAGAGACATCTTCAACGATATCATCCTCAGAGGTAAAGACCAAGTCGAGGATATTGTCTCCTCTCGTCGGTTCTCTGACCCATTGAGTGAGGAACTCGTTGTTGGCGAATTCCAGGAGTAGCGCGCTCTCGCCACAGGCTGCTCTGGTTTCCCTGTCAACTTGTCTGTTGAAGTCACCCATAACGATGCACACTCTGCCTTGAACAAGCTAACGCAGCAGCTGGTACAGTTCCCTGTCCTTCTCAACGGGTTGGGAAGGGGGTCTGTAAAGTACCACGGTCCTGTATCTGACAGGACCTATCTCTAGGTCAACGCCTAGGAGCTCGTGATCGGATATAATGTTGGAGTTCGTAGATTTGATTGTATCCTTGACATACAACATTACACCGCCACCCTATTTGTCTGGCCTATCTTTGTGGAAGAGTTGGTAGCCAGGAACCGTGAATTCGCCTTCAAAGTCTCGGTTTGAGGTTTTTATCCACGATTCTGTTATGGCTACCATTTCGGGTTCTTCCGTCGCTACGAAGCCACGGAGCTCAGTAAACTTGTTCCTGATTGACCTCTCATTGAACAGAAGAACTTTCAGGAAGTCCCCGACTGTAGGACTCCCTACGCTCTTCCGTTTTCCGGCTTGTTTGTTGGCGAAGCACCTCTTTTTGCGACCTCTGAGAAGGTCGTTCCTGGAGTGACACGGGCGCACTTGCGTACGTCCGCCCTTACTCTGGGCCGGATACTCCTTTCGGTCCTCTCTACGACATCCTGGATCATGTTCGACAGAAAGGTCTTTCCTTTAAAGGAAAGATGTACCCCATCCCTTTGGTAGAGATCATTTCTACCATAAAAGGTGCGGTACGGGTCCACAAAAAAGACCCCCTCTGCCGTACACAAATCTGCAAGGCGCCGGTTTAAAGACACATTCATGGAGTGAGCGGTCGTGTTGGACCTCTCCTCGGGAGCATCCCGACTACAACACGCTTGCGGGTTTTCATCCCACAGTCATCCACGGCACCCATGACCGTGTGGAGGATTTTATCTGTAGGGCCTACCCTACCTCCTCTCAGGTAGAGGTCGTTTCCACTGACCATCAGAGCAACGACTGAGCTCTCAGAAATCTGTGATTTCTCAGCCTCTATTCTGATGTGGTGGTTACCACATCCTGGCAGGCAGCTAACCTTTACACTAGTGCGATGGCAGGCGGATAGCAGGGACTGCAGGCCCCGTGCTTGAGAATCACCAATAAGGGTGACTCTTGCACATTTGTCAGCAGGCGACTTATTCTTTCCTCTCGGAAGCGACTTGCCGCTTTCCTCTTGTATCTCTACATTTTTCTTTTTTTTCTTCTTCATCTTATTTTTCTTGTCTTCATGTGTTTTCTCTTCTTCCGTTTCTCTTTTCTCTTCTTCTCTTTACACTTTCTCTTGCGCACCAGTAACGCTCGAATCCTCTACACTGGGGTGAGCTGCATTAAAGTCCTTTTTCTTCCTTTCCTTTTTCTTCTTCTCATTGGCTCCGCATGGCAGAAGTGGAACTGCCAATGCAGTTTCACCTCCTTGGGCTGGAGTCACATCGGCGGAACCACCCAAGTCAGTGGGACTTTCGTCTCGAGCTTGAGCCGACTGGGCCTCTAGTTTAGAGGATAGCTCTAGGATTTTTTCCTCGAGACGCTGAATCTGAAGCGCGTGCTGCGTTTCTAGGGTCTGTATTTTACTTTACAGCGCCCTAGATTTTTCTTCAGAGGTTGTGAAGAGATCCGTGAGTTCGTTGCAGTATGCCACTGCCCCTCGGACCTCTCCTTTAAGGATGCAGTCGGTGCATATACTTCCCGGATGGCATTTCGAAAAACATCCTTCCGGGGAGTCCACGCACCACTTATCCTTCTGGCTTATCGCACATGTATATTTGAGTGCAGCTGGCCCTTTTTTCCCTGTCATTTTGAACACTTTCTCTCTTTCAAAACTTTGTGACCAATCAATAGAAAAAAGGGGGTTGGTGAGTTCTCCCCGCGTGAATCGCTCCCGCCTATCGATCGGAGACGTTTCGGATCTTTCAGAAGGCACGCTCCATGTGCTGCTGTTCGTCCGACCGAGTCATCAAGCCTCGGCGTGCCGTGGCTCCCAACCAAGCAGCACAGACGGTCCCCGAAGGGGCCATCGATTTTTCACCAGGTGAACAACAACGAAGCACGCTTCTTACTAAACTCCTACTAGTTCCCTTCACAACTGCCAGGATCTCGGAGTAGCGTTCAATGGATATCCCGCCACACCAAGGGACTCGACCCAAGGCTTTTTATTGGCCTGGCAACCAACATGGGAACAAAGGGCCGTCACCTCGGTCCAATGCTACCATAAGCCCCCGTCAACATGCACTGGGAACGGTCAATAATTACGCGCCAGGGAAGGGGTTAACGGGGCACTACCCTCATCCCATTCATCGTGCCCCAGCGCCTAAGACCCCTCAAGTCTTAGTCTCTCGCAACCAGTGAGCGTCGATTGGCGTTGTTTATAGAGGTTACAAAGCCTCTCTTCTGACGCATGAGGTAGCTACCAGGTCCTTATATGTAGATAGATTAAAAAAGGGTAAGAGTGACATGATAGGAATAGGGTTTTTTTTTTGTTGCTTTTTTATTTTTGTATAAGTAGAAGAAATAGGATTAATGTAAAAAAAAAGAAAAAGAGGAAGGATAGAGTAGGATAAAGAAAGACGCACTTAGTCTGGAACCTAATTTCCGACCAAATCAACAAGGGAAACCCTGCCTGGGGTACCAGAAGATAGGTACCCCCGCCGACAAAGCTCGAAAAGTCAAGGGTACGCACAAGCTCTCTTCCCGTGACAAGGGGGCGTCACCTCTCTCTCTACTTTCTTAGAGAGAGACTCGGACTGTGGTGTGTGTGTGTACAGACTGAGATTCCAATGAAAATGTCACTGACCATGGCTTGAGGTTGGGGGAGAGGGGGCTCAGATTCCACCACAACCCGGTAAAGGGGGAGGGGGAGTCAGACCTCACCCAACAATACCTGGTAAATGAGGGGAAGTGTGTGTTGGGGGGGGGGCAGAGACTCGAACCTCACTCAGCAATACTACTGACGCCGAGAGAAACCTTAAGGTTGCGCTTCCAATGGTACTCAATTCGAGGGAGGCCGAAGTACAGTGCCATTATAGACTGGGAGCAAACTCCACTCACTAAATTTATTCGAGGTAGACGAAGGCAAAGAGCTCGAAGACGACGATGGAGGGCCAGAGTAAAATTATGGCTAGAGGTACACAGTTAATCTTTAATTCGTTAACAATCTAGCGGAAGTTAACGCTAAAGCGATAACGTTATTATTTTAATATAAAACAAGACAGAAAACGGGTTTTTTTTATATCTGAAACCATATAAAAACTGCCAAAATTATAAAGGACCATAAAAAATAGCATTTTTGTAACGATCAACTAGGTCAACCTCTCAATTTCAGCTGTTTACATTCACAGCGATATTGCTGTATTCCCTGTGGTACCACTGCAGATACCCGTCATCGTCCGCGTTCTTTTTTTAGCTCACTGAGGACAGATTCCCCCCTTCTCGAGGTGAGGGGTTTAACAGATTTGTCTGTGATGAAGAAGACCATGCCCTACTCTACCCGTCTCTCAAGTTGATTCCCTTCTTTCTCCTTACTATTTCTTTGTTTCTTTTTCCATTTACACAACTCCCTGAGTACCGGTTGAAACATCCTTGAGCTCCTATTGATCCATCCGTGAGCACTCTTTGAGCGATCTCGGAACATCCATTGAGCACTACTGCAAAACTCTTTCCTCTTTCCCAAGAGCGATGCACCACAGCGCTCCTAGGTTTTGCTTGAGGTTATACCCAGACGTCACGTAATGCCCATTGATTCCCCCCCCCCCAAGCATCCATTGAGCCCTCCCGACAACGAACTGGCGAAGCTCTGTATATTTCATTGGCCAGTAAAATCAGTTCCTGTGAAACCCTTTGAGCCTTCATGTAACAAACGCTCTTTGAGATTTCCCGACACTTACGTACCTCTGCACTGGCATGTTTGGCCCAGACCGCTTAACCCATTGAGCAATCACGTAACACCCATTGCGTCATCCAGTAACCCCATTTGAGACATACATACTGTAACGTAGCACCGCTCTTGCAAACTTAATCTGGACCTTAAAATCAAACGAGCTCTCCCGTAACCATGCAGTGCCCATTAATCGCTCTACTGATACCTATTGATTGATCCCATATGACCCATTAAGCGCTCCGGAGCTTTAATCTTTCAACGTCAAATGAACCCTACCTTAATTCATAGAGCCCTGCTGATATACCAAATAAGCAAACCTGCTACCCATTAATACCCATAGATCCCTCCTACCACCCATTTTGCACTTACGCAATTTCGTAATACCAAAGTCCCCTCACCTAAATCTTATTAAACGTTCTCGTATTACCACGTAATCCCACCACCCCTGTGACACATATTGAGCGCCGCCGCAATCCCGTGACACCTCTCCGTAAGGGGAAGGCGATTTGCCTTCCTGGCCGCCGTGCTGACGGGACTCAGCACCCCGTCCGACCCCAGCTTAGCCTCTTCTTCTTCCTTCCAAACACTTGTTTCCTCGCTTTTCATACAACCTCTCCCACAACTTTCTCTGGTCAGCCTCTAATTTCACAGGGTAGATGCTGACCTTCCTCTCAGCCAACCGTCCCGCATCGGCGCTTAGGGCGTGGGGGACAATGTTCCCTAACCCCTGAGCTTCGGTCTTGGGTGGCTGTTTTTAACAACCTGCTTCATCCCCACCCATACCTTCCTCACATCCCTTTTCCTCTCCTCTTCCCAATCTATATTTTTTTACGCCGTGTCTAAGGTGGAGCCGCCATGCCGATGGACTGCCAGGCCACCAGGTGGGAGGGGTGGTCCGAAATGGCGGCGCCTGGCTCTGCCAGGCCCCTAAGCACCTCTTGCAGTGCGGGCAACTGCAAGAGGTGATGGGCTATTGCGTCCCGTGGCACAAATAGGGTCACCATGCCCATGGATGAACTCATAAAACCTCAAACCCCATTAACTCTCCCTTGCTCATCGACGGAGCCGCCCTAGGGCAGCTCCAGCCAAAAAATGGAGGTCCCCCCCTGTGCTTGCGCAGGGGACCCTCCATATTTCTCTAACCGGAGAGGAGGCTTACTCCTCTTCTTCGCCTACGGGTGCAGGGGACTCACCCTCACCCCCTTCTCTGGAGGTGCTTTCGGGCACCTCCCCTTTTCCAGCGGCAGTCCCCTCTTTTCTTTCCAAGTGGACTGCCAAGAAAGCCAGCAGGCAGCCCATTGCCGACCGCCCCTCGTGTAAGCGGCTCGGTAGGGCAAACCCCCTCAGGGGGGAGAGTGAAGCCAGGCCCCTTCGGTCGCTTCCCTCAAAAGACCTGCTGGCAAGAATTTTAAACCTTGCCGAGGTCAAGGCTATTGCCTCCCCACACAAGACTGGCGACACTGCCAAGGGGACCTGCGATGTCCTGGGAGGGGATGGCCAACTGAAGGCCCCTCCTGTGATAGGCATGGTCCTTGAGGAAACCCAGCCTCAGATGGTAGGGTCTTCCATGGGGAGGAATCCGAGCTCGGCGCCCAATACCGAACCTGAATCTGCCCCTATGCAAGGTCCTCCTCAAACGGCTGGGCATTCTGAGGCAGTACAAGGAGGGGAGGGATCTCCTCCAGATGGAGCCCCTGCGACGACCAGGACCTTCTCCATTTCGGAGAAGGACCTGACTAAGGCCGGTCCATCTGGCCTAGGGGCTTCTACCGGCGATGGGGAAAAGCGGGTTCATTCCCCGTTCTCCTCTCCTAAAAAGAAAAAGAAGACAAGAGAGACTAAGAAAACTCGGGGCTCCTCTCCATCCGCGGGGGCTGCGGGGACGGATGGGTCTGCTGCCACTTTGGCAAGCGACCAAGCCAAGATCGGCACATCCGGCCCCTCTGCCCGCCCGGGTACGGAGCTCCTGACCATGACAAAGACCAAAAGTGCACAGGGCGGAGCCTCGATGACATCGGGGCCCCTCATTCAGAGGTTACCTGGCGTTTTCGAGCCCGCTGGCTTCAAACGCTTCCTCGTTATTCACTCCACTGATGGCACCATGTTGTCCAAGGGCAACATGATCGATCAGAGGAGAGGATTAGCTAGTGCAATTGGTAGAGAGCCGAAGGTGACCCGTTTCTCGGACGGGAGCCTTCTGGCGAATGCGGCGAATCCCGCCGAGGCGGCCAAGATAAGTGCTCTTCGGAAACTTCATGGCACTCCAGTGAGTGTGACGCCGCACTCTACCATGAACTTTGTGAAAGGAGTAGTTTATGCGAGGAAACTCGTTGACTACTCCATTGAGGAAATCACCCTAGAGCTGGCCGACCATGGGGTGGTCAAGGTCGAACGTGTGATGAGAAAACAGGGAGGGGCCTCGAGACCCCCCCCCCTACACTCTTCGTCACGTTCGACTGTGACAAGCTCCCTGAGTCGGTGCGTGCCAGTTGGTACCGCTACCGCGTGAAGGCATTCGTGCCACTGCCTTGGCGGTGCTATTACTGTCACCGCTTCGGCCATACGAATCGCTCATGTAGACGTGCAAAGTCGGGGTCACCAAAAGTCTGTGTAAATTGCTCCAAGGTCGCACACGATAAGTCCAAATCGTGTGTGGCCAAGTGTGTCAATTGCGGAGAGCCGCACCCTGCTTCTTCGAAGCAATGTGGTGCATATCTCCTCGAGAAAGAAATCCTGGCCGTTCAGGCCCAGCATCAACTCTCATTCGGCGAGGCAAAGGACTTGGTCCTGGTGCGACCGGCTCTGCCTGGGAAGTCATATGCCTCAATAGTTAGAAAGGCAACCTCTGCTCCTGGCCCATCCAGGCCAACGAGCACGGTTGTTTCCGTGCCCATTCGGAGCCCTTCTGCGGGCTCTACCCAACCCGGGCGCTCCCCTGGTAAAGCTGGCGGCAAAAAGGGTTCATACGCTGCCCTGGGCTCCCCCCTATTCCCCCAGCGGGACCGTTTCCCGTAAGGCGAAACGGCCACGCGCCTCCACCGAG
Source organism: Ceratothoa steindachneri (assembly GCA_963969495.1). NCBI lineage: Eukaryota > Metazoa > Arthropoda > Malacostraca > Isopoda > Cymothoidae > Ceratothoa > Ceratothoa steindachneri. The sequence goes on from OZ018320.1 coordinate 49,516,779, forward strand.
TCGTTAGACTCACAGGAGGCAACACCCCTGAAGATGGTCGCTAGGCCATCTTCCGGGGTTCCTAAAGCTTTTCCCCGAAAGGAGGACAGCAACAAAGGAGCTTCGGCCCTTTCGCCCACGCCCCGAGGTGGAGCGAGTGGCTCGGAGACCGTGTTTCCTCGAAAAGAGGGCCCCCGCCTCTGCAGCCGCAACGCCCGCCTAAGGTTTCGAGGCGGAGGGAGGAAAAGACTCGCATGGCGATCCCAACCTCCCCCAATAAGTCCTCGAAGGCGACAGCGCCTTCAGCGCTGTGTCCGGCCAACAGCGCCCGGGGTTCTGCCCGCGGGAAGCGTACGGCCATTCCCGCGAGGGTCTTCAGTTCGAGGAGGGCCCCCGCGTCTCCTCCGAGCTAGGCCTGGAGGGCATATTCCTTCAATGGAATTGCCGTAGACTCCGGGCCAACTGGGAGGAGCTGCGGAGGCTCGTCTCATCCCGTTCCCCGTTAGCTATCGTTTTGCAGGAGACCATGCTAGGCGCGTGCCCCCTGCCCACCCTTCTGGGGTATAAGGGTCTTGCGACCCCACCACCGCGGGATGGCTGGGCTGGGGGATGCGCGGTTTACACCCGGCATGATGTCTCCGTTCTTCCTTTCTCTTTAGATACCTCCTTTCAGGCAGTGGCTGTGCAGCTGCCCCTGGATAGGAGGTATACTCTGATTTCTGCGTACATTCCACCGTCAGCTGACTTCGACGTGGGGGACTTTCGCCGCGTCGTGGCACGGTTGCCGAGGCCCTATCTCTTGCTTGGAGATCTGAACGGCAGGCATCCTCTCTGGGAAGATTACTCCATAAATCCCAGGGGACAAGTCCTTGCCGATCTGATCGAAGAGCTTGAGATGGGTGTCCTATCGACGAGTTTAGGTCAGTAGATGAGGCCATTGAGTTCTTCTCCGGCAACTTCATCGCCGTGGGCCTGACTACTCCTAGGACGTCTGGCCGTTTTGCACGCCGACCACTCCCATGGTGGTCGGCCGAGTGTGAGACGGCCCTCAAACAGAACCATTATGCCTACATTCGCTATAAGCGCCGCCCGAACGATTTCGCTGTCGCTGAATTTCGTCTGGCCAGGGCTAGGTTCCGGTATATTTCGAAGCACGCCCGCTGCTCTTTTTGGCGGGCATACGTGTCTTCACTTAACGGGAAGACCCCTTTAGCTGAGGTGTGGAAGCGAGTCAAAAGGATTCGGCGCAAGTTCTCGCAGGACCCCCCTCCCGTTCTCCAGGAGAATGGGACCGCAATCTCAGACCCCGCGTCCGTTGTGGAATCCTTTCGTGACCGCTTTCTCCGCATTCTCTAGCCAAATTCTGCTCCGACAGTATTCAATGCACGTAGTCATGTCGTGGAAGGCCACCGGCTGGACTTTACTTCCAGAGGCGGAGAACTCTTCAACGACAATTTTACTGTGAGTGAGTTGCGTTCAGCTCTCGCTTCGTGCGTGGACACCGCCCATGGTCCGAACGATGTCACGTACGCCATGCTTCGACACCTGGGTGAGCGAGGCATGGCCTTTCTGTTAGATTTGTTCAACAGGATCTGGGTGGAAGGTCTTCTCCCAGACTCCTGGCGAATCGCTACTGTGCTCGCCTTTCGCAAGCCGGGGAGAGATCACTCTACTCCGACCGGTTTCCGCCCAATCTCTCTAACCTCTTGCGTGTGCAAGTTGATGGATAAATTGGTAAATGTTAGATTAGCCTATTTCCTGGACAGCGAAGGCCATCTGTCTTCTGCACAGTGCGGCTTCCGTAAGTTCCACTCCACGTCGGATGCTCTGCTCTGACTGGAAAATGCCGTCTGCGAGGCTTTCCTTCGTAGACAGCACTACGCCACGGTGTTTTTCGATCTGGAGAAGGCCTATGATACCGCACGGCGATACGGTATCATGGAGACTCTCCACACGATGGGGGCGAGGGGACGCCTCCCAATGTTTATATCTGAATTTTTGCGAGATCGTCGATTTCACGTACGGGTGGGGGGGGGAGCCCTCTCCGGCCTAAAGGAGCAGGAAGAGGGTGTCCCGCAGGAAAGTGTCCTCAGTGTCACACTTTTTGCCCTGAGCATCAACGGCATCACCTCGGTGCTGCCGGAAGATGTTCTCGCTACGCTCTACGTGGACGACCTTTCGATCTCTTTTGGCGCGGCCCAGATGCCAACTCTGTAGCGTCGACTCCAACGGGCATTGAACCGCGTCTCTCGCTATGCCAAAGCGCACAGGTTTTGGTTTTCTTTGGCCAAGACTAAGGTGGTGCAATTCTGCCGCCATCCACGGCTTCACTCCGACCCAGATTTGTTTCTTAATGGGGTGCGCCTGGATGTGGTTGAGTCGCACCGTTTCCTTGGTCTTGTATTCGACCGACGCCTCACCTGGGAGGCTCATATTCGCAGCCTTAGGGTCTCTTGTACCCGCACCATGGACATTCTCCGATCCGTGTGTTTGAGCGCTTGGGAAGCTGATAGGGCTACAGCCTTACTTTTTTATCGATCCTTTGTTCGCTCGAAGCTCGACTACGGATGCGAGTTTTATGCATCCGCCGTCGAGCGTTTATTGCGGAAGGTGGAATCGATCCACCACACCGGCTTTCGCCTTGCGACCGGTGCCTTCCGCACTTCCCCCATTGAGAGCCTGTTGGTCGATGCTGGGGAGATGCCACTCGCTCTGCGCCACGTGCAGTGCATCACTCGCCTGTACGCGCGAGCTCGGCGCCTCCCTCAGTCGCCAACAGCTCTCACTGCATTCGCCGCTGATCTCGATGGTGCCTATGCCGCCGAGAGACGCCAATCATACCCTAAGTCCTTTGGGTTTAGGGCCAAGAAACTCCTTCGAGAGGTAGATATAGCTCTCGGGCCTGTGGCGCTTCTGGTTCTGCCCAGGACGCCACCCTGGTGGGTACCACATTTGGCTATAGGTCGCTACGCCTCTGCTCCCAAAGCTTGTAATTCGCCGGGAGCATTGCGTTCAACCTTTTTGGAGCACACATCGTGTCACGCTGGAACCGTGCCAGTGTATACGGATGGCTCCAAGTCCCAAGAGGAGGTCGGCCTTCACGCCGTATCCCCTCTGTTTGAAGTCAGCGGGGCTCTACCAGGCGTTGCATCTGTCTTCGCGGCCGAGCTGGTGGCACTACCCTACTCGGTACGGGAGATTACGCGCGTGCCCGGTTCGGAGACCGGATTGTGATCTATAGCGACTCACAAAGTGCCCTGAGTGCTCTCGGGGCATTGGAATCTCCGCATCCCCTGGTTCGCGATATCCGTGACGCCACGGTTTTGGCGAGCATCGTGGATGTCGAGATTATCTTCTGCTGGGTTCCTGGACATGTAGGAATTGCGGGGAATGAGCGCGCCGATGAGGGCGCCAAAGAGTCCGCGAGGACTCTGTGACCGGACCAGCGTTTCGCTCTTCCTCACACCGACTACATGGCAGGAATACGGGCAGCTCTTAGGACTGCTTGGCAAAGAAAATGGGAGACTGTCGAAGGAAACTTAAAGTTGCGTGCCATTGCGCCACGACTGTTCCCATGGACCTATCCTTCAATGCCGCGGCGGCTTCAAGTTGCTTTCTGTCGTCTCCGAATCGGACAGACTCGTGTGACGCATCGCTATTTGATGGAGCACTCGCCTGCACCCTATTTAGTCCCCCAGACTGTTCGGCTCATTCTTGTCGAATGTCCCAGTCTGGGTGATCTTCGCGCACGATACCTGTCCTGGTACCGGGATGGGCGGGGTCGCTACCGCCTGTCCCTTGAACTTGGGACGAGTGCGTGCACTTTGACTGGTGGACTTGTTGACTTTTGGGGGGGAGGCTGGCCTTTTCCCTTTCATTTAACCAGGTTTAATTGTTGTTGTTTTTGTTATTGTTTTTGTTATTGTTTTGTTATTGTTATTGTTATTTCTTTTTATTGTTGTTTCCTGTTCATTTTTTTTAAAGTAGCCTAGAACTAGGCTGTTTGTTTACGGCGAGTTATGCCTAAGCCGGCAGTCGCCAGATAGCCCCTTAAAAAAAAAAAAAAAAATCCCGTGACACCTATTGAGTCTTCCCATAACGGCCATTGAATTCTATATCCAATCACTCATTGAGCGCTTCCATAATATAGTACTGCCCATTGAGACCTGTAGTACCCACTCAACCTTCATTTATCAACCCACTGAGCACTGCCGTTATACCCTTTTACCCCTCTCGCATCACCCATTGAGCCCTCCAGCTTCACCAGTTGGGCGCTGCCGCACTATAGTACTGCCCATTGAGCCCTCCTGTAGCACCCACTAAACCCTCATGTATTAACACATTGAACCCTACCGCAATCCCCTAAAACCCATTGAACCCCCAATACTACCCGTTTTTCCTCCCTCAGTACTCACTGAGGTAAGGACATCCAATGAGCTCTTCCTGGATCGAGGCACTATTTAGCGGAAAACGCGCGGCGGTCAGCCCCCTATGTAATGTGGAAACTTCTTGCACGCGTAGTGATCCCTCCATGGTACCCATTGAGCCACATACTATTTAGGAGAATGTGCGGCGTCCATCGCTCAATGTGGCGCGGTCCCTCGAAAACCTATTGAACCCTCCCTAACATACATTGAACTCTTCTAATCATCCAATGAGTCCTTTCTGAATGTTCATTCAGTGCCCCGTGAATCAAAGCAATGTGTTTAGGCGTAAAACATGCTACGATAAGCACTACATTTGGTGTCTGCCTCCCTTGGACACCCTCTGATCGACCGTCTCTTCCAAACCTGGTGGTCTTCCAAACCTTTTTGCCTTTCATAGACCCCTTTCTTCGCGGAAGCTTTTGTGCCATTTCCAAATCAACATTGATGTTGGTGCATTTTGAGAATTCTCTCACAAATGCTCGCTGCTGCACAGTCATGTTCGATTCTGTTCGAGCACACATAAAACGCCTTTTCTTTTCTAGTGAATGCATTTCTATATCTAAAAAGATAAAAACATTATGCCTAAAATTTTGACTTGTTTTCACACATGATGTGAAAATTTGAGGTGAATTGACCGAGAATTGTAAATTTATTAGATTACGAAATGATATCTATTTTTTAGAAACACCCATTTTGAGTGATTATCGCATCAAGATATCTACCAGACGGTGCAAATCAGTGGGAAAATTCGCGCAAAAAACACCCACGTCAATACCGAAGTGGCTCTGCGGGGAAAGGATGTTTCTACAGAAGGGGAGGGGGGTGTAGGAGGCGATAGTTCTGGTCCAAAAAGAACCTCCCCCATCGCCCAGCACTCCTTCTAGAGCGCCGCCTTCCTCCACCTCGTTCCCTACTCGGAATCCTGCCACCTGCTGGCGTACGTCATTGCGGACGTAGGCTGAGGAGTACCGGGTGACCAGGGCTGTCCTGTTGTAGATGACGGGGTCTATCATGATCCCCGCCAGCTGAGAGGACTGAAGACGCGAGTCCTCTAGGACGTAGCGCCAGTTCGCTAGGCCTTGCAAATAATAGAGGCGTAAGCGCCTATTAAGCCTTGCCTCTTGCTCCCGGTGTAAATGTTCCCAAGGCGGGGCAAAATGAGCAGGAGGTTAATTTCCTCTATGTCACGGGTCCGTAATGACGAGCCCGGCTGTGTAATCCGAAGGCGGAGCGCCGCTGCGACTAGCTCCCAGTCATAGGTAACGCGATCGGGGGCGACGCGCCGTGTGATGTCCTGGGGCGACTGAAAACCGCGTGATGTAGACGGGATATCGTCAAGTGCCTCTGCCAGGGACCGTGTTACGAACGAAGGGACTGAAGGGCGTGGGGAACTCGCGGGGGTTCGCGTGTGGGGAAACCGGCTGCCGCACGAGGACGTGAGGCCACCCCACTAGTAGACATAGATTCAAGAGCCTGACGACGAAGCTCGGGCGACGTGGGCGACCTCACTGGTGATTCCGAAGGGTTCGAATCCACTCGTTCGGGATTAGACCGCGTGGTCTTCTTCGGGGGCATAGGGACGGTTATTTATAAAATAAATTCCGTCAATAGGAACCTACACTGAAGGGGACTGGCGCTATAATTACTTTGTAAGGAATAAATTCCTTTGTGCAAACATGTGCACCCTTTATTTATACACAGCAAAGGTTATACACAAAGGACTCCATCTTAAGAGTCTTTACACAGAGGAAGAGAACGCCAAACAGTGACGTGATCGTTGCAAGATGGCCGCCTCCCACGAAAAAAACTATATATAAAGACAAGATGGCCGCTTCTTTCTCATAATTATTCGGTTATAACGATGAAAACATTGGTGCTGAGTCTTGTATTGGTGGGAGTTTTCGGTAAGTAGATTGAAGAGTAGTGTAGTATTACGATGTCCATTAACCTCATGGAATATAACATTCGAATTAATCAGTGAAAAGAATAAAATGCTAGGTGCCTAACCGTCCCCTTTCAATCCTAGACGAGATTCCCCCACTGGATGATGAAATTTACATAAAGATCTGAACGACTATCGCTGGCAAGCCGTAGCGAGAACGAAATGCTCAGGTGAGTGATGTGTTGTGAGTACGAAGAGAGGAAGAGACCATCGTGTTGTGTTTGTCTACATACGAGTGTTATGAAATCTGTGGATAGAGCTGCTTGCGCTCACGCACTGGACTCAGCTCTCCGTACATAGGCGGCTGGCTCCCTACTAATGGGGATTAGGTGTGTGTGTGTGTGTGTGTCCAGTCTTTCATCGATGAAACCTCAGTAGCAAGACCTCCTCCTTTTCATATTTGATGTAGAAGAAAGTTCTATCCTATGTGTTTATACGTACCTGTCGCATTTAGAATGACCTTAACTCAATACCTACCTTCAGTTCATCGCCATTGATTCTTTTCGATGTTCCTTTTTAGTACTGTGTCCATTAACTTGACAACCAAATGAGGTCACAGGTTGTCTTTACTTGATATGAAAATAGATGAAAGGAAAGGTGGGAGGTAAGAGACAGAGAATGTTTTGCCGAGCCCTCTCCACTAATCTCCCCCACTATCCCCAGAGCCCTTAAGGGCTCTTCCAGGAGCGTCGCAGAAGGCTGGGAGAGAGAGAGAGGGAGAAGAAGAGTAAAGATTAGATATAGCAAAGCTGGAAATACAGGAGTAGATTTGACAAGTGACCTAGGCGGTTGGTGCATCTACAGCTTTACGTGGAATCCGAACCACTGTATGTACTATGCCCTTGTCTCTTCATTAATTCTTTTCTCCCAGGTGTAAAGTGTTCAGCACGTATAGGGTGAAATAGTAAAAAAAGTGCAGGGAGAAGTGGAATGAAGTAGGAGGTTTGCAAGTGAATGCTGATTTGCATAGGAGTGATGCTAATTTCTATCCGTTTAGTAGAGTACTATAGTTTTGAAAATAGTCAGTTTAGCGAGTTTGTCTTGAGTATCAGGCTATCCTTCATTGTTAGGGTATGTGTTTATATTATAATTGGGTCGTCTTTTGGTTTTATGCCGTTGGGTTAAGACTTTCTACTGCTGGCTTAACTTTCGCTCTCGTCACTCTTTTTTCCTTTTGTCATTAACGTGTATTTTACTTATTTATGTAATTGATGAAATTAGCTAAATAAACTTACACATAATCGTTTGTTACATTAAGCTAATCCTTGTCAATTCGATTAGTTTGCAATACAATAATATAAGGGCGAATCTGGAACACGGAGACAAGCTTGTGAATACGAGAGTCTACTAAGAATTCGTGGGGAATTGGTGCAATTACTTTTTCTATCTTTTTGTGTTTTAACTATTAAATCTTCACTCTTTCTTCTATTATTTTGTTGAACAGTTTTAGTGCTGCTTCTCTGTTAGTGTCGCGTTGACTTTGCCTATCTCTTCTATATATGTTGGGGCTAAGCAGTATCGCTTATTCTGTAATCTTTCCAGTTTTATAATGTTTGAATTCGAGATGGTGTATACTTGGAAATTGGTACATCATCGTTGACTCTACAATTGCTTGGTGAAACTTCCTTTTATTCTTTCGGGTGACAAATCTAAGCCTGTATAATAGTCTAAGCCTTCATTTTCCACTGTTCGCTCTTTTCGTAACGTGCTTGCTATATTCCGTTATGGTGATTGTCAAACCTAGCACTATTCTTTCATTTGTGTACCTGTATCGTTCTTCCTCAACATCGATATCTCCAAGATTTATTCTTAACATCGGAATAATTTTAAATTTATTCCTTTTAGTACTGATTTTCCATTTCGTTTCGTACTCGTTTATCCTTATCTTTTTTGTCGTCAATCTTACCTGTAATTCGCCGTTCCCGTAGGTAATGCCATATAATGATTTGCGTTAAGTAATCAGCGAACAGAATAGTGAGGCATCTATTTTAGGGTAGGTTAGTAGGATGTCTGATGTGTACATAGAGTATAACGTTGGAGTCAAACTTCCTCCTTGAGGAAAGCCAGCTTTGAGGATGAATTTCATTCATTGATGTTTTCCGATCTCAATGAAAGCACATCTTTCCATCACGTATTGTATTCGCCTCATCCAAACTTTGTCGAAAGCTTTCGATACGTTCCTCCTGACAATATCAACGCTGACCTTTTTTGTACTTCGTCTTTTTCTAAATCCAAATTAGTACTTGCTTAGCAGTTCATTTGCCCCCAGGTGCTCACTCATTCGTTCGTTTATGCCTAGTTTCCTTAAATACCTTCCCAATGAAATAATGTAAAGGGATTGGCTTTTACTCGGTACTAATCTGAACGCTTTCGTGTGGGGACGCTGTTTACGAAAGTGATTAACATCTGATCCCATTCGAAGGCTTTTTGAGGGTATTTTCCAATACCTATCACGACAACAGGAGGAACTCTCGCATAACAGGATTAGGTGAGTCATGACCTCGTAAAGCTATGTGAAAATTGCGTTATATGAGTGAAATTTAACATGTAATTGACCATTCCGGGCAAAACATTTAGATCTATAGTACCATCCAATTTCCCATTGTTTTTAATATATGATGTAAATATTAATAGAATTGATATACAAACATAGTTATTAAATGAAACATAAAAAAATAATATAAAATTAAATAAACTAAATGTAAAATAATCTACAGTAAAATTAATAATACGTATTTACCATGATTTCTTAGAAGCAGGACTTCTCGTATCGACGATGTAAGGTTTTTTTAATGGTAGAGATTTTGCCAAAGATCTTCACTCAATAAGATGCCTTTATACTCAGTAAGGATCTACTGATTAATGTGGGGTCCCAACTACATGTATCTACAGCGTATGGTAGCTGCCGGGAAGGCGACCGTAATCGATAATCCATCCGGCAACTAACCGCACGCGATGTGGATTAGCGTCGCTAAAATCGGGAGCGGTGTTTTCATTTATCTAAGCCGTGCCCCTGAACGATGTAGTGATGTACAGTAACATCTGTAGGTTACTGTTTAGAGGGGAAATCCCGCTACAAAATGATCCCTGAAAGCTTTTCTGACACTCTTTCCTTCATTTTCGATACTCTGGCTGGCAGGGAAGAGGTGGAGAATGGGGGAGCGTGGGGCTGGGGAACGAAGTGACAAACCTGCCTAAAGTAAGCTGCTTCTGTCACTTCCTTGCTCTCGAATTGCAAAAGTTACAATTCTGTTGATTCAATTGCTAGCTGGAATTTAATACTTTGCCTGAGGGTCTTCCGTGCATACAAAATCCTTTTCCAAATCGTTATTACTTTTTAAATGTGTGTTCACTTCCTCATCTCGAAGCAGAGATGTTATCTGCTGCTGAGGAGCGAGAGACATCATTATCCTCTTCTCACCTGTACTTTTTCCCCTCAATAGTTGATGAGCCGTCTGCTTTGTAGCTGCACGGACCGCGTACGGATCGCGTTACGTGATTTAGTTTACGTTATCCGGGATTAATTAAGATCTATAGGTGTTGCGTTATGTGAGAGCACGTTATGTATGCCTCACGTTATCCGGTAGTCTGCCGTATAGAAAACCACTCAGCCTTTTATGAGGACCTAATGCGAAAAAAAGTAAAAGATGGATGCCCTGTTGATGCTCAAATTTCACAAGAAAGTTTGAAAATTGTTAATGAGAAACAGGACTATATTAATCAGATCTTAAAATTTTGTTGATATAAAAATTAGTTCAATAACTTTTGTTACCTTCTCTCAACCCATCCTTTTCCCTGTAAGAGTAATAATTTACACTAAAATATTCAAATAAAAATTCTTTACAAAATTGAAACTCGTACAGTAATTTTAGTTTAATTTGTGTAGAAAGAGTTTTGGAGAAACCACCAACAGAAACCTAATCGATCCCCAAACTACATCAAGTTAATGTGACTTTGATGGATTCAAACCCCCTTTGTAATGGGAGAATGCTGAGTGTAATGTATTCGATGATGCCTTCTAAAATCAAGTTCTGCACGAATATGTCCATACAAGTAGCAAATCGTGAGCAGTGAAGCTTAGAAGACGACTGATTGTTTAATCTATTGAAAGTCACGAATGATAAATCAATAAGTCATAATAAGGCGCCTCTCTTAAGGGAAAGTTTTATCAGCTTTTGCTTGGATTCGAACCAGACACCTTTTACAGAAGAAGTGCCGGTAATCCCACCGAACTAAATTAAAAGAAATCACAATCTAAACAAACAGTATTATTAAGAGTTCCGAAGGAAGATGGCAATAAGTTATAATTCTCAAACCCCCAGGTTCTCCAGCCCGGCGTCCTCTCTTCCGACGAGGAGCGCCTCGGATCATAGGTGGAACCGACGCAGCGCTTGGCGAGATTCCCTACCAACTGAGTTTCCAAGTATTGGCCTTTACCACCACCTATGCAGGGCTTCGATCCACAATAAAATCAACTACTTAACTGCTGCCCATTGCGTTTACGGCGAGGATTATTCAGACCCTCAAGATCTTCGGGTGAGATATTTTTCAATGAGTTTATAGTGGGTAGTGAGACCAAAAGACGTGCTCTCTTTCTTACACTTTGACTTCAATCGTGTGTTTCTAATACTAAGGAATTAAACAGTGAAGGTAAATATAACAATAAGTAGCACTTTCATACTGTAAATGACTGTATCCAATGGAGCAATCAAACAGTCACTTGCTTGATGATGTGAATGAAGAACGTTCCTCAGTTGCACCAGATCCGGTGTGAAGGGGGTTACACCTCATTGCTACTCTAGCCGAGTGTCTTTAAGCTTTGGGATTGCCGAGTGGATAAGGCACCTAGTCCACTACATCTCAGCAACACGAGAAGTCAGCGGTTTGAATCTCGTTCCTTCTTGAATGACTCAAACTAAAAAGACGGGAAACTGATTGGAAATTTTCCCATCTTCCCTCAAAGGGACTTATCTGATTAAGATTGAAAGTTGTCATATTTTCTTCAAGAGATTCCATTATTCATGATAGCTTTGTTAAACATCCTAACCTTTGCCCTTTTCTTTTCCTCATTTTCTCTGCTTAATGTATGATTTTTCACACATATTTGCGATTTGAATCCTATTCCAATCCTATCTTCTGTGTATCCATAAATACCCCGCAGAATTTTCTTGTCCATTTTATTTCAATTTCTCAACTTTTATAATCAACTTCCTCTCTATCTTTAATAATAATTAGTTTAATCCTTCATAGAAATGTAATCAAGTTAGGTAATATTAAACAAACTATAATCAAACCCGCCCAAACCTCACAGAAATCTAGCAATACCAAAACATCTAACCTAAAAATCTTTACAGAAAACAAACTTATCATTGTTTAATATAATCAACCAGCCCTAACAACCTAACATATCCTTCATAACACAATAAAAAACTTATACTCATCAAATGAAATCATCAAACCGATACAATTTCACTTAACAGTCATCACATGTCAAACAGCTCAAAATAATCAAAACCAAGCAACCTCACCTAGACTTCGTCATGGGCCAAACAATTAAAATCATCAGATAAAATAAAAATCCAGAAAGAATCTAATCTTCGGTATACGTCAAACAGCTCACAATCATCAAATGAAACCAACACACCTTAATGTATATTTGAGAGAGCCGCAGCTAAGCCAGAACAATGCCGGCTATCTTGATATATACAAAAAAAAGGTGTTTTCTATTTGAAAGTGTTTCTTATGCTTAAGATAACTGATTATATTAACCATAGGTGACATAATACACATCACACAATTACTGAGCTTTCTCTAATTAGCTTTCTTTGGCAGGTGTTGGCTGGCGAAGTGGATTTGGATACAGAAAGTGAAAATGAGCAAGCCAATCAGGTAGTACAGATAAAAATCCACCAAAATTGCTCTCCTGACACGTTCTACCTTTAGTCTTCAACGAATTCGTAGCGCCAATCAAACTTCCTGAAAGTGGGCAGGAAAGCGTAGGAGCTACAAGGAGCTACAAGGAAAATAAGTACCCTAGAAGACCTTACGGTCCATATCAGGAGGGTACTTTTGGCGCAATCTTGGAAGGTGTCCGTGCAACCTCGAAGATCACTCGCGAGGATCTGAACGACGATTTCGCAAGACTTTATCTAGTCTTAACTTGAACTGGTCAACAGATTCACTGATGACAACTTCCGTCGGAAGTGCGTTCCAACTACCGCAGATACTGTAAGTGAAGAATTTTCCACACAGATCACGGTGGTATCGCTTCAGTTCAAGTTTAAAGACGTGATTTCTTGTTCTCCCCTCACGGAGCTGGAAAATATCCCCGTAGTCCAGTCTGTCGAAGCCTCGAAGTATTTTTAATACTTCGATAAGCTGACCACGTAGTCTCCGGGTCTCCAGCGAGAACATATCTAATTCCCTTAATCTATCTTCATAACTTTTATATCTGATAGAGGGAATCAGTTTGGTTGCCCTGGCTTGCACGCGTTCCAATCTCGCGATGTCTTTTCGGAATGAAGGACTCCAAAATTGTACGGCATACTCCAGGTGCGGTCGAACAAGGGAGTTGTACAGACACAGTACTATCTCCTTGTTCCGATATCCAAACTGGCGCTTTAAGTAGCCTAACATCCTTTGGGCTTTCTTCTCCACCTCAATACACTGTTTCGAGAACTTGAGGTTACTCGTGATAGTTACACCCAAGTCCTTCTCAGTGTCGGTGGATTCAAAAGCAGTACCCTTAAGGATGTAGGGTGATTGAAGACTTCGGTGGCCGATAAGCATCACTTTGCATTTGTTTACGTTGAAAGGCATTTGCCACGTATCAGACCACTCCCCAATCTTCCGAAGATCTTCCTGCAGGCTTGCAGTATTTCCATCCTTTGCAACGTTCATACCAAGCTTGGTATCGTCGGCAAATTTGTAAATCTTGACAACCATGTCACCGTGCATGTCGTTGATGTAAATGATGAATAGTAGTGGTCCCAGGACAGAACCTTGAGGCACCCCGCTAGTAACGGGAACCCACTCAGAAGCCTGACCATTCATCACCATCCGTTGCCGTCTGCAACTTAGCCAGTTCTCAATCCAGCCGGCTACTTTTCCATCTATGCCCAGTGCTCGCACTTTCCGGAGAAGGCAGCGGTGTGGTACCTTATCAAAGGCTTTCTGAAAGTCTAAGTAGACCACATCCACTGCCTTATCCCAATCGTGCTCACTGAAGATGAAGTGGAAGAATTCCACAAGGTCGGTCAGGCATGACTGTTGCCTTCGAAAGCCGTGCTGGGAACTCCTTAGTAGCAGGTTTGACTCTAAATGCGAAGTCATTTTGTCTACCATCATGCTTTACATGAGTTGACCGACTATCGAAGTCAGACTGAAAGGTCGGTAGTTCGACGGTTGGCTACGGTCTCCTTTCTTGAAGAAAGGAGTCACCTCCGCCTCACGCCAGTCTCTAGGAACGCATTCGTTCCGGATTGACATGTTGAAGATTGCGCTCAGGTGTTGGGACACTTGATTGCGCACTTCTTTCAACACTTTAGGTAAAAACCCATCCGGGCCAGGTGACTTATTCGTCATTAGGTCAGTGATCTTCTTTTTTATTTCTACTTCGATTAAGTCCATATCCTCCAGCTTTTTTCCTGAGTAGGAATCCGTTGGCTGGGGAATGGGACCACACTCTTTAGAAAACACTGAAGAGAAGTAGTCGTTGAGGAGGTTAGCATTTTCTGCATCTGAATGCTTTAATGTCTCCTCCTCATTCCCCAAAGGGCCAATCGTTCCACGGATTGGTTTACGGCAGTTTACATATCCAAAGAACTCCTTGGGATTCTCTTTACAGAGTCTCGCCACTAGGAGTTCCTCAGACCGCTTTGCCACCCTTATGCTGACTTCACTCTCCTGGCTAGCCTCCGGTATGTTTCAAAGTCACTCGAGATCTTCGATTGCCGGTACACAGTTCTCTTCTCCCTAAGCAGTTGGCCGATTTCTCGATTAAACCACTTTGGTTGAACAGAAGACCGACGGGGGGGCATTTCAGAGGGATGAAACGCGATTGAAGACTCATGACTGTGGTTCTTAAACTATTCCACGAGTCTTCAACAGCATCGCACACTTCTAGCCTCACGTCAGTCAGTCCAGCACGAAGGCTTACAAAGTCTGCTATTCTCAAGTTTCCTTGATTGACTGGCAACAGACCTTACCTTCGGGATCTTGACGCTATATCTAACTAGCTGGTGATCACTGCCACCGAGCTCTTCGCCTAGAGAGAGATCCTCAACGATATCATCCTCAGAGGTGAAGACCAAGTCGAGGATATTGTCTCCTCTCGTCGGTTCTCTGACCCATTGAGTGAGGAACTCGTTGTTGGTGAACTCCAAGAGTAGTGCGCTCTCGCCACAGGCTGCTCTGGTTTCCTAGTCAACTTGGCTGTTGAAATCGCCCATAACGATGCACACTCTGCCTTGAACCAGCTCACCCAGCAGCTGGTACAGTTCCCTGTCCGTCTCAACGGGTTAGGAAGGGGGTCTGTAAAGCACCAGGTTCCTGTATCTAACAGGACCGATCTCTAGGTCAACGCCTAGGAGCTCGTGGTCGCATATAACGTTGGAGTTCGTAGATTCGATTGTATCCTTGACATACAACATTACACCGCCACCCTCTCTGTCTGGCCTATCTTTGTGGAAGAGTTGGTTGACAGGAACCGTGAATTCGCCTTCAAAGTCTCGGTTTGAGGTTTTTATCCACGATTCTGTTATGGCTACCATTTCGGGTTCTTTCGTCGTTACGAGGCCACGGAGCTCAGGAAACTTGTTCCTGATTGACCTCGCATTGAACAGAAGAACTTTCAGGGAGTCCCCTAATGTAGGACCCCCTATACTCTTCCGTTTCCCGGCTTCTTGGTTGTCATGGTAGCACCATTTTTGACAACCTCTGAGAAGGTTGTTTGGGGAGTGACTCGGGCGTACTGGCTTACGTCCGCCTTCCCAATACGCCGGACCCTCCTTTGGGTGCGCTCCACGACATCCTGGATGAGGTTAGCTAGGAACGCCTTGCCCTTAAAGGAGAGGTGCACCCCGTCCCTTTGGTAGAGTTCTTTTCTACCATAGAATACGGCGTACGGGTCGACAAAAAAGACACCCTCCGCCGTACAGAGGTTTGCAAGGCGCCGGTTTAGCGACATGTTCCTCAAGTGGGCAGTCCAGCTTGGACCCCACCTCGGGAGCAACCCCACCACGACGCGTCTGCGGGTTTTCAATCTACAGTCGTCGACAGCGCCCATAACTGTCTTCATAATCTCGCCTGTAGGGCCTACCCTACCTCCTCTGAGGTAGAGGTCATTGCCACTTACAATAAGGGCAACGACTGAAGTCTCTGAAATCTGAGACTTCTCGGCCTCAGCTCTTACCTGCTTATTCCCACAGCCTAGGAGGCAGCTCACCTTAACGCTTGTGCGAAGGCGGGCCGCTAGCAGGGGCTTCAGACTCCGTGCTTGAGAATCACCAATAAGGGTGACTCTTGCACATTTGTCTGCAGACAACTTAGTCTTTCCTTTCGGAGGCGACTTGCTGCTTTCCTCTTGTATCTCTAATTTTTTTTTCTTCTTCTTCTTCCTCTTCTTCTTCTTCTTCTTCTTCTTGTCTTCCTTTGTTATCTCTTCTTCTGTTTCCCGTTTCTCTTCTTCTGCTTCTACTTTCTCGTCCTCTGTTTCCACTTTCTTTTCTTCTCTTTCTACTTTCTCTTCTTCTCTTTCTACTTTCTCTTCTTCTATTTCTACTTTCTTTTCTTTCTTCTTTCTTTTCTTCTTTTTGGCTCGTTGAGGAAGTCCTTCAGCAGAAGAAATTGGCTGTTGGACATCGGGAGCCTTCTGGCCTGAGCATCTGCATCTCTCTGTTTTTATGAGTTGAACTTCCCTTTTAAGGAGGGAGTTCTCCTCTCTTAGTTGAGCGATGCTCTCGCCCAGGCGCTTCTCGAGTTCGCAGAAGTCACAGACACTGACGGCATCTGTGAGCTCCTTGCAACTCCTGCCCCCGAAGTCTTCACTCCATCTGTAGACTTTGCATATTTTGCAGGTTAGCTTTCGAAACGGTGGACCATTCTTCTTCGCCATCTTACAAAACTCTCGGACCATACGCATTGAAAAAGGGTTTTTTGGTTGTGATTTTCTCTCGCACTAATCACATCCGCCTATTTCCAGGAGGTTTTTGGTCGTTCGGCGAACAGAAACCCTTTGACCAAGCACACCAACCCTAAGGTCTTTCCTGGGCCGGGCGTTCCCAATCGTGCCGCAGCTCCAAACTGAGCAGCACGAGAGCCCCAGTGAACTGGTTCTCTGATTTTTCGACAGGGGTGCTTGAGGTGTAACTGTCTTCCTACTAAGCCCTACTAATCAACTAAAAACGGCCAGACTTAAGGCAAATAGTGAAGCTAAGTGCCCACGACTTCATCCGAGATCTTTAGCTGATCTGGCAACCAGCAAAGCACAAAAGCTCTCTCACCAAAGAGCAGTTGAGCCTTTATTCACCCAGTAGCGCTCACAGGGAGCTGGTCAGGCAATTACACGTTAGGAGAAAGCTTCTAAGGAGTACCTAGCATTTATCCATTAATCGTACCCCAAACGCCTGAGATCCCTTCAATCTCCGTCTCTTGTAACCTATGAGTGCTCCAAGGCGTTATTTAAAGAGGTTCCAAAGCCTCTCTTCTCACTCAAAATAAGGGAGCTGGTGAGACTAGATAAATTCTTGCGAAATCGCCGTTCAAATCCTCGCGAGTGATCTTCGAGGTTGCCAACCGACACCTTCCAAGATTGCGTCAAAAGTACCTTCCTTGTATGAACCATAAGGTTTTCTAGGGTACTTATTTTCATTGTAGCTCCTTGTAACTCTAGTCTGTGTTGGTCTGAAAAATAATTTGGTTTCATCCTTCTACACATCTTGCTATTATTCTCTTTCACCCCTTTTTTAAAGTCTTTCTCACGTATTTTATTTGTCTGTGTCAAGAGAAGGGACCTTTCCCCCGCCGATTCATGGTTCTGGTTGGAATAGTGATTTTTAATATCACTGCATTCTTCCATCTCCTTATCACCTTCTACTGCCTCAATATTTTTCTTCACTTCTTTTCCATCAGTTTACTCCCGAGACGTTTGGTAATAGGGTGGTGTCGTTAGGGCTGGGGATATCGGGTGTTAGCTAGATCAATTGTCCCCCATGCGCTTAACCCGGTTTGAGCTCCAGTTATGGGTCTTTTTCTCATGCTTCTCGACCAATATATGGGTACCCATGCTAATTATAACACTGGAATCCCATCGGAAATTATAGGGTATTAACCAGGTGAGGAGAAACGTACCCGAGTGGCTACTGCTTAGATTAAGATCCACCCCCACTCTCAGCTTAGGGTTAAGGGGTTTCCCTTTCACACATCTGATCTAATAAATATATTTTCCCTTTAATATGTCTTCCTCAATGGGAGCTGCATTGATCGAGCCCCCTATTAGGTGTGGAGATCTCCGCCCTCCTTTGCTGTTAAATGAACCCCTACAAAATTAATGGAAGAGTAAGCTATGGGACTTCTGCTCTCGACAGGAGTCATGGCTCATCCAGTTTCTTTGGGAAGGAGGTTTGGAGCCAGACCCATTTGGAGTCTACCACACTTGTTTAATCCAAAATTGGTCCATTATTTTGCTGAAGTGGTGCCTTTGTTCCACATATCTTCCCCATTCATGCCGGCGCCCTTGTACCCCGGGCAATCCCATTTAGTGGTGACCTCGTGCCCATTCTCCGGGATTGTTATCCCGGAGGGGCAAATTGGCATCGCCACCAGTTCGAAGGAAAGCGTTCCGATCACCCCATCTCACCCCGAGATGAGCAGAAATCTTGATCCTTAACTGAGGAAGCCAAGCGATGAAAGACTGACTCTTCCGCGGGAGATCATGATGCGGTGAGATCGACTCTTAAGTATGATCCCACCCCTGGGAAGGAACAATAACAATTGAACCGAGAACAGTTACCCTCTTTCGTTCAAGGGGGTGAGGGGAGGGGGCTCCTGACACAGTAGGGATTGCTGGGAGTGAACGCGCTAATAACCTGACCAGGCCGTTAAGGCAGAATGGCATACCGGTCCGGCGTTTCCATCTTCCTTGCCCCATTCGGATGGGGCTAAATTAATTTATTTTTAGTTTTATCAATCTCGTCTTGCAGCTACTAACGTGGATATGAGCCGAAAATAGAAAGAAAAGCCTGTCTTCAGGCTAATTCCTCCCTACAGACATTCTAAACAATAGGAATACCAATGCCAACATGTTTAGTGACAAGAACTTAAAAATCAAGAACAAAATTTAAAGATCAACAGAATAAAAATAAGATGCACGCCCATGTGCACAAATGGAATGAATGCTTCCCTCACGTACCCAAGCAAGTAGTCAATAATTTTAATATTCAAATAATACGGAAGTTCTGAGAGGGATACAGCGTATGAAGCTCTTCTAGATAGGCCATTAACTCAAAGAGAGGCGTTAATTATATGGGAAGAGCGGTCCATCCGATGCCGAAGCCTCTCGCAAATGCATCCATTTCAAAGAGAACAGAAATTAATGATATCGTCAAAACATTGGGGTATAGATCTGCAGGAATAGTTGGGGTGCATGGGTACGCAACTAATTTAACCTTCCTGGCGCCGTAGCCTATCTTTATTGCCATGCAGCCCGAAGGCCTGGGCTGATCTCCATAATGTAGCCAGTGTGTATAAGAAACATCGTTTCAATTGCAACGTACGCGCATACAGTATGGCCCCTTCATCATTGCACCGCTTCTCATCAACCCATTTATGTCCCGCAACCAAACAGAACAGAATCTCGAAATTTTCTCGACTCGCACTAGCCATGGCATCATGGAAACTGTGAGCCAGGATAAGTAAAAATGACAATGTCTCTAGATTACTAATCACGCTCTCTCTGTCGCTATGGAATACAGAACGGCCTCCAAACCAAGTACGAGTCGTAATCACACATGAAGTATTGTATATTGCAACTAGTTCGGTCGTGAAGACAAACACAGGACTCTGAAATGCCCCGTCGACTCCAAACAAAAGGGGAGTTGTTTGTCGCGGTGAAGACTGACAACAAATGTTTACATGAGGGAATCCTATACTGACAACTCATTTCGGCATAGGCGCCGTCAAGCCTAGCCGCGGACGAAATGAGAACTGTTGATAATTCTCATACACGTGACGCTAAAGATGGCGAGAGAAAATGGTGAAACCATACCCCTCTCCTACTCCTCCAAGAAAAACTAGCATTAGATCAGTGCCTCAAGGACGTCAGGAGCTTCAAGCGATTTCTCGTAATTCCCTCCATAATTTAAGAACTGGTACATACATTACATCCGGTGCTTCGAATAAGATTTTCTTGTTCCATCGGTAATGGTTTTCCACGTTAACTCCTGTGATATCAGGCTTAGGGTTGTCTCGTTCCTTGACTAACCGATATTGTTAGTTGCAGTAAAATTGAAAATTGTGGTATTTAGGCCTACTGTGAACGTTGGCCTCGTACTGAAGATATCCGAGACTTAGCGTGGTCTTTGATCGCTGATAGAGCCTAACTACACTCGTGGAAGGGTCAGTTCCCTCGAAGTGAGCTAATACAAAACTTTTGTAGTAGACGTAGGTAGGGTTTGCTTGAGCAAGCGTAAGCAGGTACTTCCTTGGCTATCAGCCGGTTGTTAGAGGGACGCGGAAAACTGTGGTGAACAAGCGAACCGCCCTAGGTTCAAGTTAGTAAGCCCTTACCCAAAATTACCCTTATCTCTTGTGGTAAATAGACAGATTTGCCAGTTTAGTCTAAGAGCAAACAGAGGTAGGTTAATTTAACATAGTTATAAATTAGCCTCATTGGATATTTAAAAGAATAAATACTTTGAGTGAGATTAAATCTCCTGGAGATTCACTTGGACTACACGGTACTGACTTTACCTTTGTATTTAAGCAAAAACCATAGAAAGAGAGGAGAGAGAGAAAAATAGAGAGGATAGAGAGAAATAAAGAAAAGAGGGTTAAAGGATCCGGAACTTGAATTGACGAAGATTGAACAAGAGTACAAAATGGCTGAGCTGCAGGTCAAACAACACCCGCTAAAATTAACGCCTACATGGTGGTCCGAAAGTCTTGTTGCCCCCTACCGAAAAGTAATAATAACAATAGAGGAATAATATTAAACATATGTACTTGTTTTAGAGTATTCACTTGCATTGCAGTGAAGTCATGTCGCACATCTCCCCATGCTATTTCCACAAAAGAATGCACACGATCATGTACCCATAGACTTACAATCAGCCTCTCTCCCAAACTGTAGGGGCCGGTGTCAGCCATCTGAGAGAGAAAATGGAAACAATATTAACAAAGAGAGACAAGACTTTCGGTCATCTGAAATATAAAATTAAAACAATATTTCAAATACAAAATTAAAACAATATTTACACCGGGTAACAAGACTTTCGGACCACCCTGTACAGGCAACAATTATCTTGTTTACAAGATGCTTGGGTTCACATTCCCATCTTTCGAGGATGACGACGAGGTCTTAGAATATATGGAACGTTTCGAGACAATTCAAGTAACCCGAGAATTCTTATGTAATTCACTTAGGAACGATCATCAATGATACACTTCCCTTGAAAATTTATTTCTCTCTTTCCGAAAAAGTCCTCACAAATTATAACCAATTGAAAGATATTCTTACGGTTGGATTATAATGCACATCGGATTTCCACAGGAAGCAATTTATAACTCTTCAGGCGTTAATGATGCTACGTATATCACTTACGTAGAGAAATTGAAATGTCTCCTTCGCTACTGGTTAAAAGTTGCAGAAGTTGAAGATAGCTGCTAGACCTCATTTGACATTTTTGTTAGTGAGCAGATAGGCCTGAGCTACGAACCTTTCTCAAGGAACAGCAGCGCAAAGGGCTAAAGCACATTGTAGCTCTTACCGATGCTTACAACCTCCACGTGGAGGGTAATTCTACTAAGAAGAAAATCCTGCTACAACGCATTCTATCTTATCAACTTACAGAGAGAAAAACTCTCAGAATTTAAGTGCTCTTCTAAAAGTAAGTAAAGGTGTAACAACCAGAATATCTAGTACTAGGAAATTTTTCGCCGATGTATTAGCACCGTGTCGTAGAATAGGCTCTCGACGATATACCATATATAACTATTCGTTGAGGGAATTATTCTAATATTTCGAGTGCGTGTTAATCTGATTGACCGAGGTTATTTATCTTCAATATGCTTAAGAAGTGGAACTGAGCTCAAGGATAATAATATGGCTATCATTAATAAAATAGAGTTTTATTAATTAAACTATCAACAACACACAAAAAGAAAATGGTTACATAAACAGAGAATGGAAAGGGTCGTGGGAAAATCTAACTAATCCGAGGATTAAGATTTGGAGAGATTTAAAAAGGTAAACAAATAAAAATTAAAAGGGGGGGGGGATGGTTCGCTAAACCATTTAAAGCACAGGTTAGCGTTGATAAAAAGGTTAGATAATTAAAGGTAATGCTCAGCTTACGTAATTACAAAGTTGTTGTGCAGAGGAAGGCGATGCGAAGGAATCTTCGGTCCACTGGCGATTTCCAGCAGAAGGGTTCTTCGGGGGGTTGTCCTTAGCGAAGGGGAAGGACTGTCTTCGAAGAGTAAGAGCGAAGTGGGGCTCGGAGCTACGAGCGATCTTTGTTACAGCAAATCGGGGATGTTCTAGATGAACAATGGAGGTTATCGTTGAAACCAATCGTTCTCTTGAAGAACGTTAAAAAGGGGGGAATTAAATTATCCTGACGTGATGTCTTGGGAATGAGAACCGTTTCTTGACGAACGAGCTTGAAGAACAATGGCTGTTCTAACGTTGCTCTCTTTCTGAACAATAGGGGGGTGAGAACCATCTCTTGTCAACGGGCTTAAAGAACAATGGCTGTTCTAACGTTGTTCTCTTTCTGAACAACAGGGGAGGAGGGTAAGAACCGTTTCTTGTTAACAGGCTCAAAGAAAAATGGCTGTTCTAACGTTGTTCTCGTCATGAACAACTGGGAGGGCCTTGTTGACTTGGCGTCTGGAAGGCTCGAACCTTGGCACTCAAGGGATATTGTCCTCTTCTGGACAATAATGGTGGATCTCGAGGTGCCCAAGGGAGACCGGATCGGCGTGATGCCTCGCGAAGATAATCTGGATCTGATCTGATCTGCTTCAATCGGGAAAGCTTTGATATAAATAGTCGAAGCCATCCCCTTGGCGTAGGGGACAATTGAGTGGGAGGCTTCGGGGGAATGCCCCGATCGCGCCTGGGAAAATACCTTATCTGCCCATAAGCCTAACTCAATCTGGCGAGATCGACGTATGGAGGCGAAACGGGGGAAAGAACCTCCTTGATTAAATATTTGCTAAGGTGGGCGATAACGCGCTCTGCTTCCTCTCGCAGATGCACGTGGGTAGCCATGTGTTTCTAAACATGTCATAGCGGCTGAATTTAAGCGGCCTCAGACCGTTCTATCACACACCGACTAACAATACGAAGATTCTTTCCGATCGATTTCCGTTTGCCAACTGCTATATCGCCTGTCCATTCTTCGTGAAATAGGCTGGTCTAGTCCGTGCCCCATTAAGACACTGTTTTGTCTTAACCTATGAAGTACCTGGTGCCCGTTTATCACCCGATGACACATAAATTATGGGGCCGCCAAATGGGAAGAACGCTTTTGTTCAGTCACAACAAGAGCTCAGACTAAAGAGTCAAACACGCCAAAGCTTACTTATTTTATTAATTATTCTCCATCACATGAATCACTAACTGTTACGAATATATTACAGCCGTCCTTGCAAATGATCCCGGATGAATTCCACCATTTGGAAGCAAAGCACTTTCTCCTTATTTTGGGAGATCCGTGAAAAGATATTTAGAGAAGAGACTGAGCTTCCTAGGATTGTCTCCGAATTGAGATATTCGCATAGCGACAGTTTACTACTCTGAGAGTGAATTAAGAGTAAACGCCCTTCTAAAGTGGTAAACAAAGTGGCGAGGTAATGCAACTGGCTCATGATTGGACTTCCGCTGTACACTTCTCGCATCGGAACACACTTGAAAAAGTACTCATGTAATTCTACTGGCCAACTGCTCCCTCAGAAATTCAACGCTACTGTCTGTCGTGTGCAAATTTCCCAACACCG
The DNA here is from genome assembly GCA_963969495.1 of Ceratothoa steindachneri. NCBI lineage: Eukaryota > Metazoa > Arthropoda > Malacostraca > Isopoda > Cymothoidae > Ceratothoa > Ceratothoa steindachneri. The sequence goes on from OZ018320.1 coordinate 49,540,347, forward strand.
TTCGAAGGCGAGTAGTGTTGTGGTGGAACGAATGTGAGTGTGTGTGTGAAGCGCTATTCTCCCACCCCTTTTCCCAATACCCTCTCCCTCCCTCTGAAGAATGTGGGCGTGAATGGAAATGTTGTTGTTTTTTTTTTATATATATTATTTATTAGGGATTTCATGTTTTGGTTAAAATGTTTTTGTCTCTTTGCATAGAGTTTATTGATAAAATTCATTTTAAGAAAAAGCCACTCTATTAAAATAGATAAATATTACCTTCCTTTTGTAAAGTGGCTGGCATTCTACGATTTGGATAGTACAAATTGAAGATATTGAGGATTTTTTTTTTATAAAGCCTCAATACTGCGACAAGATCGCTTAACATGATATTGAGATCGGAGACGTCAGTTTTTCTTGATAATTCCTAGGCATTGTGCCCACTCAGGTGGCAGCTGGCAGGACTTCCCTCCCCCCCCCCTGGGGTACCACGTGAGGCCTTTTCCTTTTGTTTTTTCATTTATTGGTTGTTGTAGTCGCAGGTACTTTTTTTTGTTCGATGTAAAATATAATTACCCTCATATTTTTGTAAATATTATTGTAATTTTTTTGTGAATATAGGACTGTACATACAATCCGTTTCAGTTTCCTTCGATTTCTCACGTCCGAATTAGAGTAGGAAGCGGGTTGGATCGATTTAGGTTCGAGGATAGATTTTCGGCCCGCTACATTTGGCATCCGAATAAGGACGTGAGATCTCAAAACCGGGAGCGTGACAGGATTGAATTGCAATCCAAATCAAATTAGAGTGACAAGTAGTTTGGTTGTTTTTCCCCTTTTTCTATCTTTATTACTAACCTTTGAGGATGGCTTCCTTGGGACAGGGCCTCCATGATGAGTTTGTGAGACTGCGGCTGGAGTTGAGGCATAAAGAGGAAGAATGTATGATGCTTGCTGAGGAATGTGATTGACGGATTGAAGAGTGAATTGATGAGTATGAATGAGAAGACAGACAGGATGAAGAAATAAATGGACGAAAGACAAAGGCAAGTCGACCAAAGAATGAAGGATCTATATGACATGATGAAGGGGTCAGGACCCTCAACCCTGACCCCTGCCCCAACTAAAGGGGATAAGACTAATGGGATCAATGGGAGTGTGTGTGAGTCTAGAGAGGATAGGATGATTGTGAGTGATAGGAAGGATGGGGAATGGAAGAGAGTGGAACGTAAGAGAAGAAGGAAGACTGGGTCAAAGGCGAAGGATCGGAAGATGAGAGGGAAAAGTGTGGATTCATTGTACTCGGATGAAGGAGAGAGTGATGGTATGATTGGTGTGAGTGAGATTGGGGGCAGTTCAAGTCCGAGTGAAGTGAATGTGGGGAAGGGTAGTTTGATAAGAGAATTGCCAAGGGTAGATAAGTTTAAGTTGCATGATGGAAAAAGTGTGGAAGAATTCTTCGGGAAATTTGAGCGGTATTGCAAGCTCAAGTACCCGGAGAATAAGGGCTACTGGATGAATGTTTTAGGGGAGTGTTTGGATGGAAAAATATTAGAATTTTTCCGTGTGATCACGAGTTTGGGGAAAACGAGGTATAAGGTGGTGAAGGAGATACTGATTGGGCAGGTGAAACGAATGAAAGAGAGTGTGAAGTATAAAAGGGTGAATGCATTTGAGAAGGCTTGAATGGGGAAGAGTGAAAGTGTGAACATTTATGCACATAGACTTGAGAGTATGGCGAAAAAGAGGTATGGTGATGATGATTTGAATGAATGTAAACAATTGCTGAGAAAGTTCCTGCATACGGTTTCGCGAAAGATAAGTGAATGGTTGAATGGAAAGAGAAAGGAGAGAATGAGGCTGACAGGTGATCGATTAGTGTGGGAGGTTGTGTTGGAACTGTTGGAAGCTGGGCGATTTGATGAGGAAAGTGATTTAGACGAGGATGGATGGTACAATGTGAATGTTGGAGGTAAGAAGCCTAGGAGATTTCTCCCACCGCAGCAGTTTATCAGCTATCTAGATTCCCTGAAGGCTGCACCAGCTGGGGTGATGTTGAGCTTCCTGGGCTGGCAGGCTGGATAGGCGAATGGAGGATCTGCAAATGGAAGGGAACATATGAATGGTAAGCGCATGAATGGGTATATGAGGGAGCAACCAAAGTATGTCCCAGCAAATGAGAGACCGACTGGTTAAGAAAGATCGTGGAGTGTCGTAGTTGTGGAAGGAAGGGTCCTATATTGGCGGAATGTAGGTGGACGTCGGTTGCATGTTCTCGGTGTGGTAAGAAGGGGCATATGATAAAGGATTGTCAGAAAAATGTGAAAGAGTGCTTCGAATGTATAGAAAGAGGACATTTAAAGAAAGATTATCCAAAGTTGAATGGTGGAGCAAATGCTGGGGTGAGTGGAAGATTTGTATGTGGTAACTGTGGAAAGGCCGGTCATTATGTGTCGTGACCAGAGGAACGTATGCAGTTATTGTGCGATGGGAGGACATTTGAGTGAAAAGTGTTGGATTAGGCTGAGAGCGCCAGGTGTGAATGGAAAGTCTGAAGCAGGAAGCTGAATTGTAAGAGGGTACCTGGTGAAGTATCCTCTGGGTGCATGAGTGCGAATTCATGTGTTGGTAAGTTTGTCTAGTGTGGAAGTGCTGTCTGGTAGGAAGTATGAGTGTCTGGGTGTGAAGGTTGAATTGAATGGGATTGAGTGTTTGTGTCGTGGTATGACATTAGATTATATCAATACCATATTATATATATGGGGGAGGGACTAATAACTTAAAGGCGAACCGACAAGGGACGGAACGCGACGAGTTTCGACGCGCGGAACAGCGAGAAAAGAGTGCTACGAGGTCAGGTGAAATTTGGGCAATGGCAAAGCTCAAGGTTATTTAAAGAGGCATGTACAAAAATATAAATTTATTTACATAAAATAAGAGAATTAATGGGCAAAATTACATCAGTAAAGGAGGGGGGAATTGCAGAGTTATGCATCAGACTCTGAAGTTAGAAATTAATGCCTTACAGAAGGAGACTTTTCAAATGGGGAGGATTAACTCAAACGGGTTGCTGATGGGGGGGAGAGGTTGGCTTACGGATGATTCCGGGCGAGACGTCAGGGTAAGGCTTCACGGATGTCTTCTGCAGGCAATAAAATGAGGGCGAGGGCACTCGGAGCTTCTGAGAGGGAAGTTGACGTGATTACGGTTCTCCAAAGGGGGGGGCGGTAACGTCCGGTCCAGGGGAAAGTATTTCGGCCACCCGAAAACGGGGGAACGAGGAGGGCTTCGACAGGAGTTGATGAGTGGAGTCGACAAAAAAACCGCTCGGTGGCGATCGTCAAATGGAATTACTTCACTGGCTGGGTTAATTCCAACACATGAAAAGTTCAGCCGTCACTTTGCTTTGTTGTTAGCACCTGACTTGGAACTATGGGAATGCTTCTTGGTCCTGGCGGGACTCCTCAACTCTGTGTCTCCCACCTGGAAGACGAGCTCTATATATCCGAGGCTCCCCCCGCAGGGGTGGGGGAAACAGCGCTACTCTCGAATGCCCTCGAATCTTCACGTCGACGCGATTCTAACCGGCGAAAAGGTCGTCCGAGGTGGACGCGGTTCGAAGCTACCAGTTGTGGTTGGGGAGGAGGGAGGCTTACCAATTTAAGCCTAACCAAATTCTATAACCTTCTCCTCCAATTTGCTTTAAGGACATCTATGATATGAATGAAAGATTTCACTCGAAATTTTTCTCTTGGAGAAAGCTCCTCACCAGCATTAGGTGCAGCTCCATCATTGGCTTGTTTGTTTCTCACCTGCTTTCTTTTTGCTGTACACTTATATTCTACATCAGGCAATCTAGATTTTACTTCTTCATTATCATCACAATTTTCTCTAATATTTTTAACATAGCGAGTTAGTGATGTGTACAGATTTGCAGATGTATTAAGTGCAATCTTTGGATCCTGGAGCTATACTGGTTTTGTGAAACCCTTCCAGCAAACGATTCTATAAGTGTAACATAAAAACACACTCTAGTTCCTCCATTTTCTCAGAAGAGTACCAGCTTGTGGTCTGGTAGCTTCCTTTTCATTCTCATTCTTATGAATGTGACTTAGAGCATCTATGATCGAATTATAACTCGCATTTATGGCAGACGCCGCTTTGGTATGTGCCTCCCACCTAGTGTCGGACTGACTATTTGCTACTCTGGTGTTTGAGTCTGTTTTCATAAAAGATAGCATTACAAACCACCTCTTTGTAGAAGATGAAAAGAAAGTGTATATTTCTTGGACAAAAGCAAAAACGTTTACTGCATCTAAACAGCAATCTACAGCAGTACGGCCGAGAAGATTTAGTGAATGTCCAGCACAGGGAATATAATATGCATACATGTTTAACTCAAGGATTTTTTGTTGCATTCCATTGTATTTACCAGCCATATTTGCTGCATTAGCATATGACTGTCTTCGGCATTTACTGAAATCAACTTTGCAGTCATTACTTAGATAATCTACCACCATAACCGGCACACCTTAACCACTGTGATTTTCCAACTCTAGGAAAGCTAGAAAGCGTTCAACAGGTAAACCATCAGTAGGTGATACATAATCTTATTATAACAGTTATTTGATCTACATGGGAAAGATCTGGCGTAGAGTCCTCAGACAAACTGAAGTAAACTGCTTTTCTCATATCATCCAAAATCGATTCTCTTACTCTATTAGCCTTAAGCTGGATAAGTTCTTCACATACCGTCTTTGACAATTATGGAGACCCAGGTCCATTGTTTCCTTATTGTTTTCTGTGATATGAAAGGAATGGATTAAACTTAGCAATCAATTCTAACAAACCAAGATAGTTGCCATTATTTGGGGATTTAAAAGTTTTACTGTCTCCCCTAAAAGCTAAACCATGTTCTGCTAATGTGCATATTACTGCAATAACACGCTCAAGGACATTCCTCCAGTAAAGCTGCTCTTCTTTTATTTGCGTTGCAGTCCTGAGTCTAAGGTTGAACCACGCTTTCTTGTCAAATATGTTAGCAAAGCTCTTCTATGATCTTCGGAGTTTTCATGAGTTTGAATTGCAATAAGATTTCACCAGTCAGAAAATCCATCAGAAGTGAGTACTGTAGTTGATGTTGAAAACAGTTTACATACAAAGCAATAAATGAAACCAGTTCTTGGAGAGTACACAAGCTATTCCCGATCGTAGACTTTAACATTAACTTTTCTGTTGTGAAAAAGACCTTTGAACAATATCTAACCTGATATTTGAACGGACGCTTAGAGTTTTGAAATGGACCATTCTAGTGCTGACACTCTGAAGGGCCTTCAAGGATCCAGTATGATAGTTCATCCTCTGTTAAGACACCCCATTGACCAAGATCATTGGGTTTCGTGAATTTTGTTGTTTCAACTGTAGATGAAGGTTCTGCAATGGCAGCAATGCTCACATTGGGATCAGTTAAAATTTTCCCCTCAGTTGAGATTCCAGACTTTTCGGTCGCAGTATCAGAGGCAATAGGATGTTGTTGTTTTGGACTTTGATGATCTCCTTGGGTTTGTAAATCATCATCCGTTGCTGAGGTAAAATATCTGTCAAGTTTTGGCAATTTTATGAGTTGGTCTTCAAGTTGCTGTTTTCTTTTTATTTTTTGGCATCCGCTATCAAATGTTCGCTTTATTGTAGGGCTGGAAACAAAATAGCAAAATAAATGCTAGAAAATGAAAAAAATATAAATTTGAAAAATAATATATCAAATTTCTGGATCAGGTAAAACAGGTGAGATTGTCGTGAAGCTAGCAAATATGTGTAGCAAATATTTTTTTTATAAATTTAGGTGAATCAACACCTAACTTTTATTATTTTATAAGGATAGATAATTTACAGATACCGTATATTTTATAAAATATATATTTATAACTTTTATAGCTTACCGAAGCCAGTATGTGCCGGCTGTAGCGAATTTGTGACACGACAAGTGATAGCCTATTGATACAAATTTGTTACATTTGTAAACACCGTCGTATTTTACATATAATAATAAAATTTGAATATAGTATTCACTGTCTGCATTCAAATGATACTCATGAACAAAAGAAAAAGATCTTATAGTGTCAAGTCACCTGTTTTTTCTCTATAAGGCACTAAACATGCACCATTTACGCTCACGAAAACTTGCGTCAACCCTGGTTACCAGTTTGTTTACAACTGGCGTGGTCTGGCAGAAATGTGCACCAAACAGTTCAGTACTAGCAGAGAGTGTGCTGTGTATTTACTACAGTCGTCCCACACAAAATATCTGTCCCATTTAATATTATATGTTATTGCGAAATTAGTGTCGCAAATTTGCCGCGATCGTCGGTTAAGGGTTAAGCAAGAAATTTAGTTTGACTAACATGAGTTACTTAATTTTCATTAAGCATTGAGAAATGCTTGAAAAGACTCTTTCTCGCAGAAAAGTTAGATCCCGAGACAGGATGCATATACAAAATGAATATAAGTTTATCTTTGATTGAGCTTGCTGTGTTAAGTAAGTGTGCAGGTTTGACTGGTAATTTTTTCCATGCATAAATACTATTAAGTACAGTAAAGTACCAACTGCAAATGGCTATAATTCCATGAATTGTCCATACCTACACCCTGACATTGATCCTAAATAATACATCACCTGTAATTGAGCTGTCTAGTCAAAAGAATTATAGATGATTAATCGGAAAATTTTAATTTTAAGCCAATTAAGAAAACACATTGAGTAAAAGAAATTTTAATCTTGAATTTATTTGAGGCCCCTACAGATTGTGAGGCCCTAAGCTATAGCTTATTTATCTTGTACCTAAATCCGGCACTGGAGAAATGCCTTCGGAAGTGTTCCAAAGCTCAAAATAACTGCGTTCGCGAAGAAAAGCATCTCGGTGGTCACAGTGTCTAGGGCTGTCAAGGAGGGAGGCGAAAAGTTCTCGATGCGCGTGGAAAGGCCTTTGCTCATTGACCGTATGCGAGAACAACGTCGGGAGCGCAGCGGTCGCCTTCTCAACAACTTGAAGAGTTATGGCAATCAAATTCTCATTTTTTTTTATGAAACCAAACCCTTCACGGTCGATCCGGTCATCAGGAACAGAACGACCGTGTGGTAAACTTTGGCTAAGACGTCTTCAAGGAACGCTACATACGCGTCTACGACCAAGCACCCGGCCTCCGTGATGAAGCTTAGCGTCCTGGATTTGAAAGGCGAAAAGATGTCACCGATGTGGTTCGCGGCCGGTTACAGGCTCAACGCGTCCGACTACAGTGACATCTTAGACACGAAAGTCCTGCTCTGGGTGAAAAAGATCACAAAGAAGGCGGACTTACTCTTCCGGCATGACGAGCTGAAGTCCTCCGTCAACCGCGTGTGGGCCAGCAGGAAGAAGGACTTTGTCCGCAACGTGTGCGCGGCCTTCAGGTCTCGCCTGGAGTACGTGTTCGCTGCCGAGGGCGGCCACATTTATTAATATGACAATTTAACGCATATTCTTATGTTAAAACAATAAAAACACGTCTAGCTGCATCACAACTATCATTGTGTCTTTCTTTGAGAGCGTCACAACGAGTGTAACAGGACTTTTGCAACACCCAGTAGTTACTTGTATAACTCGGTTTTCTGAAGCAGTTTCATTGTGAAGCATCGATTCAATTACAGAGGCTAAATATCTGGCAACTATCTTTTCCCGAATTGGAATAAGAAAGGAAATACCCAGTGACCAAGAGAAACAGTTTGTGTCTGATCTGACTGGGAAAGTACATAAACTACTAACGACAAAACCCGTCTTCAACACCTCTTTCAACTTGGACAGCAAATGAATGTGCGAAATATTCGATTGCGTTTAACAGACCATCATAAATAAATCTTGCGCTAACTATCTTCGTCAGTGGCATTGTTTTATTATTCCCTGCCTTATTCGCTGTGACAGAAATGCCACATAGCACGCTAAGGTTCTCTCCATTCAAACTTTCCCATGAGCGCCAAGTCCACGGCCCACTTTCGATCCTCCGAGAGTTGTGATCAAATGAACAACTTAATAATAAACTTTTCACAACGTACCAATACATCTTCAATTTCGGAGAAAAGCTAGAGGAGTCACTGCATAGAGCAGCCCACCATGAAGATATAAACGGAAATTAATATAGGCATTTATTTTGATTAAAAGGCGTTTAATCGAAATGTAAGCGTCAGTGAGGATATAATCTTGCTACCCATAACAACTAATGATGCAATTAAAAGAGACCTTTTAATTGCATAAGAAAGAAGAAACTATGTGGACTATGTTATTGAGATCATAGATCGACCTTATATGTACCACATAAAGATGTTAAAGAAGTTTTTTCGCTGAGGACAAGTCCACTTCCTGACTGTTAAAAGTGGTAACCAGTTGGGAGCCCTACTTAAACCTTCGCTGTACGAGCTTTATCCTATTTCTACTCCCAACTACTCCTCAGAGTTAGTTAAAGAACACTTAATCTATCTCCAATCTTTGATGTCTATATTTGAGTAGGTAGTAGCAGGAAACCCAAGAAAGGCAACGAAATATGAACATATCATTTGTCTCACGTGTAGGCAGCTAACTTGAAAGAAGTCTTACCCTACTACCCCTTTCATTTTCGAGAAGAATTTGAGAAGGAGGTTCCAAAACTTCTTGAGACGAAGAGTATTTCACTATCGCAATCTCCTTATTGTTATCCATTCATAATGGTCCTTAAACCCATCAATCCTCGACGCCTTTGTATCGATTTTGGAAACCTCAATAAAGTTACTCAATTCAATGATGAGCCAAAATTATCACTAAACTGGATTTGAGTAAGGCTTATTTTCAAATCCCTCTGAATCACAATAACCGAAAATTAACCAGTTCGCTACAAACAGAGGCTTCATCGAATTTGATCATATGCCTTTGGCCACTCTACTGCGTGCGTCACTTACGCTCGCTGAACGACGATTACCTTTGTTTTATTCCAACGTGTAATGTTTCTTCGATAACATTTACGTCTATTCGAAAGACATGGGCGAAAGACCTATACCACCTGGAAACCGTATTGAGACGCCTTCATCGATACAACATAACGTTCGAACCAAACAAATGGTATATTGGATATTCCTTTTAAACGTATCTTGGTTTCTGAGTAGATTCACAGTACGACCTTTGGTAGCCAATGTTAGCGCCATACGTGACCTCCAAACCCAAGGAGGAAGAAATAAATGAGACACTTAATAGAGATAATTTATTTTTAACACAAACTTATCACTGATTTCACTACTCATCCCTTCCGCCAAACCAACCACATAATTAAGGGATTATTAACTGTACCGCTCCTTCCATCTTCAAAACAACTAGAAAATGATTGATAGTTTAAAAGGGGTTAGGCGAGGAAGCAGTATTGTGAGGGGATGCCCCTCGAAGGACCATCGTGATAGGAAGCCCCTTGAAATACCTTTTTTTCAGCCGCTTCGGGCCTCAGAAAACGTGTTCCTTGTCGTGGGAATTCTAGAATCGACGAGAAGGAAGCTGTCTCGCACTGAGCCGCCAACGCGGCTGTATTTACTTAAGCGGGACACATATCGCTCTCCCTCCCCCGCGATAACGTCGAATCTTCGCCTCCATGCCTTACATACATTTTCTTCCCCCGCAAACGCGCCCGTACAAGCTCAACCCTATATTCCGAGGCAAACTTCGCCATTCGATCCAACTATCTCGAAATAAGTTTGCACAGACTGGCGTCGTGAATTCTCCTGGGACGGCTATGCTCTGGGGCTATCTAACAGACCAGCCACCGGGATATTAACCCTGCGTCAGCCATTCCTCGAGGAGATTGAGAGCCTGCCGCCCCTCTGTTCTTCCCGTTTGTCTGTTTCCCGCGAAGTTTCGCAACCCCCGTTCGAGTCGTACCTCGTCGTTAAGATCTCACCAACAGATCGCCCTTCGTGAAGCTTTGGCCCCTGTTCAGAGGAAAGCTTATCGAGTCATCTTCTTCCTGGAGAACTGTGTGCCCCCAGTCGTCTCGAGCCCCCCTTCAATACTCCCGTTTCCCGTGTCAGAGACTCCCTGCCGTGCCGCAGAACAGTCTCTCGTGTTTGAGGTCAAATTTCCTTGGAACAGAGAAAATCTCGTACTTCTGCAAGAAGTACTCTCAAACCTCCTTCTACGAGTCCGGCTAATTAACATCCGCAGAAGTGTCTCCTCGAAGACCCTGCCGTTGGTCTTCCCCCTCCGAACAAGTCTAAGCTTCAAGGTAAAGATCTTTGAAGGGAGTTTCCTTCTTGTTTTAGACCCACTAGAAATGAAACTTCATCATCGCTGGACTTCACTAATATGTCTCCCAGGGTGCGTTATTAAGCAGCTGATGGTGTCATTTACTGTATTATTCTAAACGCAGGTAAATTATTATTTAATTTAGTTATTTTTTACGATATTACATCAATTTCTTATTAATAGATTTTCACCAATTTGCTTTCAACGGTTTAGGATTATATATTTCATTTTAACTTCTTGCTTTCGGTTATCATTTTTGACTCCTGTAATGTTTTTATCGCTGTGTCTAGTTATTCTTATAAAAATAATTCTCTGTATTTAGAATTCGCTGATGATGGACATCGTTAATGACTGAAACGTCCGGAAAATTAAATGTTCATCGCATATGTCTTCATTTTCCTGCTATATATATATATATATATATAACACTATGTGATAGAACGGTCTGAGGCCGCTTTAATTTAGCCTCTATCACATGTTAACCATGCTTACCCACGTGCATCCTGCCTGCGAGAGGAAGCAGAAGCGCGTTATCTCCCATCATAGCCAATGTTTAATCAAGGAGGCTCACTTCCCCGTTTCGCCTCCATACGTCGATCTCGCCGTACATGAAATAATTTTGCAAAAGTACCTTGCAGGTGTAAGAAGACAGTACCTGAAGGAAATTTGCATTGAATAGTAATTAAATGAAATGAATATGAAAACCACTTACATACACCTGAAAGAGTTATATTTTTGTAATATTATTTTATTTTGTAGCTTATGCTAAACAATTCCAATATTTGTTAAGTGTTTGTCTAATCTCATTTTAAATGAATCTATAGTTCTGCTGTCCACTACCTCGTTTGGCAAATTATTCCAATCATTAATAATCGAGTAAGTGAAGAAGTTTTTTATTACATCCATAGTGGCTCTTTTACCCTGAAGTTTTGAATCATGTCCACGGGTGGGACACTCCCCTGTCAGTGTGAACAAGTTATTGGCATTAACGTGTTAAATCCTTTAAGTATTTTGAAGCACTCTATAAGCTGCCCCCTTAGTCTTCGTTTTCTGACGGAAAATGGATTGAGTTTTTTTAGCCTCTCGTGGTAAGGTTTGTTACGTCTGACGGGATAAGTTTTGTCGCTCTGTGTTGTACAGCTTCTAATTTATCTATGTCTTTTATTAAGTAAGGGGCCCAGAACTGTACAGCGTATTTGAGATGAGGCCTGACAATACTTTTATATAGTGGCATAATTATCTCCTCACTTTTATAAGTAAAGTTTCTTTTTATAAATCCTAGTGCTGTGTTTGCTTTGTTTGCATCAGCTGCGCATTGGTTTGATGTTTTTAAGGAAGAGAAAGAAAGAGAGAGAGAGAGAGAAAGAGAGAGAGAGAGAGAGAAAGAGAGAGTGTGTAACAAGGAAAGTAAGTACCCTAGGAGACTTTACGGTCCATTCAAAGAGGGTACCTTTGGACTAGCAATCGAACAGGCACATGTCTGCTCAATTGTTTTGCGTCTCTGAACGGCCGCTTTTCAAGACTTTGTCTAGTCTTGACTTGAACTGGTCAACAGATTCACTGTTGACAACTTCCACTGAAAGTGCGTTCCACTTACCGCAGATACTGTAGGTGATAAAATTTCCACACAAATTGCGGTTGTAACGCTTCAGTTCAAGTTTGAAGCCGTGATTGCGCGTTCTGTTCTCACTCAGTGTGAAAATATCCCGGTAGTCAACATTGTCGAACCCTCGAAGTATTTTGAAAACTTCGATGAGCTGACCACGCAGTCTACGGGTTTCAAGCGAGAACAGATCTAATTCCCTTAGTCTATCCTCGTAACATTTATGTCGGATAGAGAGAATCAGTTTGAGTGCCCTAGCTTGTACGCCTTTTAACCTTGCGCTGTCCTTTCGAAACGAAGGACTCCAAAGTTGTACGGCATACTCCAGGTGCGGCCAAACGAGGGAGTTGTACAGACAAAGTACTATCTCCTTGTTACAGTATCCAAACTTGCGCTTTATGTAGCCTAACATCCTTTGGGCTTTCTTCTCTGCCTCGATGCACTGTTTCAAGAACTTGAGGTCACTAGTGATTAGTACACCCTAGTCCTTCTTAGTGTCGGTGGATTAAATAGCAGTGCCCTTAAAGATATACTAAGATTGGGGGTTTCTGTGGCCGATAAGCATCACTTTGCATTTCCCCACGTTAAAAGGCATTTGCCACGTGTCCGACCACTCCCCAATCTTCCCAAGATCTTCCTGCAGGCAGGCAGTATTTTTATCCTTTGCAACGTTCATACCGAGCTTGGTATCGTCGGCAAATTTGGAAATCTTGGTAACCATGTCACCATCCATGTCGTTGACGTAGATGATGAATAGTAGTGGTCGCAGACAGAACCTTGAGGCACCTTGCTAGTAACGGGCACCCACTCAGAAGACTGTCCATTCACAACCACCCGTTGCCGTCTGCCACTTAGCCAGTTCCCGATCCAGCCGGCTACCTTTCCGTCTATGCCAAGCGCTCGCACTTTCCGGAGAAGGCCGCGGTGTGGTACCTTATCAAAGGCTCTCTGAAAGTCGAGGTAGATCACATCCACCGCCTTGTCCCGATCGTGCTCAATGAAAACGAAGTGGAAGAATTCCACAAGGTTAGTCAGGCATGACCGTTGCCTTCGGAAGCCGTGATGGGAAATCCTCAGTAGCAAGTTTGACTCTAAATACGACGTTATTTTCTCCACCATCATGCTTTCCATGAGTTTACCGAGAATCGAAGTCAAACTGATAGGTCGGTAGTTTGACGGTTGGCTTCGGTCTCCTTTCTTGAAGATAGGAGTCACCTCCGCCTCATGCCAGTCTTTAGGAACGCATTCGGTCCGGATTGACATTGTTAAAGATTGCGCTCAGGTGTCGTGACACTTGATAGCGCACTTCTTTTAACACTTTAGGTAGAAACCCATCCGGGCCAGGTACTTATTCGTCATTAGGTCTCTGATCTTTTTTTTTATTTTCCCCTCGGTGAAGTCCATATCCTCCAGCTTTTTATCCGAGTAGGGATCCTTTGGCTGGCGGATGGGACCACACTCTTCAGTAAACACTGAAGAGAAGTAGTCGTTGAGGAGGTTAGCATTTTTTGCATTTGACTGAGTTAATGCCCCATCCTCATTTCTCAAAGGGCCAATCGTTCGACGGATTGGTTTACGGCTGTTCACATATTCAAAAAACTCCTTGGGATTCTCTTTACAGAGTCTCGCCACTTGGAGTTCCTCCGACCGCTTAGCCGCGCTTATTCTAGACTTCACTCTCTTGGCTAGCCTCCGGTATTCGTCAAGGTCACCCGAGATCTTCGATTGCCTGTACACAGTTCTCTTTTTCCTAAGCAGTTGGCCGATTTATCGATTAAATTAATTTGGTTTACCAGAAGACCGACGGGGATATTTCAGAGGGATGAAACGCGATTGAAGACTCATGAATGTGGTTTTGAAACTGTTCCACGAGTCTTCAACAACATCGCACACTTCTAGCCTCGCGTCAGTCAGTCCAGCACGAAGACCTGCAAAGTCTGCTCCTTTCAAATCGAGTTTTCTCGATTTACTAGTTTTAGGCCCTGCCTTCGGGACTTTGACCTCAAATCTAATTAGTCGGTGGTCACTGCCACCGACAGACAGAGAGAGAGAACGAGAGAGAGAGAGAGAGAGAGAGAGAGAGAGAGAGAGAAAGAGAAAGTGTAACAAGGTAAGTAAGTACCCTAGGAGACCTTACGGTCCATTCAAACAGGGTACCTTTGGACTAGCAATCGAACAGGCACATGGCTGCTCAATTGTTTTGCGTCCCTGAACGGCCACTTTTCGAGACTTTGTCTAGTCTTGACTTTAACTGGTCAACAGATTCACTGTTGATAACTTCCACTAGAAGTGCGTTCCACTTACCGCAGATACTGTAGGTGAAAAAATTTCCAAACAAATTGCGGTTGTAATGCTTCAGTTCAAGTTTGAAGCCGTTACTGCGCGTTCTGTTCTCACTCAGTGTAAAAATATCCCGGTAGTCAACAGTGTCGAACCCTCGAAGTATTTTGAAAACTTCGATGAGCTGACCACGCAGTCTACGGGTTTCCAGCGAGAACAGATCTAATTCCATTAGTCTATCCTCGTAACTTTTATGTCGGATAGAGGGGATCAGTTTGGTTGCCCTAGCTTGTACGCGTTCCAACCTTGCGATGTCCTTTCGAAACGAAGGACTCCAAAATTGTACGGCATACTCCAGGTGTGGCCAAACGAGGGAGTTGTACAGACAACCTACTATCTCCTTGTTACGGTATCCAAACTGGCGCTTTATGTAGCCTAACATCCTTTGGGCTTTGTTCTTCCTAAGCAGTTGGCCGATTTCTCGATTAAATTACTTTGGTTTACCAGAAGACCGACGGGGATATTTCAGAGGGATGAAACGCGATTGAAGACTCATGAATGTGGTTTTGAAACTGTTCCACGAGTCTTCAACAACATTGCACACTTCTAGCCTCGCGTCAGTTAGTCCAACACGAAGACCTGCAAAGTCTGCTCCTTTCAAATCGAGTTTTCTCGATTTACTAGTTTTAGGCCCTGCCTTCGGGACTTTGACCTCAAATCAAAATTAGTCGGTGGTCACTGCCACCGACAGAGAGAGAGAGAGAGAGTAACAAGGAGTTACAAGGATAGTAAGTACCTCAAAAGAACATTCGTTCCATTTCAATGGAGGTACTTATTTTTTTGTATTTATTTGCTACATCCAAACTTTTTATTATGCTACTTGTGCTACAAATGCAAGAGTTAACTCTTTTTTGTCAATTTGTTGTTCTCTCATAACTTACTTATTCTATATAATATTTTACATGCTAATATATATATATATATATATACATTCAACTTAGATTAGGGTTTCTCGTCCAATATTAGAACATAAACTCGTTCTTTGTCTTTGGTTAATGATTCTGAGCTATAAGGAATATTTACAACATATTCATGTCAAAAAGCATTTTATTATGATTTCATACAATAAATATATTTTATAATAAATACAATTAATATTTTGTAAATCTTAAAATTAGCATACAAATTTTATTTTAACTTATTAGTCACGTCACATATTATGTTAGATTTCTTAAAATTTTATCTAATTTCTTTTTAAAATTTTCTACTGTATTACATTTCACTACATCCTCTGGTAATTGATTCCACTTGTTCACAATTTTATACGCAAATGAGTTCCCACATATATTTGTGCGAAAATTCTTGGGTTTTATTTTCATTCCGTTTGATCGCGTAGTAGATGTGCTAAACTGAAACCAAATATTAGAGTCGACATTTTCTATTCCTTTTAGTATTTTAAACATTTCTATTAATTGACCTCTCAATCTTCTTGTTTCAAGGCTGAATAAATTTAATCTTTCTAATCTTGTTTCATAATTATAATTCCTTAGTTCTGGAATCAATTTCGTAGCTCTGGCTTGTACTTTTTCTAACTTCTCAATATCTTTTCTTAAGTAAGGAGACCAAGCTTGGGAACAATTTTCTAATTGTGGCCTTACTAGTGCATTGTACATATTCAGAATTGTAATTTTATTTTTGAAAGTGATTTGGCGTTTTATATATCCAAGAATCCTTTGCGCTTTCTTTTCGACTTCGATGCACTGCCGTGAAAACTTTAGATCGTTTGTAATGTAGACACCTAGGTCTTTTTCATTTTCAGTTTTTTTGATCTCATTTTCGAACAGTTTGTATTCTCTCCTTGGATTATTATAACCAATATGCATTATTTTACACTTTTCAAGATTTAAGGGCAATTCCCATTTTTCCGTCCATCTTACTATTTTATCAATATCATTTTGAAATTCTTGAACGTCCTGTTCAGTAATTATCCCTTTTCCTAATTTACAATCATCAGCAAACTTAGAAATTTTCGATAGTAGGCCATCATCTATATCATTAACGTACATAATGAATAGCAACGGGACAAGGACAGAGCCTTGCGGGACGCCATTACAAACGGAAACCCATTCTGACGCTTGTCCGTTTATAACTACTCGCTGTTTTCTATCCGTAAGCCAATTTTCTATCCATTTTGCAATTTCGCCTTTTATTCCAAAGGCTCTTACTTTACACATCAACTTCTTATGCGGAACTCTATCAAATGCCTTTCGGAAGTCTAGATACAAGATATCAACCGATCTATTATTGTCGTACAAGGTATTTATATAGCGAAAAAATTCTAGTAAATTTGTGAGGCAAGATCTCTTTCTCCTGAAGCCTTGCTGAGAATCATTTAGGAGTTTATTCTTTTCTAATGCTCTACAATTGTATTGGAAATGTGAGTTTCATGGAGTTTCCCAACTACGGAAGTTAAACTTATAGGGCGAAAATTGCTGGCAGTCTCTTTACATCCATTCTTAAATATTGGCGTTACATTTGCCATCTTCCAGTCTTGAGGAACAATTCCACTCTCTAGGGATAAATGGAAAATTTGCGTAAGATGTTCTGCTACTTGATTTATGACTTCTTTTAATACTCTTGGGTATATTTTATCCGGTCCCGGGGATTTAAATTTATTCATCTTTTCTATTAGTTTCTCTGTGTTGTCGACACTGCATCGAACCGATTCGAGTGGTATAATATTAGCCATTTCACGTGTTTCTGTATAGTCATACGAGTTACGCTCTTTTGTGAAAACAGATACAAAATATTCGTTGAGAGTGTTTGCTATTCCAATATCATCGAATTGCAAATTATTGTACTTATCTCTTATTGGGCCAATATTGTTCTTTATGGGTTTTCTGCTGTTTACTAAGGCAAAGAACTCTTTAGGAAAATTTTTGCAATTTTGAGCTGCTCTTATTTCTTCATTTCGTTTTGCTCTTGTAATCTCGGATTTAACTTTTCTTCTCAATTCCAACTAATGATTCCTGTTTTCTATGTTATGGTTGTATTTTAGCCTTTTATATGTTTTATCTCTGTTTCTAATGAGTTTCATAATTTCTTGAGATAGCCATTTCGGTTTATTAATATTTTGATCTTTAATAACAGCCAGTGGTATGAATTGAAACTGTTTGTTGAGAAGATTGTTTTTAAATTCCTGCCATGCTACGTTTATTTCTTCATTATTTATCCTAAAAGTGCTCAAACTCTTTCTTAGTTCAGCATAATTTGCCCTTTTGAAATTAAGTTTAGCGGTGGTGTCATTTTGTAGGACACGTGGTATATTAATTTCAAAATCTACTGCGTTATGATCACTATTTCCTATTCTGTCTCCAACATTTAAATTTGAAATCAATTCATCGTCTGATGTTAACACTAAATCCAATATGTTTTCATCTCTTGTTGGTTCTTTCACCCACTGAGTAAGGAAATTATCCTCAATAAAATTAATCAATCTTTGTCCTTCTGAGTCTGCAGTTTTGTCAGGCCAGTTTATTTTAGCACAATTAAAATCTCCAATGATCACTGATAACTTGTCTTAACAAATGTTCGTTAAGTATTCATAAAATTGGTCATCTGTCTCCCGGAGCTGATGTGGACTTCTATAAACTAAAATAACATATAGGTTCTTTTTTTGGTTTATTTTAACCGTTACCATTTCAAAAACAGTCAGTGTTACATTCTACAGGGTGCAAATCTTCGCGTACATATAAAAGAACACCTCCACCTTCTCTCTGTAATCTATCTTTATGAAATAACTTGTATCCTTTTAACTGGAATTCTGAAATAATATCACGTGACTCTGTATGTATCCATGTCTCAGTTATTCCTATGATGTCGTACTTTTTGGTTAATACCAGCGCTCTGAACTCCGTAAATTTGTTTCTAATTGATCTTGCGTTAAAGAATAGAGTTTTTAATGCGTTTAACTGATTTCTTCTGAATTGGGGCTTCGATCGTTTCCCTGGGGTTCTTGACTTGGTGCTTTATTTTTCATTAAATTTCGTAGGTTAGTTTGTAGCAATTCTCCATAATTCATTTTACCTTTTGTGGAGAGATGGATGCCATCCTGAGAAAACAAGTCTTTGTTGTGGATGAAAAGTAGCCAGGGATCAATAAATGTAACATTCTCCTTCTTGCAAAGATCTTCTAGACGATGATTTATCCTAATTGCTTGACTTAGATTTTCGTATCTCTCGTAAATTCTTGGTAGCACCCCAACAACAATTGCATTATCCGTTTTGGTCTTGATTGTTTTTATAATTTTCTTGTAGTCATTCATTATGCTTTCCGAACCTTGATAGTTTTTTCCGTTGAACACATCGTTGCTTCCAACATTCGCTATGATTTGACTCTCTTTGCTTTTCATCTCAAAGTTGTTTAATTGTTCTGTTAATTGCCCAATCTTTATTCCTGGATAGCATCGGAATTTGCGCTTTTTGATGTTCCAACTTCCAAAGTGATCGATTTGATTCCGAATTATTGAGTCACCAGCTAAATACGTTTCTTCCTCTTCTTCGCAGGACAATATATCATATCTATTTTTGGTTGAGATTGTTGTTTTTTTCTGAATGATTGGTTTGAATGGGCGCTTATTTCTGACTTGGATGAAATTGTCCTCGTCTTTTATGTTTGATGTATCAATTTTGTTAGTGAGAATTGCGACTTCTTGTTCCAGTTTCACGATTTTAGTATCTACTCGAGCTATTCTGGTTTCATCTTTTGTTTGACAAGCGCACTTCTTTAATTCGAGGGCATTGATGCGGTTTTCCATAGAGCTTATTACAGACATCCATTTTGCCTTTTCGATATCAAATTTTTCTTTTATTTTGCAGAATTCGCATACACTTCTCGACGTGATATTCTTAAAGCATTGTTCTTGAAAATCGATGATCCAACGTGTATTCTTGCATTTAAAGCAACAATGCTTCAATTTGGGGGCCCCGGGCATCCTTCTTTTTTATAATAACCTCACTTTTCTTCTATTTCACTTATGTGCACTTATACTTGACCACACCGTTTTATGCTTGATTCAATACACGTTAATTAAACATTAGATCCTACGGTAGCAAAAATTGGTATTTAGAACTTCACTTTATATTATAAAATTGCTAAACAATATGATAAGTACACTTACTTACAAATTTTAATTACAAAATAGATTTATTATTACAGACTAGTCGATTTTAAAAAGGACGTGCTAAAAACTAATGCCTATCAACCGTTAAATATCAACCGAAATGAAATCTATAATTCACTAAATCGAAGAGATATATCTTGTATTAAAGAAAAATTAGTATTTAAAACTTATCTTTATTCCTGAAAAATCACTACAAATAGGAAATATATACTAAATAAATTATGATTTTAAAACGAAATATTTTTAGGAAATTACTCGCTTAGAGAGAAAGATGAAGCAAAATGGCGCTGGCAGAAACACGAGGCGGATTAAGGGATTAAAAAGGCTCTGTTGTGATTGGTCAACAGCCTGTAACAGGACGGTTAGCAACAGGAAAGAACAGAATTAAACGAAAAAAAGGGTAACTCGAAGACAATATTGATAAATAAAATAATAAATTAACACTCAGAAATTACTTACAGTTGGGTGTCTATTGAAGATGAACTTAGGAGATGGCAAAAATAACAAACAAAACCGGCAGGATAGTGTCGATTATGTATTTATTTATATACACGCACACACACACAAAATATTTAATTGTAATAACAATGAAACAAATCTATTTTAAAAAAGAAAAAATCGCTTTAAATATAGGTAAATTATGTCAAAAAAGAATTTTAAGAATTAGATTCGAGCGCGCAACACTGAACACCTGCGAACAAGACAAAGGATGGCGGGCAACTGAGACAAAGGCTGGCGGGAAACTGAGAGAGAGAGAGAGAGACCTCCGCCTCATGCCAGTCTCTAGGAACGCATCCGGTCCGGAATGACATGTTAAAGATAGCGCACAGATGTCGTGATACTTCATCGCACACTTCCTTCAACACCTTGGGTAGAAACCCGTCCGGTCCAGGGGACTTATTTGTATTTAGATCAGCGATCTTTTTCTTTATTTCTCCTTCGGTGAAGTCCATTGCCTCCAGCTTTTCCCCCGAATAGGAATCCGTGGGCTGTTGGATGGGACCACATACTTTAGTAAACACTGAGGAGAAGTAGTCATTGAGAAGGTTAGCATTTTCTGCATCTGACTGAGTTAATGCACCCTCCTCGTCCACTAAGGGCCCAATCCTACGATGGATTGGTTTACGGCTATTTACATAGCCGAAGAACTCCTTGGGATTCTCCTTGCAGAGAAAGAGAGAGTTACAAGGAGTTACAAGGATAGTAAGTAGCTCAAAAGAACATTCGTTCGATTTCAATGGAGGTACTTTTTTTGTATTTATTTGCTACATCTAAACTTTTTATTATGCTTAATGTGCTACATTATGCAAGAGTTAACTCTTTTTTGTCAATTTGCTGTTTTCTCATAACTTACTTATTCTATATAATATTTTACATGCTAATATATATATATATATATATATATATATATATATATATATATATATATATATATATATATATATATACATTCAACTTAGATTAGGGTTTCTCGTCCAATATTAGAACATAAACTCGTTCTTTGTCTTTGGTTAATGATTCTGAGTTATAAGGAATATTTAGAACATATTTATGTCAAAAAGCATTTTATTATGATTTCCTACAATAAATATATTTTATAATAAATACAATTAATATTTTGTAAATCTTAAAATTAGCATACAAATTTTATTTTAACTTATTAGTCACGTCACATATTATGTTAGATTTCTTAAAATTTTGTCTAATTTCTTTTTAAAATTTTCTACTGTATCACATTTCACTACATCCTCTGGTAATTGATTCCACTTGTTCACAATTTTATACGCAAATGAGTTCCCACATATACTTGTGCGAAAATTCTTGGGTTTTATTTTCATTCCGTTTGATCGCGTAGTAGATGTGCTAAACTGAAACCAAATATTAGAGTCGACATTTTCTATTCCTTTTAGTATTTTAAACATTTCTATTAATTGACCTCTCAATCTTCTTGTTTCAAGGCTGAATAAATTTAATCTTTCTAATCTTGTTTCATAATTATAATTCCTTAGTTCTGGAATCAATTTCGTAGGCTCTGGCTTGTACTTTTTCTAACTTCTCAATATCTTTTCTTAAGTAAGGAGGCCAGGCTTGGGAACAATATTCTAATTGTGGCCTTACTAGTGCATTGTACATATTCAGAATTGTAATTTTATTTTTGAAAGTGATTTGGCGTTTTATATATCCAAGAATCCTTTGCGCTTTCTTTTCGACTTCGATGCACTGCCGTGAAAACTTTAGATCGTTTGTAATGTAGACACCTAGGTCTTTTTCATTTTCAGTTTTTTTGATCTCATTTTCGAACAGTTTGTATTCTCTCCTTGGATTATTATAACCAATATGCATTATTTTACACTTTTCAAGATTTAAGGGCAATTCCCATTTTTCCGTCCATCTTACTATTTTATCAATATCATTTTGAAATTCTTGAACGTCCTGTTCAGTAATTATCCCTTTTCCTAATTTACAATCATCAGCAAACTTAGAAATTTTCAATAGTAGGCCATCATCTATATCATTAACGTACATAATGAATAGCAAGGGGCCAAGGACAGAGCCTTGCGGGACGCCACTACAAACGGAAACCCATTCTGACGCTTGTCTGTTTATTACTACTCGCTGTTTTCTATCCGTAAGCCAATTTTCTATCCATTTTACAATTTCGCCTTTTATTCCAAAGGCTCTTACTTTACACATCAACTTCTTATGCGGAACTTTATTGTAGGGGAATGGTCCCTCCCCCCCCCCCCCCCCCCGTTCACTCTTGGTGCAGTCACATGGCGGTTACCGCAAAGACATCCGTCGAAGGCATCGGCGGGTTCAGTGCTTAACCGCAGTGTGGCACAACTCGGTGCCATGAAAGACCCTAAAGGTCAAAATGTAAGATCTCCCCCAGGAGAGTGAGATCCAGTTTAACGTCAAATAAGAAGATGGAGACGGGTTTCGCCCAATCTCAAAGGCTAACGAGGAGCCGATGTTTGACTTCGTGGGAAAGATCGTTTGGAAAAAGAACTCTCCTGGGGCTGTCCTCAAGCCCCTCCCTCCCTTACCACTCCCCCCAGTGGGGTGACGAGGTATAAATTAGGAACTCTGAGGAAAATCGGGGTAGTATACGTCAGGCCAGGTGACGAAGTCCTCGGATCCAAAACAGAGCTACCTAGACTGGATAGGTAGTATACGTCAGTCTCTAGGTGACGAATTCTTCGGATCAAACCGAACTACCTAGACTAGAGAGGTAGAGTACTTGGCTCGCCAGACCAAGAAGTACCCTGCAAGAGAGGCAGGGCTACCTACCTTAAGGGGCTAAGAAGAAGCTCATCCTTGAGCTAAGCCCCTGGTTATCAAACCAAACGATAAGTTAACTTTGGTAAGTTCAACTTACTCTCACCAGAGAGACTCCTCATATCCTGATGCACCTCAAACACCAGGGGTATTCCTCGTCCTTGAGAAATTAAGAAAAGAAGAAGGATTGGCTCCCCCTCGAGCCCGTTATTCGGTGGCCACACCGAACTCCTTAGTTAACTTGGTAAGGAACCAAGTTCAAATTATTCTTACCAGAGAAATTCCCCTCCGTTATACTCGCCCTTGAAGAATACTGGAACTAAGAAAAAGCTCATCCTCGAGCTAGTTCCCGGTTATCAAACCGAACTTTAGGTAACTTATTCTTGCCAGAGAAACCCCCCTTCGTTATCCTCGCCCTTGAAGAAGACCTTCCCCGAGTTCCGTCCTCGTCCATAAGGAAATAAGTAACGAAGGAGAAAAGCTCCTCCTCGAGCTCGTTACTCGGTGGTCACACCGCACTCCAAGTTAACTTGATTTAAGAACCAAGTTCGACTCACTCTCGCCAGAGAGACCACGACTGCCTAGGCGTTACATAAAGCACCGTATTGGTACTCGTCCTAGAAGAACGCCCTCCCCCCGTAAGAACGTGTGGACGCCCCAGCTGCTACCCTCGCCAAAACGACCGTGGAATTTCGCCTATCTACATCTGGACACACGGCACGCGTCGTGAGTCAATAACATTTCCGAGGCCCTTAAAACTCCAGATGAGTCCGTAAGCCTAATTCTTATATTAAGGTAAAATATAAGTTTATTTTGTGAATTAGTGGGCGCTTCTTTTATATCCTAACGTGTTTCGTAACGGCTCTGTTCGTTAAGATATTCTTATAATATCAATATATTAGACACACTTAGCACTCTTAGAGATAGAGAAAAAAGGGGGGGAATTCTACGACATTTATCAAATGCCTTTCGGAAGTCTAGATACAAGATGTCAACCGATCTATTATTGTCGTACAAGGTATTTATATAGTGAAAAAATTCTAGTAAATTTGTGAGGCAAGATCTCTTTCTCCTGAAGCCATGCTGAGAATCATTTAGGAGTTTATTCTTTTCTAAAAGCTCTACAATTGTATTGTATTGGAGAGAGAGAGAGAGAGAGAGAGAGAGAGCGTGTGTAACAAGGAGTAACAAGGAAAAAAAGTACCCTAGGAGACCTTACGGTCCATTCAAAGAGGGTACCTTTGGACTAGCAATCGAACAGGCACATGGCTGCTCAATTGTTTTGCGTCCCTGAACGGCTGCTTTTCAAAACTTTGTCTAGTCGTGACTTAAACTGGTCAACAGATTTACTGTTGACAGCTTCCACTGTTAGTGCGTGCCACTTACCGCAGATACTGTACGTGAAAAAATTTCAACATAGATTGCGGTTGTAACGCTCCAGGTTAAGTTTAAAGCCGTGATTGCGCGTTCTGTTCTCACTCAGTGCGAAAATATCCCGGTAGTAAACATTTTCGAACCCTCGAAGTATTTTGAAAACTTCGATGAGCTGACTACGCAGTCTACGGGTTTCCAGCGAGAACAGATTTAATTTCCTTAGTCTATCCTCATAACTTTTATGTCGGATAGAGGAAATCAGCTTGGTTGCCCTGGCTTGTACGCGTTCCAACCTTGCGATGTCCTTTCAAAACGAAGTACTCCAAAATTGTACGGCATACTCCAGGTGCGGCCGAACGAGGGAGTTGTACAGACAAAGTACTATCTCCTTGTTACGGTATACAAACTGGTGCTTTATGTAGCCTAACATCCTTTGGGCTTTCTTCTCTGCCTTGATGCACTGTTTCGAGAACTTGAGGTTGCTAGTAATAGTTACAACCAAGTCCTTCTCAGTGTCAGTGGATTCAATAGCAGTGCCCTTAAGGATATACTGAGATTGGGGCTTTCTGTGGCCGATATGCATCAATCTGCATTTGTTCAAGTTAAAAGGCATTTGACATGTGTCCGACCACTCCCCATCTTCCCAAGATCTTTCTGCAGGCGGGCAGTATTTCCATCCTTTGCAACGTTCATACCAAGCTTGGTATCGTCAGGAAATTTGTAAATATTCGCAACCATGTCACCGTCCATGTCATTGACGTAGATGATGAATAGTAGTGGTCCCAGGACAGAACCTTGAGGCACTCCGCTAGTAACGGGCACCCACTCAGAAGACTGTCCATTTACCACCACCCGTTGCCGTCTGCCACTTAGCTAGTTCTCGATCCAGCCGGCTACCTTTCCGTCTATGCATAGCGCTTGCACTTTCCGGAGAAGGCGGTGGTGTGGTACCTTATCAAAGGCTTTCTGAAAGTCTAATTAAACTACATCCACCGCCTTGTCCCGATCGTGCTCACTGAACACGAAGTGGAAGAATCGAAGAAGGTTCGTCAGGCATGACCGTTGCCTTCGGAAGCCGTGCTGGGAACTCCTCAGTAGCAGGTTTGACTCTAAATACGACGTTATTTTATCCACCATCATGCTTTCCATGAGTTTACCGACTATCGAAGTCAGGCTGATAAGTCGGTAGTTTGACGGTGGCTGGGGTCTCCTTTCTTGAAGATCGGAGTAACCTCCGCCTCACGCTAGTCTCTAGGAACGCATCCGGTCCGCATTGACATGTTAAAGATAGCGCACAGATGTCGTGATACTTCATAGCACACTTCCTTCAACACCTTGGGTAGGAACCCGTCCGGTTCAGGGGACTTATTCGTCTTTAGGTCAGCGATCTTTTTCTTTATTTCTCCTTCGGGGAAGTCCATTGCTTCCAGCTTTCCCCCCGAGTAGGAATCCGTGGGCTGGGGGATGGGACCTCACTCTTTAGTAAACACTGAGGAGAAGTAGTCATTGAGAAGGTTTGCATTTTCTGCATCTGACTGAGTTAATGCACCCTCCTCGTCCACTAAGGGCCCAATCCTACGATGGATTGGTTTACGGCTATTTACATAGCCGAAGAACTCCTTGGGATTCTCCTTGCAGAGTCTCGCCACTTAGAGTTCGTCAGACCGCTTAGCCGCCCTTATGCTGGACTTCACTCTTCTGGCTAGCCTCCGGTACTCGTCAAAGCACCCGAGATCTTCGATTGCCGGTACGCATTTCTCTTCTCCCAAAGCAGTTGGCCGATTTCTCGATTGAACCCCTTTGGTTGAACAGAAGACCGACGAAGGCATTTCAGAGGGATGCAACTTGATTGAAGACTCATGAATTTATTTTTGAAATTGTTCCACGAATCCTCAACCTCTTCGCATACCTCTAGCCTTACATCAGTCAGCACAGTACGAAGGCTTGCAAATTCTGCTCTTCTCAAGTCAAGTTTCCTTGATTGACTGGCAACAGACCTTACCTTCGGGATCTTGACGGTAAATCTAACTAGCTGGTGATCACTGCCTCCGAGGCTCTTCTCCTATAGAGACATCCTCAACGATATCATCCTTATAGGTGAAGACCAAGTCAAGAATATTGTCTCCTCTCGTCGGTTCTCTGACCCATTGAGTGAGGAACTCGGTGTTGGCGAACTCCAGGCGTAGCGCGCTCTCGCCACAGGCTGCTCTGGTTTCCCAGTCAACTTGTCTGTTGAAGTCGCTCATAACGATGCACACTCTACCTTGAACAAGCTCCCCCACAGCTGTTACAGTTTCCTGTCCTTCTCAACGGGTTAGGAATGGGGTCTGTAAAGCTTCTGATTGGATATAATGTTGAAGTTCGTAGATTTGATTGTATCCTTGACATACAACATTACACCGCCACCCTCTCTGTCTTGCTTATCTTTGTGGAAGGGTTGGTAGCCAGGAACCGTGAATTCGCCTTCAAAGTCTCGGTTTGAGGTTTTTATTCACCATTCTGTTATAGCTATCATTTCGGGTTCTTTCGTCGCTACGAGGCCACGGAGCTCAGGAAACTTGTTCCTGATTGACCTCGCATTGAACAGAAGAACTTTCAGGGAGTCGTCGACTGTAGCACTCCCTACGCTCTTCCGTTTCCTGGCTTGTTTGTTGGCGAGGCACCCCTTTTTGCGACCTCTGAGAAGGTCGTTCCTGGAGGGACACGGGCGTACTGGCGTACGTGCGCCCTCACTCTGGGCCGGATGTCTCTACGACATCCTGGATAATGTTCGACAGAAAGGCCTTTCCTTTAAAGGAAAGATGTACACCATCCCTTTGGTAGAGATCATTTCTCCTATAAAAGGTGCGATACGGGTCCACAAAAAAGACCCCCTCTGCCGTACACAAATCTGCCAGGCGCCGGTTTAAAGAGACATTCATCGAGTGAGCGGTCCGTGTTGGACCTCTCCTCGGGAGCATCCTGACTACCACACGCTTGCGGGTTTTCAGCCCACAGTCGCCCACGGCACCCCTGACGTGTGGAGGATTTTATCTGTAGGGCCTACCCTACCTCCTTTCAGGTAGAGGTCGTTTCCACTGACCATCAGAGCAACGACTGAGCTCTCAGAAATCTGTGATTTCTCAGCCTCTACTCTGATGTGGTGGTTACCACATCCTGGCAGGCAGCTTACCTTCACACTAGCGTGAAGGCGGGCCGCTAGCAGGGACTGCAGGCAGCGTGCTTGAGAATCACCAATAAGGGTGACTGTTGCACATTTGTCAGCAGGTGACTCATTCTTTGCCCTCGGAAGCGACTTGCCGCTTTCCTCTTGTATCTCTACATTTTTCTTTTTTTCTTCTTCATCTTATTTTTCTTGTATTCATGTGTTTTCTCTTCTTCCGTTTCTCTTTTCTTTTCTTCTCTTTACACTTTCCCTTGCGCACCAGTAACGCTCGAATCCTCTACACTGGGGTGAGCTGCATTAAGGTCGTTTTTCTTCTTTTTCTTTTTCTTCTTCTCATTGGCTCCGCATGGCAGAAGTGGGGCTGCCGATGCAGTTTAACCTCCTTGGACTGGAGTTACATCGGCGGAACCACCCAAGTCAATGGGACTTTCGTCTCGAGCTTGAGCTGACTGGGCCTCTAGTTTAGAGGCTAGCTCTAGGATTTTTTCCTCGAGACGCCGAATCTGAAGCGCATGCTGCATTTCTAGGGTCTGTACTTTACTTTCCAGCGCCCTAGATTTTTCGTCAGAGGTTGTGAAGAGATCCTTGAGTTCATTGCACTATGCCACTGCCTCTCGGACCTCTTCTTTAAGGATGCAGTCGGTGCATATACTTCCCGAGTGGCATTTCGAAAAACATCTTTCCGGGAAGTCCACGCACCACTCATCCTTCTGGCATATTGCACATGTATATTTGAGTGCAGCTGGACCTTTTTTCCCTGTCATTTTGAACACTTTCTCTCTTTCAAAACTTTGTGACCAATCGAAAGAAAAAAGGGGGCTAGTGAGTTCTCCCCGCGTGAGTCGCTCCTGCCTATCGATCGGAGACGTTTCGGATCTTTCAGAAGGCACGCTCCATGTGCTGCTGTTCGTCCGACCGAGTCGTCAAGCCTCGGCGTGCCGTGGCTCTCAACCAAGCAGCACAGATGGTCCCGGAAGGGGCCATCGATTTGTCACCAGGTGAACAACAACGAAGCACGCTCCTTACTAAACTCCTACTAGTTCCCTTCACAACGACCAGGATCTCGGAGCAGCGTTCAATGGATATCCCGCCCCACCAAGAGACTCGACCCAAGGCTTTTTATTGGCCTGGCAACCAACCTGGGAACAAAGGGCCGTCACCTCGGACCGATGCTACTAGAGGCACCCGTTAACGGGCACTGGGAACGGTCAATAATTACGCGCCAGGGAAGGGGTTAACGGGGCACTACCCTCATCCCATTCATCGTGCCCCAAGGCCTAGGACACCTCTAGTCCTAGTCTCTCGCAACCAGTGAACGTCGATTAGCGTTGTTTATAGAGGTTCCAAAGCCTCTCTTCTGACGCGTCAGGTAGCTGCCAGGTCCTTATATGTAGATAGAGGGAAAAAAGGGAAAGAGTGACATGATAGGAGTATGCTTTTTTTTGTTTTTTCTTTTTGTATAAGTGGGAGAGATAGGATAAAAGTTAAAAATGAGAAGGATAGAGTAGAAAAAGGAATGAATGAGGCACTTAGTCTGGAACCTCGTTTCCGACCAAATCGACAAGGGAAGCCCTACCATGGGTACCCAGAAGAAGTACCCCCACCGACATAGCTCGAAAAGTCAAAGGTGCACACAAGCTCTCTTCTCGCGACAAGGGGGCGTCACCTCTGCCTCTACTTTCTTTGAGAGAGAGAGAGAGCGCTACAAAGCAGGTAAGTACCATAGAAGACTTACGGTCCATTCAATGAGGGTACCTTTAGAGTAGCTGTCGAGCGGGCACATCCTGCTCAATTGCCCTACGTCCTCCCTAAACGGCCACTTTTTAAGACTTTGTCTAGACTTCACTTGAACTGGTCAACAGAATTGCTGTTAACAATCTCCATCGGAAGTGCGTTCCGGCTACCGTAGATATTGTACGTGAAAAATTTCCCGCACAGATTGCGGTTGTAACGCTTCAGTTCAAGTTTAAAGCCGTGATTTCTTGTTTTGCTCTCATTAAGGCTGAAAATATCCTGGTAGTCAATCCTCCACACGGTCATGTGTGCCGTAAACGACTGTGGGCTGAAAATCCGCAAGCATGTGGTAGTCGGGATGCTTTCGAGGAGAGGTCCAACATGGACTGCTCACTCGATGAATGTCTCTCTAAACCGGGGCCTGGCAGATTTATGTACGGCAGAGGGGGTCTTTTTTTGTGGACCCGTACCGCACCATATATGGTAGAAATGATCTCTACCAAAGGGATGGGGTACATCTTTCCTTTAAAGGAAAGGCCTTTCTGTCGAACATTATCCAGGATGTCGTAGAGAGGACCGAAAGGAGTATCCGGCCCAGAGTGAGGGCGGACGTACGCCAGTACGCTCGTGTCACTCAAGGAACGACCTTCTCAGAGGTCGCAAAAAGGGGTGCCTCGCCAACAAACAAGGTTAATCAGAAACAAGTTTCCTGAGCTTCGTGGCCTCATAGGACGGAAGAACCCGAAATGGTAGCCATATCAGAATCGTGGATAAAAACCTCAAACCGAGAATTTGAAGGTGAATTCACGGTTCCTGGCTACCAACTCTTCCACAAAGATAGGCCAGACAAAGAGGGTGGCGGTGTAATGTTGTATGTCAAGGATATAATCAAATCTACGAACTATAACATTATATCCGATCACGAGCTCCTAGGCGTTGACCTAGAGATAGGTCCTGTCAGATAGAGGACCCTGGTGCTTTACAGACCCCATTCATAACCCGTTGAGAAGGA
The DNA here is from genome assembly GCA_963969495.1 of Ceratothoa steindachneri. Taxonomy (NCBI): domain Eukaryota; kingdom Metazoa; phylum Arthropoda; class Malacostraca; order Isopoda; family Cymothoidae; genus Ceratothoa; species Ceratothoa steindachneri. The sequence goes on from OZ018320.1 coordinate 49,570,245, forward strand.
CAGAGAACTGTACCAGCTGCTGGGTGAGCTTGTTCAAGGCAGAGTATGCATCGTTATGGGCGACTTCAACAGACAAGTTGACTGGGAAACCAGAGCAGCCTGTGGCGAGAGCGTGCTACTCCTGGAGTTCGCCAACACCGAGTTCCTCACTCAATGGGTCAGAGAACCGACGAGAGGAGACAATATTCTTGACTTGGTCTTCACCTTTGAGGATGATATCGCTGAGGATGTTTCTGTAGGTGAAGAGCTCGGTGGCAGTGATCACCAGCTAGTTAGATTTACCGTCAAGATCGCGAAGGTAAGGCCTGTTGCCAGTCATTTAAGGAAACTTGACTTGAGAAGAGCAGAATTTGCAAGCCTTCGTGCTGGGCTGCCTGATGTAAGGCTAGAGGTATGCGAAGAGGTTGAGGATTCGTGGAACAATTTCAAAAATAAATTCATGAGACTTCAATCAAGTCGCATCCCTCTGAAATGCCTTCGTCAGTCTTCTGTTCAACCAAAGGGGTTTAATCGAGAAATCGGCCAACTGCTTAGGGAGAAGAGAAATGCGTAACGGCGATCGAAGATCTCGGGTGCTTTGACGAGTACTGGAGGCTAGCCAGGAAAGTGAAGTCCAGCATAAGGGCGGCTAAGCGTACTGAGGAACTCCTAGTGGCGAGACTCTGCAAGGAGAATCCCAAGGAGTTCTTCGGCTATGTAAATAGCTGTAAACCAATCCATCTTAGGATTGGGCCCTTAGTGGACGAGGAGGGGGCATTAACTCAGTCAAATGCAAAAAATGCTAACCTTCTCAATGACTACTTCTCCTCAGTGTTTACTAAAGAGTGTGGTCCCATCCCCCAGCCCACGGATTCCTACTCGGGGGAAAAGCTGGAAGCAATGGACTTCACCGAAGGAGAAATAAAGAAAAAGATCCCTAACCTAAAGACAAATAAGTCCCCTGGACCGGACGGGTTTCTACCCAAGGTGTTGAAGGAAGTGTGCGATGAAGTATCACGACATCTGTGCGCTATCTTTAACATGTCATTCCGGACCGTAAGCGTTCCTAGAGACTAGCGTGAGGCGGAGGTTACTCCGATCTTCAAGAAAGGAGACCCCAGCCATCCTTCAAACTACCGACCCATCAGTCTGACTTCGATAGTCGGTAAACTCATGGAAAGCATGATGGTGGACAAAATAACGTCGTATTTAGAGTCAAACCTGCTACTGAGGAGTTCGCAGCACGGCTTTCAAAGGCAACGGTCATGCCTGACGAACCTTCTTCGATTCTTCCACTTCGTGTTCAGTAAGCACGATCGGGACAAGGCGGTGGATGTAGTTTAATTAGACTTTCAGAAAGCCTTTGATAAGGTACCACACCGCCGCCTTCTCCGTAAAGTGCGAGCGCTGGGTATAGACAGAAAAGTAGCCAGATGGATCGAGAACTGGCTAAGTGGCAGACGGCAACGGGTGGTGGTGAATGGACAGGCTTCTGATTGGGTGCCCGTTACTAGCGGGGTGCCTCAAGGTTCTGTCCTGAGACCACTACTATTCATCCTCTACGTCAACGACATAGGCGGGACAGGGTTGCCAAGATTTCCAAATTTGCCGACGATACCAAGCTCGGTATGAACGTTGCAAAGGATAAAAATACTGCCCGCCTGCAGGAAGATCTTGGGAAGATTGAGGAGTGGTCGGACACGTGTCAAATGCCTTTTTAACGTGAACAAATGCAAAGTAATGCATATCGGCCACAGAAACCCCCAATCTCAGTATATCCTTATGGGCACTGCTCTTGAATCGAGTGACACTGAGAAGGACTTGGGTGTTACTATCACTAGCGACCTCAAGTTCTCGAAACAGTGCATCGAGGCCGAGAAGAAAGCCCAAAGGATGTTAGGCTACATAAAGCGCCAGTTTGTATACCGTAACAAGGAGATAGTACTATGTCTGTACAACTCCCTCGTTCAGCCGCACCTGGAGTATGCCGTACAATTTTGGAGTCCTTTGTTTCGAAAGGACATCGCAAGGTTGAAACGCGTACAAGCTAGGGCAACCAAACTGATTCCCTCTATCCGACATAAAAGTTATGAGGATAGACTAAGGGAATTAAATCTGTTCTCGCTGGAAACCCGTAGACTGCGTGGTCAGCTCATCGAAGTTTTCAAAATACTTCGAGGGTTCGACAATGTTGACTACCGGGATATTTTTACACTGAGTGAGAACAAAACGCGCAATCACGTCTTTAAACTTGAATTGAAGCGTTACAACCGCAATATGTGTGGAAATTTTTTCACCTAAAGTATCTGCGGTAAGTGGCACGCACTTCCAGTGGAAGTTGTCAACAGTGAATCTGTTAACCAGTTCAAGTCAAGACTAGACAAAGTCTTGAAACGTGGCCGTTTAGAGACGCAAAACAACTGAGCAGCCATGTGCCTGCTCGATTGCTAGTTCAAAGGTACCCTCTTTGAATGGACCGTAAGGTCTTTTAGGGTACTCTTTTTCCTTGTAACTCATTGTAACATTGTAAATGCCTTGAAGTATTTTGAAAACTGTGAAGAACTGACCACGCAGTCTATGGGTTTCCAACGAGAACAGATCTAATTCCCTTAATCTATCTTCATAACTCTTACGTCTGATAGTGGGAATCAGTTTGGTTGCCCTAGCTTGCACGCGTTTCAATCTCGCGATGTCCTTTCAAAATGGAGGACTCCAAAATTGTACTGCATACTCCACGTGCGGTCGGACACGTAAATTGGACAGAGTAATATTTCCTTTTTCCGTTTTTCAAATTATTGCTTTATATAACCTAGCATCCTTTGGGCTTTCTTCTCCACCTCAATACACTGCCTCGAAAACTTGAGATCACTAGTTATGGTTACACCAAGTCCTTCTCAGAGTCGGTGGATTCTAAAGCATTGCCCTTAAGGATATAATGAGATTGGGGGTTTCGGTGGGCCCATATGCATCAATTCCATTTGTTCACTTTAAAAGGCATTTGTTACGTGTCCAACCACTACCAAATCTTCCGAAGATCTTCATGCACCTGGGCAGTATTTCCTTCCTTTGCAACGTTCTTACCAAGATTGGTATCGTCGGCAAATTTGGAAATCTTCGCAACTACGTCACCATCCATATCATTAACATAGATGATGAACAGTAGTGGTCCTATAACAGAATCTTGGGAAACACTGCTAGTTACGGGCACCCACTTAGAAGTTTGCCCATTTAACACTACCCGTTGCACTCTGCCTCTTAGCCAGTTCTTTATCCAACCTGCTACATTTCCGTCTATGCCCAGCGCGCAGACTTTACGGAGTAGGCGGCGGTGTGGTACCTTGTCAAAGGCTTTTTGAAAGTCTTGGTAGACAACATCCACCGCTTTTTCCAGATCATGCTCACTGAAAACGAAGTGGAAGAATTATACAAGGTTCGTTAGGCATGACCGGTGCCTTTGGAAGCCATGCTGGGAACTCTTCAATACCAGGTTTGACTCTAAATACGACGTTATTTTGTCCACCATCATGCTTTCCATGAGTTTACCGACTATCGAAGTCAGACTGATAGGTCGGTAGTTAGAAGGATGGCTGGGGTATCCATTCTTGAAGATCGGAGTAACCTCCGCCTCACGCTAGTCTCTAGGAACGCTTACGGTCCGGAATGACATGTTAAAGATAGCGCACAGATGTCGTGATACTTCATCGCACACTTCCTTCAACACCTTGGGTAGAAACCCGTCCGGTCCAGGGGACTTATTCGTCTTTAGGTCAGGGATCTTTTTCTTTATTTCCATTTCGGTAGTTGGACGGCTGGCTTTGGCCTCCTTTCTTGAGGATCGGAGTCACCTCCACCGCACGCCAGTCTCCAAGATAGCATCCAGTCCGGATCGAAGTGTTGAAGATTGTGGAGAAACCCGTCCGGACCAGAAGACTTATTTGTCTTTAAGTCCGAGATTGTTTTCTCTACTTCGGCTAGGGTGGAGTCCATTTCTTACAGCTTCTTCTTCAAGTGAGACTCAATGGGCTGGGGGATGGACCACTCTCTTCAGTGAACACTGAAGAGCGTGGTGCATTTTCTGCATCCAAGTGCATTAATGCACCCTACCCTCATTTACCAAAGGGCCAATCGTGCGGCGGATTGGTTTACGGCTGTTTACTCTTCTCCCTCAGTAGTTGACCAATTTCTCGATTGAACCACCTTGGTTGAACGGAAGACCGACGTAATCTATTCATAGGGATAAATTGTGATTGAAGACTCATGAACTTACTTTTGAAACTGTTACACAAGACTTGAGCTTTATTGCACCCTTCCCATCTCCCATCAGCTAATCCTGCACGGAGACCTACGAAATCTGCCCTTCTCAAATCAAATTGTCTCGATTCTCGCGTTGCGTACTGTACCTTGGTTACTTTATCTACAAATCTAACTAGTCGGTGGTCACTATTACCGATCTCTTCACCTACAGAGAGCTCCTCAACGATGTCTTCCTCTGATGTGAAAACCAAATCAAAAATATTGTTTCCTCTCGTTGGCTCTATTACCCATTGAATTCCAGGAGTAGCACGTTCTCGTCACATGGTTCTCTCGTTTCCCAATCAACTTGTGTGTTGAAATCCCCTATGACGATACACACTCTGTCTTCTTGTCCTTATCAACGAGTTGGGCAGGAGGTCTATAAAGAGCCAGGGTCCTGTATTTGGCACGGACCTATTTCTAGGTCTACATCTAGGAGCTCGTGGTGGGATACGATGTTGCATTTTGTCGAGTTGAATGTATCCTTGACATACAACATCACACCGCCACCCTCTCTGTCTGCCCTATCTTTTTAGAAGAGTTGGTAACTGGAAATCGCGAATTCACCTTTAAAATCTCGGTTTGAGCTTTTCACCCACGACTCTGTTATAGGCTCGGCGGGCAATTTCCTATAATTTAATTGAAGTGGGCTGTGGCCTAACTGGCAACATGTGGATTGTCTTTTTTTACTTTACCCTTTGACTGTTTGCTTTCAATGGACCATTTAGGGTGCGCCCAACCCTCTCATAGAGTACAGTTCAAAGAATGAGTTTATTAATGCTTGCCACTGACAAAGGTAATACTGACAAAAAAGGAAAGCTCAACAATAATGACATTAACAACAGCCAAAAAAAATATAAAACACTCATAAAACGCTATCTCCAGGAACAACAGATAAATGAAAAAGCAGCAACTAAGAGCCATACCCACCTGCTCCAAGTGGAAGGACAGGGGAGCTTTCATCAGGGACACATATGTGCAATTACCACTAAAAAACGAATAATTAATTAGTATAAAAGTGAGTATCAAGTTCCAAGTACTAATAAGACCAGAAGTTGGAAAACAACGGGCAGACTGTAGCGAATCCCTTATTCCAAGTACTGAGCCAGGTACGGGGAGTAAAGCTCACACATATTAACACAAAGAGGACGCTACCAAAAGGTTGCGTATAATCGTGAATACCAAACAATCCTCACCGAATAATTCAGGAGAGCGCATAATTCAATGGAGCTGTGTCGCGCGAATGTTTTTGATTCAAATTTTAAACTCATATTTGAGTATAGGTCTAAAAGAGGATACGGGGCACGATGAAACACAAATTAAAATTCCATATGAACGTCCCTAATGTTCTCTGCCATAAAGCTCAAACGGCTTTCTTGATCCTTGTCATCCATACAATGATGGGAAGATCAAAACGCTGTAAGGGTAGGTCAGTTTAATCCAACACCGTGGTGAAAACATCAGCGGATTCTTTAAAGCAACCCCAATGTCAACAAATTCAGGAGAAGCACTATCCATAGCTTTTCGATTCGCAGTAACCGTGACATAAAGAAAATTACAAACCAGGGAAAGGAGATATTACAAAGCTTTAAGGAAAATTAGTGTGTTTTGAATCATCAAGAGTTACAAAATATTCCCCGAGCTAAGCACGACATGAAGTTGCCGTCGGCCGTGAAGGCAGACAAAGTGCCTGGAAGATATCTCTCCTTCTAACTTGAAGCGGATATATATATATATATATATATATATATATATATATATATATATATATATATATATATATATATATATATATATATATATATATATATATATATATATATATATATATATATATATATATATATATATATATATATATATATATATATATATATGTATATATATATATTTATGTATATATACGAGAAGCGGTCAATAAGTTTTGCAATTCGGATATAAGGAAACGAGATATGAGGAAAGTGTTTTATTATTTTTCAATATAACTACCCTCGACTTCAATACACTTGCACCACTTGTCCCTGAGGTTTCGAATTCCCGACAACCAGAAATATCCCGACTGCTGTTCAATCCACTCCTGGACGGTGAGCTGGATATCCTTATTGTCCCCAAACCGGCGTCCACGCAGTGCAGCCTTGAGCTGGCGGAATAAAAAGTAGTAGCTAGGGGCCAGATCTGGACTGTAGGGGGGATAGATGAGCTCCTTGAATCCGCACTTGTGCAGGGCAGCTTGTGCAACTCTGGCCTTGTTGGCAGGGTCATTGCCGTGGAGGAGAGAGACAACGCGTGTCAACTTGCCGCACAGCATCTGACGGATGCACTTCTTCAATCCAGCCAGTTCCTTGGCGTAATATTGGCCTGTGATGGTCCTTCCACAAGGCACATAGTCCACCATCAACACTCCCTCAAAATCCCATAAGATGGTGGCCATGATCTTCCCGCTGAGGGTTGGGTCCGGAACTTGATGGTGGTCGGAGAGCCCCTATGGCTCCAGGCCATGGTTTCGAGCTTGGTCTCGGGATCCCAGTGATGGACCCACGTTTCATCACCTGTTACTATGCGTGACTCGACCCCCGCCGGGTCTTGGTTGTACAGGAACAGCAGCCCCTCCGAACTTTGACGACGTTGAAGTCGATCATGGGGCATGAGGTTTTGTTAGGTTTCTAGGGACCCAACGGGCAGAGACCTTGGTCATGGCCAAATTGTTGTGGATGATATTGATAACACTTCCATGTGATATTCCAAGTTCTCGCTCGATTTCTTCGACCTTCACCCGTCGATTTTCGAGGATCATCCTCTCCACACGGGCCACATTGTCCTCGTTGGTGACGTCTGATGGGCATCCTGGATGGGGGTCATCTTCAAGGGACTCATGACCATGGCGGAACTCCCTATTCCAGCGAGCAATGGTTGCATAGGAAGGGGTGGTGTCGGTGTACACTGCAACCATGCTTTCATGGATCTCTTTTGCATTCTTGCCTTCCTTGTTCAAATATTTGATTACTGCGCGGTGCTTAACGTTCTCCATTGTTGAAAAATTTGTGACGGCCAATCTACGATCAGCTACTGCTTCTTAAATAGACGAAGCAGGAGCGTGCGGCTGCAGGGTCCTGACTGGTCATAGCTGACCTAACATCCCACAAACAGCCATCCCCTTTCCTCTGTTTTGCCCTACCGATTCGCAAAACTTATTGACGGCTCCTCGTGTATATATATATATATATATATATATATATATATATATATATATATATATATATATATATATATATATATATATATATATATATATATATATATATATATATATATATATATATATATATATATATATATATATATATATATATATATATATATATATATATATATATATATATATATATTTATATATATGTGGAAAACTCACAAATTATCGCGTGAGTAAGCAATAAATTCAACAAAGCCCACAAGAAAGATTAATACGAGGATTCCAAGTACTTTCGAACATTATTTCGAGTTCTTTATCAAGGAATAACAGAAGTATTGAAAGTTGCATATACACACACACACACACACACATATATATATATATATATATATATATATATATATATATATATATATATATATATATATATATATATATATATATATATATATATCGATGAGGATTGCTTCTAGAAAGCCTAAATTTAATGTTCAACAGAAATCCCAAGGCGAGGAAAATGGCTGGTATCATCCTTTTTATTTACCGGCGACGTTTCGACCACAATACGGTCATCTTCTTAGGCCTAAAATATAAATAAACGAAACAAAATATTTTGCACTATTAAGAGAGCACTCTGCTAAATTTACATCTAGAACTTTAATAGCTATTATTAGCTTTGAATTGCAACTTTAGAGTTAAAGGGAATATTTCGAGATGGGGCTCAAATTTACAATAGAAAGACTAGGGAAGGATTTTCAATATTTAAATTAGTTAGCGAGTATATAATTGCTAAAATCTATTAAAGTAAGGGAGATTTAAATTATAAATCTAATGATTATATAAAACTGTTTTAAAATGAATTTTAAACGAATAATTGAATGGAAAAAATTGGCAAAACCTATTATACAAAATCACAAACCTTGCCAAACGGCGGTTCGGCGTGGTATGCTGCAGCCACAGCCTATCGCCCACTGAACCCATCCTTCCAGCAGCCCAGAGCGAACGGCGTGCTGCTACAGCGTGTGAGGCTGGGCTACTCCACGCGGGAAGAGCTACACGCCGACTTTGTGGCAGGGAGGTGTGAACACTGCGGCGGCCGCTCCCGGCGCCCACTGGTGCACTACCTCCTCTCCTGCCCAGCCACCGCCCGCCTCAGGCCAGAGCGAGCGCCAGCCCCTCCCCCTGTAAGAGGCGCCCTACTCAGGGCGCGAGAGGCAAGAGCCGCCCAGGTGGTCCTCTACACCCCAACTAACGAGCTGCTGGAGGTGCTGAGAACAACACCCCCTCCGCGCTGATCGCCGCTCGCGCCCAGCCGGGCGACAGGTGATGAAGACCGACGCCACCCACTTGCAGCAGATAAGAAACGCGTGGGACGCTCCACCACGTCTTACTGCACGCCAAACACTGACGGGCTGCCCGTTTTGTGCAATGTGTGCATTTATACATGTATTTATACTATTGTATCATATTATTACTGTATTTGTCTTTTTGTTTTTTTGTTTGTTTTTATTTTATTATTATTTGTATTATGATTATGTATAAATGTACGCTATTGCACAATAAACCTATACAATAACAATCAAACGAGCGTGTTACGTGCTCTGCCAAACGAGCGTGTTACGTGCTCCAGCCGACTCCAAAGCACCAAAACTGCGCCACGCTACCCACATCCAAACGAATTCAGGTAACAAGGAGGGGAACCGACGAGAGATCATTATTTAAATTCGGGGAGATCTGTTTTATATAAAGTGTTTCTAAGATTCGAAGGGTAATAGGGCATTTGTGCGAATTCAGAATTTCAAAGTTATTTAAGGAGATATCACTTTTACACTTTATTACGTGATCTCTTATCGTTGAATTTTCTTTGGTTTCAAGGATCTTACCGGTTCTATTACTTATACCCATATGGGAAGAGAATCTTGCCTTCAGAGTTCTCACGGAGCTTCCGATATATTTGCCTTGGGAACATCCAGGACATTTAAATAAGTATATAATCGAACTCCGAAGACTCTTTGGAACCGGATCCTTTATCGTAAAGAAGGATTTTATATTGATTTTGTTGACAAAGGCAATTTGAAATTTTATTTGACAGAACTATTTCCTTAGCAATATGTGTAATTTTCGGCTAAGGACTTTATTGTGAATACCCAGCTCTGGCATTATTAAATAATGTTTGTCTTTTGCCACTGTTATCTCAGGGTGGCTTGGTTGATACAATCCACTTAAAAATGTGCGGATTGACTCTTCTACAATAAAAGAAGGAAAACCATTGTGCATAAAGAAAGATGTAAGGTACTGAAATTCTTTGTCTATAAAAATGTAGGATGAACAGAGATTGTATGCGCGGTGAAGAAGGGTCTTAATGGATGAGATTTTGTATTTCAAATCTAAACAACTAAAAAAGTTTAATCCTAACCTCGTATTAGTCGGTTTCCTATATACTGATGTTTCTAGATTATTTTGTTTTTTTCCTTATTAAAATATCTAAAAAGGGGAGGGTGTTATCACTCTCAGTTTCCATTGTATATTTAATACCAGGGTGGATGGTGTTTAAAAAATTAAGAAATTCTAAAGCTTGATCTCGTTGTTTAAATATAGCTATGGAGTCATCTACAAAACGTCTATAGAAAGTTGGCCTACATGAATCAGGAACTTCAGAAAAAACCCTCTCCTCCAAATGAGTCATGAAAAATTCGGCTGCCAAAGGGAATTACTATCCACATTATCAAGGAATGAATATACAATTACCAACTCGTACAGTTTTCAAGCAGAATTGATTGCATATAAAGCAAATTCCAGTAGTTTTTTGGTGAGTTACGATATTCAGTCACTGTTTACAAACATACCAGTTAATGAAACCAAGACTATTATTTTAGACAGAATTTTTAAGGATTCACCAACTTTCCATGGTTTCAGTAAATCAGAATTCAAGTCTTTGTTGGACCTTGTTTTTAGTGGGTCGGTGTTTACCTTTGATGGCCAGATTTACCAACAAATTGATGGAGTTGGTATGGGGTCCCCAATCGGCCCTTTGGCAGCCGAATTTTTCATGACTCATTTGGAGGAGAGGGTTTTTTCTGAAGTTCCTGATTCATGTAGGCCAACTTTCTATAGACGTTTTGTAGATGACTCCATAGCTATATTTAAACAACGAGATCAAGCTTTAGAATTTCTTAATTTTTTAAACACCATCCACCCTGGTATTAAATATACAATGGAAACTGAGAGTGATAACACCCTCCCCTTTTTAGATATTTTAATAAGGAAAAAAACAAAATAATCTAGAAACATCAGTATATAGGAAACCGACTAATACGAGGTTAGGATTAAACTTTTTTAGTTGTTTAGATTTGAAATACAAAATCTCATCCATTAAGACCCTTCTTCACCGCGCATACAATCTCTGTTCATCCTACATTTTTATAGACAAAGAATTTCAGTACCTTACATCTTTCTTTATGCACAATGGTTTTCCTTCTTTTATTGTAGAAGAGTCAATCCGCACATTTTTAAGTGGATTGTATCAACCAAGCCACCCTGAGATAACAGTGGCAAAAGACAAACATTATTTAATAATGCCAGAGCTGGGTATTCACAATAAAGTCCTTAGCCGAAAATTACACATATTGCTAAGGAAATAGTTCTGTCAAATAAAATTTCAAATTGCCTTTGTCAACAAAATCAATATAAAATCCTTCTTTACGATAAAGGATCCGGTTCCAAAGAGTCTTCGGAGTTCGATTATATACTTATTTAAATGTCCTGGGTGTTCCCAAGGCAAATATATCGGAAGCTCCGTGAGAACTCTGAAGGCAAGATTCTCTTCCCATATGGGTATAAGTAATAGAACCGGTAAGATCCTTGAAACCAAAGAAAATTCAACGATAAGAGATCACGTAATAAAGTGTAAAAGTGATATCTCCTTAAATAACTTTGAAATTCTGAATTCGCACAAATGCCCTATTACCCTTCGAATCTTAGAAACACTTTATATAAAACAGCTCTCCCCGAATTTAAATAATGATCTCTCGTCGGTTCCCCTCCTTGTTACCTGAATTCGTTTGGATGTGGGTGGCGGGGCGCAGTTTTAGTGCTTTGGGGTCGGCTGGAGCACGTAACACGCTCGTTTGGCAAGGTTTGTGATTTTGTATAATAGGTTTTGCCAATTTTTTCCTTCAATTATTCGTTTAAAATTCATTTTAAAACAGTTTTATATAATCATTAGATTCATAATTTAAATCTCCCTTACTTTAATAGATTTTAGCAATTATTTACTCGCTAACTAATTTAAATATTGAAAATCCTTCCCTAGTCTTTCTATTGTAAATTTGAGCCCCATCTCGAAATATTCCCTTTAACTCTAAAGTTGCAATTCAAAGCTAATAATAGCTATTAAAGTTCTAGATGTAAATTTAGCAGAGTGCTCTCTTAATAGTGCAAAATATTTTGTTTCGTTTATTTATATTTTAGGCCTAAGAAGATGACCGTATTGTGGTCGAAACGTCGCCGGTAAATAAAAAGGATGATACCAGCCATTTTCCTCGCCTTGGGATTTCTGTTGAACATTATATATATATATATATATATATATATATATATATATATATATATATATATATATATATATATATATATATATATATATATATATATATATATATATATATATAACGGGCCCGTAGCCAGGACTATATTTTGAGAGGGGCTATTTCCATTATAGGGAGGGCTTAATAATTGCGGTACAAAAAATACTGAGAGTGGAAATGGCGGGGTGTTGAGGGTAACGATTGGTGAGTGCAGCCAGTTCTAAAAGCTCAGCGATTGAGAATTAAAGGGATATCAACAAATTAAGAAGAATCTGAAGCAATTTTGAGGCTAAAACATATATTGAAAAGATGATGATTACAAATTCAAATAAATTCTTTAGGCAACAATCTAAAAAAATCTTGTTAGTTTTCATATAACACCTCACTGTCATTATATTTATATTTTCCCCCAATGATCACGCAACTAAACGCAGACTTGATTGCCGAAACACTTCCATGATTTCAGCTACAGAGATTGCAGCAGTTTTTTCTTTTTCAAATCCCATGAGGGCAAATATGGAGTTAGTAGTCTTGTTACAGTTGAAAAGGTTGCTTCACATGTAGCAGAAGATTCCCAATAGTCAAGGCAGCACAGAGCAGAGTCTGCAAGTTTGGGAAAGGTGTTTGGAGCTCCATTCTGCGAAACTATTTCAGAAACTTGTCAATCGTACTTCTGCTCTCTTGACATGAAGATGTAAGCTGCTTCTGAGCCATGCTTCGAACAATCTCGAACTCATGACATAGCAAAGACAGGTCAATTTCCGCTCTTGTTTTGCTGACCAAATCAGTGAGGGGTTGCAATTGGTCATGATAAAGAAACTTCACAGAGCATGGTAACAAGGTGGAAATAGATGCTATCAATTTGCTGTTGCACTTAGAAAAACGCTTCTCCAACTCGCTGGTGAGTGAATCTAGTATTTCAAAGTATATAGAGATTAGTGGTTGATTTTTGTCTTGTCCTGTAAGTGCAGTCACAACAAAGGAGTCCAGATTACGGGGAGGTTTTCGAACTCGTTTTCCTGGTTGTGAAGGTGCCTCAGGTTCCTCATTTCCACATTTAAGTTTGCATAATTTCAGTAGCTTTGAAAATTTATCATTAGTTCGCATCTTGTATATGGCACTAACTGGTTCAGTGACGATTTGGTAACCGTTAATGACTGAGCACTCTCTAGATTGCAGCATTTTATCAGCTGGCTTTAATGTGCCAAGTACTTCACGCATGGCAATTCCTGAGAATACAAATTTCTCTTGGGATAAGAGCCTCTTCAACCCAATTGCATCACTGACAGATCAACAGGACTATTCTCAGTGAAAAATCCACTGTTGAGATGATTGTGTCATAGTTTTCTACGATGATGTTAGTCGTCTTGAAATGTCCACTCCGGCGATGTTCCATCAAATGTAGTCTGCATCAAACTTCTTCAACTCATGAACTCTGAGAAGAGTTTCGCTTACATTTCGTGGCCCATGCCTTCTGACATACTTGACTACAACAGAAAGAAGCTTAACTCTAGCTGAGTCTCTGCTCTCATCACATTTAATGGTGAACAACCCAGTATCTGTTGTTTGTATCTCTTTCAAACACTTTTCTTTCACTAACTGCGCCATCAATCCAATCGCATCGTTTTGAAAATGTGGAGATGTGTGCTTTGCATTTTCTGGAATTGATTTAGTGATTTTAGCAAATTTTTCATCTATATTCATAGTGTACTCTACCATTTTTCTAAATAATCCTGAATGCTGCTCACCAATTTCTTCTTCACTCCCTCTGAATGGAAACTCATTTGTTGTGAGGAATTTTATTATTTCAAACACTATGGATAGATAATACCGATTATTTTCTAATTGGCTATCACAAAGAATTTCTAGCGCACCACCTTCTTTCACAAACTTTTTTATAATCTACCCATGCAGTCATAGCAAGCATATTGGACTTTGATGCAGTGTGCTTGGAAAAACCCTTTCCTTTCTCTGTTGCAGTTTTCCAATTTTTGAACCCTTCTGTGGTGTATATCTTATCTCTATCATTGGTAAGATACTTTTTGCAAGGAAAGCAAAAGTATGAGTCCTTCTCGACAGAATATTCAAGCCAAGCCAAGACCAGTCAGAGTACCATTTGTTTTGGAATGAACGACTTTGTTTTCCAAACACAGTCTTTGGTGAGTTCATTACACAAAGTTGAGTTGATCTATTGCCACCAAGATCAGATGGAAGTCGAGATTGAAAAACTTCACTTGAATCAGGGGTATCTGAAAGCTGGCTTGATGAGCAAGCATGCTATTGTGAAGCATGAGATTCAGTTGGAGACACTGTTGTGGACTCAGAGACAGTCTCAGATGTTACTGTGGTTCTCTTTGACATCCTTATCACAAATGCGTCCATTTTACCTAAAAGCAAACAAACACAAGGTATCAGACGAATAATTTTGTTTTAAGACTGACATGGATATTTAGCTACTACCTTCAAAAGTCATATTTGTATAATGGGATTTTTTTTAATTATTAAAGGGCCACCAGCAAGAGACATAAGCTGCTAAATATCCTATAAATTATTTAGTTTCATTACTGACGCCAACAATTTTCCTACTATCACATGTGAGTGGGTAGATAGAAGGAGTTAAATTAATATAAAAGAAACAGGAAGATTAGTCATCTTAGCTCCTGTTTGGTTAAGTTGGTTAGGTTATATTATTTAATTTAATTTTTCACTATTTTCTAATAATTTTGGTGCATTTCAAACGATTCTGCTATTTATTTCCATGGTAAATGCCTCGTTTTTAAATAGACTTACTAATATTCAGGTGGGTCTATTTCAAAAAAGAGGCTTTAACATTAAAACATTTATTCAAACCATTTGATACAACAACATTTTCTACTGACATAACATACAAGATTATTGGGTATTTATAGATAGTTTTATGGATAATCCTGACAAGATCTTCGCAGCCTACTTTGCTTTAAAACTTTAACAATGGCCTTTTTAAGCAGTTTAATAATAATTTATGAATTTACTTTAGCGCGAAATGCATTTATTATAAAGATATTGTTATTAATTTTAATACCAATTATTTCGTACTTTTTACGATATCTTAATGTCACAGCAAGTTTAAAACTGAAGACATACAAAAACATCGCCGTGATAGTTGTTGTCAACATACGCCTATATAAAATAGCTAGAAGCTGCTAGACTTCATTATTGTTGGAGTTTTTCAAACATATTAGTTTGAAGGGCATCAAAGTGTAATTTTACAAAAAACATAGAGAAATAAATTCAATATATAAAAGAACAATTAACATATGGGTAAATATATATAAACACAAAAACAGCGCTTGAAAAACAAAAAGTACGCTTATTTGCACTTTAAAAGTCAAAAAACAAATAAAAATATACTATATGTAAATAATATTTTGATTATTTAATAATTTCAAAGAAAATACAAAATAAATATTAATTAAAAACTAAAATATTAAATTAGTACATTCGTGGGGACATGTGGTTGGAATTGGTATTTATATCCCCGCAAAAATTATTTTAATAAATTTGATCTTACCTCACAAGGATTATTTTTATAAATTAATCCTACCTTGATAGATGAACTCTATTTGTTAAACATTATATTACAATAGAATAAAATGCGACCAAAAAACACACGATAAGAATACAATCGAGTAAAAACCTGCAATTGACAACGCAACAATGTCAATTTTAATAATACACTTTCGCGACATTGTCATAAATAAATAACTTATAAAAAAATGATCATCAACACAAATTTAAATTAAATTTAGGTTAGGTTAAATTAGGTTTAAATATATAAAAAATAAAAACAAAATCAAATAGTAAATTGGTAAATATTAAAAACTAAATGCTAAATAATTTTGGGGGGCTAAGCACCCCCATAGCCCCCCGTGGCTACGGGCCCGTATATATATATATATATATATATTAGGGTGGTTCTTATTTTTTGTTTGACTTTCGCATTCTTTACCTTTTACCCCTTTAATGTATTCCATTTCATGAAAAAACGAAGTAGTTAAAATTTTAGTGAAATTGGATTACTCATAGGGTGTGCTCAAAGAAACACTACTGTTCCTAACTGCCATAATGCGATGAAATACAGTGCTGATTATTGATAACTCAAACTCACAACATTATCAACATTACATTTCTCCAGTTAAAAAAAAACTAGGACACTGCCGTTCAAATATGAAATTGTAACAACAAAATAAGGTCTAATATGGCAGATCTTTGCTATAGTCCGACGAGTTCATCAACAAAGGCAATCATACAGATGTCCGGAAACAGCTTTCGGTGCTCTCTGACGACTTGCATAATTAACTGTGTCTATTCTTAAGTCTTTGACAGGAACCCATTATACTCCTGGATAAGCGCTATGCCTCTCTCTGCTGCGTTATTAGTCACATTCAAGCTCTTAGCAATCTTCTCTGCGGTGATGTATGTTATGTTGTGGGCCCAGGTACTGGGATCTTCAGTTAAGAACTCCTGATTGAAATCTAGAATATCGAAGAACTTCCGAATATTTTTTGTGACAAAATCGTTCAAATTCTACATTTCAATGGTTAGCAGATCCACATTCACCCTCTTCAGTGACTCCTGTCTCCTCCGTTGCTCATGGCAGTGACCATCGCCTTATTCTCCTCTCAGCCACACTGACAGCTGTATCAAAGAAGGCCAGTGTCACCAACTCTTCACTTAAGTACCAGAGGTCGTTAGAGAGCTTCCTGAGGGTACCTTTTGCGGGTTTGTCATCAGTAGCAGCAAATGACTTAAGGAGTTCTAGATCGCTTTTTGTTGCAGCTGTTGAGAGACGGCAACGTAACTAAGGCTTCATTTACATAGTGCTTCACTCCAAAGACACAGACTGTTGAATCTCTTGAAGATACCAATGTCTGGACCGGATGATGGGCCCATAATGACGAGAAAATCCTCTTCGAGCAGTATCTGGAGAATATGATGGCGACATGCCAAGTGCAGCAGGTCCTTTCCCATCATCTGCTGAAACAAACAAAATGCAGGCATCATTCTTTGTGCCTGTGTTGCTCGAAGTTGTGTCGAAGCAAATGGAAGGAAGCCAGTTCTCCAAACCCCAATCTGCCACATCTTTCGCCATTGCTTGACCAGTTCCAGCTGGCAACTTAGATACGCAAAGCAACTGTTCAACGCCTTACCCAGACACAATGATGGGGAACCTGGCCACTTTCTCATCTCCTGTCAGTTAAGAACCATGCAATCAACACCAAAGAGATTCATAAAATGAAGAAGGCCAGCGTCCTGTCCTCAAGAAAGTCAAATAGTCCACAAGACAGTGCGCACGAACGCGTTCTCAATACAAGGGACAAGAGGTACGACGCTGCTCGTTCCGATACGGAGAGAGGTAACGTGCGTGAAGTTCATCCAAACAAGGACATTGAACAAAATATTCCGAACAGTCTGTGCGAGAACGTACTCGACTCAATAAGGTGCAGAAGAGCGCTCCATTAATTGGCGGTGCGCCCCACGAGTGTGCCTAATTGAAAGACGACATAAACCGACCTGAAGCCATCGCGACATTGTGGGGTATGTACATTGTAACAGTCGCGGCCCAATAACATTCAACTTTAAATTTTCCTCGCCGTCTCCTATCTTCTGTGCTAGGCAGAGCGGAGGCCTTCCCTGATTCCTGCGATGTAGTCTGTGAGGAACAGCGAAACACTGGTCTGGTTGCTTAGTCGAGGCAGACTCTTTGTTGGCCTCATTCCCCGCGTTCTCAAATGTCCCGGAACCCAGCAAAAGATAATCTAGACATTCGCCCTGATCGCAGCAACCGTTGTAACACGGATACCAGGAAGAGGGGCTGCCGAGATTCCAATTCGCCGAGAGCACTCAGTGAGCCTTATTGGTTGCTAAAAATCATAATTAACTTTCCGAACCAGGCCCGACATGTATTGCGATTACCTCGGCCGTGAATACAGATGCAGCGCCTGGTAAAGCCCCACGCTCTTTAAACGGAGTGAATACGGCGTGGAAGTCGACCCTCTAATGTGATTTTGAGCCATAAGTGTACACTGGCACGAATCAACGTAGCACGAAGTAAGCTAAAAAATGGTCGAACGCAATACTCACACAGCTGTAGAGACTTTGGTACCAGAGACGTAGCGACAAATAGTCCAAGTTAGTATTCCAGGGGGGCATCTTAAGGAGAACCAGAGGTGCCACCGGCCCGAGAGCTACAGCGAGTTCTCAAAGGAGTTTCCTGTTCCTAAACCTAAAGGACTTATGGTATGACTAATGTCTCTCGGCGGCATAGGTACCGTCGAGAAAGGCCTAGGCGCGCGCGTGCAAGTCCATAAAAGACTGTGTACGGAACATAGCGCGTGGCATGTCCCCGTCATCGAGAATAAGTCTCACAATGGCCGATGAGTGGAAGACACCGGTTGCCAGATGGAGACCGCTGTGGTGGATCGTAACTATCTTAAGCAATACAAGCTCAGATGAGAAGATTCTCATCGATAGAAAAGTAAAGCAGTAGCCCTATCAGAAACAGTCTAGTGAACCTCACCGAACGGAGAATGTCCATGACGAGTGTACGTGAAGCGTCGTGGAAACTAAGAGTAGGAAACGGGGCGAATCCACCACTTCAAGCGAACTCTGTTTAGGAACAGGTCTGGGAAACCGTCGACGGCAACATAAATGCACTACCTTAGTCTTGCCAAAAGAAAACAGAAACCAGTGCGCTTCTGCATAGTGAGAGATGCAATTCAAGGCCTTTTGGTATTGACGCTGAAAAGTTAGCATCATGGCTACGTATAGTGTAACGAGAAGATCTTCCGGCATCACCGAGGTCATAGGGTTGATGATTATGGGAAAGAGTATGGTACTGAGGACACTTCCATGCGAGACTCGCTTTTCCCTCGCCGTTGGAATGGAAAGGGCTAACCCAAACCGTAGGCGAAACTGACGATCTCTGTAAAAATGACAGGTAAAGATTGGGAGACGTCATCTCACCCCCATCGCTTAGAGAATCTCTACGATACTGTATTGCAATGCACTATCATCCACCTTCTCTCAATTTGAAAATAAGGTGACCTAATGCTGTCTACGAAGGAAGGCCTCGCAGATAGCATTTTGTAGACAGAGCAGAGCATCTGCCTTGGAGTGGAACTTACAAAAACCGCAGTAGGTTAGAGCAATTGGGCGAGATCTGGCTGAGTTAAAGTGATCTCTCTCTGGTTTGCGAAAAGAGAACACAGTAGCTTTTCGCTAAGAGGCTTTGAGGATACTCTTTGTCCATATTAGATTGAACACATTAACATAAATGCATACCCTCACCTATGTGTCGAAGCGTGTCATGTTGGACATAGTTCGGAGAATGGGTGATGTCCGTCAATAAAGCCATACCAGAACGAACTCACTAAACGTAACCTTGTCATTGAATGGTTCTCCGCCTCTGGGGGTCAGTTCTCTGAGCGGCATTCAGCGACAACACGACGTGCAATTAATCCTGACGGAGCAGCAATCTTAAAAAGAGAATGTGGGGAAAGTGGTCGTGAAAGACCCCACCGCAGATGCAGGGACAGATATTACGGGAACTCAACGACCTCCTGCACCGATATAAACTCCCCGACTTGGACAATGAAATCAGACATTTCATAAAATGCGGAATACTAGAAAGTTTTGCAGGCAACAGAGACTACCTGCTACAAAAAATTAGGCTTTACATCCGAAGAGCACAGGGATAGATCGAGGCAGAAAAATGAAGTGGTTCTCGAGCAATGATTTGTAAAATACACATTTAAGACACCTATATCCATTTCTATCGATCTGGACAGAAATGCATTGAGGCTTGGGAGTTATCATGTAGTCGCCCAAGAGGGAGTGTCTATCATTCAGGGAACCTAGATACGAGGGGTGGTCAATAAGTTTTGCGAATCGGTAGGGCAAAACAGAGGAAGGGGGATGTCTGTTGTGGGGGTGTTAGGACAATTATGACAAGTCAGGACCTGCCAGTGCACGCTCCTGCCTCTTCTATTTAAGAAGCAGTAGCTGATCGCAGATCGTTAGTCACAGATTTTTCAACAATAGAGAAGGTTGAGCACCGCGCAGTGATCAAATTTTTGACCAAGGAAGGCAAGAATGCAAAAGAGATCCATGAGCGCATGGTTGCAGTGTACACTGACACCGCCCCTTCCTATGCAACCATTACTCGCTGGAATAAAGAGTTCCGCCATGGTCGTGGGTCCCTTGAAGATGACCCCCGTTCAGGACGCCCGTCAGACGTGACCAACGAGGATAATGTGGCCAGTGTAGAGAGAATGATCCTCGAAAATCGACGGGTGAAGATCGAAGAAATCGAGCGAGAACTTGGAATATCATATGGAAGTGTTATCAACATCATCCATGACAATTTGGCCATTACCAAGGTCTCTGCCCGTTGGGTCCCTAGAAACCTGACGCCCCATGATAGACTTCAACCTTGTCAAAGTCCACAAGTCCAGAGTTGCACAAGCTGCCCTGAGCGAGTGCGGATTTGAGGAGCTCAACCATTCCCCTGTACAGTCCAGATCTGGCCCCAAGTGACTACTTTTTATTCCGCCAGCTCAAGGCTGCATTGCGTAGACGCCGGTTTGGGGACGATGAAAATGTCCAGCTCGCCGTCCAGGAGTGGATTGAACTGCAGTCGGGAGATTTCTGGTTGTCGGGAATTCGAAGCCTCAGGGACAAGTGGCGCAAGTGCATTAAAGTCAAGGGGAGTTATATTGAAAAATAATAAAACAGTTTTCCTCATATCTCGTTTCCTTATATCCGAATTGCAAAACTTATTGACCCCCCTCGTAACTGTGCCTTGATACACGCGTCAAAGTCTAATTGCCCTGGAATGTACTTAGAAATAACATTATACCTCCCACCCATTTCCATTCTGTGATGCTTGTGTCGAAAAAGCCTTAAGCCCTTTGAGTATGGGCAGGTTGCCAAATCCCAGCATTATCTCTTGCAGAAAAAAAACTCCTACGGAAACGGGAGACTAGCCTCCGCACCTCTTCCGAGTTGATCCGGAGTCCTGGGCAATTCTATTGAAAGAATATACCCTCCAGGCTTATCTTATGATGTCTACGTGGCCCCTCTTCGAGAAAAAACACTCACGGGAATGGCCATAAGTTTCTCGAGGCAGAACTCGGGCGCTGTTGGCCAAACAAGGCGCTTCGGCCGGCGGCGGTACCTCCTTGGGAAGATCCACACTCTGTGAACTACCCAATACAGTTTTGGTTGGGCGTGTCGGTGCCAAAGCTCCTTTGGTGTTGCCCTCTTTTCGGGGAGTAGTTTTGGAACTACCGAAGACTACCTTACGACCGCCTTTATGGGTATTGCCTTACTGTGAATCTAATGATTCGGTGGAAGCGCATGGCCATTTTGCCTTCCGGAAAAGGTCACGCTGGTGGAGGTGGATAGGAAGCCCTAGTTTTAGACGAGGCTGGGTGTGAACTCTTTTTGCCGCGACTCTGCTAGGCTAGCGCCCGTGTGTTGTGTAGAACCCACAGAAGAGTTTCAAATGAGCGTTGAAAAGAGCGTACTCGTAGGCATGGACCATACTCGTAGCCTAAACATTAATTTGGCCCGAAGAAATATTTATTGTCACCGGTTATGGGGTGCTCCTTTGGACCACTCGAAAGTTGGAAAAGAAGAAGCCTGGTGAATTCCGCCATCAAAAATAAACATCTCTTTACCTCAACCCTCGGTCCGGTCACCCTTTCACCCCATATAAATCGGTAATACCTTCGACCGAGCAAAAAGGTAACCAGAAACATGTACTCCTCGGACCGACAATGGGCAGAGTAAGCGAAAGCAAAATTCGCCAACTCCAAGAATACTCTCATCTCAGAAGAATAATGCCTTGCATACTCCATCACCCTCGACTTCCCCTTGCAACGAAAAGACCATTGGGAATTATTTAAAAGCTCATCTTTTTTCTATACACCTGGACAAGGTATGCAGCTGGATGAGCTAATATAAACCTCCCCAGATGGACTTAGGTGGAGCTTCCAATGCACCGATAGCACCCAGTGCACTTTCTGAGTTAATAAAGATCACAATCCGGTCTCCCAACCCGGCACGACGCGTTAACTCCCCTATCGAGTGATGTATAGCAACTTATTTGCCCGTGTAAACAGACGTATTGCCTGATAGAGGCACGCTGACTTCAAACAGAAGGGATGCGGCATGGAAGCATGTACCCTCTTCGGGCTTCTAGCAATCCGTGTATACTGGCGTGGATCAAGTGTGACACGAAGCGTGCTTCCCAAACGTTGAACGAAATGCTCCATGTTCTGGTACCCACCAGGGTGGCATTCTTGGCAGTACCAGAGCTGCCACCGACCCGCGAGCTACTTAAGATCTCGAAGAAGTTTCTTAGCCCTAAACCCAAAGAGATTAGGGCATGACTGACGTCTTTCAGCGGCATTGGCACCGTCAAGTTCGGCCGCCGCTGATGCAATAAGAGCTTTTGGCGTCTGAAGGAGACGCCGAAAACAGGCGTACAAGAGCGAAATTCACAGCGCACTGCACAGAGCAAGTGTCATATCCCTAGCATCGACAAATAGGCTTCCAAGAGTGGGAGTGCGGAAGTCACCTATCGCCAGACGAAGACCCGTGTGGTGAATCGTGCCCACCTGTCGCAATACACGATAGGCTACAGATGAGTAAACCTCGCATTCGTAGTCAATTTTCGAATGAACAAAGGATCGGTAGAAAAGCTGAGCTATAGCCTTATCAGCACCCCAAGTGTTTAACGTCATGGAAAGAAGAATGTCCATGGTACTCGTCACCTAGGATGCGAATATGGGCATCCCAGGTGAGAATCCGGTCGAAAACAAGACCAAGTAAACAGTACGAATCAACCACTTCCAGGAGAATCCCTTTTAGTAATATTTTCCGGTTGGGATCAAACAGTAAATGGCACCAGAATTATAATACTTTAGTATTGGCCAATGGAAACCTAAACCCTTGCGATTTTTCATAGCAAGAGATTCGATCATATGCCTGTTCTAGTCGACCCCCACACTTGGTATCTGTGCTTTACCAAAAGAGATCGAAGGGTCCTCTACGTAGAGATTAACAAGAACATCGTAAAGCATCACCGAGGTGATTCCGTTGATGCTTAAGTGAAAGTGTGTAACACCTAGGACACTTCCCCCCTGAACAGCCTCTTTATTCCCAATAGGAAGGAGCGGGATTCCCCCATCAATACGCTGAATCGATGATCATGTAGAAATTCTTTTATCAAAATTGGGAGTCGTCCCTTCCACCAGTCATGTGGAGGGTCTTCATAATGCAGTATCGACATACGGTATCATAGGCCTTATTTTTCCTCTGATTTACGACTTGCAGACTTCCATTTAACAAATTGTATAACTTGAACTTAGAATTCACAAGCTCGGAAATGGATTTTGTGAGGACAATACCTGTGATCAAGTCATTGAGGTCTTTGTGGTTGTGGTACTACTATTATCTTTCTTCCATTTGCTGATCTATTCTGATGGTGGCGGCACTCTCTCAAGCGAGATGGGTAGAATTTGCTCAGAGCAGTGTGGCACTAGGGTAATAGATGGTGGAAGGTCCGGATACATGATGGCAGATGGCAGCTATAAGTAATTAGAAAATAACGCTTTATCGCATAAACTAAAGAAGCAACAAAAGTTTTAGAATCTGTTATTAGGTCTCTGACCAAAATCCTATTAAGGACCTGTGTATCGTCCACATACAATGGGTTGACAGACAGAAACCCACAAACAATAACAGTCATCGAGTACTTTTTAGGGAATTATGCAGCGCAATCCCCAGAATTTTGCTCAAATGGTTGATAATATCCAGCAGGCCAGCGCGAGTTGAGTTGCACAATTTTTAAAAATGAATAGGAATTCACTAATTGCAAACTTTATAAATAAATTACGTTTTTTGATATATTGAAGTTTGAAAACTTATGTAGATCATTTTGATTTTGTCGTATGGTAGTGCAACATTTTGTATTTACATAAAATAAGGGTACATAACCGAGAGCAGTGGCGCTCAGAAACTACCATTTCTTTCAACCGAAAAGTTTGGCTATATTTGTAATAATAATATTAATAGTAATCATAATAATAATAATAATATCGTCAATCGAATTATAGGTGATCGTTCAATAAGTTTACTATCATTACTCACGAAGGGGTAATAGTAAACTATTCATGTACTAATTCTGCCAACAGTGCACTTAAAGCTTTAACTGTTAGGTGAAACAGCTTACGATTTATTAAGAGAGAATCTGAGGCAATCTGTGTACGATATGTGAGCTTATTCGTAGTCAGTGTGTTAATTTACAAAGTAATTTAACACATAATTAATGGCCGCCGCCTAGGGGTTCGCAAATCCCGACGAGGGATTATGATCTACATTCATTGTGACAGTTGGGCAGCTTCTAGAGATTTGAGCTTCTTCAAGGTCCTGGGAGGGTGAAGTACATAGTGTCATCTTTAGACCACTCAGCTTCACACCATCACCTATTCTCACTTCCTCCTGGGCATGTTTCGTAGAGGTCCTTGTTGAATTTCTTCATTTATTTTTTTTTTTAATAAAAACGTGTTAAACCACATACTACGCATCATTCTACCCTGTCTCCATTGTCTTATCTCGTCAGTTTTTTACCCATCAGAGCTTCTTTCATGCTATCCATCCATTTTTCCTTATTTACTCTGCACCTCCATTGCCATCACTCCTTCTCATATAGTGTTTAACCTTCCTCATGACGGGACCGTATCATTAAAGCCTAGATTAGTAGTTTAAAAAAATTCTAGCTCTCTTTAACTCTCACTGTTATATGTCTATATCTGATCCTATGCAACGCTGAGTTACCTGAATGAGGGAAGGATTCGTGTCAAGGTGATCCAGAGGACCACTGTACTATGAAGGATCTTTGGGATGAATTGTTCATTTGAAACAGGCTGTGCAAGACCTAAATATCGGATGTTTATACCGAAGTTTCTTTTTACAGGGATTGGATTATTCAAAATGCAATCTCGTCTCTCTTTAGAATATTTTGATATGTGGCATTTGAGAGCCATAGTTCACTTCATAATAAATTTAGCAACCACTTTCGAAACCCAAATGAAAGAATATTATGGTTTAAAAGGTTATCAGTCTTGCATTTGCTGTTTGTTCACTCCCACATTCTATTATTTACGAGATACGACAATGAAATTAATAAAAAAAAACTGTCTTCTTTCATATATTCGCAAAGAGCCCAGAAAAAAAGATGCTGAATTCTTTGCTCATGTTTTTCCTAAAGCAGGTTCAAACATCAGGGCCTTTGCCTTCTCGAATGCTATATCGAACATAGCACTCGTATTGCACTTTACTGACGCTAAGCACTTAGACAATATGGAGCAGAGGTATTGTCGTCTAATGTGGATACTATAAAGTTGTGTTAAGTTATTGGGGAGATTTGTATTGGTTTCGTAGTGTCGAAGTTTAGTGAGTGGGTTATCCCAGTCCCACTTCCTGGACATATATTTTATTACCGCACCGAAGTGAAACGGAGGTGAAGTGTATCCAATACACCTACCTTAGCCACTTCTGGTGAATAAGAATAACCCCGGTGAATACCTTTTGATCAAAACTAAGGTGATGATCCCCTGAGTGTGTCCCCACTCAGTAAAAGCCAATCATGGATGGATCGGTGTAATATTAAGATTTAAGCCGAGTGGATTGCTTAATAATTGCCAAAATAATTATTAAGCAATTACAAAATAATTACAAAAATAATCTTTAATGTACATGAATTTTAAATAAGCAACAGCGTATATAAATATAAATAGAATTAATCTTGCACTGAATAAGTAAGTCTACAAGAATGTCGTGGGGATCACTTGAAAATTACTCACTAGGATGCTTGCGTCTTAATGGCACCCGACAGAACGAATGGAATATTAATATTGAAATAAACACTGAATTAATCACTTCTAATACTCGAGGTTATGGGCTCGGGATGGGAAGTCTAGTTCACAAACAAACTGGGGATGTTAGGAGAGGAGATAATTCAATTAACGATACCTTTGACTTCGTAAGTATTTTTGGAAGGGACGGTGAAGATCTTCTTCTGGTGACGATGATCGCACCTAGTCCGGCCGTCCGAGGTTACCGAAAGAAAAGGTAATCCTAGACCGGTGATATACTGATCCTATGCCAGATCACGAAGGCGAGCCAAACTGTGACTCAAATCGGACTGCTTCTTCCTCGAAGTGATTATCCGATTATTCAGCTCACGGAGTGGGTAGCCAAAACCAATTACCTAGCTACGTCTAGGGTAATCCGCAGAGGGAGGTCTTGTGTAACCTCTGAATATGAAGGAGGGGGAGGAGGGTCTGCGAGAAGTTTGGCACCTACAAGTATCGTGACGGCTACAACCAATTCCCCGAGAAGTTCCTTTCTTGCATCGGGCAAACTGTTTCGTATGTGGATCAAGCTCCACCTCACAACGTAGGTCCAAGGTCTTCTGCCTGACTCCAGGGAGAAGTTTTCCTTTTATTTCCCTCGCGACCAGAGATCGAGAGAGAGCACCGAATTCTCATAAAATCCGTATCGCCACGCGAAAGACCTTTTCCATCTGTGGGCAGACATTATAAGTCCTTCACACCTTCGAGCCACGTCGGAGTTTACGATGGCGCGAAAAGGGGCGATATAGAATTCGAGGCTGGTGCATTTGAAAATATGGGAGGGACACGTAGCTTGTGTCGGAGTATTTCTGCGTACACTTATGTACGCGGTATTTAGACTTCTGTACGCAGCAAAAGACTTAGATGTTAATTTCACGATCCCTCTGACGGTCTCCAAAATGTCTTGCAAATTTGAACAAGTAGGATTTGAACCGATGGTGTTAAGTGAGTGGCGGGTCTGTTTAACGAATTCTCTCTCATGGTTTCGTAGGTTGGGTTAGGTGATCAGCGAGCTTAACACCATCGGTTCAAATCCTACTTGTTCAAATTTGCAAGACATTTTGGAGACCGTCAGAGGGATCGTGAAATTAACATCTAAGTCTTTTGCTGCGTATAGAAGTCTAAATACCGCGTACATAAGTGTACGCAGAAATACTCCGACACAAGTTGCGTGTTCCTCCCATATTTTCAAATGCACCAGCCTCGAATTCTATATCGCCCCTTTTCGCACCATCGTAAACTCCGACGTGGCTCGAAGGTGTGAAGGACTTATAATGTCTGCCCACAGATGGAAAAGGTCTTTCGCGTGGCGTAAAACAGACAAAGAGTACGAAAAAGAATATGAATATAAAACCAAAAACAATGAGATGAACACCAATCTCAGAGAAACACCTGTGATTCCCTATCACCAGGTATTTTATACCCTTCGATCTCCCGTCCACCAGGGAAATCCATCCCTATCTATCCATCTCTTACTATTATGTATATATATATATATATATATATATATATATATATATATATATATATATATGAGTACAATTGCAATCTTATATGTGTGTATATATTTTCCTTTCTTAACTTAATATATCCAATGTCCAATCCAATGTGGAAAAGGACAGCCAGGAAAAGTTATCATTACTCTTCGCCATTTGAAAGCTTATTCCAGCTATTTACCTTGGAATAAAGAATCCATATATATATATATATATATATATATATATATATATATATATATATATATATATATATATATATAGATGGAAAAGGACAGCCAGGAAAAGTTATCATTACTCTTCGCCATTTGAAAGCTTATTCCAGCTATTTACCTTGGAATAAAGAATCCATATATATATATATATATATATATATATATATATATATATATATATATATATATATATATATATATATATATATATAGATGGATTCTTTATTCCAAGGTAAATAGCTGGAATAAGCTTTCAAATGGCGAAGAGTAATGATAACTTTTCCTGGCTGTCCTTTTCCACATTGGATTGGACATTGGATATATTAAGTTGAGAAAGGAAAATATATACACACATATAAAATTGCAATTGTACTCATATATATATATATAATAGTAGGAGATAGATAGATAGGGATGGATTTCCCTGGTGGACGGGAGATCGAAGGTTATAAAATCCCTGGTGATAGGGAATCACAGGTGTTTCTCTGAGATTGGTGTTCATCTCATTGTTTTTGGTCTTATATTCATGTTCTTTTTCGTACTCTTTGTCTGTTTTTCTGTTTGGATTGTTCTTGGTTTGTGATGGTATTGCATGTTTTTGTTTGTGTTGTTCCTGGTTTGTGATGTTATTGATTGTGTTTTTCATTTTCTTTCATGTAGATTATGGTGGTTTCTTGTGGCGTTCAAGCCTTTGTAGGTGTTTTCTGTATCTTTTGTATTTCTTTCTTTGTTCGTTTATGTATTTTCAGTGTTCTTCTTATTGTACATATATTCTTTGCTTAGTTTATTGTTTGCCGTTGTTACATATGCGTAGTCTTATGTGTAGATTAGTTCTTGTTGTCTTTCGGTCTGTGCTTTACTATTGATGAAGTCTAGCGTTCTTCTTTGTATGTCGTTCAAGGGGATGTCAATAGGTCTCTGTCTGATTTCGTCCGCCATGTGTCGTAGGACTTTCTCCCAGATTTTTCGGCTCTTATTTGCAGTTCCAATTTAATTGGAGTCATTTGGATAATGTAATACAGGTCCATCTGCCTCCTTCTTTCCCTCCTCCTAGCGTTCGTTATTAAGAGTAATCCTTTATTTTATACCATTTGGGAGAGTCGCAATTTCTTTTTGGAACTAGTGTTGATAGGTATAGGTGGATACAGTAGCTTTGGTCTTATGAGCCCGTTATATATCTTATTTTTGTTGGTTATGATCAGGTTTTGGAATCTGAATAGCTTGGTGAGCTCGACCTTCGCTCGCGCTGCTGTCTGAGCAACGTGGCTTCCGTATCCATTTTTATCTATCTTTAGTTCTAGTACTTTCCCATCAGTGTTATATGGAATTCAGGCGTCATCTGTTTTGATATAGGCCCGTTTCCTACGAAAGAGTGGTATCACCTTAAACTTCTGGGTGTTAGTGGCGATTTTCCACCTTCTTTCGGACCTGTTGACATGGTCGATTTCTCTGGTTGTAATTTGTGCAATAAGTTCGCGACTTTTGAAGGGGGCAGTCATGATCTGAGAGATGTCGTCAGCGAACTGGACGTACAGCGACTCTTCCCTGACTGGATCGGGTAGATGGAGGGGGTATATATTGTATTGGAGGGGGCTTAGGCACTCTTCTTGCGGTACGCCTGCAGTTAGCTCGAAGTCTGGTCCCGTGTGGTCTTATATATGTATATATGCTATCTTGTCTGTCACGTAGTCACATATAATTTTTATTATTTGGGGTTTAATACAAGTCTTAGTAGTTTGTACTGAAGCCCAGTCCTCTATACTTTGTCAAATGCTTTCTTAACGTCTCTGAGCACCAGGTCAGCATACCTTTTTTGGATAGCAATCTTCGCCAGTTTTTTTGTGATGATTGCTAGCGCCAGATCAGTCCTTTTCCCTCTTCTGAATCCATGCTGGTGTTGTTTATGGAGGTTGTTATCCTCCATAAAATTTTGGACTCTATTAGCAAGGACTTTTTCGAAAACCTTGCCTGCCACTCCGAGGAGGAAAATGGGTCTGAAGTTTGCTGCTCTGTCCGGAGGTTTTCCGGCTTTTGGAATGAAGATCATTTTAACGATCTTCTATTCGTCCGAAAAATAGCCAACATTTAGGCATGCATTCATTATATTGACCACCCCCTCTAAGATGTTACGGGGGACGTTCAACAAGTTAAGTTTGTTCAATTCTGTTTATTCTGGCGCACTCTGTTTGAAGGTAGGTAGCATCGTTATGATTTCTTCTTCCATAATCTTCCGTCCATAACTAGTCATCTCTCTGTCAGCAGTTGTATTGTTAAAGAGGTATGTCCTCTCTAGTTCTTGTCTTAGTTGGTCGTCAAAGTGTTCCTCAAAGTCTAGGTCATAGTGTTTGTTCTATTTTGGTGTGATGGAAAATACATTCTTCCAGTAGTCTCTGAACTCTTCTTCCGTTTCTGTTGCGTCTATTTTAGTCCCGTCGTCTTTGTTAAGGAGTATGTTTCTGTCAGGTGGCTTACCCTTTAATCTTGATAGAGTATTCCAAAATGTTCGGGGATCCACTTCTTCGTCTAGTTTGTGTATGAAGTCATTCCAAAGTGCTGCTTTTTGTTCTTTTATGGGTGTCTTCATTTCAATCCTTAGTTTTCTTAACCGTCTGTTTTTAACTCTGTATGTGCCAGTCGTCTAATTTCTTCAAATAGTCTTTTATATTCGTAGGTTATGTCATATAGCTCCTGTGTCCACCTTGGTGTTGTTACGTCTTATAGGATGTTCTGGGAACTGTTGCGCGGTCCGCCTCCACCATTACCTCCGTTAACCTTACCAGTTCCTGGTCGATCTCCTCCAGGGTGGCTACTTCGAGTGGATGAGGTCTAACCTCACCCAGAAGGGTACGATACGCTTCCCAGTTCGCCAAGGAGAACCATTTTTTATCCTTGATGGGTATCTGAATTGGGCTCGAGGATATTTTAATCATGATATCGACGTGTTCGCTTGGGATTAGTGGGCCGGGTTGGATATAATAATGGTAGGGAAATTGTGAGCTGGCCAGGGTGATATCCGGCTTGGTTGCGCAGGAGTTAGTAATATAAGTGGGGAAGTTGGGCCCAATTCGGGCAACAATACCACTGTCAATAATATTTTTCCTGTTCTTCCCTTTCTTGTTTAGACGCCTGGTGTATCCGGATTCCTGGCATCTGGAGTTGAGATCTTCCCCAAACAAGACTGTTCTCCCATGTGCACAAAGTTGGAGAAAATTGTGCATTGGTATATAGTGTCGTCTCGGTGGTTGGTACCCTATATACACCACCAGGTGTCCCAGGGTGGTTTGGATCTCGATGGCTAGATAGGATTCGTCTAAAGATGGGAGTATTTTGAACCGAATTCCTTTTTTGAATGCGATGGCAGCGCCATCGTAGCGTTCCAGGCTGTGGTTCTTTGTTATTGTTCTATAATTAAAGATCTTCATATTCTTCTGAGTTGTGTCGTTTCCGTGTTCTGATATCAGAACGATGACAGAGTCGTCTTGTCTGATAATGTTTCCGTAAGTCACTTGTTCGTTGTCGCATCCGTTAGTGTTCATTTGTAGAATTGTCAAATCTTTTGTCAGTCTGTCCATGTTGTCTGTCCATTACTCGTCCCTTTTATCGAGTGTCTTTGGGGTGGAGGGGCTGGCTGGTGGAGATCGGCATTTGCCGGATCTCTTTTTACTGAATTCCGAGGTGGTGATAGTAGAGAACGCTTCTTGGTTGAGTCGGACCAATCCAAGGATGAGGGCTTCTTCGACTACCTTCTCTGGAATGTCCTCACTATACTCCCACTTGTAACGCTAGGCGGCAAACGCCTTCATTGACGTCTTTGTCCGTTCTTACTTTAGGGAATGGTGCGCTATCCGTGGTGAATATATTCAGGTAATTATTTCTGCCATCGTAGCCATGTTTGCCCTCCTTTGACGTTTAGGTAGATCTCATCCTCTGCCGGTTTGGTGCCCGTTTGGTACTGCTACCTTGGCGGTGTTTTGTTTTCGGTTCATTGGCGGATTTTACCTCTAAATCTGGTTTGGAGGGTTCAATTGTTGGGGTTTGGGGATTGTTTTGGTGACTTGCTGGCGCGGGAACAGTTTCTACTTGTGTAGTGGTTGGTTGAGGAGGCTGCATCTGGATCTGCAGAACTTTCTCAGAGGGAGGGTTCTTCGGAAACCACATCTCGTCCATTCCATTTGTGACCAGCATCTAGTTTAGTGCTTTTTTAAATGAGCCTGGCTTTGTGAGGTTTGCTATGCGTGCATAGTATATATAGCACATGCTCTTTGTAGATTGCTCGCTTTCTGAAACCTTAAGGTAAATACGCTGAGCTGAAGCCTTGTCGTCTGCCTCCTTTGCCACTTTAGCATAGGACCTGTTGGTCTTAGCTTCTTCTTCCTTTTAACGTTTTTGTTGTCTTTTAATCGCCTCCTTCTTTACTGGACATGACATCACCATGGCTCCATGGTCAGCATTAAAGTTTACTCATTTTCTCTCACTACTCCTGCAGTCACGCCAGATGTGACCAACTTTGCTACATATAGAGCAGATTACTTCGCTCTGTGGACATCCTCTAGTTGTGTGCTGGTTATATTCATAGCAATTAAAGCACGTCTGTATTTCCGTGAACTCCTCTCTTTCTATCTGGTGAGGGCGCACCCTGACGAGAAAAAGGAGACCGAGCTGTTTTGCTTTTTGTGCTATAACCGTGTCTTTGAATATCACCTTAAATACATGGGTGTAGTCTCAGAGATCTTAGCCCATTGGTGATTTCTTTCAATTTCGTAGGAAATATTAACGCTTGAGTGGTGCTCCACCTATGAGTCTAATCCACGGCAAATAACACTTCTGTTTGCCTGAATTTGGGGTGGGATCTTAGGGGTTAAGCTTATTGTGTTGAATACTTGTGTTGCTTTGGACGAGGCCAAGTGTTCTGCGTCCGCTTCTTTCTGGCATATAACCGTATACCCGAAAGGGGTGTCAATGAGTCTGACGAGAGCTACATCTAGCTCCCCTTGAATATCGAAAGGACTTTTCCACGGTCAGGCTTTGACCTTTCGGGGAGAGTCCTAAGACTTATACGTAGGATGTCTTTTGTCATTTCGTCATTGTCGGTTTATTGGGTGTGAAGGAATAGAGGGAGATCAGAATAGAAGAGAAAAAATGACCTTTTTAAAATTCCAATGCCACTTTACCATTTTGAAAATGAAGTTTCTTGGATGTCAGTTTATTTGCCGTACTCATTAGCCATGGGGACAC
The DNA here is from genome assembly GCA_963969495.1 of Ceratothoa steindachneri. NCBI lineage: Eukaryota > Metazoa > Arthropoda > Malacostraca > Isopoda > Cymothoidae > Ceratothoa > Ceratothoa steindachneri. Next base: position 49,603,203 of record OZ018320.1, read on the forward strand.
TGGCACTTTGTGTGGTATTTTGTATGTACCACACTTATTGTTTGCACTTGGAGGAAAATTACTTTTACTCGGAAAAATTTTCGCGAAAAGAAAAATCTTCGGAACGTTTAGCATTTTCACTTGGCTTTACCTCCTTTTGCAGAAATATGGTAACGAGAGAAATAATTATAACAAGTAAATCTTAGCAGTCTTGATAATTTTTAATTTGATGTAATAAGAATGAAAATGTGTGGTAGGTATATAAAGATAAAAAGAAGTTGAGTTTTGCATTGGTGTAGAGGGCATCTCTCAGGTTTTCTCGTATTTGATCTTCTTTTCCTCCTCATTGGGCACGTTGCGAATTTATCTTTTGGTTTTGTTTTTACTTTTCATCTTTTTTTTCCATATATATATATATATATATATATATATATATATATATATATATATATATATATATATATATATATATATATATATATATATATATAGATGTATATACTTTGCTTTGTTTTTTAATAATAATTTATATTTCTACTATTGCCGCTGTTTAGGATATAATTTCTTTTTTATTCATTTTGTTTTAGTGTGTGGAGGGGCTACCAAGCCATCCAAAGTCACCTCGCTGAGCGACTAAATAATCCTTCGACTCGGTTTAGTAAACAGCACTAAAAGAAATCGCATCCGCCACCGGGAACGAGCTGAAGGATGACCCTCCCCCCTGCGCGATTTGAGACAACGATGATTTTGATTCGAGAACGAAAGCTAAATAGACATCTGTGATCTACGCCATAGTCAATCGGCGTGTATCTGGCGAGGATTCCCACCTCCGAAGGCCATCTACTTGTGCTCACTCATCTGAAGTGTGAGGTAACCTGACTTCCCCTATCGCAGTCATCGTATCCCGACTGGCCCTTCCTTGCAACGAGCACGTGAGCAATTGTAACCGTTGCCGCCAGCAGATTGTTCTACATTCTGGCTTACCCAATAGTTCTATTCTTTGCGTGCGCGCCCGGTTTAAAATTCCCCTTTTAATCACTGACCTAAGCCCGACCTCGTTAATCTCGTAATTAACCCACCTGTATCTCGCGTAGACATTTAACTCCGTCTATGTGACCATTCCCTTTAAACAAATATCTGTGTATACTTAAATATTATTTTTGTTTTAAGTAAAGATATATTTTTGTCATTGCCTTTCTTTTGCAACCCAACGTGTACCAGCTACCTGTCAATCATTGGCCAACTTGCACTCTGAGATATTTGTTTTAAAAAGGACCACGTAAGGTTAATAATAACCATTCCCACTATTCTCATTACAATTTCTCCATTCACGAACGGTCTTCATATATATATATATATATATATATATATATATATATATATATATAGCCTGGCCATTCCACGACATATATACATTTCTCTATTATAAAATCTGGTGTCAGGTGTGGGATCTTTAAAAGCTCTTTAGAGAGATTATTTAAAAGCAACCCTTTAACTTTCTTGTAATTTTTTCAAAGCTAAGTACCTTTTGAGTTGCAAAGACAGACCAAAACAGGAAACAACTCTGCCATATTTATTTATCCCTTAGTGTTTTTTTTTGTGTGTTTGGACAGAGAACCTTTAATAGGAACTTTTGTTAGGAGACAGAACTTTTCTCACGGTCATGTTAATCCTTGAAGGATTAGTAGAGCCTGAGTCTTTCTCATCTCACGAAGACTCCATTTTTTTTTTTTTTTTTTAATCGTGTATTATATTAGTGTGTATATTTTGATAGCAAAGCTTCCGCGTTTAAACGAGCATATTCCTCCGTTGTTCAGTAATTTGTGACCCAAGCCTTCTTCGTCCCGTGCCTACGGTCCATTAAAACCTTTCTTCCGGACAATGTACACTTTGTGTTACGAACAAAATGTCGTCGTTCGAGAGATTTAAAGGCCAAGGAGAATCTCCCGGTTTGAGTGGCAAAGAACTTGTCACCTATGTACAGGAAGAAGAGAGAAAAGAGAGAGGTGAACAAAAAGAGATTAGAGAATTAGCTGAACAAAAAGAGAATAGAGAGAGAGGTGAACAAAAAGAAATTAGAGAGACCAAAGAGCGCTAGAGAATTCGTCAATATGAGTTGTAATTAAATCGCGATCGGCTCGAAGCCCGTTCAGTAAATTCCTGTACAGAAGCCCCTCAATCCGCCTGCATTAAACTCCCCACGCTCAAAGAAGGAGAGGACTTCGGATCTTTTCTCACTCACTTCGAAAAATCTTTTTAAGTTAATCATTGTAATATCTAGACGGAAGGTGTCGTTAAGCTTCTTTCCCTCCTTAGTTCCCAGCTCCGAGACATATGCGTATCTCTTCCCTCGGCATCTACGGTGGATTACTCCACCCTCAAATCTTAACTTCTCGCGGTGTATAATGTGATGCCTGACTTCTACCGCGCCAAATTTCGCCACGCCCGCATCCATCTAAATATGGCCTTCCGTCACTTTGGATCTACTCTTTCCCGTAATTTCAATTTTTAGTTAGACGCATCGAAAGTCCCCACCAATATGATTCCCTGGTAGATTTTGTTCTAAGGGATCAGTTGCTAGCGTCGCTACCGCCAGAGATCCGCTCCTTTGTGAAGGATCGTCGGTGCAACTCCTTCAAAAAGTGCAGAGAAGAAGCAGATATCTATACGGCGAGTCACAACTTATACCAGTAGTAAAATAAAAAGCCTCTCCTTTGATCCCCCAAGAGTAAAATTAATAACTCGCGGTTCCCTACTAAGAACTCCCCAAAATTCGCCAAGGTTACGGGCCACTTTAAGCCCAGAAGTTTCCAGTAAAGGATAATGTATATAAAAAGGTCGGCAAATTGTATCGCCGATACCCTTAGCCGCAATCCATTGGATGAAGACACCAGCTGAATTTTAATTGTAATTTATCCATCTTCTAATTATTATAACCGTCAGCTAGAGATTAGCTAAAACACAATTATTCCTGTTTATGTATTTACTTTTCTCGAGGTGTACGTCTAGGACGCACATCGCCTTTGTATATATAAAATTATTATTTAGAAGCCCGGTTCAGCACCCCTATATGTGTATATGTACCGCCGTAATCCTTCTGTCATTTATGTAAAATGTATCATTGAATATCCATTTCATTCTTTATATTCCTCTGCTTTGTATAGCTTAGTGCATAAGAATTCTTTTCATTTTTTTTAAATACGTTCCCCCTTAATTCTTTTATGATCGGCAATAATTTATTTCCTTTTCCATTAATATGTACACGCAGTGGGGTAGAATTAGCTTGTACAGCTGCTCGACTTCAGGTTAGGAATTCCCTTTATCCCGCTCACCCCCTGTTGACTACACACGTGAAAGACTCTGCTTCCCCAAGTTATTCGTCTTAGGGGATGTTGCTTTTCTACCTAAACTCCGAAGGTGACATCCTTTTGAATGGGAGGTAGGTAGCATAATAAGGTCAACGGGCAACCATGTACCCGTCTCTATCCACGTGGTCGCGAGATCACCGCATAGAGCTTTGAAAGCACGGCTGAACCAGGGCGAGGATGCAGCGCACGCCGTTTATCACACCCCAGCTGTATTTGCTTAGGGACCGATTTCATCGTCTCTCATGGCCGCTTTTCTGCCAACATTACTGCATTTCTTTCATAGATTGAAGTTCGTCGAACATTCTACGCCAACGTTATCTCAATCCCCCAAGTCCGAAGGAGTCATCGACTTTTATCAAAAATCGCACGTATGTGTGGATGGGCAACCGAGTCATCCAAAGCCACCTCGCTGAGGGACTATATAATCCTTCGACTCAGTTTAGTAAACAGCACTAATAGACTTCCCACCTACAACCGCGAACGAGCTGAAGGACCTCCCCTTCCTCCGCAATTAGAGTAAACGACCAATTCCATTCGAGAACGAAGGCTAAATCGACATCCGTGAACTCTGCCATAGTCAATCGGCGAGTATCTGACGAGGATTCCCACCTCCGAAGGCCATCTACTTGTGCTCACTCATTTGAAGCGTGAGGTAACCTGACTTCCCATATCGCAGTCATCGTATCCCGACCGGCCCTTCCTTACAACGAGCACGTAAGCAATTGTAATCATTGCCGCCCGCAGATTGTTCTACATTCTGGCTTACCCAATAGTTCTATTCTTTGCATACGCGCCCAGTTTAAAATTTCCCTTTTAATCACCGACCTAAACCCAACCAGGTTAATCCCCTAATTAACTCACTTGTATATCGCGTAGACATTTAACTCTGTATGTGTGACTATTCCCTTTAAACCCAATATCTGTGTATATTTAAATATTCCATAGGCCTGCGTTTGAGAAAAAATTATGTTCCTCAGGATTTCTTTGTGGTTTCCTAATGAATCAAACCTCCTGAGCTAAAAAATGAATGTATTTTTGTTCAATCAGGTCAGATTTTCTCAGTACAGCATACACCATTTTCAGGAATGAACGTATGTAAACTATAATCCTTTTAATAAAACTTGAATTAAAGAATACAACATAATAAAGAAAATAATTCTAATTTCCAAGAAAAGACGCCCTTGATGATTTTCGTTTGTGCCTCTCATCTAGTTCATCGCGCTTCAAATACCAAAAGTAGTCAGCAAGCATGTTTACGTCCCATTTACCCTGGTACCTAGATTCAATTGTTTTTATGTCCTGTTGAAATCTTTCCCCCTGTTTTTTATTGTAATCCACGCAGTTTTCTGGAAAATAATCCAGATGGGACTGTAAAAAGCGTATCTTTATAGACATTCGAGCTCCCAAAAGTTTGAGACATGTTAGGAGCTGATTGACCAGGGCAACATATTCTGGGCTTCTTTTATTGCCTAGAAAATTGTTAACTAGAGCTTTGAAAGTTTTCCAGGCATCTTTTCATATGTCTGTTATTGATGCCTTAAACTGCTGATCTCTCATCAAGTTCCTGATTTGAGGTCCATCAAAAATTCTCTCATGGAGCTTAGAGTCACTGATTTGTGGAAATATTTGAAGAAGAAATTTAAAAGGTGTTGACGTAATTTATCATTATGCCAAGCTTTATATGCAGTGGAGGAAGCACTATTTTGTGAGGAGGCACTAAAGGTTCAGCTATCACATGGTTTGATCCAATTCTAAATGATTCTCGTGGAGGCCAAACCTTCTTCTCATAGTGCATACTATCTCCACGACAGTCATATAAACATAGGAAACAGGGATGTTTCGTGTGCCTTGTTTGCATCCCAAGTATAAAAGATACTGCAGGAAAGAAATTTTGCAGGGTATCTAAATTTTAAAATGCAATATTTTGAATAACAAATTCAAAGTAATATTTCTTAAAACAATACAAATATGAACATGTACTAAAAAAAATTGTATGCCGATGAATTAAATCATTGTATTTGAACTAATTGGATATGAATTCCTGGACCATGAGGCAGGGGTTTGATGGCAGAAGGTATATCCGGATATGGTACACTATGTTTATTCTTCATATGGAAAATATAATTGCATATTACATAAAGGGATTGATTTGGAGTTGCAGATAGTACATAAATGTTTTGTCGAGGGTTTAGTGAGTGGGGAATGCTAGTCCCACTTCCTTGACATATATTTTATTACCGCACCGAGGTGAAGCGGAGGTGAAGCGTATCCAATACACCTACCTTAGATACTTCAGGTGAATAAGAATAACCACGGTGCGTACCCTATTGATCAAAACTAAGATGATGATCCCCTGAGTGTGTTCTCCACTCAGTATAAGCCAACCATGGGAGGGTCGGTGGAATAATGAGTTTTAAGCCGAGGGGATTGCTTAATAATTGCCAAGGGATCGTCCAAATTAGTTAACCACACATATACAAAAATAATCTTTAATGTACATGAATTCGAAATAAACACAGCAAATATAAATATAAATGGGATTAATCTTGTACTGATTAGATAGTCTACAAAAATGTCGTGGGGATTACTTGCAGATTACTCACTGGGATGTTTGCGTCTTAATGACACCAGACATAACGAAGGGAATATTATTATTGACTTAAACTTTGAATTAAGTAAGCACTTCTATTATTCGAGGGTATGGGCTTAGGATGAGAATTCTAGTACAAAAATAAACTGGTGAAGTTAGGGGAGGAGATAATTCAATTAACGATACCTTTGAGTTCGTAAGTATTTTTGAAGGGAGGGCGGTGAAGATCTTTTTCTGGTGACAATGATCGCGCCTATTCCGGCCGTCCGAGGTTACCGAATAAGAGGGTAATCCTAGGCCGGTGAGCCAAGCGGTCACAATCGGACTTCTTCCTTAAAGTACCTGTCCGATTATTCGGCTCCTGGAGTGGGTACCCAAAACCGATTACCTAGCTACGTCTAGGGTAATCCGCAGAGGGAGGTTCTGTGTAACCTCAGACTCTGAAGGATGGGGGGGGGTGAAGTTTGGCACCTACAAGTACCGTGACGGCAACAACCAATTCCCCGAGAAGTTCCTCCTTGCAGGCAGAGGGCGAACGATTTCTTATGTGGATTGAGTTTCACACAAACTCGACGTAGGTCCAAGGTCTTCTGCCTGATTCCAGGGAGAAGTCTTCCTTTTATTACTGCCACGAGCAAAATCGAGAGAGCGAATCGAATTCTCGTAAAATCTGTATCGTGGCGCGAAAGACCCTTTTTTATCTTTGGGCTGACGATATGTCATTCACGGCTTTGAGCCATCTCGGATTTTACAGCCGTGCGAAAAAGGGCGACAGAGAATTTTCGAGGTGAGAGGTACGTTTAGGGATAAGAGAAGGCGCGCAGTTTGGTGTCAGAGTATTTCCGCGTACACCTATGTACGCGGTATTCAGACTTCTACATCCCTACCCGTTTCGGAAGACATTATTCTGACGTGTAACTAAGAATAATGTATAATTTTGTCATTGGCTACACGAACAATACAGAAAAAAAAAATCAAAACGGGAGTTCAACGAATACAGGAACATAAAAATAATCATGACGGAAAAAGGAACACACGGGTTTCCGGTCATATACAGGAAGCTCCCGTGTAATTAAGAGCTGATGCCTAAGTACAAAAAAAATAAATGATTATATTCGATGCATTTTCCGGGTAGCATGATATAAGACCCACATGCAAAAAAAAAGAGAAAATAAACTTAGAAATTAATCACGGCAGTTATAGAGCGTGTCATATTATCAACTTTACAATTATAACATATAAATTAATTAGTGGGCGAATACTAAACCTTTCTCCAAAACTTGCATAGCTATAATACCGGTTATTTACAAAGACTCACTGGATTCGTCTACCGGGTTCTTAGACAAACTATCGGCGAGTACATTAAGGGATCTCTTTAGATATCGGATATCCTATTGATATTCGGATAATAACAGGGCCCAACGCACTAGTCTTCCATTCTGACTCTCACAACTTTTTAAATAAGCTAGGGGTTTGTGATCCGTTTCTATGGAGAACGGTCTACCTGTTAAATATACTTGAAACCTTTGTACCCCAAACACGATAGCTAAGGCTTCTACCTCCACAGTGGAATACTTCTTTTCCCGATCAGAAGGTTTCCGACTTGCAAAAGCCACCGGGGTTGGCACTTCTGCCTCGTAGTGCAACAAGGCGCATCCAGGTTCAAGGTGAGGGGTGTCGATCTGAACGCAGATTTTCTCCTCGGGGTTAGATAAGGGCAGGGTAGGGGCAGTCACTGATTTCCGTTTGAGTCTGCCGAAGCTGGCAATAGCCCTGGGGTTCCACTTTATAGGGTCTGGAGATTTCTTTCTAGGCAGGTCATTTAAGGGGGAGGTGGCGGACACGAAATGGGGGACAATATGCCGATAGGAGGAAGCTGCTTCTAAAAGGGGTTGGGGTTGTTTCTTCGAGTCTGGGGGCGGCCTATCGGGTATTGGGTTTACCTTATCCTTCTGTGAGGATATGCGATTCTCGCGAAACTTGACCGATAAATGGGTAATAGTGAAATAGCACTTGGAGGGCTTACTTGTTAAGCCGTGAGACCTCAGTGGGTCTAAGAGTGGTCGAAGGCTCACGAGGGGTCTTTCCCCTGTACGCATGGCTACGTACACGTTGTCCAAATGGATTGTGACGTTTTCTGGCCCTTCCACATCTTTTCGCATAAGACTGTAGTATTCTCTTAAGAGCGAGAACATTTGGGCGATCCTAACGGGCTCGAGTTTGGGATTCACAACTAACTCGGGGGAGGGTTCTTCCTGGGGGAGCGGGATAGAAGGGAGAGAGGGAAGTTGGAAGTCCTTGTCCATCTGTCTTCTCTTTTCATCTTCTTATATTTTTATCTTTATTCTTCTTTCTTGAGCTTCTATTTCCATCCGTCTTCTTTCCTTTCCTTCTTCTTTTATCTTTATTCTTCTTTCTTTATCTTCTTTATCTATATGTCTTCTTTTTTCCTTTTCTTCTATTTTATCTTCATTCTTCTTTCTGTTCTTTTTTATCTTTATTCTCCATTATTTGACTTCTCTTTCCATCTGTCTTCTTTCCTCTTCTTCTATTTTTATCCATATTCTTCTTTCTTCATCTTCTTTTTCTATCTTTATTATTTTTTCTTCATCTTCTATTTTTATCCATATTCTTCTTTTCTTATCTTTATTTTTATTTCTTCATCTTCTATTTCCCACTGTGTTCTTGTTTCGTCTAATATTCTTTTATTCCGTATTCTTAATTCTTCCATTCCCCTTTTCATCCGTATTAGCCTTTCTTCTCTTTCTAAATCTTCCTTCCGTTCTTGTTCTTCTCTCTCTAGCTCAAATTGTCTTTCTTCACGTTCGATCCTTTGTTCTCTCTGAACGTATTCAATGAGTTTGTGACCTTTGAGTCCGAATATTTGTCCTTGCTTGAGGAATATTTCGAAAGATGTAGACGCCATCTTATCGAGAGTTGCCTTTGACGTAACGTGTTTTGGGAAAAAGGGGTTATTAAAGTTTCCTAGTAAAACGTGACAGACAAGAGAAAACACTGAAAAACAAAACAAAACAATATTAGACAATCACCCTAACCTAACTAACTTTTGGAGCCAAAAATAAGAATTGCTATTAACGTTGGAGTATTTGTACCGATTTGGACGTTGGCAATGCTTGATTAAAGTTTTGAGATGTTGGTTTTAGTGATAACCTCACACACCTGATATCATTTATATATGGCGAGAGGTTTTATTGTAACCCCACACACCTGACACCATTTATATATGTCGAAGTTTTAGTGAGTGGGTAATCCCAGTCCCACTTCCTGGACATATATTTTATTACCGCACCGAGGTGAAGCGGAGGTGAAGCGTATGCAAAACACCTACCTTAGACACTTCCGGTGAATAAGAATAACCCCGGTGCGTACCCTTTTGATCAGAACTAAGATGATTATATCCCCTGAGTGTGTTCTCTACTCAGTATAAGCCAACCATGTGCGAGTCGGTGTAATAATAAGTTTTAAGCCGAGTGGATTGCTTAATAATTGCCAAAGGATCGTTCAAATTATTAAACCATACATATACAAAAATAATCTTTAATGTACATGAATTCAAAATAAACACAGCGTATATAAATATAATGGGATTAATTTGGCACTGATTCAATAAGTCTACAAAAATGTCGTGAGGATTACTTGCAGATTACTCACTGGGATGTTTGCGTCTTAATGACACCAGACAGAACGAAGGGATATTATTATTGAGTTAAAAACTGAATTAAGTAAGCACTTCTATTATTCGAGGGTATGGGCTCAGGATGAGAATTCTAGTACAAAAATAAACTGGTGAGGTTAGTGGAGGGGATAATTCAATTAACGATACCTTTGAGTTCGTAAGTATTTTTGAAGGGGGGGCGGTGAAGATCTTCTTCTGGTGACAATTATCGCACTTAGTCCGTCCGTCCGAGGTTAGCGAATGAGAGAGTAATCCTAGGCCGGTGATATGTTGATCCTTTGCCGGATCACGAAGGTGAGCCAAGCGGTCACTCAATCGGACTTCTTCCTTGAAGTACCTGTCCGACTATTTGGCTCCTGGAGTAGGTACCCAAAACCGATTACCTAGCTACGTCTAGGGTAATCCGCCGAGGGAGGTCCTGTGTAACCTCAGACTCTGAAGGATGGGTGGGGGTGAAGTTTGGCACCTACAAGTACCGTGACGGCAACAACCAATTCCCCGAGAAGTTCCTCTTTGAGGCGGGCGAACGATTTCTTATGTGGATTGAGTTTCACACAAACTCGACGTAGGTCCAAGGTCTTCTGCCTGATTCCAGGGAGAAGTCTTCCCTTTATTACTGCTATGAGCAAAATTGAGAGAGCGAATCGAATTCTCGTAAAATCTGTATAATCGCGCGAAAGACCCTTTTTTCATCTTTGGGCTAACGATATGTCATTCACGGCTTTGAGCCATCTCGGATTTTACAGCCGTGCGAAAAAGGGCGACAGAGAATTTTCGAGGTGAGAGGTGCTTTTAGGGATAAGAGAAGGCGCGCAGTTTAGTGTCGGAGTGTTTCTGCGTACACCTATGTACGCGGTATTCAGACTTCTACATGTTTTTAAAAGATATGTTCATGCTGAAGCAAACTATGTTAGTTTTTAATTTTATGCTAATCTATGGATAAGAATGTCATTTTCAGGACCTATTATAATACAGAAAGCTTAAATACTTGGTATAATGCTCACCTTTAAGATTTGTCATGCAAAATAGCAGTCCGTAGTGTGGTCTTTGCCCTCTCTCCACACCATGGGAACAACAAAAGAGAGGGACTTCTGTTCGCCCTGACTCCAGCGTCTTAAAATTATGTAGCATCCCTTGCAGCAGATATGTGGTGCAAAACTTTTATCTTGATCTCGTAGCCTTACTCCAAAATATTCATGATACAAAGATTCAGTTACAGGAGAGATTGTACTTTGCTGCTCGGGAAAAGTCACTTTGCCACAAACATAGCAAAACCAGTCGGAGCTATTCGTACATTTTCTGTTCATTTTTAACTCAACCACTATTATTATTATTATTATTCTCATTATCATAATGCTAAGCAATTTCTAACCTGCAAAAATATAAACTTATTAACATAATTACTTAAAATGTACACAAAATTTACTGCAAATACAGTAGTGCAAAAACTTTTGAAATTTTGATGTAATATAGGACATATATAAAGTATAAAATTATTATCACCACCTGTATCGCAAAAACTGGACCTGATAGAAAAAAAACGGATGCCAGATTCGGATTTAGGAGATCAATTTTATTAAGAAACACTACAGAAAAACTAAGATACATTTTTGACGCAGACCAGTGGTTTTTTCGTTGCTAGTAAAGATATATTTTTGTCATTGTCTTTCTTTAGCAACCCCAACGTGTGCTAGTTACCTGTTAATCATTGGTCGACTTGCATTCTGAAATATTTGTTTTAAAAAGGACCCTGCAAAGTTAATAATAAACCATCCCCACTGGACTCAACAATTTCCCCATTCACTAATGGTCTTCAACTAAACTAGGACCAAAAGCCTCCAAAGTACCTACGTATATATAAATAGAGAGTCTGGCCATTCCACGATAGATAGTAGTGTCGTAAAGAAGGAGAGATACATACAAATACCGGTAGGAAGGAGTAATAAACTCAAGTACCGAAAAGAAGAAGGAATACATACAATTACCGGAAAGAAAGGAAAGTTACATAGAAATAGCGGAACTAGGGATAGAATCATACAAGTTCCGGAAAGAAGGAGTGGTACTTACAAGTAACGGAAGGTAGGAAGGATAAATACAAGTAACGGAAGGTAGGAAGGATAAATACAAGTAACGGAAGGAAGGAGTGGTACCGGAAGGAAGGAGGTAATCATACCAAGACGATAAGGAAGTAGGGATACATATAAATACCGAACAAAAAACAAAGAATCATCCAAGTACCGAAAAAAAGGATGAATACTTACAAGATGAGAAAGTAGGAGGGATGCAAACAATTTCCGGAAGTATGGAGTGAATTATAGAAGTAAGGATAGGACAGACTGAAATATAGTCAAAGACTTGAAAGTTGACCAAGAAGTCTATCTTCCTATTTAAAGGTTCAATGTGTGACCCGTTTAAACTTTAACTCGAATGTTATACTTGGTTTGACCCCCAAATCCCATCATATATATCGGCTAAAAATTCCTCCTATCCCTTTTTATCTCTTTTTATTAAGCAAAATAACCTAGAATGAATGTCTTTCAGTACAGAATCATTAAAATTTCTACAATTGTTTTGTTTATCTCATTATGGGGCATGCGTAAAGATACACATGGATATTTAGGAAATATTTGAAATATATTCACGGTCCGGTACAAATAGGTGGTGGAATATTTTTATTTGTATCAAAGTCCACTGAGATATGGATCTGATGGTGGGAATCTATGACGGTAATTCCCAAACGAAACAAACAATGGTGAGAATTTCCGGATATGTCAATGGGGGCGTTCCAAGATGGCGGCTTGCCCTGCCACATATATATAGAGATAGAAAATGATCGTTTCATTATATCATTATCTTATTGTTCATTATGAAGGCATTGCTGCTATCTCTTCTCTTTGTCGGAGCTTTCGGTAAGTAGATTGAATGGTAGACTGGTATTACCGTATATAGTTTAATCTCATGAAATATATCACTAGAATTAATATTGGAGGGAAAATACAAAAAATCAAAAGTTAGAAGCTTTGTTGATGGTCACATTTCAGACCCGAAAATCTCCAATTTTGAATATCTAAATGAATAATTTAATATTTTAGCCTTGCCTTGGAATGTTGATCAAAATACCAAAACTTATTACACCCGTTTCAAGCAATTTAAGTAATTTGTGTTATTTTAAGGCACCAATGCTATTGAAAAATTAACCTGTAAATCAGTGTTTCTCAAACTCCTTTTGCATCACAGCACACCCGTAACATCACTCAAACTTTGGGGCGCATCATTATTATTAATATAGAAAAATTAGTCATAAAATTTGAAAATAGGAAAATGATAAAGAAGTATCCTGAAATAACCATCTATTTTTTAGACATTACATTTTTTTACATTTAAGTATCCTAATGTGAAACATGCGAATATGAGATTTGGCACTTTTGTGAATGTTTGGCATAAACATACTCTCAACTCTTCATTAATTCCTTTAATATTTGGTCTATTTTTAGAATTAATGTTAGTACAGAAAATCCTTCGTAAGAGAGATACGATGTGGAACACTGTACTAATACAGCCAAAGCTTTCCTTGCTGTTGAAAGATATTCTTCTTTGATTCAAATCCAAAAGTGATCGATGGGCACCTCTTATGCTTGATCTTTAAGCCGCGATCAGTAGATATGGTAACCAGCTTTTCCTTTTTGGTCAACAAAAAGCCAAGGTCATCAGTTGAAATGTCAATGAAATGTTTACGAATCCAATCGTATTGCTGAGTGTTTATTGATGGCAAGTAATAATCCAGTTTACCTTCCACAATTGCTAAATGATCCATTATAAAGTAATTAAATCGTCTTAATCACCTTCTCTAACCAAGGCAAACATTTCCGAACAACTTCAACTAGCTTTTCTTTCCCAAACTGATAGATTTTTCTTGAATGCTTTAATTTTGGAGGTAGATGGAAGAAGATTTTCATTTCTATTTTGCATGGACACGTTCAGACAATTCAAGTGCTGAAACATATCGTTCAGATATCTCAATTTTGAAGTCCAAAATCACATTTCAGAAGTCCACAAAATTTACTTTTCTTGTCTTTCTCAAAAAATGCCAATAGCGACGAAGTTCAAGCCCACGGTGGAGTACCTTACCTCTTGCTAACCATCTCAGTTCTGTATGCAAAAGTAAGATCGTGTGTTGTGAATCCATGTATTCACAAAGTAGCTCAAATACATTTAAGAACTTTTACCAGTCTAGTCTTAATAAAATTTACCGTTTCAACAACTTGATAAAAAACTTCTTTCAATTTTGTCACCAATTATTTTGCCATTAGGACATCTCTATGTAAGAAACAGTGGATGGAGCTCAATCAGTACACACCCCGATACACCAATTCCAGGATAAATTCCATTTCACAAAATAATTATTTAAAATATGAAAAATATCTTCACCTTTAATAGTGGTAAGTAATTCTTTGCGACAAAGATACTGATTTGCTAGTTTATCTCCATCAACAAAGTAAATAGAGGCGAGTAGGTGCGCTTCGTTGGTTATGTCGGTTGATTCATCAACTTGAAGTGCAAAGTATGAATCCTGACGTTTATTACAATAAACATTTTCTTAATATCGTTGAACATTTCCGGAATATGCTTATGAACAGTAGCATTTGAAAATGTAATTTTACCTATTTGTTTCTCTGCATCGTCTCTTAAAATAGTCTTAAGCATATTTTTGCAAGCGGGCAAAATACAAGATTCAGCGGGTCTGTGACTGAATTTTTATGGCTATCATTTCCCATATTTCCTAAGAAGCAATTTGAGTTTCTCAGATACCGTTGCTCTACTTTTGAAAGCAACTGCTTGCTCTGTTAGTTGCTCAACTAATCTTTTATAATAACTTACCTTTTTCCTTGTGCTGTTTGAAAATGCTTACTTAATTTACTAGGAAGCATTGACTCGTTTTACATTTTGCATCCACAAACCAAACACAATGGCTCGGGCTGATTTTCATCTCCAGCCCATGTCAAGCCATAACTTAAATAACTCTTGACCTCTTTCCGATTGGGTCTACTCTTATTTTTCTTTAATGGACCCTTTATGTCACTTGAAATAGTTTCATTATTAGATTCAAATTTTTCGCGGGTATGTTTTATACTTAAAAATCTATCCATTGTATGGGTAATTCACTTGTTTTAACTACATAATTGGCGTCTCTAAAATATATGAAAACTCTAAAAAAATTTAAAATTTGAACATATTATCTTCTTTATCTTAGGGCGCACCTGGCTACCTTCTAGGGCGCACCAGGGCGCCAGGTCACACCGTTTGAGTAACTCTGCTCTAACTCCTATCCTTTAGGTGATATGTAATCCCAAAGTTATCCACCATTTAAAGGTCCATCGGTCCTTTATAGCGCTAGGGCCCCATCTGCTGTAACTTCCTGTCTAGCGAGGGCAGAAGGACTTATTTACACCCCTCAAAAATCGCCCCCCTCCCTGGATTATCTGCCATACACAACATCATTCACATGTCCCTCTGTTTTCCTCCTTTCTTTCAAATGCACTCAAGAAATCAATTAATTATTATGTTTAGATTGATTTTACACACCATAAAAACACTGGCATTCTCTTCATCAGTCTATTCTCATCCATTCTTATTTTATATCCATACACCCCAAGAAACTTCCCACCTACAATCATCTTCACAACCCTACTCGCACTATATGTGACTAAATACTTCTTAATTAGTCATTCTTCTCTATATCTACCCTTCTGACACCTTGCACCCCACACAAATGTCTCCTTCCAAAGCATAGTATTGCTTCCATTTGAGAAGGTGGATACTTCTCTATTCTCATGCACGGATACACCTTTCAGGATTATCCCTCACTCAAACCCTTAACATTAACTAAAGGTACAATCGCCCTTCAGTATTTCCTGCCATCTTTCTCATCCATACCATTATCATTTGAATCCACCCTAGATACTTTAAAAAACTCACTTGTTCTACGATTATCGCATGGACTCGTATATTACACGTCTCTCCATCTTCACCATCATACACTATCATCCTAATAATTATGGCATTTACTTTCACTCCCTTAATCCCTCATACCCTGCCTAACTCTTCAATTAACAACGATATAATATTGATCAAGGCAAAATGATTTTCAAAAATTAAACTGATACATAGATAAGAAATCTAGTTGAATTAGTGGTAGTAAGGAAAACTGCAATGTACGCAGTGATGGTTTGAGGTTAATATAGCAGAGTAGCTTTCACACGGCAAGTAAATTACTGTATCTAATAAACCCAATCTAACAGCACCTTGAATTTGTGAGGAAGGGTGTTCGCGAAGAGGCTAGTAAGGATGCTGAGTGTGGTGTATATGATGATGCTAATGACCACGAATTCTTAATCAGGTTTAGTGCTAATAGTCTCAAATAGCGGTCAATACTCTAACCAGGGAAGAGGGAAAAGACGACTGATTTTCTAATCTATTGAAGATCAGGAATATTAAATCACATATATTCATCATGAGTTGAAGAAGTCATAATAGTGCGCCTTCCTTAAGATAAATGTTTAACAGCCTTCGTTGGGGTACGAATCAATGACCTTTTGTATGACAAGTGCAGGCGTTACCACTGAACTAAGATTTACCAAAAATAATGCAATTTGAACTCTAGTATTAAGAATTCAGATGAACGACATGACCGATGAACGAATTGCACAAGGTCGTTTGCACGAACGTGTGCCCGTCCACACTGGGATAGGGGGTAACCTAAGTATCGGGTGTAACACTAAGGCTCTCGTATAAGGCGAATACATAAGTCAACATTATTTCAATTGAGAGTGCATAGCGAGATTATTTCATGAAAGCACTCAGTTGAGGGCACCAGGAAATGTTATCAAGTTACAAGGCAGCCTGATGCGAGGCTGGCGATTAGTTGGTTGTGTGGCAACTGTTAGAATCAAGTTTATTTCACTTATTTTGGGGAAGATGGTTTAAAGATCTTTGTCAGATTTGTTTTCTATACGATTGTAGATAAATAAGGAAAAAGTACATTTAACGAAAGTAAAACGGGGATAAAATGAACATGAAACGATTAGCCATGGTAGATGTCGGTTATAAATGCTAAAAATGCCTTTATTGCTGAAAGGAAACAGTTGTATAGCAGCTTGTTTCTTCATCGCGCCAAAATGAACCCATGTTAAATCCCTTCCAATCACCCTCTGGGTAAAGATTTGGTACAACTGTGGTATGAAAATCGACTTCATTTGAGTCTCCCATTGAAATCCCATTTTCTCTACTCGAAAAGAAAACGTCGAGGAAGGAAATGAATCACAAAGGTTTGTTGGCAATATTCTAAAATCCGTCTATCTTAAACTGTTGGTAAAAGTTATAATTGTTAATCCCAAGGGTCTCCAGCCCGGCGTCCGCTCTTCCGTCGAGGAGCGCCACAGATCGTAGGTGGAACCATCGCAGAACCTGGTGAGTTTCCCTACCAACTGAGCTTCCAGGACACTAGTTATGGAGTTATGTTTCACTTTTGCGGGGCTTCGATCCACGACGAAATCAACTACATAACTGCTGCCCATTGCGTTTACGGCGAGGATTATTCAGACCCTCAAGATCTTCGGGTGAGATATTTTTCAAGGAGTTTGTGGTGGTTGTGGTGGAGAAAAGGTGTGTTCTCTTGCTTACACCTTGATTTCAATCGTCTTTTTTTAATAGTAAAGAAAACTAATGTACGCAGTGATAGTATGCGCTTAGTATATCAATGAGTAGCACTTTCATATTGTAAGTGACTGTGTCCAATAGAGTAATCTAACAGTAATTTGCTTGGCGTGGATGAAGAACGTCCCTCAGGCGTGCCTGATACAGTGTGAAGGTGGCTATACCTCATTGCTACTCTAGCCGAGTGTTTTTAAGCTTTGAGATTGCCGAGTGGATTAAGCACCTAGTCCACTACTTCTCAGCAACACGAAAAGTCATCAGTTTGAATTTCACTGTATCCCACAATTAATGTTTTGCTTAGGTTGTCCTTCTTTCATTCAGTCCTAATTTTCTTAGAATTGTTCAAATTTAAAAGATGAGAACATTTGAAAGGATAATACCGATATTAAGTCGATGACATGAAATTCATATGTGGAATGATTTGAATTTCTTCACTTTAGCACAAAGGTACATATCTGAAGATAATTGCAAATTCTAATCGTTCTTCAGGAGAATTATATATTCAGGGTAGCTCTGATAAGGTTCCATACTTATTTCCTTTTTTTTTATACATTTTTCTTTGCTTATTCCACGATTATTGCATGCTTATCCCTGTCAACTATATATTTATTTTTCTTATCTTTATATTCAGGTCGCTTCTGTATCATTATTAGTTTTAAGTTTTCTATATGCAATCCTATTACTTATTTCCGGCACATTATATTATCTATTTAGCGACATATATACATTCTATATTAGCTTCCCATAGAATTTTCATTTTCTTTAGTTTGAAGAAGAAAAAAATATCAATTGTCTAATAAACTTAGCCAATTGCTAAGCCTTTGTTTAATTAGCTTATTTTGGCAGGTCGTGGCTGGCGAGTGGGATCTTAATATCGAAAGTGGGATGGAGCAAGCAAGTAAGGTGGTACAGATAGCAATCAACAAAGATTTCTCTTTTTCCACTCTGTACAACGATATCGCAATACTCAAAGGAGGCACACCTTTAAAATTCAACAAATTTGTAGCTCCAATCAAACTTCCCCCAAGAGGGCAGGAAAGCACGGGGGACTGCATCGTCTCTGGGTGGGGAACTCTTTCTTACGGTGGTAAACTGCCATCTTTACTGCAGAAAGTGTATGTTCCGGTGGTGCCAGATGATCAATGTAGGGATGATTACAACGTGGATGACATCGCCGACTCCATGATCTGTGCAGGGGTCTCGGGTAAAGATTCGTGCCAAGGGGATTCTGGAGGCCCCATGAAATGTGATGATTATCTTGCAGGAATCGTGTCCTGGGGCTATGGGTGTGGATCTTCCCTCTATCCCGGTGTTTATACCCAGGTTTCCTACTTTATTGACTGGATAAATGATAATCTATTTTAATTTCTGTATTCTTAATTGCCTTCTTTGAACCAAATGTTACTCAGTACCTTTTGTTAATAGTCAGCTTATATATATATATATATATATATATATATATATATATATATATATATATATATATATATATATATATATCCTAATTTTCGACACCACAAAATAAAGAAAGATGAACTGGAATTAAATAAAACAATTCATTACCTGATATTAAAGAGAAATAACACCTTAAAATTATCAAGGCTAAATTAACATGAGGTACTCAACCCTAACAGGTTGGTGCCCAAACCCGAAATCAAATTTTGTAAATTATATAATTGTCATCAAATATTTCTTTTTCCTTAGCTAACTTCTACCCACAAATGATGAGATAGTCTGATGTATTTATAATCTAAATTTTAAAATATTCAAGATTTTAAAACTTGGCAATGTTAAATAAATGTATCACAATCTACTGATATATATATATATATATATATATATATATATATATATATATATATATATATATATATATATATATATATATATATATATGCCTATATCATTCAAATGCAGTAATAGCATCAAAAAATGTAAGGAAACTTAATCCGCAGGAAAAAGTGAGAGACAAATCGATTTCTTTACAAACATTCAAGATTAATATCCGAACATAGAATATTCTAGAAATCAAGGTGTTAAACTGCCCCGTGTAATGCAATTAGTGACATAGTCAAAATCACAAGTGCTTCAGTTTTCATTTATTGTTCATTCATATTAACATAATATGCTTTTAAAGACAAACGATGTTAACACCCCGCACTTTTTAAAACAACAGAAACAATTGAAAAATGCATCGATCTAAATTGACGGTCTTTCCTCCTGCATAAGATTTGGGACACTCAATGAGTCGGGGGGAATCAATAATATAAAATAATTAAACGGATGACAAAAGCCGAAAGAGCATATCGGAGGACATTTAAGGCGACACCTACCTTTTAAACTGCATCCAAAAGATTGCATCCAAAGCAATGAGCATCACTATCATGGCTTGGCAAAAAACTAAATCATGCAGCTACAATACACGATATCAATAATATAATATACAGGATAGATATGGTATTCGTTTTCATGGTGACTTTTTTCAAGTTTAGCAGGGTTCAAAGTTTTTATGCTATATATAAGGCCTCCCTACAGCTACCCGGTCGACCAGGAAAGCACCATCCTGCTCAAAATACCAATGCAGCCGGGGGTGTTCGTCCTGAAGCTCTCAGGGAGGAAGTGAAATGGTATGACTCACCTTCACTGCTGACTACAACGAAGACCATTATTGTCGCTGTAACTTTCATCTGCATGGCGCTGGCACCTTCTTGGGTACGACACGAGCCACCTGTTATTCAAGGAGTTGATCTTCTGGTCTTAACAGAAATTCTTCTCGTTGGAAAAGAACCACAGCATGTCTGGCTCCAACGGGTATTTCAACTTTTCTTCTCAGTATGCTTAAGTCGCTATTCTTGTGTCGCCTTAGGACAGAATAAACATGCCCTTACTCTCTACATGGTATTTATAGACTATCAAAAAGATTTTGATTCAGTAGAGACAGCGTTATTTCTCAGAGAACTACAAAAACGAGGAATTGATGAAACTTATATTCACATTTACTTACATTGTAGCCTGTCTACCATTCTTCTCTAAGGCCAGTTTACCCTAGGCACGTCACCACATTCCCCGACGTGGTCACAAGTACCTAACTGAGATTATGGAGTAGATGTTTAGGTCTTAGTGCGAAGTATTAGAAGTGGAGAAAGTGCTTAGTGTCGTTTAGGTGTATAGTAGCGTGCGAAAATATCAGAACGCATATATTTCATCTTCCATAACTTTTGCCAGAGAAAATCCGAGGTTTCCAAAATGGGTGTACAATAACCTACATGTATAAACTATGTGTAAATATAAAGACATAAAGAGTAACTAAGTCCTCTCCGCTCCAAAACAAGAAATAAATAGGCCTACAGGAAGGTGCTTAGATATCTGCTAAAGTATAATAATACAATGAATGATTAAAATGTATTAAATGAATACAGTGCACGAAAGGGTAACATTAAATACAACGCGTTAAATGAATACAGTGCGCAAATGCGTCACATCAAATGCAAACGTATCAAATAAATACAGTGCACAAACAGGTGCATTAAATATGTTACAGGATTAAACCACCAACGACAACACGTCGTTACAAAATAAGCACTGCTACTCCGGAAAATTGGTACAGGGACGGAATATATCCCCTTCCCCCGTCTTACGTCCTTTATAAATAGCTGTAAGTCTCGATAATGAGAACCTAAGAATGGGGCGTAAGATGAAAAGAAATATTCCAAATATCTGTAACGGAAGTAGTGAGGCAATACACTGATGACGGTTGTACTGGAAACAGAGGGAGTCGTAACGAGCCAAAACGTATTCCGACTTCTCGGTGAGAGTGAGAGAGACGAGTAAATCGGGAGCTTGCAGTCGGTGCAACGACAGAGGAAATAGCAGGAGATAATGGCAGGGGTCTCTAGATATCAGCAGATCTTCTCTGTATGAACTCTTGACCGGCTCTACTTCTTAGAGTCAAGGGGTCCTTATTTATACCCGTCACCATGAACGCATACGTGACGAAATTCAGCCGGCTTTCAGTTCGTCAACCTGCGCTCCAGTCGCTACAGCGTAAACTAGGTAGTAAGTTATCGAACCGCGCATCCCAGGAGTTACGACCTAAGTTACAAATTGGTCGTATGCACGTGGTAGTTTATCCTCACAAAAGATAAATAAAATTTAAGCAAATTTTGATAAATAAAATCAAATTTATCAGCAATTTCCTAAAAAATTTGAAGTCTCGAAAGTGAATTGAACGACAGCGAAAACAAACTTCTTAATGAATACAATGATTAAATTGTAAGTAGAAATATTTGTTCAAGTAATAATTAATTAGTGTTTAGTGAAGAGGTATTTATTCTTCATGATACTGTGACATTTCAGGCCCAAGGTCCGAACTAACAGTTTACGCTCTCGTGCTGTAATCTTGCTAAATTCAGCTTAAATATTTTCCTCGAGTTCTTTAACTGTTTTCGGATTACTCATATGTGCTCGTCGTTCAGAGAGGTCTTTACCGATATGGTCGTGTCGTTAGGGGGCGTTATCATGCATGAGACTTGCAGATTGTGTTTCGGAAGCTCGCCAATGGGGCATAACATGTTACCGCAGAAATTCCTTGTACACTTTAATAATAATAATAAGTCTTTTGTAATGCGCTCTTCAAGGCCTGAGGCCTTTCCAGAGCGCACGTTGTGCTGAGATGAGAATGGAAATTCAATGGAAATTCAAGAAGAGGGAGAAGGCAATACTGAAAAGATGCGTTTTCAGGAGACGCTTGAATGTGGTAAGAGAGGGAGATAACCTGATGTCAGCAGGAAGAGCATTCCACAACTTAGGGGCGCAGATTGAGAAGGAGCAGTCCCCCATTGAGCAGAAAGATGAACGGGGAATATTCAAAAGAGGTGCATGTGATGACCGAAGGGCCCGAAGGACATGGCGTAGCGAGAGGGCAGAAGAGAGGTAAGACGGGGCCTTGTTGTTTAGGGCCTTAAATGTGAAGAGAAGTATCTTGAAGTGAGTACGGGATCTTACAGGGAGCCAGTGCAGTTCATGCAGCAAGGGTTTCGAGGGAGAGAAGCGAGGGCGACAGAGGAAAAGCCGGGTGGCATAGTTCTGTACAAGTTGAAGGGGAAGGAGAGAGGAGGATGGCAGATTCACAAGCAGAGAGTTACAGTAGTCAAGGCATGAGGTGATGAAGGCATTAACAGCAGTCTCAAGACTTTGGCGATCAAAGTGAGAGCGAATGCGAGAGAAGTTACGAAGGAAACATAGAGAGGATTTGCTGACATTGCGGTATGAGGCTTAAAGGAGATGCTCATCAAAAACAACACCCAGATTCCTAACGCAGTCAGAGAAAATGATAGTATTACCGCCCAGAGTAAGCGAGGGAAAGAGAGATTTAGATTTTTTGACAAGAGCAGGGGTGCTGACGAGGAGGACCTCAGTTTTGGAGTGATTAATCCTGGGGAAGTTGGTAGAGAGCCAGTCAGAAATGGAGAAGTAGGCAGCCAGGAGGTCAGTAATAGAGTAGGCAAGAGACGTGGGGGATGAGGAAACGAAAATTTGAGTGTCATTAGCATATGGGTGGAAGGATAGACCAAGATTACGGAAAAGGGAACTAAGAGGGAGAAGGTAGATACGAAATAGTAGAGGACCAAGGACAGAGCCTTGTGTCACTCCAAAGCGAATGGGGGTAGAGTCGGATGAAACGTCATCAATCACAACTGATTGGGTACGAGACGAGAGGTAAGAGCGGAGCAAGTCAAGCACGGTGCCTGATATGCCGAGGAAAGAGAGGAGACGATTAAGTAGGACGGTATAGTCAATAGCATTGAAGGCAGAGGAGAGGTCGAGTAGAACGAGGATGGAGGCACAACCCCTGTCCGCGGCTCTTCGTAAACAATCGGACACATTGAGAAGGGCGGTTTCTGTGGAGTGACCTGACTTGAAACCAGATTGATAGGTTTCATCAATGTTACAGGCCGCCATGTGACTGTTGATGCGTGAAGCAACCACTCTATCCAGAACCTTAGAGAGGAAAGGAAGTTGCGAAATCGGGCGATAATTAGAAGGGTCAGTGGGGTTCAGTTGAGGCTTTTTAAGAATCGGACGGATGTGGGCACGTTTGAAGGAAAAGGGAACAAAACCAGTTGCAAGTAAAGTGTTGAACAGGTGAAGAAGCGTTGGGAGGATAGCAGGCAGTGTCACACACGTAATATCTGATAATTTGCCTTTATTTTCTGACGAAGGCTGTGACGTGATATCGTGGGACCTACGTTCGCTTAATTGAGGCTGACACGTCATCCAAAGGAATTCTAAAATTTTCGTTCGCTTTGATCGGCCAGTTTCCCTCCTAATTATTTTATTGAATATTAAATTGGATTAAGATTATTGCGGTTTTGTCATTAAAGAAAGCATTTGATGTCTGGAGTTAAGAATTTTCATTGTATGTTGATATAGCATTAGGATTTTGAATGATCCGTATTTGTTAGTGTTCCGTGGAATTCAATGTCGAGGCCTTCATTCTTCACAGAAGACAGACCCTTTTTTTGTGCTTGGAGAAGAAAGTTGTGTTCGGGAGCAGAGTGGATTTCGTGTACTTATTTTCCGGTTTCGTGCGTCTCGGAAGGCTATTGCTATTTAAGGCTATTGTAATTTAAGGCCATCCTGATTTAACACTATCGTGAGTTAGGGTTACCGTGAGTTGAGATTACTCTGAGTTGAGGTTACTCTGAGTTAAGTTTATTGTGATTGATTGACTTAGTGTAAGACAACCGGCAGAGTTGTACCCCTTTTCCATTTTAGTGCGGGTTTACCGCGAGTGTTGTGCCTCTGGTGCATCTTTGGTAGGACAACCGTGTGTGGTGTCCTTGTTTTTGTGTGGCCCATTCTAGGTCTGATATTGGTGGTTGTGAGTGCCCCTTTATTTTTGTACGCGTAGGTACATTGTAGTTACGTTACCGGTGAGTGCTTTCCTCTGTGGCGCAACCTTCTTTCTCCGTGGTCTCATAGATAGGAATATCTTACGTGCGTTATTTTTGTGTACATATTTGTTCTTGTGTCTTCCATACTCTAAATATTTTTATGTGTTCCAAAAGGTCATTCCTTAGCTCGACCTATCAAAGTTGTAATTAATTTTTAGGTTCTTTCTATGATAATTTAGTCTTGGAATATATCGGCATTTTCAAGTCGATTCAGTTATCAAACATTTGTAAATAAAGTTTTTTCGTTTTAAGTCGACGTATCTTCTATCCTTGGCTATAAACTTTTGGGTTAAAGAATCTGGGCATGTCACCTGACCCCAGTTAGGCGAAAAAATGTATTTTGGGGAGCCCGATTTCTTAGAACGCGATTGCAGGGCTGTAAGCTCCAACGCGGTCACAGCGGGAAAAACGATAAGCGGCTGAGACGTGGAGTCAAGAAGAATAGCAGGAGCCAGGACAGAAGGCTGAGGGAGGGAGGCACGGGGGTAGTGACCTTATCTGCGAAGAAATTTGAGAGAGTAGCAGGGCTAATGGGTGGGGGGACCTGGGCTGGGGAAGTAAGACGGGAGAGCAGGCGGAAGACGGTACGGGGATCATTCCTATTATCAGTAAGCAGATTACGTGAGTAGGCTTCACGAGCAGATTTTAATTTCACCACGTAGGAAGCTGTCGCAAGTCTGAACGCCAGCGAGAGAGGGGTCGTGTCTTGCCCACGGGTGTGAGCCTTTCTAAAGACTCTTTCATGGGCACGCATGGACTGCTTAGCACGGAGGAGTTCCATAGAGTACCAAGGGGCACGGTGACAACGGGAGTTCGAAGGGGTGACAAGGGGAGAGTGGGCAATTATTAGATTACCTGGTCAAGTTCTAGTCTACCCCACGGTGGGATGGTAGCACTAAGGAAGCCTCAGCTCTCTCGCCACTGCACCAAACTGCAATCGGCACATGTGGTAATTCCTCTACATAATACGATGGAACCAGGATACACATGGTGCCAGCCCGCCAAAGAATGCGAGGCAAGAGAAATTGAAGTTTCGAGTGTTGAACCTAAACTTTTGCATGAAGGAATCGAAGCCAACAGTGTCAACGATGTGTTTCGCGGCAAAGAGCTCTTGTTGGTCTATGTCCGAGTAGCCAAGACAATTTATTTTACGGTCTTCTCTTCAGTGGAGGCCAAAACAGCTCCTATCAAGTAGATATGGATGATATTTTCTTTAAATGGAATGGCTGTGGTAGAGATGCGGGGACTCCTTTCCTACCGTTCTTACTTAGATTTATGCATTCAGAAGCCCTTGTTGGATGCATCCCCATGTCCAAATTCCAAGGGTAAAATGGATTCGCCACCGTCCAGTTCCGGGAATGGGGCCGAGCTGGCCAATTTAGAATATACTATGTGAAGTCTCCATTCATTCTTTGCCCCTTCATATCTGCCTTCCTACGGTAGCAGTCAGTCACCATCTGATAAGAAGTATTATCTATTTTCGATGTACCTTCCAACACTCGCTGGTCTCGAGACAGTTTCATTCTGTTATAAGGTGGTTGCACTGTCATTCTGTAGTTCTCGAAGGCCCAGAGAGTAAATACCCTTTCTGATAAGGCTACACGGACAGTTTATTTATTAATGCGAGGAGTTCTAGCAGAACTGTTAGAAGAGCTGAAAATTGGCGTTCCTAATGGGGATAAATTTATGAGTCTGTAATGAGGCGCTACATTTTCCTGTTTTACTTTGCCATTATTTTCTTTTGAACAGAAAAAGACATCGTATGGGTATTGTCGATGACTTCTATGAGAACGAGCGTTTTCCCATAGAAGTTTCTTTCGCTGGCTATGATAGTTTAATCGAATAAACGACTGACATTTATCTTAGTAAAATTTCGGTTGCGCGATGAGCACGTTAAATTCTTTTCTGGCACAATCATTTCTGCGTTCCTTGCTTCTGTTTCTCGAACGTATTGCCATTCTGCAGGCCTAAACATTTTTTGATGTTCAGTTAAATTTAAGATGGCCGTAATATAGAGTAGCAGCCATAATATTCGAGTACTTCAAATAAAAAATAGGAATGGGTAAAGGTTGAACATGTCCATTAACATGTTAGGCTGGATTCAACTGCAAGTTGCAACCGCTTTGACCATATATATTGAACTTGCAGCCGTATGAAATCAGATCATCCCTAAATCTAAGCTAACTAACACTAGCCCTTTTAGGAGTATGTTGTGTGGTTTATGGCTAAGTATGTGGATTGCGGCGAGCTAAACCATGCTTCAAGGCGCAATTTGATTCGTAGTGTTTTGAGAAAGAATTCTTAACCTTTAAGTGTGGAGAATCTTCTTCACAGAAGCCAAATAAAGTTTGGGTCTCGGTTTGCAAGACAAAATACCTCCTATGCCTCTCAATTTAAAAAAGAAACCAACGTTTTTGGTCCTTCCTAGACTACAAGCGCAGTAGCTCCAATGCCCAGTTGAAAACTTTATGTGGGTTATATCTCTCCCGAGCGCCCCTCTGGTTGAGCTAGTCGCAAGACAGCCTCGAGCACATTCCTATGTAAAAGTATGCACCCCAAACGGCCTCTTTGCAAAAGTCAAAGCAGCCGTTCACCTCCGGGTTGTTAGACACTCAATAAGAAACGCCCAGAGTGTACGGCGAAGCCATCTCCTGGTCTTTCAAGTCTAATCGAAAAAGGTGGGCAGAAAAAAGGAACCTCCGCTGCCCTTACTCCTGTCTGGAGTTGCCAAAGTACGGAAATATTACAACCCTAAAGCTCCCCCCCCCCTACCACCCAATAATTTAACGGCCGCCGTCCTCAAATGAGTCATCGAAAGCAGAAGGGCCTTTGTTGCCTCCTGCACTAACAGCTCCCGGAGTTTTGCCTCCAGGCACTCTATGGCCATGCCCGTGTGTGTCTTACCTCGCGGAAGACCCCATCAGCTTTTTCTCAATAGGCCTGATAGACTCATTTCTTCAATGTGATTGCAGTAGAATCTCCGGACTAAGTGAGAAGAGCTGTAGAGTTTCGTCTGTTCCCGTTCTCCATGAGTTGTCGGCCTACAAAGAACCATGATGGGCGTGTCCCCGCTTCCCACCCTCCCAGGGTATGTTTTGCAACTCTTCGACCACATAATCGTGGTTGGGCAGGCTTATGTGTGGTAAACTCCCAACATGATCTCTTCCTTTTCTCTTTGTTTTTAAATACCTCCTAACTGGGTCAGGTGATGCAAATGTACATAGGCTTAAAGTATTCTCTCCTTTCTGTGTATATTCCACCCTCAGCTGACCTCGATGCGGTAGATTTCCATCACTTACTGGTCCTGTTACCGATGCCCATTATCATCTTTGGAGATTTGAACTATAGGTGGTCTGTCTGTACCGACTACACGACTAATCACCTTGTTTAAAGACGGTAGAGCTCTCCCTTGCGTTAGGTCTGTGTTCACGATCGAGCTGGTATCAATACATCGCGCAAAGTGAGACCTTACGCGCCGTTACGGGTTCTGAGACCGAATGATGATTTATTATGATACACAAAGTGCTATAGACTCTTCGGAATATCTCTCTCACTTATTCTCAGTATCCGCGACGGGACAGATTCGTCTACACAGACTTGTGGGTTGTGCGTCATTTTGAAGTAGACTAGCCTCATTTATTTTATGACATTTTTATTGTTGGGTGCATAATCAAGCGCCGAGGCGAGGCGGTCCTCCCTTTTACGATGCAGCAGGACCCGAGCACAACCAGCACTTAATTTCTCGCAATAAATGATCGTCCTACTCAAACGACTGCGTTGCTTTAGTGAGGAAGATTGATGAAATTCTGGTATCGTATCAACTTTATCATGAAGATGACTAATTTCGCCAGGAGAAACATGATATCCCAGGAAGGAGTGCTGCGAGACGTGGTAAAGATATAAGTCTTTAGTAGGCTACTATACTCATCCAAGCGACAAAAGACCTGACGTGGGTGAGGGAAATGTTCCTCGATCAACAAAACTAGAAGGATGTTGTCAATTTTGCAAGACACTAAATGGAGACATCTCAGCACATGACCACTGTTATGAAGGCCATCATGAATTCAAATCATCTAAAAGAGACACGGGGATTTGAAATCGAAGTCTTTAGGACGTCTTCGGGATGAGCAGGGATCTGGTTGAGAGCTCTAACCAGATTAAGTTGAGAGAAGAAAGAAACATCTCATGAGAGACTAAAACATCCAAAGAGATAAGTTTTGTGAAAGTTCTGTTTTTCTCCTATTTTCTTCTTTCGCTTTCAAGTTTGGCAATGCTTACTTAATACGAAAATCAAATTAGTTTTGGTATATCAACAAGCTATGCATAAAATCTTAAACAGAATATTTATTGTAATACGAACCTCATTATATAACATATTGTAGTATTAGTATAACATCATATATAACGAGCAAGCAAGAACTCCAAAATAATTGTAATTACTATAATGGATCAATGTTTTAAAAAATAACTTCAAAAGTTCACGATGGACCGCCGTTGTCTCCAATACTTTCTTCTTGAAATTAGATCCATTCATGGTCCCCTATCATTGTTTCATCCCACCTTCCCTGCTATCGCTTCTCCAACAACTGTATGACATGGTGGAACCTTTCACCGTGCTCTTAGGACAAAAGATCAAGATTAAGTTGCAAAAAATACAAAATGGGGTGCAAATAAGGCAGCTTGTTATACTTTTCATCCTATATTACTGTAATTTAAACCAGTTTTTTCAATAAGAGCCTTGTAATTCGCTTTGTTTTCGCCATGCGATAGAGAACTTTAAAAACATTGCTCGTTTATTGTCCTATGCCTTATTGTGATTTAATCCTGCGACGAATTGTTTTACCATACCCAATTTAGTGTAGATCAGAAGTAGTAAGATATTTCCACGGAGACAAGAGAATTTCGCTTTACAGAGAGGAGAGAACATTTAGAATGAGCAAATCAACCTAGAGACAGTTAAGGAGATAATGAAATTGACAACCATACAATTCAAAGAATCAACAAGGTTGAAATTATAAAAGGAATAAAATAAACGTATATTACGACAGAAATTGACGATTGAATAAAATTGAAGATCAAATGAACGAACCAACAAAAATGTTGAATTGAACTAAGATAAATATTGAAATAATAATTAACTAATAAAAAAAAACGAATTCAATTAACTAATTCAATAATTAATTTATCTAATTAAATTACTAACAATACTGAGTGTCGTAGAATGACTCCCGACGATACCATATACGTAGGTGAGTCAAAAAGTTCTCAGACAAATGCCAGATTATTGAAATGTTCGATTTTGTACAAGTAAATACAGGGTCAAACACGACTTTCATGTTTTCTGAACAATTCCTACAAAATTCGTCATTCAATTTGTCGAGACTCTTTGTATTAGATGTGCTTCAAAAAGGTTACTTTTTTGAACCCATAAAATGGCAAATTTTGAGATAAGAGCGAACATTAAATTCCTGACTAAACTTGATTGGAAGCCTGTTAAGATTATTGACGCTCTACAACAGGTTTATGGTGACTCTTCGCCATGTAGAGCGGTAGTTTACGACTGGATTAAGCGCTTCAAGGGGGGCAGAGAAGAAGTTAAAGATGATCCACGTGAAGGGAGACCCTCCACCTCCATTAACCCAGAAAATGTCGAGCTTGTGAGGAATCTAGTGGATAAAGATCGCCGTATTACTATTGATGAAGTTGCCAATGCATGTGAAATCTCTCATGGCTCAGCATTTGGAATTCTAACTGAAAATCTTGGCCTGAGCAAGCTTTCAGCACGTTGGGTCCCAAAAGCGTTGCGAGAAGACCAGCTGAATCATAGGGCCAACCTTTCTTTGGCTATTTTGACCAAGATTGAAGCAAACGAGGATAGTTTTTTTGAGCGCCTCGTAACGGGAGATGAAACTTGGGTGTATCAGTTTGATCCTGAAAGTAAAAATCAATCAAAAGAGTGGCACCCAAGGGGGGCAGCAGGGCCTATCAAGTTCAAGACAGAGAGGTCCGTTAAGAAGATAATGGCTACAGTTTTTTGGGATTCGGAGGGAATTATTTTAATAGACTTCTTAGAAGGACAAAAAACTGTTACATTCAGCTATTACGAAGGAGTTTTAAGGAAGCTGAAAACTTCAATAGCCAAAAAACGACGAGGAAAGCTCCACAAGCAAATCTTGTTCCACCATGACAATGCCCCTGCACATTCGTCCAAAGCTGTGAGATCTCAGCTACGGGAATTTCGTTGGGAAACTCTTGCTCATCCCCCTTATAGCCCTGATTTAGCACCCTCTGACTTTTTTCTGTTTCCAAATTTAAAGGGACACCTAAAAGGAACCCGGTTTCAATCATTAGATGAAGCAAAAAAGCAGGTCATTACTTGGTGCCAGAGACAACCCCGTGAATTCTACAAAGATGGTCTTTACCGTTGGATTCATAGATTAAGAAAGTGTATAGATGTTAATGGAGCTTATGTAGAAAAATGATTACAGTATTATTACAAATAAAAATTTTATGCCATTTATCTGAGAACTTTTTGACTCCCCCTCGTATATACTATTCGTTGAGGGAACTTCCTTAATTATCTTTAGAGTGCGTTTACTGTCTGGCAGCCGATATTATGTATCTTCAAAATGCTTAAGAAGTGGAACTGAGCTCAAGGATAATAATATTGCTATCATTAATAAAATAGAGTTTTATTAATAATAACTATAAACAATACACAAAAACGGAAAATATTGACATAAACAGAATGGAAAGGGTCGTGGAGACTCGGGATAATCCAAGGATTTAAGGGATTAAAAAAAGGTACAAAAAATATAGAGTTAAAGAGATGGGATGGTTCGATAAACAATTTAAAGCACAGGATAGAATTGACAGAAGGGATCAATACTCAAAAGGTGACGTTTGGCTTACGTAACTTTTCATTAGGGTGCAGTGGAAGGTACTTGAAGGAATATTCGGTCCGCTGGCGAGTTCCAGCCGAAGGGGGGGGGGGGTAAAAGGATCCTGACGAGGCGTCTTGGAAAGGAGAACCGTTACTCGATGAACGGCTTGAAGAACAATGGCTGTTCTACTTTGTTCTC
The DNA here is from genome assembly GCA_963969495.1 of Ceratothoa steindachneri. Lineage (NCBI taxonomy): Eukaryota > Metazoa > Arthropoda > Malacostraca > Isopoda > Cymothoidae > Ceratothoa > Ceratothoa steindachneri. The sequence continues at coordinate 49,634,588 of OZ018320.1, forward strand.
TTCTGAACAAAGGGGGGGAATGAGAACCGTCTCTTGTCTACGGGCTCAAGAACAATGGCTGTTCTAATGTTGTTCTCCTTTGAACAACAGGGGGGGGATGAGAACCGTTTCTTGGCGAAGGGCTCAAAACGAACAATGGCTGTTCTAATGCTGTTCTCCCTTGAACGACAGGGGGGGGATGAGAACCGTTTCTTGGCGAAGGGCTCAAAACGAACAATGGCTGTTCTAATGCTGTTCTCCTTGAACAACAGGGGGGGATGAGAACCGTTTCTTGGCGAAGGGCTCAAAACGAACAATGGCTGTTCTAATGCTGTTCTCCTTGAACAGCAGGGGGGGAAGCCTTGGGGACTTGTCGTCGGAAAGGCTCGAACCTTTGGCACTCAAGGAATATTGTCCTCCTTCTGGACAAGTGATGGTGAATCTCGAGGTCGAGGTCCCTTGGCGCACAAAGGGAGAGAGGGTCGTGGTGATGTTTCGCGACGAAAATCTGGATCTCCAATCTGATCTTAGTGGTAAAGTTTCCATATAAATAGCCAGGACATCTCCTTGGCGTGGGGGAAAATGGAGTGAAAGCTTGGAGGGAACGCACAGCCGGGCCGGAGAACAATGCCTTATCTGTTCATAAGCCTATCTCGATCTGGCGAGGTCGGCGTATGGGGGCGAACGGGGGGACGATAACCTCCTTGTTTAAACATTGGCATCCGGTAGCTGAGATAAGACTCCAAGCCTCGAATCGAAGATGCACGTGGGCAGCATCGTGGTTTTAAATAATACGGGGTAGGAGTTGAAATTAAACGCAGCTTCAACACGTTCTATCACACTGAGCTTTATTCCTTTGACCGCTAATCGGCCATATATGGATAGAATCTATGGATTTGATCTAGTATTTCTTCTCCTATTTGCCGAATGATGAAATTTTTTGAGAGTAGTTTCCTCTGGCACTCTTCTACCAGCTGCCATGTTTGAAATATTTGCTTTTCAAATTAGTACCTCTCAGAATGTTGAGTAGAAAAGTTCATCAATTTTGCACACCAAATTTAAAGGGCCAAATAGGCGATGAGTCGAGTGACTTGCTCGAAAATGTAGACTCAGATAACCTAAGCAGTATATCTAGTGATGATGGTTGGCCCAATGAATCATTATCAGAATCTGACAGTGATAATATAGAAGCTTAGGCAAGGAAAATAATGACACAACAGACCAAAATGAAGAGTCCGACCCTCGGCCACGCAAACGAACGCGGCGTGCCACAACTTGCCTGGGGTATCTGGCTCGAATTTCTTGCCCTCAGTGCCTGCGTTTGAATCTTCACAATCAGTTGGCTTCATGCTTTGTTACACAAAATTAAAAGGAAATAGATTGTCCCACAATCAAAAGCATTATTAGAAATTTTTGAATAAACAAATTCATACAACCTTCAAAGAAACGGACGCCAAGGAAATTCGCCTATTTTAAGTATTTGGCTTGTCATGATGTGGGGGAGCGGTGTGAGTGTGTCTGTAGGGCCATTCTCCCACCCCTCTTTGCATATATCTTTCCCTACCCCCGTGTGAATGTGTGGGTATAATTTTCCTTCCGATTTTTTATATTATGATTACGAATAATAACCGATTGTATTCTCTTTTCAGAGATATATTTTGTTTAAACAGTATATAAATATTTATATAATTTTGTAAAAGTTAGGAGTATCCTAAAATTTGTCCAGCGCATTGGGATATTACCCTAGTATTGCATCCTGTGTCTTCAAAGAGAAGCTTTAGCGGACTGTGAGAAGAATCCTCGAGGCGAGTGCTCCGCCCAGCACAGCCCTGAAACGTAGGGCGTTACCTGCACTGCCCACCTGCATTGGCTGACGAGTCTGTCCCCTTTTTTTATTGACAACTACTACTACTAGTAACTCCCCCCCCCCCCATTGCACAAGTGATAGCCCCGTGCCCCTTTACGTTCGGGTGTTGTTTTTTTTTGTTTTGTTGTGTGGACCTTGTTTGGGTTGTGGAAATTTGTTCTCCGCACGTGTCATATTTTATTTTTGTTTTCGGTTTGGAGAATTGCAATTAGTATAGAATATTTATTTTGAATGCGCACCGGGGTTTATTTTTTTGGTAAATATAAACTGTAATTTTCACTGTATTTTTTTGTAAAGTAAAGGACTGTATATCAAATCGTATCAATTCTTCCTCGGGGTCTCAAGGTCCATAAATTCTAGGATAAGGTTGGAACGCGGGGTTAGTGTTGCTTTCGGCCCGCTACAATGAGTCACAGTAGAAAAAACAGCTAAATGATTACTGGTCAACTAATGAACTTCACGAACAGAAGATATTTAGAAAACTCATGTCAAGTGATCGCTTTCTGCAAATAGTGAGGCTTTTACATTTTAGCGATAATACAATTAAAAGAACTAGCAAGATAGTAAAATCAAATCTGTCTTAGATCTCATTAGACAGAAATTTAAATTAAAGCAAATTCCTTTCAAAAACCTTTGCATAGATGAAAGTCTACTCCTTTGGAGAGGAAGACTCCATTACAGACAATACAATGCGATTGTAAGACTGGTTACAAAATAGATTTTATCATTTATACTGGAACCGGTACATAAATTACTATCGACAATGAAGTAGGTGTGACGGGCTTAGTTGTGATGACACTGCTTGAATCCTATTTGAATAAGGGCCATGTTCTTTTTGTTCACAATTGGTACACAAGCCCTGATCCCTTGGCAAAATTACTGGAAAATAAGACTGGGGCTTAGGAACAGTTCCTTCCAATAGAAAGAACATCCTAAATTAAAAAAAAATGAAGAAGCGGGAGGTTGAATTGATGCATTGCAACAATATATTATGCGTAAAATGGTGTGATAAACGAAATGTACATTTTTTTTACAAGTGTGCATGATCAAATGTGTGACAGCGGGAAAATGGATAGAGATAGCATTATTTTAAAACCTAAATGTGTGATTGAGTAAAACAAAAAATGGCGAATGGTTGATAAGAGTGATATTCTGATAAGTGGTAGTGTGTACGTAAAACTATTGTTGACTTATCTATTCTAAACACTTATTATATATACAAGGAAAAAACGAACAAGAAAAGAAAATGATTTTTGATTTTTCAAACGGTAGATAAATATAAGAAGATCGAATTTCTCATATTAGACATATTGGTAATCGACCATCGCGCCTTACTAATGTTGGTATTCATTATATGAAGCCTCTTTCTTCAAGAAGAACTTGTCATGTATTCGCCAAAACAACAAAAACTGGGAAAAAATATCAACCAACAAATTATATCTGTGGTGAATGTGAAGTACCATTCTATGTTCACCCTTGTTTTAAAAAGTACCATACAGAAAAGATTTCTAGTTCAATGTACATAATTGTTTCAATTGTAAATAAATACAGTTTTAATATATGTTTTTTTATCCTCGCTATAGAAGGCATTTTAAATCTTCACTTAGCTAATGGAAATATAAAAGAATATTCACTTAAAACTAAAATTACGTAAGTTACTGATAGAATAGAGAAAGGAAGTAAATGTGAAAGAGACCCGTAAACCACAAATTCTTCTCTCAGCTAATATTTTAAAAAGCATTAAATTTCCTTTCAAGGTAAAATAATTGATAGATTTTATTACAAAGTATGTTTGGAAGAATGCAAAGAGCTATTAAAATTTCACAAGATCAATATGACTGAATAGTCTTATACTCAGCATTCTGATTACCATGAAAATAGACGAGGCGGCCAGTCTTGGGCCTGCGGTCTATGCCTTCAGTGCCTACGTTTGAATCTTCACTATCAGGTTTGACTTCTTTTTCCTTTATTACGTAAAATTCAAAAGAAATAGATTATCTTTGAAAAGTTAATCTACGAAGACTTGATAAATATTATTGTCACAAAACAAATGCCTATTATAATGTTTTGAAGCAAAAAACTTCATACAAAGAGTATGATGCCATTCCACCTTAAAAAAACGGATGCGTACAAAATTGAGTTGCTTTTGAGTACTCCATTGGAGTAAAACCGTTTGTGTTGTGCAATTAATTGTAGGATTGGAACATTTTGTTTTCAGCTGTCAATTTTTGTGTGCTGTCCACGCGTTCGAATGTGTGCCTTGATATTTTTATCTTTTTCAAAAACATTGAATTTAACTGCAACAGGTGTAGAAACGAGGCACGGCTTGATTATAATATCCCAAGCACTAAATAGTAAGCTTGGATTTGAACCTAATGCTAGGCTTTCGAATTGTTAATACTACTAGGTGTTTTAAATTAGGTTTCGTTGTATTACTTGTTTCTGAGGTCCAAATAGAGCAAACGATGGTGGTATGGGCGGGGGACGGAGCCACCCTAATGGTAACCCATAGCACAGCTCAGTAGCGGATTCCAGTAACCAAACACATATACGAATAATCTATAAATAAATACAAAGTACGTAAGAACAGTATTAATGGTGATTTTAAGCATTTTGTTCATCATTTACGGTTTCGTTTTGGCTCGGAAAGCTCTTAATTTTAATATAGTATCGCTGCAAATAGAGCCGTACTCAGAGTGCTAGTATATTAAAAATAAGTGCTTTCTGCGCCTAACCGAAGCCGTAAATGACGACTAGAATGCCTCAAAGCACCATTAGTACTGTTTTTACTACAAAAAAACACGGCGTAGGTCTTCTGAAGTTTCACAGAAAATATTACAATTAGGATACGCATTGAAGGCTGAATGTGAAACAATAGGAATCACTGTTCAGACTTAGGTTAACCACTTGTATAGGAGAATGAAATACTAGGCCAGGTTAAACGGATAATTCAGATATATTGATTAACTTTAAATAAATACAAATAAAATTAGCGAATTAAGTTTTTTCCTCACAGTTGGACAATAACTGAGCGCAAAGAAACAATGTTACAAAGTCATCCTAAGTCTGGCGAGCCGGAATATTAGGGATTCATTCGGGAGAATATTGCCCTCCCCCAACTAACAAAAACTCCAATAAATAATAAACGCATCATCTATATTTAAAACTATTACCTTAGTTTTTTTTATGCTATAATTCACAATTATTGAATTATCACAATAGTTAATTGGTTACAGATGAAATGCAGTAATATAAAGGCGAATCTGGAACACGGCGACAAGCTTGTGAATCCGAGAGTCTACTAAGAATTCGTTGGTAGAAAGAAAAGCAAAGACCAAAATAGAACAGTCTACCCTCGGCACTTAACGAAAGACCATTGAAAAACTCGACGGACGCCGAGAGAAACCTTAAGGTTGCGCTTCCAATGGTACTCAATTTGAGGGAGGCCGAAGTACAGTGCCATTATAGACTGGGAGCAAACTCCACTCACTAAATTTATGCGAGGTAGACGAAGGCAAAGAGCTCGAAGACGACGATGGAGGGCCAGAGTAAAATTATGGCTAGAGGTACACAGTTAATCCTTAATTCGTTAACAATCTAGCGGAAGTTAACGCTAAAGCGATAACGTTATTATTTTAATATAAAACAAGACAGAAAACTTTTTTTTTATCTAAAACCACATGAAAACTGCCAGAACTATAAAATATAAAACATGCCAAAATTGTAAAGGACCATAAAAAAAGAGCCTTTTGATAACGATCAACTATGTATACCTCTTAATTTCAGTTGTTTACATTCACAGCTCTATTGCTGTATTCCCTGTGGTACCACTGCAGATACCCGTCATCGTCCGCGTTCTTTTTTTGGCTCACTGAGGACGGATTTCCCCCTTCTCGAGGTGAGGGGTTTAACAGATTTGTCTGTGATGAAGAAAACCATACCCTACTCTACCCGTCCCCAATTTGATTCCCCCACCTTTCTACTTACTATTTCTTTGCTTCTTTTTTCCATTTGCAAAACTCAATGAGAACCAGTTGAAACATCCTTGAGCTCCTGTTGATCCATCCGTGAGCACTCTTTGAGCGATTTCGTAACATCCATTGAGCACTACTGCAAAACTCTTTTCGCTTTTCCAGGAGCGATGCACCACAGTGCTCCTAGGTTTCGCCTGGATTACACCCAGACGTCACGTAATGTCCATTGACTCCTCCCCACCCAAGCATCCATCAAACCCGCCCGACAACGAACTGGCGAAGCTCTGTATATTTCATCGGCCAGTAACATCCCTAGAGCCATCAGGCAATACCTTTTGTGCCTTCCTGTGAAACCCTTAGACCGTTCCTGTGACAAACACTCTTTGAGACTTCCCGACACTTACGTACCTCTGCACTGGCATGTTTGGCCGAGACCACTTAACCCATTGAGCGATCACGTAACACCCATTGCGTCATCCAGTAACTCCATTTGAGACATACTTAATCTGGACCTTAAAATCAAACGAGCTCCCCCGTAACCACGCAGAGCCCGTTGATCCCTATACTGATACTTATTGATTGATCCCGTGAGATCCATTGAACACTCACTTAATCTTTCAACACTCATTGAAACTTTCCTTAACTCCATTAATACCCATGGATCCCGCTTACCCACATTTTGCGCTTACACAATTTCGTAATACCTCTGGCCCCTCAGCTAAATCCTATTAAACGTTCTCATATTCCCGCTCAATCCCGAAACACTCATTGACCCTTCCCGTAAAACCTATTGAGCCTTCCCATAACAGCCATTGCAAACTCCCTAACCACCCATTCAGGCCACCAACTTCACTCATTGGGCGCAGCCGCAATTTAGGTAAAAACTGCCCATTGAGCCCTCCTGTAGCAACCAATGAAACCTCCCATATTAACTAATTGAAGCCTCTCGCAATCTCGTCAGTTCCATTGAGCCACCCAATACTATCCATTCCACCCTCCCTTTAGTACTCACTGAGAGAGGGACATCCATTGAGATCCATTTTGCTCTTTCTGGATCAAAACACTATTTAGCGGAAAACGCGCGGTGGTCAACGCCCTATGTAATGTGGAAACCTCTTGCACACATAGTGATCCCTCCATGGAACCATTAAGCCACATACTATTTAGGAAAATGTGCGGCGTCCATCGATCAATGTGGCGCGGTCCCTCGAAAACCTATTGAACCCTCCCTAAACATACATTGAACTCTTCTAAACATCCAATGAGTCCTTTCTGAATGTTCATTCGGTGCCCCGTGAACCAAAGCAATGTGTTTAGGCGGAAAACATGCTACGATAAGCACTACATTTGGTGTCTGCCTCCCTTGGACACCCTCTGATCGACCGTCTCTTCCAAACCTGGTGGTCTTACAAACCTTTTTGCCTTTCATAGACCCCTTTCTTCGCGGAAGCTTTTGTGCCATTTCCAAATCAACATTGATGTTGGTGCATTTTGAGAATTCTCTCACAAATGCCCGCTGCTGCACAGTCATGTTCGATTGTGTTCAAACACACGCAAAACAACTTTTCTGTTCTAGTGAATCTAATAAGATATAAACATTATGCTTTAAATTTTAACTTGTTTTCACACATGATGTGAAAATTCAAGATGAATTGAATGAGAATTGGAAAGTTATTAGATTACGAAATGATATATAATTTTTTAAAACACCCACTTTGAGTGGTTATCGCATCGAGATATCTATCAGACGGTGCAAATACGTGGGAAAATTCGCGCAACAAACCCCTTCGTCATGAAAATTTCCTGTGACGCAAGATAGTGATGTGATCGTTGCAAGAAAAAAACTATATATAAAGACAAGATGGCCGCTTCTTTCTCATAATTATTCGGTTATAACGATGAAAACATTGGTGCTGAGTCTTGTATTGGTGGGAGTTTTCGGTAAGTAGATTGAAGAGTAGTGTAGTATTACGATGTCCATTAACCTCATGGAATATAACATTCGAATTAATCAGTGAAAAGAATAAAATGCTAGGTGCCTAACCGTGCCCTTTCAATCCTAGACGAGATTTCCCCACTGGATGATGAAATTTACATAAAGATCAGAACGACTATCACTGGCAAGCCGTAGCGAGAACGAAATGCTCAGGCGAGTGATGTGTTGTGAGTACGAAGAGAGGAAGAGACCATCGTGTTGTGTTTGTCTACATACGAGTGTTATGAAATCTGTGTATAGAGCTGCTTGCGCTCACGCACTGGACTCAGCTCTCCGCACATAGGCGGCTGGCTCCCTACTAATGCGGATTAGGTGTGTGTGTGTGTCCAGTCTTTCATCGATGAAACCTGAGTAGCAAGACCTCCTCCTTTTCATATTTGATGTAGGAGAAAGTTCTATCCTATGTGTTTATACGTACCTGTCGCATTTAGAATGACCTTAACTCAATACCTACCTTCAGTTCATCGCCATTGATTCTTTTCGATGTTCCTAGCGAGGAGGACCTAAAAATCGCTCATATGTGGTTGAGAATATTTTAGCTTCCTCTTTAGTCTGTGTCCATTAACTTGACAACCAAATGAGGTCACAGGTTGTCTTTACTTGATATGAAAATAGATGAAAGGAAAGGTGGGAGGTAAGAGACAGAGAATGTTTTGCCAAGCCCTCTCCCCCAATCTCCCCACCATTCTCCCAAGAACCCTTAAGCGCTCTTCCAGGAGAGTTGCAGAAGGCTGGGAGAGAGAAGGAGAAGAAGAGTAAAGATTCTATATAAGAAAGCTGGAAATACAGGAGTAGATTTGACAAGTGACCTAGGCGGTCGGTGGACCTACAGCTTTACGTGGAATCCGAACCACGGTTTGTACTACGCCTTCGTCTATTCATTATTTCTTTTCTTTTAGGTGTAAAATGTCCAGCCCGTATAGGGTGAAAGATAGTAAAAAAGTGCAGGGAGAAGTGGAATGAAGTAAGAGGTTTGCAAGTGAATGCTGATTTGCATAGGAGTAAAGCTAATTTCTATCCGTCGGGTAGAGTAATATAGTTTTGAAAATAGTCAGTTAAGCTAGATTGTTCTTGAGTCTCAGGAATGAAGGCGTGACCTCTCCTCATCCCTCTAGGTCATCAGCGGTGCAATTTCTGTTTCTATATTTTTGTGTTTTATCTATTAATTTCTTCATTCTTTCTTCTATTATCTTGTTGAGCAGTTTTAGTGCTGCTTCTCTGTTAGTGTCACGTTGACTTTGCCTATCTCTTCTATATATGTTGGGGCTAAGCAGTATCGCTTATTCTGTAATCTTTCCAGTTTTATAATGTTTGAATTCGAGATGGTGTATATTGGGATACTTGGTACATCATCGTTGACTCTACAATTGCTTGGTGAAACTTCCTTTTATTCTTTCGGGTGAAAAATCTAAGCCTGTATAATAGTCTCAACCTTCATTTTTCATTGTTTGCTCTTTTCGTAACGTGCTTGCTATATTCCGTTATAGTGATTGTCAAACCTAGCACTATTCTCTCGTTTGTGTGCCGGTATCATTCTTTCTCAATTTCGATATCTCCCAAATTTCTTCTTAACATTGGAATAATCTTAAATTTGTTCCTGTTTGTACTAATTTTCTATTTCGTTTCGTACTAGTTTATCCTTTAGAAGTTTTCTGTTGTAAATCTTTCCTGTAATTGCCGTTCCTGTAGCTAATGGAATATGACGATTGACGTGAAATTATCGGTGAATTGGATATTGAGGCATCTTCTAGTGTGGGTTAGTAGGATGTCTGATGTGTACACTGAGTATAAGGTTGGACTCATCCATCCTCCTTGAGGAAGGCCAGCTTCGAGGTTGAATTTCACTCATTGATGTTTTCTGATCTCAATGAAAACGTACCTTTCCATTATGTATTGCATTTGCCTTATCCAAACCGGGTCACGAACTGAAAAACCTGTCTAAAGTAAGCTGTATCTGTCAATTCCTTGCTCTCGAATTGCAAGGCTAACAATTGTGTTGATTCCATTTCTAGGTAGAATTTAAGACTTTGTCTGAGGTTCTTCCGTGCATACAAAGCCTTTTTAACTCGGAGCAGAGATGTAATCGGATCCTAATAAACTATAGAAAGCAACATCCTCTTCTCCCTGTACTTTTCCTCTTCAATATTTGATGAGCAATCCGCTTTGTTGCTGCACGGATCGCATAAGGATCGCCTCCCGTGAAAGCTTTGCACGAATATATCCATACACCTGGCAAATCGTGACCAGTTAAGCTTAGTATATGAATAATGTCTCGAATAGCGGTCGATTTCTTAACCAGGGAAGCGATAGAATGCGACTGATTGTCTAATCTATGTACGGTCACAAATAATAAATCACATATATTCATTATAAGGTATATAAATAATAATAACACGCCTCTCTTAAGGTAAGATTTTTTCAGCCTTCGCTTGGATTCAAACCAGACACATTTTACATAAGAAGTGCCGGTATTACGTGCTCATGAACGAGCCCTTCGTAAAGCACGCTCCTGTGGGCAGGACACGACCTCCTTCCCACTTGCCTATCGCCTTTCTACTCCGAAATATTCTTCCAAATTAAAATCAGGCTCATTCACGCAAACTTTTATCTGAGAGCAAGAATGACCGTCGGCCTATCTTTCGTCTCCTCTCTCGTCTTTCCTTGCCTCGCCTTATTTCCCCCACCTCTTCCCCTATCAACCCCTCTACTTTTTCTAAATTTTCTCTGATAAAGTTATTAACCTTCGCGCCTACTACCTCAGTCGTCTAAACAAGCCCATGCTGTTATCCCCGACCATACTCCATTGCTGCCCAACGTCCTCACTCGGGCGTCCTCTGAGAAAGTAACTGCCCTCATCTCACGCTCTAACAAATCTGGATATCCTAAGGACGTCTTTCTACCCAAACTCCCCTAAATTCTCCCTGCTGTCCCCCCACTGATTTTTCACCTCTTTTACACTTCACTTGACACTGGGGTGGTTCCCTTTTCCTTCAAACATACCTCAATTCATCTTATCGTTAAAAACCACACCTTAATCCCTCTGAACCATCTAGCTATCGCCCCTATCTCACAGCTTCCATTCCTCTCTAAGATTCTCGAGAGTGTTTTTTTTTCGCCTTAATGACCATAACTCTAACTGCAATATCGATGAAATGGTCCAGTCGGGGTTCAAAGCGAAGCACTCTGCTGAAACCGCTCTGCTTAATGTTTCAGACGGTTTACGCAGAGCAACCGATAGGAGTTGTACGTCCATTCTATTCCTCCTATAACTCTCCTCTGCTTTCGAAACCATCGACCACACTGTCCTCCTTGATCATTTCACACTTTCCTTGGTCTCTCGGGCACTGTACTTGATTGTTTCTGCTCATACCTCTCCTCCCGCACTCAGTCAGTCGCGCTCGATAACCTCTCCTCCGAGCCCGTGCCCATTCATTTTGGGGTGCCTCAGTGCTCAGTCCTTGGTTCCCTCCTATTTCGCATCTACTTACTTCCTCCTGGCTCCCTTCTTCGCGATTTGTGCCTGTCCTTCCACCTCTATGCTGATGACACTCAGATATACCTTTCTTCATCTCCTGTGTCACTCTCTCAATCAATTACCAAACTCCTTTCAGCTTACACCTCCATAAACGAATGGCTGTCTGTTAACTTTCTCAAAATTAACCACGATAAAACTGAAGTTCTCCTGGTTGGTACCGCTTCGATGGTGGACAAATCTAAAGCTCTCGTCCCCTCCATTAACCTTGGGGAAACCAATATCGCCTTCTCTGACACCGTCAGTAATCCTGGTTTTATTTTCAACGAGCAGCTCTCGTTTAAACCGCACATCCATCGTATCTGTAAGTCTCCCTTGGTTTCCTCCGCAACTTTTCATGTGTTCGATCCCATTTTGATCGACGAAACCTTGAGACTGCTATTCATGCCTTCGTCACCTCACGCTTAGACTACTGCAATTCTCTCCTAGTGAATCTCCATTCTTAGTCACTTCTTCCCCTTACAACTAGTTCAAAACTATGTCGCCCAGCTCATCCTTCGCCGCACTCGGTTCTCTCCTTCTATGCCTCTGTTACAGGAGCTACACTGGTAGTTAACTATAAAATTTTTCTCATCACTTACAAGGCTCTAAACCTCGAGGCTCCACCTTATCTCTTGTCTGCCCTCTCCCGTCGTCAAACTCCTCGGGCACTCCGGTTTAGCCTCGCTTCCCTTCTGAACACTCCTCGTTCTGTCCTCTACTATATGGGTGACCGTTCATTCTCAGTTTGTGCTCCTAGACTCTGTGATGCTCTTCCTGCTGAAATCCGATCTTCTCCCTCCTTTGCTACTTTTAAAAGTCGCCTGAAGTCTCATCTCTTCAGATTTTCCTTTTCTCCCCTGTAAACTTTCTCTACACTCGCTACACAACCTGCGCTCTAGATGGGCTAACAGCCCTGAAGGGCGCATTATAAATACCTATTAATATTATTATATTACCACCGAACTACAATTACAAAAAACTACAATATAAATAATATCATTAAGAGTTCCAAAGGAAGACATGGCAATAAATTATAATTCTCAAACCCCCAGGTTCTCCCGCACGGCGTCCTCTCTTCCGACGAGGAGCGCCACGGATCGTAGGTGGAACCAACGCAGTCCCTGGCGAGTTTCCCTACCAACTGAGTTTACAAGTATTAAGTAATGGTATTTACCACCACCATTGCGGGGCTTCAATCCACGACGAAATCAATTACTTAACTGCTGCCAATTGCGTTTACGGCGAGGATTATTCAAACCCTAAAGATCTTCGGGTGAGATATTTTTCAATGAGTTTGTAGTGGGTGGTGACACCAAAAGACGTGCGCTCTTTCTTACACTTTGACTTCAATCATATGTTAGTGATACTAAAGAAAACTGCATTATAAGCAGTGAAGGTATGCGGTCAGTATAACAATGAGTAGCACTTTCATAATGTAAGTGACTGTGTCCAATTGACCAATCTAACAGTCACTTGCTTGACGTGGATAAAGAACGTTCATCTGGTGTGCCAGATCCAGTGTGAATGTGGTTACACCTCATTGCTACTCTACCCGAGTGTTTATAAGCTGTGGGATTGCAGATTGGATAAGGCACCTGATCCACTACATTTCAGAAGTACGAGAAGTCAGGGGTTTTAGAATGACTCAAACTAAAAAGACGAGAAACTGATACGAAAATTTTCCCATCTTACCACAAACAGGCTTATCTGATTATGATCGCAAGTTTTCATCATTTCTTCAAAAGATTCCAATATTCCTGATAGCTCTGATATGCATTCTAAGATTTTCCATTTTCTTTTATACATTTTATCGGCTTAATGTGTGCTTTTTTACACACAAGTTGCGATTTGAATCCTATTAGAATCCTATCCTCTGTATATCCATAAATATCTTGCAGAATTTTCTTGTACATTTGATTTCAATTTCCCAACTTTTTTAATCAACTTCCTTTCCATTTTTAATCATAATTCGTTAGATCCTTCATAAAAATGCAAATTAAGTTAGGTAATATTAAACAAACTATAATCAAAGCCTTCACAAAAATCTAGCCATACCAAGCAATCTAACTTAAAAATCCTGACAGAAAACCAAATTATCTTTGTGTAATAAAACTTTCGTGACCCAATAAACAAAACCTAACCTGTGAAACAGCCAACTTCCCAAGAACCCTTTAATGTATATTCGAGAGCGCCGCAACGAAACCAGAACAACGTTGGGTATCATGATATATACAATAAAAAAGATGTTTTCTATTTAAAAATGATTCCTATGCTTAAGCTACCTGATTATATTAACCATAAAAAACACACACACACAATTTCTAAGCTACCTGATTATATTAACTATAAGTGATATAATACACGCCACGCAATTACTGAGCTTTCTCTAATTAGCTTACTTTGACAGGTGTTGGCTGGCGAAGTGGATTTGGATACAGAAAGTGGAAATGAGCAAGCCAGTCAGGTAGTACAGATAAAAATCCACCAAAATTACTCTCCTGACACGTTCTACAACGATATCGCGATACTAAAGGGAGGTACACCTTTAGTCTTCAACGAATTCGTAGCGCCAATCCAACTTCCTGAAAGTGGGCAGGAAAGCGTAGGAACCTGCACTGTGGCTGGGTGGGGAACTCTTTCTTTCGGTGGCGGGTCGTCATCTGTATTGCAGAAAGTGGATGTTCCTGTGGTGTCCGACCTGCAATGCAGGGAAGCTTATGGTGTGACGATGGTCGCCGACTCCATGATTTGTGCAGGGGAGACGGGTAAAGGTTTTTGCCTCGGAGATTCTGGTAGTTCCTTAAAATGCGATGATTATCAGGCAGGAATTGTGTCCTGGAGCGCTGGGTGCGGGTATCCCGGTTACCCTGGTGTTTATACCCAGGTTTCGCATTTTATTGGTTGGATAAATCAAAATTTATTCTAATTCCTGCTTTTTAGTTTCCATAATTAAACTAAATGTTACCCATTGTGTTATTGCCGCTTATCTTTGGTTTAGTCATTGTAGATAACTATATAGGTCCTAATTGAGGGCCAAATGAATCAAGAAGGAAGAGTAGAATAAAATATAGAAAAACATTACGATAAATAATGAGGCAATAATTGAGTAAACCTAGATTGTAAAAGTAAAATCTATTACATGAAGATTAGAACATCGATCTTATCTTCATTGTAATTAATCTGTAATTCTGATTATCCTTCAACTATGATTACTTCTACGGTAACTGATGGGAAATTAAAATGAAAGCAAATTTAACCCAAAAAGTGCTACGTTGATATTCCTTAAGTCTCAACTGAGCAGCTCCTTCGACATTTAAACAAAATCAACAATTGTTGTTTACCAAAAATATTGTCTGAATGTAGAAGTCGTCTATATAAAGACAGGCGCCAAGGAGATCTTAAACTCGTGTACTAAGCTTTACTACAATGACTAAAAATTTAACAGACCACTTTTAATTTTCCCTTGAATTTTGCATATAGAGATGAACACAACGTCAGGCAGGCGGTTGAAAACCAATGGAGTTTTGTCCCCAATGAAAGTAATTTTGAAGGAAAAGCTCTTTGGGATAGTTTGTTAGTTTATAGGATATTTAAAAACTGTTATAATTGACACACATTTTAATGCAGTAGATAAAGAATAGTTTAAAAATAACTACCATTTTTGTGTATTTATTTACTAAGATCAAATTTTCGCTTTTTCACTGATTACATGATCTTTGGATGTCACGTTTTTGTCATAAGAATTCGCCCAGACTTTAAAATTACCATCAAAGTAATTTTGGATGACATTTTGGAATTTAAAGAGAAAATAAAGCTATGGATTAACACTCGTAATAGGTTCGATGGTGTAGGAGGGCAAAAGACCCTACGAGAAACGGGAACATGGAGGAGTGCATGTCGTCCAACTCCAGTGTTTTGTTGGTCTTAAAATTACCTTGGTTTTATCCTTCTACACATCGCACTTTCCTTCTTTCAGAGCTCTTTCTCACGTATTTTCTTGGTCTGTGTCGAGTGAGGGGACCATAACCCCGAATCAGGCCTCTGGTTGGAAAGGTGATTTTTAATACCCTTGCATTCTTTCATCTTCTTATCACCTTTTACTTCCTTAATCTTTCTCTTTACTTCTTCCTCAGCATTTTATGCCCAAATTTTTTGCGGCGCATTGCGCCACAACGTTTGGCAACAGAGTGGTGTCAGCTAGTCTAATTGACCCCCATGCGCTCAAGCCGGTTCGAGCTCTAGTTATTGGTTTTTTTCTCATGCTTCTCGACCAATTTATGGGTATCCATGCTAATTAGAATACTGAATCCCATCGAAAATTAGAGGGTATCAACCAGGCGAGGAGAAACGTACCTGAGTCGCTACTTCTTTGATTAAGAGACCCCCCATCCATCCCAACTCAGAGTTAAGAGGTTTCCCTTCCACCAATCTCACCTAATAAAGATATTTCCCATTTCTAATGTCCTTTCCAATAGCGGCTGCTTCAATTCCGTGTGGAGATTGCCGCCATCATATGCTGTTAAATGGGTCCCTTCAAAAACAAGATCTGCTGACCGAAAGTCGCGTGCTCTCACTTATACTGATTTATGACCTTACCTTATGACCTACAAAACCTTCAATAATTCCCGGACTAACCTTGGGAGGACCTTGCCAATTATATTATTCGAAAGAGAATGTAAAACAACCTAAGAATTTCAACTTTGTTTGAATCGGCCAAATAGTTATGATGTTATTGCCAAAACAAAATAATTTCAGGGATACCCTTGGGTGGTGTAGGTTGGAGTGGTGTAGGCGGGAGCGGTGTAGGTGGTCGTAGTGTATGTGATGTCGGTGTAGGTGGTGATGGTGTATTTGGTAGTGGTGGTGGTGTAGGTGTTGTAGGTTGTGGTGTAGTTGTGTAGGTGTAAGTTGTGTAGGTGGTAGTGGTGTATGTGTTGTAGGATTTGGTGTTCTAGATGGAGGTGTAGTTGGCGGTGTAGGTGGTGCAGATGAGAGTGCTATAGGTGGTGGTGTTGTAGGTGTAGGTGATGGTGGTGGTGGTGTTGTAGGTGTAAGTGATGGTGGTGGTGGTGTAAGTATTATTGGTGTAGATGGTGGTGGTGTTAGTGCTGTATATGGTATAGGTAATGGTGGTGTAGGTGGTGGTGGTGGTATAGTTGTAGTGGGTGTTGTTGTAGGTGGTGGTGGTCTAGATGGAGTAGGCGTTGGTGGTGATGGTAGTGTAAGTGGTAGTGGTGTAGGGAGAAGTGATGTAAGTAGTGGTGGTGTAGGTGGTGGCGGTGGTTTAGGCGGTGGTGTAGGTGATGTAGGTTGTGTTGTTATTGGTGGAAGTGGTGTAGGTGGTGGAGCTGGTGTTGGTGTCGTTGATAGTAGTGCAGGTGGTGGCGGTGTAGCTGGTAATGGTGTAGGCGGTAGTATTTTAGTTGGTAGTGGTGTTGGTGGTGGTTGTGCAGAGGTGGTTGTGAAGGTAATGTAGGTGTTGCAAGCGGTGGTAGTGTAGGTGGTGTTGGTGTTGGTTTTGGTTGTGTAGTTGATGTAGGTGATGGTGGTGCAGGTAGTCATTCGAAAATAAATGTGAAACAACATAGAGTTTCAAAATTCCTTAGAATCGGACGAATAGTTACAATGTTATTACAAAACAAAATAAAAGCAAAACGGGACCGATCGACATAGTGAGATGTAGAGTCGCATGCGACTAATAATGGAAGAGTAGGCTATGGGACTTCTGCTCTTGAAAAGAACCATGGCTCGTCCAGTTTCTTTGGGAAGGAGGTATGGAGTCAAACCCATTTGGGGTTTACCCCACTTGTTTAATCCAAAATTGGTCCATTTTGCTGGAGTGATGCCTTTGTTCTACGTATATTCCCCATTTATGCCGGTGCCCCTGTACCCCGGGCACTCCCATCTAGTGGCCACCTCGTCCCCATTCTCCGGAATTGTTATCCTAGAGGGCCAAGGCGTCATCGCCACCACTTCGAAGGGAAGCGTTCCGATCACCCCCATCTCACCACGAGATGAGCGGAAATCTTGATCCTAAACTGAGGAAGCCAAGCGATGCAAGACTGACTCTTCCGCGGGAGATCATGATGCGGTGAGATCGACCCTTAAGTATGATCCCACCCCTGGGAAGGAACAATAACTATTGAACCGAGAACAGTTACCCTCTTTCGTTCAAGGGGGTGAGGGGGGAGGGGCAATCCAGACACAGGGGGGATTGCTAGGAGTGAGGGCGCTAATAACCTGGCCAGGCCGTTAAGGCAGAATGGTATACCGGTCCGGCGTTTCCATCTTCCTTGCCCCATTCGGATGTGGCTAAATTAATTTATTTTAAATTTTATCAATCTCAACTTGCAACTACTAACGTGGATATGAGCTGAAAATAGAAAGAAAAGCCTGTCTTCAGGTTAATTCCCCCATGCAGACATTCTAAACAATAGGAATATCAATGCCAACATGTTTAGTGACAAGAACTTAAAAATCCAGAACAAAATTCAAAGATCAACAGAATAAAAATAAGATGCACGCCCATGTGCACAAAGGGAACGAATGCTTCCCTCACGTACACAAGCAAGTAGTCAATAATTTTAATATTCAAATAATACGGAAGTTCTGAGAAGGATACAGTGTATGAAGCTCTTCTAGATAGGCCATTAACTCAAAGAGAGGCGTTAATTATATAGGAAGAGCGGTCCATCCGATGCCGAAGCCTCCCGCGGATGCATCCATTTCAAAGACAACAGAAATTAATGATATCATCAAAACATTGGGGTATAGATCCGCAGGAATAGTCGGGGTGCAGGGGTACGCAACTAATTCAACCTTCCTGGCGCCGTAGCCTATCTTTCTTGCCATGCAGCCCGAAGGCCTGGGCTGATCTCCATAATGTAACCAGTGTGTATAAGAAACATCGTTTCAATTGCAACGTACGCGCATACAGTATGGCCCCTTCATCATTGCACCGCTTCTCATCAACCCATTTATGTCCCGCAACCAAACAGAACAAAATCTTGAAATTCTCCCGACTCGCACTAGCCATGGCATCATGGAAACTGCGAGCCAGGATAAGTAAAAATGACAATGTCTCTAGAGCACTAATCACGCTTTCTGTGTCACTATGGAATACAAAACGGCCTCCAAACCAGATACAAGGCGTAATCTCACGCGCAGAATGGTGTATGAAACTAATTTGGCTGTGAAGACAAACGGAGGACCCTGAAAAGTCCCGTCGGCTTCAATCAAAAGGGGAGGTAGTTTGTCGCGGTGAGGAGCGGCAACAAACGTTTACAGGGTGTGGTGGGGGATCCTATATTCTGACGTCTTTTCGTCATAGGCACCGTCAATATTAGCCGCGGACGAAATGAGAACCGTTGGTAATTCTCATACACATGACGCTGGAGAAGGCAAGAGAAAATGGTAAAACCATACACGTCCCTCACCCTCTCAAAGAAAAACAAGCATGATAGCAGAGCTTCAAGGACGTCAGGAGAGGCAAGGTGTTCTCATTTTCGAATTCGAGACTTATGTTGAATTTGTCTCATCCCACCTTGATTGTCAAAATGAGTGAGAGCTGGACATTCGATGGCACACATTTGTCAGTGACCTCACATTCTACCCTGAAAGTTCGCAAAAGAAGTACTATATTCTATGCATTTGCCCAACCACTCACTTGAGGGCAATACTAAATAATTGCCTAGTAGGCAGTCATCAGATGGACGCCTAAAAAAATACTGAATAGCTGGTTGAGTGGTGGGGAATGATGGAGAGGTTTCGAGAGTCATCATGACACTCTTGTTCACGTTGGATGTGGACAAGCTCCATGAGTCGCTGCGTACTGGATTGCAGCAATACCTAGTGAAATCATTAGTTCCTTTATCGTGGAAGTCTTATCATCTCTGCTCCCGAATCAGTCATACAAACTCTCAGTGGAAGGTCATTATATTTCTTACTTCTCTACAATTTGGGTTTCTCTTACTTTTCTCACTGTTCTGATGTGTTAAGATATATCCGTTATTATTGTTCATTTTGATTCTACCGATCAATTTGGGGCTTGCCTAAATTATTGCCCTTTTTAGGCGAGCCTATGTCACACAGTAAAGACGTGTGGTATCACAGTCCCTGAATTATATTTGAAAATGTGGCTCTTTTTACCTGCGGCGAGAAGCGCCAAATCAGGGTGTCGCTTTTTTTCAAAAGGATTAAAGTTCAATTGTACCCATATAGAGCCATGAAATGACCCATATGACCATGGGACATATGGGTATTCACACTAGAGATTTCTAATCTGCCATTAGATTTGGCGCTGGGGAGGGCCATATAGTTGCAGAAGCTTCATTTAGCCATTTAAAGGCACTTATAAGTGATTTGAACCATGGGAAACCATCAATGCGAAACCATTTATCATCTTATCACAAAACGCCACAGGTCATTGGAGAGCCTTTCCCTCTTGTTTCATCTTATTCTGTTTAACTTAACTTAGTGTTATTTTGAAATAGTTAAGTATCAAAGTTAAATTAATAGCAGAAGTTTCAAGTAATCCATAATATAAGAACCTGTACATACATTACATCCAGCGCTGCGAATAAGATTTTCTTGTTCCCGTGCTAATGTTTTTCCACGTTAACCTCCTGTGACATCAGGCTTAGGGTTGTCTCGTTCCTTGACTCACCGATATTGTGAGTTGCAGTAAAATTGAAAATTGTGGCATTAAGGCGCATTGTGAACGTTGGTGTCGCACTGAAGATATACCGAGACTTAATGGGGGCTTTAGTCGCTGGAATAGAGAAACTACACTCGTCGACTGGTCTGTTCCCTCTAAGCGTGCTAATGAAAAGCTTTCGTAGTACTCTTAAAAAGTTACTGAAGTTAAAGATAACTGCGAGGTCTCATTTTAAATTTTTGTTCATGAGCATGTTAATACACCATGTGGTCCTGAGCTAGGAACCTTTCTCAAGAAACAGCAGCGCAAAGGGCCAAAGCACATTGTAGCTCTTACTGATGCTTACAACAATGAAAAAGTTACCATGGAAGGGAACCCTACTAAGAAAAAAGTCCTGTTCAGACGCATTCTATCTTTTCAACTTACAGAGAGAAAAACTCTCAGAATTCAATTTCTCTTCTAAAAATAAGTAAGGCCGTAACACCCAGGATATCTGTTTCTATGAAATATTTTGCTTGCGGGGCCCAAGGACACATCCATTGTAATTTCACTAGCAATCCTGCTTTATTCTTTAAGGCTGTGGATAAGGAACCCGAGGTCGACCAGAACGCAATCAACCAGGCACAAAGTGCCAATGAACTCAATCTGCCTGCGGGGACCAAGGACACATCCAGCGTAATTGCCCTCGCAATCCTGCTTTATTTCTTAAGACTGAAAATAAGGAAGCCTAAATGGAACAGAACATAATCAACCTCGTAAAAATTACCAATGAACTTAGCAAGCCTGGTAGAAGGTTAAAATTTGGTACAATGAATGGTATGCCAGTGACACTCGTGCGGACTGCATCGGAGAAACTCTGACCTGATATAGTACCGCCGACTGAGATTTCTAGAATTCTTTCCGATTTTCTTGGAAAGGACGATCGATTGTCCATTCTTCATGGGATGGCCTGAGGTATTCCATGCTCCATTGAGACAGTGTTCCATCCTAACATGTGATGTACATGGTGCCACTTTACTAACCTATGATAACCAAATTTTGGTGTTGCCAAAAGAAAAGAAAGTTTTTGTTCATTTACAACAAGAGCTCAGGCTACAAAGCCCAACACACCGCAGCGTACCTGTTTCCTCTTCTCCTTCATTACATAAGAATCTAATTGTTACAAATGGATTACCTCCGTATTTTGATATAACTACAGGAGAATTCCGCTATATGTAAGCAAGGCAGTTTCTTCTAATTGTTGGTAATCCGTGAAAAGGCATCAAGAGGAGAAACTGAGGTTCTCAGGATTAGCTCTGAATTTCGAAATTCGTTCGGCAACGGTTTATTGCTTTGAGAATGCATTAGGAGCAAACGACATTATAAAGTGAGAAACAAAGTGCTACTTATTCCAATAAAGTGCAACGGCAAGCTAATGAAACTGACTCATGATTTGACTCTTGCTGGGCACTACTCCCATTTGAAGACTCTTGACAAGGTACTCGTGTAATTCTACTAGCCAAGTGCTCCCACAGATATTCGACGCTACTGTCAGTCGTTTGGAAATTCCCAATGTCGTTCATAGGGCGAGACGTATTAAAAAAGTCCAGATGATTTCTCTAAAGATTCTCACCACTTGCTTCTTGGCGTGGGAATTTTAGAGTCATCGAGAAGGAAACAATCCCGCACTGAGTCATTCGACCAAGCTGAATTTGCTTATTCGGGACACAACTTGCTCTCCCTCCTCCACAATAACGCCAAATTCTCGCCCCATGCTTCACAGTCATGCCTGTTCCCCTGCGAGCGCAGCCGTACAAACAAATTGATAAATAAAGATGGTAAATTGGATCGTGTCAGTTAACGAAAGGACAGAACTAAGCGGGAATTGCCAAATTATCGTTAACTCGAACAATGGATATTATTTAAGTTTGAGCAGGAAGTCAATTCAAAAGAGGATGCAGGTGACAATTGAAGCGTCCCCCATATCCTGAGGCAAACTTTGCTGTCCGATCTAACTCGTTATCTCGAAGTAAGTTTGCATAGGCTGACGTCGAGAATCCTCTGGGGACGTCAGTGCCCCGGGCTATCTAACGGACCAGCCACTTGGCTATTTAACCCTGCGTCTGCCATTCCTCGAGGTGATTGAGAGTCTGCCAGTCCCTCCGTTCAGACCTTTTTGTCTGTTCCCCCGCGAAGTCTCGTAACCCCTGTTCGAGTCGCACCTCGTCGTTAAGATCTCACCAGCAGATCGCCCGCCCTTCGTGAATCTTTGGCCTCTGTTCATCTGTTCAGAGAAAATAATAATAGAGCCACCTTCTTCCCGGAGAACTGGGCGTCCCCCCTCATCTTGCATCCCGC
Organism: Ceratothoa steindachneri; assembly: GCA_963969495.1. Classification (NCBI taxonomy): domain Eukaryota; kingdom Metazoa; phylum Arthropoda; class Malacostraca; order Isopoda; family Cymothoidae; genus Ceratothoa; species Ceratothoa steindachneri. The sequence goes on from OZ018320.1 coordinate 49,656,911, forward strand.
TTCAAGAATCCCGTTCCTCGTGTCTGAGACTCCCTCCCTGCCGAGCCACAAAACAGTCTTGTATTTGAGATTCCGTCTCTCAGGAGCAGAGAAAAGGTCGTTCTTCAACAAGAAGTACTTAAAACCCCCATCTACGAGTCCTCCTCGTTAGGACTCACAGAAGTATCTCCTCGAAGACCTCTGCCGTTGGTCATCCCCTCCAAACACCAATAAGATTCAAGGCTAGGCGATTTTGCGTTGTAATCCCCTGATTACACCCACCGTCAATCGTCACCTGCATCCCCTTTTGAATTGACTTCATGCTCAAATTAAATAATATCCACTGTTCGAATTAACGATAACTTGGCACTTCCCGCTTAGCCATCTTTATTTACCAATTTTTTCTTCTTTTATATATATATATATATATATATATATATATATATATATATATATATATATATATATATATATATATATATATATTGCCCTGTTTATTATATATATTGAAATTATATTTTGGGGTCTTGATATTTATATATCCTTTGAACTGTAACTTGGCAAGCCATTAGATAAATCCCGATAAATCGGAAACGCAGTCTATAAAAATTAAGGAGGCGGCCTCCCACTCCTTTAATTGCTCCAAAGCATATCGCAGACGGCCTCGGGTCGGCTATCTGCCTGTGCTTGGGTATCCGCCCTTGCTCCGAGAGGGTCTTCACAAGAATACCCCCATATATATATATATATATATATATATATATATATATATATATATATATATATATATATATATATATATATATATATTTATATTAAAATTTGGTGTCAGGTAACGTTGGGTTATTTTGTATTGAAGGAACCCGTTTTCTTTTCAACTCTCTTCCCCAGTTAACTTGTTCAGGGACAACTTTGCTCCAGTTCGTTCAAGGATATCCAAAAATAGTTGAACAAATTCTTAATTTTTTTTTTTTGATTGATCATTTTATGTGGTGCCCATTTTCTTCAAGTTTATTTTCGTTGTGTGTGTGGTTCTTTTTGGAGACGATCTCCCGTGAAACCCCCTACTAATCCCCGTGCAGGATTAAAAGCCCTATAATTTCTGGTCATATAAGGATCTTTTTTTGAATTATAACTTATTTAATTTTCTTTATTGATTAAGTAAAATCATTGTGTGAGTAAATCTCCGAGAGTTCCATGGACACGCCGATCGGCCAGACGCGCATTTAAATCAGCAAGATGTCGTCATTTCAACGTTTCCGACAGCAAAGAGAGATCCTTGGCTGGTCCGGTAGGGATCTAATTGCCTATATTCAAGAGGAAGAAACAAATGGACGGGCAGAAAAAAGTGAGCAAAGAGAGCAGAGAGAGATGGAAGAAATAGAAAGAATTCTTCAGCATGAGCGCGAGCTAAGCAGAAACCATTTGGAAACCCTTTTCGTTAGCTCGAGGAATGAATCCCCCCAAACCTCATTAGTAAAGTTACCAGTGATAAGGAAGGCGAGGATTTTAGTGCCCACTTAACTCACTTTGAGAAAATTTTCGAAGTGGACCATTGGGACATTGAAGCCGATGGAATCGCTCGACTACTCCACTCCTCAATACCCACCTTCGGGAAATTTTCATTTCGCTCCCGCCGAAGCCACCCTTGATTACTCCACCTCCAAGTCAGAATTATTAGCGGCTATTAATATGAATCGTGATTTCTATAGGGCAAAGTTCCCCCAGGCGAGGATACTTCCAGGCTAGACATACCACCAATTTGGATTCAACCTCCAGAGGACTTTTCAATTCTGGTTGGACTCAGCCCATGTCAACCGCAACTATGAGTCCCTATTTGATTTCTTCTTACGGGATTAGTTGATTGCTGCTCTACCATCCGAAATCCGTGCATACGTGAAGAATAGACGCGTCTCTTCCTTTAAGGAATGTATCGAAGAGGCGGATGTGCACGTGTTAAGCTACCACCCATACCCGAAAGACCTCAATAAATCGCATCCCCGGTCCTCCAAATGTAACGGTAACATCTCGTTCTCCCCCGAAGAACTCGAACAAGCTTGTGAAGGTACTTGATCCCTCCAAACCCAAGTACCATTCTCCGCCGAAATCGAAAGATAGTAAGCCACTCATCATTAATCTCCCAGGGTCGGATTACCCTTGAAGGCCCATCGTATGTTTTTCCTGTGGCGTTCCTGGTCATGTGAAGACCAACTATCCCCAAAACTCTCAATTCCTTTCCTCTCCTATTCAGCAAATACATCAGATAAGTGTCTCTCTCTCCCATCCGCCCTCTCGCCCTAAAACGGTAGAAATTTCACCAACAAGTAGTCCCCCCGGGAGAACAAATCAATTTCTTATTCAACAAAAGCTCAGTCGCTGGGCTTGAGTTTGAAAACGGAACCGTTAATGGGTGCAGAGTGTCAAAGCTCATAAAAGACACCGGCTGCACTTGCATCGTCGTCTCTGAAAAGTCTCTCTCCTCAGTGAGCCCCAACCACGATAAATTGGCAGTAGTCCATGACTACTTGGGGCGAGCAAATTGGTTCCTCGTGGTCCGCTGCTATCTCGAATGTAAATACTTTACTGGTTGGGCCGAAGTGATAGCAGCTCCCATTAACTTTTGCGCCGTGTTGGACGGCCAGAGCCCACAGCTCGCCCCTAACCCCGTCGCACCGCCCGTCATCACGAGGGCCCAGGCGCCAAAAGACACTGCGCCTCCTGTGCTATTAGAACGCCTTTATGCCCCAGAATTTGCAGCTCTTTAGGACGAAACCTTTGCAAGCGCTCAGAAGGAGTGTACCACCCTCCAGCCCTTGTGGTAAAAAGTAAGAAATAACGAACGAGGATTTGCCCGTGGTCAAACGAAAGTCGCCTACCTCGATAGTGACGGACTCCTTTTTCGCTTCAGTTCGGTGAAGATAAATCCACAACCCGCTCTTTATGTATCTCCCGTTCGCATGTTTTCCAAGTCCTACGACTTGCCTACGATTGATTACTGGCTGGTCATTTTAGCCACAATAAAACCGCCCAGAGAATTTTCTGTTATTTCTTTTGGCCAGATGCTGGCAAAGAAATGGCCGAGTTTTGCAGCCCGTGTGACATTTGTCAAAAGACTACAGCAAAAGGGTGAATACCACGTGCCCCCTTCCAGAAGACCCCAATTGTCTCGGAGCCTTTCTTTAGAGTATTCATAAACTTTATTGTCCCAATTTACCCCCGTCTAGTGAAGGACATCCACACATCCTCACGATTGTCAATTTTGCAACGAGATTTCCCGAAACTGTCCCCCTGAAAAAGATAGATAGTGTGACCTGTGCGGGGGACTTTATTTCTATCTTTTACCGCGGCGGCATCCCTAAGGAGATCTTGTCGGACAGAGGTAGACAGTTCACCCCTGAACTAATGGAATACGTCAGCGAGCTCCTTATGATCAAGCCACTATTCATCGCCCCTATTCACCCCGCTGCTAATGGCGTCTGCGAAAGGTTAAATGGTACCTTGAAGATCATTTTGAAAAGCTATGCCATGCCCAGCCCCGAGAATGGCATCATTACTTGCCGGTTGCCTTGTTTGCCTGCTGAGAAATCCCCAAAAGAACTTTAGGATTTGCCCCTTTCAAACTTTTGTATGGCCGAAACGTCCAAGGCCCGATCCGCAAATTAAATGAACTTTTTGCCAATCCCCGCCTGAATGAGGAGATCAAATCCTCCTATTCTTACTTGTTAGACCTTAGGAACTGCATGGAAGAATGCGCTGATATAGGATACAAAAATACGGACCTAAACTTGGAAAAGTATAGGTCCTACTTTGAAGTAAGGTCAAAAGAAAATGGATTCAAGCCCGGTGATGATGTGCTGCTCCTCCTACCCACGGAGACAAATAAGCTCTTGTCCCAATGGAAAGCCCCTTCTCAATCCTAGAAACTCGCGGTCGTGTGGATTACTTCATACAGACCCCTTCAGGTAACAAAATATTTCATGTAAATATGCTTAAGCGCTACCACCGCCGCGTTTGAATTAATAATAATATTGCCCTTGACGAAGAGGCAGTAATAGAAGCCTCTTATCCTTCTGAGCCTCTTAATTTAATTCAAACCGTATGTGTCGAGTCTGATAACAACTACCCTCTTCCTTCGCTCTCCGGTTTCCATGAAAGATCCGCCCAGGAACTCGGCTTAGATCCCTAACTGGAACCTTCTCAGAAGAAGTAATTGCTTTTTTGTTGACCGAATTCCTGGATGTAATTTCCGAAAAGCCTGGCTGTTCTATCCATTTTAAACATGATTTATACCTAACTACCCAATAGCCTATTTGCAAACCCTTGCCCGTTTACTTGCGTTCTGCTTTTAACTCCGAATTAGAAAACCTACTAAAATTGGGAATCATTGAACCTTCCACGTCAGATTATTGCTCCCACATTGTTATGGTGAGGAAGCCAGACCAGTCTTTTTGTATGTGCGTAGACTTTAGGAAACTGAACGCCGTAACAGTTTTCAACTCTGAGCCTATCCCTTTGATAGACCAGAGCCTACATATATTTGAAGAGGCTAAGTTTATTTCAGAAATAGACTTTTGTAAGGCCAACTATCAAATCCACCTTAAGGCTAGTACCTGGAAATCATCGCATTTACCAGAGAAAAGGGCCTTATGCAATTTAGGCGTCTTTCTTTTGGATTAGTTACTACCTGTATTAACTATAATCGCATGATGCGCCAGATACTGGATGGGCTGAATAACGTTTCATTTTACTTTGATAAAGTTTACGTGGCCACCCGCACATTGGACCATCATCTGTCTCCCTACACTCCCTCTTTAGTAGGCTTCGTGACCACAGCCTTACTATATGCCCTAGCAAGTGCCATTTGGCCTACGGCACCATTAAATATCTTGGTTTCCACATTGGTGAAAATCAAAGGGCACCCGGGCAAGAAAAGTTAAAGGCCATCGGCGTCATGCCCCTTCCGCAAACCAAGAAACAATTACGCTCCTTTCTCGGATCGACATCCTTTTTGAGGCACTTTGTCCCGAATTTCATCGCTTTAGCGTTTCCCTTAGCGCCCTGCTAAAAAGAATCCCCAAGGCGACCAGCTACTTCCATCAGCTGAAGGAAAATCTAACGCCAGCTCCCATACTGCGAATCCTGAACATGAACAAACTGTTTGCAAGCGGAACGGATGCCTGTAGTGAAAGCATCGGTGCGTTTTGCTCCAGTATGAAGAAGGTGGCAACTGTTATGCCATTGCGTGCGCCAGGCGGAAGCTTTTGTCACGCAAAAGGAACTATGCGGTAATAGAACTTGAGGACCTCGCGATCGTGTGGAGCGTGCAGAAATTCAAAATGTATTTGCTAGGCAAATAATTCGTGATTGGAACAAATCATAGTACATTGGCTTATTTAAAAAAATGCAAAAGCCAGAACGGAAGGCTTATGTGATGGAGCCTACTTCTAATGGAATATCACTTCTGAATTGTGTACATTAAAAGGACAGAAAACTATATTGCAGACAGTCTAAGTAGGAATCCGGTAGATGATCCTTCCCCTGTAAGGTAAATCTTGTTAAGACCTGTAATCCCGTGTATATGATCGAGTCCTTTTTTTTAATAATCCTTGGACTCCATCTATGTGTGTACATTTTATGCTCTTTGGTCTTCCTGTAAAAATTGGGGGGTTTTGTATGTATTTTATATTCGTGTTGTCATTTGTGTGTGTGTGTTTTTTTCTTGAATATAGTTCCACTACCATTCACATGACAGTCTGTATTTAGTTTTTTTTTATTCGCTCTTAACGCCGATACCTTTTTTTATATGTACCCTGCGCCTGGAATTAAAAGAAATCCATTCTTTCATTTGGTGACCGCTGTGTCGGCTCAAGTTTAAATGCCCGCTATTATTGTACACCTGTAGACCCAGAAGGAAAATGTCATCTTCTGAAAAGGAGGCGTGTGAGAGGATGCCCCTCGAAGGACCAGCGTGAGAAGAAGACCCTCGAAATACCCTTTTTCAGCCCCTTCGAGCTCCAGACCACGTGCTCCTTGTCGTGAGAATTTTAGGCTCGAAGAGAAGGAAGCTGTCTCGCACTAAGCTGCCAACCCTGCTGTATTTACTTAAGCGAGACACATATCACTCTCTCTCCCCCGCCAAACCTTCGAATCATCGCCTCCATGCCTCGTAGACATTTCCTTTTCCCGGAAACGCGCCCGTTCAAGCTCAATCCTATATCATGAGGCAAACTTCGCCGTTCGATCTAACTATCTCGAAATAAGTTTGCACAGACTGGCGTCGTGAATTGTCTTGGGACGGCTATGCCCTTGGTCTATACAACAGGCCAGCCACCAGGCTATTTAATCCTGCGCAGCCATTCCTCGAGGAGATTGAGAGCCTGCCAGTTTCTCCGTTCAGACTGTGTGTCTGTTCCCTGTTCGATTCGTACTTCGTTGTTAAGATCTCACCAGCAGATCGCCCTTCGTGAAGCTTTGGCCCCTATTCAGAGGAAAGTTTATAGAGTCATCTTCTTCTCAAAGAACTGACCAGCCCACCTAGTCTCGCACCCATCTTCAAGACTCCCGTTCCCCGTGTCTGAGACTCTCTACCGTGCCGCAGAACAATCTCTCTATAGCAGAGAAAATCTCGTCCTTCTGCAAGAAGTACTCTCAAACCCCCATCTACGAGTCCTCCTCGTCAACAACCTCAAAGGTGTCTCCGCAAAGACCTGTGCCGTTAGCTTTCCCCTTCGAACAACTTTAAGCTTCAAGGTAAAGCGATTTTGCTTTGTAATCCTATGATTACCCTCCCCCCCTCCATAATTCTTCACTGGATTATGTAGCATTCCCTTTTAATTGACTCGCCGCTCAAACTTAAATAATCTCCATTATTCAGATTAACGGTAATTTAGCTTTTCCCGCTTAACTCTGTCACATTTTAAATTGATCCGATCTAATTAACTATCATTATACAGCATAATTCTCCATTTGTATATATATATATATATATATATATATATATATATATATATATATATATATATTTATATTGCCCTGTTAATTATTTATATTAAAATTATATTTTGGGGTCTTGATCTTTATATATCCTTGAACTGCAACTTGGCAAGCCAGTAGATAAATCCCGGCTAATTGTAATTGCACTCACTCAAGAAGGCGACTTTCCACTCCTTCCATTGCCCGTGAAAGTGTACGCACCCCTTATACCGAAAGGGTCTACACAGGCATACCTCGACAAGTATTCTCAATCCCTAATTTGCAGGGGGAATTTATTACGCGATTTGACGCCTCTGCCGTTGGACTTTGCAGGGGCGACAAAATCCGTTGACTATGCAAGCCGGAAACTTCTTCCTTGCGAGTGATTGTCATTTATTGTTTTACACTAACTGCACCATCTGTTGTGTCTTTTTCAAATTGTCAAAGAGTGTTTACATTGAAACTCAAAGAAATCTTTAGATAATTCCCAATTTTCTGAAAAACAGCAAGAAGTCAAAGTATTAAGACACTTTTCTACTGTTTTTACCTGCGGCAAAGTGCCAGGTCTAGGCGTCGTTTTTTTCAGGATGAGTAAAGCTCAATTGTACCAATTTAGAACCATGAAATGACCCATAAGACCATGGAAGATATGGTTATTCACTCTGGAGATTTCAGCACTTCCATCAGATTTGACGCTTAGTGGCACCATCTAGTGGCAGAAGCATAATTTATTTTTACCTGCAGTGAAGCGCCAGGTCTAGGCATCGCCTTTTTTACGGGGAGTAAAGTTCAATTGTACCGATTGAGAGCAAGGAAATGACCCACATATGTCTAGGAGACATGGTTATTCACCCTAGAGATTTAAAAAATGCCATCGGATTTGGCGCTGGCTGGTGGAATCTAGTGGCAGAATCCTCATCTATTTTTACCTACTGGGAAGCTCCAGGTCTAGGCGTCACTTTTTTTTAAGAGGAGTAGAATTCAATTTTACCCATTTAAGCCATGAAATGACATATGCCCATGGGGCATATGGTTATTCACCCTGGATATTTCAGATCTGCCATCAGATTCGACGCTGGGTATCACCATCTAGTTGCAGAAGCCTCATTTAGCCATTTAAATGCACTTGTAAGTGATTTGAACAATGGAAAACCATCAATGCAATAACTATTCATCATCTTATCACAAAACACCGTAAGTCATTGGAGGGAGTTTCCCTCCTCTTTTAGACCCGCTAAAAATGAGTGAATGAATCTTTATCATCGCTGGACTTCACTAAGATGTCTCCCAGGGTGCGTTATTAAGCAGCGGACGGTGTCATTTACTGCTCTATTCTAACCGCACCATTTATATAGACATGCTTATTCTAGAAACCGACCATCTCGCCCTGCAGTAATTAACAAAATTACTGAAAGGAATTCCCGTTAGTTAAATGAGCCCTCAATCTCCAACTATATAATTATAGCGTTAGTTATATCAGGGGTTCGGAGAATTATTTGAACTGACTTATTGAGTTGTGCTGTAAACGAAATGTAATAGAATGCATTGAGTAAACCTGTAGTTTACTTTAGAAAGGCGGCTGTCAGTGGATAGTCATTTCATTTCTTACTTATCTGTAATTTTGATGATCTCTTATTTTTGCATCGTTTTCCTGAGTTAAAGTGTTTACTTATCATTTTTACTCTTGCGCTTGATTCAGGAATAGCCTACTTCATCGACCTTTAGAGAAGAGCGTCTCATGGTGCAGACGTGTGGTATCTGCGTCCCTGGATTTTATTTTGAATTTTGCTTTTCGACGTAGTGTGTGGATTTACCCTTTTTTCGTCTTATTTCCTCTTACTTAATTTTTGAATCATACTTAGAAAGTGAGTATTGTGCGAACAATAAACTAATCTCTCTCTAATTGTATAAGAAAATAAAATATTTCGTTTGTAAGTCTGTTATTAAGCTCCGAACTTCACTAGGTCAGGGACTCAGTGTATCCGTTTCAGATAATTTTATATTCTTGAGTGAGTTAATCTATAATTTAAGACATTGTATATTACACTATCAAAGCATGTCGACATACATTTAAGGTTCAATCCATATTTGCTCAAACTTACCAAAAGTTGAAGGCTCCGGTAAAATGAATGTCTCGTAAAAATCTAAGTTGGTAAATTGTGGCGGATCACAACCTGATACCTCAAAGCATTGCAATTTGTATCCCTTCGGAAAAGAAGTCCTGGCTTTCCATCTCTGAACCAAATTTGTTAGCGAGAGATTAGGAAGATTGTCCTGTTCGCGGTCTGCAAGAGCATCCACTCTGTCAGAGAGAGAGTCACAGAGAGAGAGAGAGAGAGAGAGAGAGAGAGAGAGAGAGAGAGAGAGAGAGAGAGAGAGATAGAGAGAGAGAGAGAGAGAGAGAGAGAGAGAGAGAGAGAGAGAGAGAGAGATGGAGAGAACACACCTGGTCGACCCTCATTAATCGAAGCTAACGAGGCGTTAAAACTCTTCCCCTTCGGACGCGGGGAAAAGCCCCTTCGTCTCATTCCTATAAAACGTCCGCCGCCGGAACTGGACAGCAGTAAGTAACCGTCTGTATCCCGAGTATCCGGGAATATCTCCCATCACCCCGTCCCCGGTAGTTCCGCATCAACCCTTATAGAACCCGTCAAGCTCTATGTATTCTCTTAGAACTCGCGAGACTCAACCCCGTACTCGTTGGTACCTGTTACCCGAAAGCGACGCGTCAAATTTTCGATTCGGTATTCTAAACCCAAAGACAAGATCTGAGTTCATCTTGCCAAATAGATGTTTATCAAGAGGCTATTATTGTGGACTCTACCTCTGTCTCTAACAAAGCAGGACGACTCTCTCGGACCAAATCTTTGAAGGTAACGGTAACCCGCAACTCTCCTTTGCAAGCCCCCACCCCTCCTCCCCTTGTAAGCCTCCGCCATTTGGCTTCGCGTGCGCTCAAGGTCATTTCAGCGTCCCATCTGTCACTGTCTCTTTGTGTGTATGGCGGTCGACCCTTTCCAGGTGCCTCTTTGAAGCCGAGAGTCGTGTACGTCCTTATGTTTATATTCCTTAAGTAAAACCTTTTTAATTTTGTAAATATATTATCTGCATAGTAGTAAATTATATTTTTGTACTCCGTTTATATTACCTCAGAACCTTTCAAGAAAGCTAAGCATTGGCCATCCTAACAGCACTCAAAAACTTAATTGCACTCAGATTTGAATTTATAATTTTACTCACACTTATAACGGACTAATCCATTTATAGACCTCTCTTCTTGGGCTGAGGAATTTTTAAAAGGGTTGGGGTCTAACATCAACCAAGAACACACTCCATATACTTTTCAGCTAACAAAGCCATCTTCCTCTCCTGGGCGTCTGCTCTAGCAGCTCCCATTTCTCTTTCTCTCAGAGGCATACGACAATTACGGTTAGTGAATTCTAAATAGGCTCGGCGGGCAACATTCTTCAATGGAATTAAAGCGGGCTGTGGCCTAACTGGAAATAAGTGTGGATGGTTTTTTTTACCTTATCCTTTGACTGTTTGGTTTAAATGGACAATTTTGGGTGGGCCCAACTCTCTCATAGGGTACAGTTAAAAGAATGAGTATATTAATGCTGGCCACTGACAAAGGTAATATTGAGAAAAAATGAAATCTCAACAATAAAGACATTAACAACAGCCAAAGAAAATATATAACATTAAAAAAACGCTATCTACAACAACAACAGAAAAATGAAAAAGCAGCAACAAAGAGCCATGCCTACCTGCTCCGAGAGTAAGGATAGGGTAGCAATCACCAATAAAAACACCGAATAATTAAAAAGTATAAAAGTGGGCATCATGTCCCAAGTACTAATGAGACCAGAAATTGGAAAACAACGAGCAGACTGTAGCGAATCCCTTATTCCAAGTACTGAGCCAGGTACCGGGAGTGAAGCTCACACATATTAACACAAAGAGGACGCCACTAAAAGGTGGCGTATAATTGTAAATAACAAACAATCCTCACCGAATAATTCAGGAGAGCGCATAATTCAATGGAGCTGTGTTGCGCGAATGTTTTTTATTCAAATTTTAAAATCATATTTGAGTATAGGTCTAAAAGAGGATACGGGGCACGATGAAACACAAATTAAAATTCAATAGAAACGTCTTCAATGTTCTCTGTCATAAAGTTCAAGCGGCTTTGTTGATCCTTGCCATCCATACAATGATGGGAAGATCAAAACGCTGAAAGGGTAGGTCAGTCTAATCCAACACCGTGGTGAAAATATCAGCGGATTCGTTAAAGCAACCCCAATGTCAACGAATTCAGGAGAAGCACTATCCATAGCATTTCGATTCGCAGTAACCGTGACATAAAGAAAATTACAAACCAGGAAAAGGAGATATTACAAAGCTTTAAGGAAAATTAGTGTGTTTTGAATCATCAAGAATTACAAAAAATTCCCTGAGCCAAGCATGACACGCAATTGCCGTCCCAAGCAGTATATTACAACCAGCTCGGCCGTGAAGGCAGAAAAAAGTGCCCGGAAGATATCTCTCCTTCTAACTTGAAGCAGATATATATATATATATATATATATATATATATATATATATATATATATATATATATATATATATATATATATATATATATAAAGGGTGCTCCATTAAGATGGATCGAAGTTAGCAGTAAATAAAACAGTGTTATTGGTGAAAAATTATCGATTTCACTATTGGATCATGTTATTTGAGTCATGGCAATTATGTGTGAAAAATAATATCGCCTAAATGTCTGCCAAGGCTTCGGTAGCACACCTCTACTCGATGGTCCAAAATTTTTTATGACGTCTGTGCATAGTTGCTCCTCGATCTCACCAATATTTCTTATTATCTCATCCTTCAGCTGTTGAATTGTTGTTGGCTTGTTGGCATAGACCTTACTTTTGAGATGACCCCAAAGAAAGAAATCTAAAGGCGTTAAGTCACACGATCGTGGTAGCCAATTGACCTCTCTGTTTCAAGAGATGATGCGACCTGGGAACTTCTCATTCAATAAAGCCATTGTTGAATTGGCTGTGTGGCATGTGGCGCCGTCCTGTTGAAACCACAAATCTTCGACATCCATATAATTCAATTTCAGGCTATAAAAAGTTGTCTTTCATGGTGCGGTATCGCTCGCCTGTCACCGTAACAGAATTCCAGGCATCATTTTCGAAGAAATATGGCCCAATGATTCCACTAGCAAAAAATGCACACCAAACTGACCTTTTGTGAATGCAGTGGCTTTTCAACAATCTTCCCTGGATTTTTATCAGCCCAAATGCGACAATTCTGCTTATTAACGAATCCACCAAGATGAAAATGGGCTTCATCACTAAAGATGATTTTTTGCGAAAAATCATCATCGGCTTGCCTTTGCTCGTGCACCTAATTGACAAATGTACGGCGCTTTAAATGGTCAGCAGTCTTTAGTTCTTGTGTCAATTGAATTTTGTAAGCGTGTAGAGATAAATCTTTTGTCAAAATTCGATGTAACGTTGTTGTGGAGAGGTTCAATTCCTGCGCGCGATGACGAATAGAGTTGTTTGGATCTTCGGCCATATCCTCGCGCACTGCAGCAATGTTTTCAGCTGAACGGCGTAAACGGGCACTCATTGGCGTTTGCATATCTGCCACCGACTCCGTTCGTTTTTTTTTAATTTACGAACAATTTTCCCAATTGCACTCTCGTTTGGTCGATTATGTTGACCAAATAATCGCGAAGTGCCCGAAATGCGTTTCTGCTTGAACGTCCATTTCGTAATAGGCTTCGATAACTTTAACACGTTGTTCGATTGTTAATTTTTCCATGGTTGAAATTGCCAAAGACTAAAGTTGTTAAATCTGAAAGAGAAAGAAAAAATCATTAGACGCTTAAACTTAACTCCCATTCAAATTCGGTTCAAGTTATTGGAACACCCGTTCTATATATATATATATATATATATATATATATATATATATATATATATATATATATATATATATATATATAAATATATATATATATTTATAATTATAATTCGTGTTGAACACTTAAACCTACTTTCTATATTTGTATATATCAATTTGTTCTCTACAACCAGAAGATGACCGTAAGGTCGAAACGTCGCACTATTCAATCTTAATAAATATTCTTTGATGTCGGATTTAAGTCTGCTCCTCACCCTTGGTTTCTTATTGAAACATATATATATATATATATATATATATATATATATATATATATATATATATATATATATATATATATATATATATATATATTGTTAAAGACCAGGTTGTATTTCGACTTTTCCAATTTTATTTTAGTACGTTCTAACTGTCGAATGCAGTTTTTTTATGAGACTGAAGATTGAAAATCAACTGAAAAAGATCCATTTTTTTGGTCCTATTTAAAATATTCTGATTTTTTTACAAATTTTGGCCGTGAGCTTGCATCTTTCTTCAGGCATCTTCAGACGGAAGTAAGTCTCTGTTATTTTTGAGGCGGCATTGATGAAAAGTTTCTATTCTCGTTTCCTCTTGTAGCGGCAAAGTAATTGTTTGATAAGCAGCAAGGAATGAATTTCTTCTTCGTACGTTGATGCCTTTTATAGGTCGGAGTCAGAGTACGGTTCGCTTTTCTTTTAGCAGAAAAGATGCAATACTCGCTCCGAGCTGCTTCGCTCTGTGTTTGGGTTCGGGCCCATCTCTCTACAGTTCTTCTCACTTAGTCCGGAGATTCTACTGCAATTACATTGAAGAAATGAGTATATCGGGCCTATCGTGAAAAAGCTTTGGGGGTCTTCCGCGAGGTAAAGACACACTCGGGAATGGCCATAGACTGCCTGGAGGCAAAATTCCAGGAGCTGTTGGCGCAGGAAACAACAAAGGCCCTTCTGCTATCGATGCCTTATTTAAGGACGGCTGCCGCTAAATTATTGGGTGATAGGGGGAGGGGCTTTAGGGTTTTAATATTTCCGTACTTTCGAAACCCCAGACAGGGGTAAGTGTAGCGGAGCTTCCTTTTTGCTGCCCACCTTGTTCGATTAGACTTAAAAGACCAGGAGATGGCTTCACCACTACACTCAGGGGGTTTCCTATTGAGTGTCTAACGACAAAGAGGTGCACGACTGCTTTTTGAGTTTAACAAAGGGGTCGTTTGGGGTGCATATTTTACATAGGAATGGGCTCGAGGCTGTATTGCCACCAGCTCAACCAGAGTGGCGCTCGGAGAGATATAACCCACACAAAGATTTCAACGGGGCATTGGAGCTACTGCGCTCATAGCCTAGGAAGGACCAAAAACGTTGGTTTCTTTCTTAAATTGAGAGGCATAGGAGGTATTTTGTCTTGCAGACCGAGACCGAACCATTATTTGGCTTCTGTGAAGAAGATTCTCCAGACTGAAAGGCTAAGAATTCTTTCTCGAAAAACTACGAATCAAATTGAGCCTTGAAGCAGGGTGTAGCTCACCGCAATTCACATACTTAGCCATAAATGACCCAACTTTCTCCCGAAAGAGCTAGTGGTAGTTGGCTTAGATTTGGCGTTGATCTCATTTCACACGTCTGCAAGTTCAATATATATGGTCAAAGCAGTTGCAATGGTAGCGACTCAGCAACTTGCAGTTTAATCCAGCCTTAACATGTTAATGGACATGTTCTACCTTTAAGCATGCTGATTTTCTATTTGAAGTTATCATGCATTACTTACCATTATTTGATTTGAAGATACTGTAAGTTATGTGATGGAAACCTATGTGCTTGAATACTTTGGCCGCTACTCCATATTTGGGCCATCTAAAATATAAGAGACTACCAAGGAATGTTTAGTCATGCAGAATGGTAATACTTTCAAAAAATCCAGCAAGGAACGCGGAACTTATTGTACCGGAACAGAATTTAACGTGCTCATCGCGCAACCAAAATTTACTAAGATAAATGTCAGTCGTTTCTTCGATTAAACCCTTCATACCCAGCGTAAGAAACTTCTATGGGAAAACGTTGGTTCTCATATAAGTTATCGACAATAACCATACGATGTCTTTTAGTGTTCAAAAGAAAATAATGGCAAAGTAAAACAGGAAAATGTAGTGCCTCATTACAGACTTATAAATTTACCATATTAAGAACGCCAATTTTCAGCTCTTCTAACAGTTCTGCTAGAACTCCTCGCATTAATGATTAAACTGCCCGTGTAACCTTATAAGAAAGGGTATTTACTCTCTAAGCCCTCGAAAACTACAAAATGACATTGCAACCGCCTTATTACAGAATAAAACTGTCTCGAGACCAACGAATGCTGGAAGGTACATCGAAAATAGATAATACTTCTTATCAGGTGGTGCCTGACTGCTACCGTAGGAAGGCAGATATGAAGACGAAAAGAATAAATGGAGACTTCACATAGTATATTCCAAATTGGCCAGCTCGGCCCCATTCCCGAAACTGGACGGTAGCGAATCCATTTTACCCTTGGAATTCCGACAATGGGATGCATCCAAAAATGGCTTCTAAAGGCAGACTTCTAAATAAGAATGGTAGGAAACGACTCTCCGCATCTCTTCCACAACCATTCCATTAAAGTAAAATATCATCCAAATCTACTTGATAGTAGCTGTTGAGGCTTCCACTGAAGAGAAGACCGTAAAATAAATTGTCTTGGCTACTCGGACATAGACCAACAAGAGCTCTTTGCCGCGAAACACATCGTTAACACTGTTGGCTTCGATTCCTTCATGCAAAGGTTTAGGTTCAACACTCGAAGCTTGCATTTCTCTTGCCTCGCATTCTTTGGCGGGTTGGCAACATTTGTATCGTGGTTATATCGTATTGTGTGGAGGAACTACCACATGTGCCGATTGCAGTTTCGTGCAGTGGAGAGAGAGCTGAGGCTCTCTTAGTGTTACCATCCCACCGTGGGGTAGACTACAAATTGACCAGGTTATCTGTTAATTGCCTCCCAAAGTGTACAAGGAATTGCTGCGGTAACATGCTATGCCCCATTTGCGAGCTTCCGAAACACAATCCGCAAGTCTTATGCATGATAACACCCCCTAACCACACGACCATGCCGGTAAAGACCTCCCTGAACTACGAGCACATCCCTATCATTATTAACTGACGTACACAGAGTACGGACCTGAATCGCATTAGAAATGATTAGAATCCAATCAGAGAGAGGTTTAAAGTAAGTAGTATATTTGAATTATTCATTGTATTATTATACATATGCAGATATTTAATCACCTTTATGTGGACCTATTTATTTTTTTATTTTGGAGCCGAGAGAATTTAGTTCCTGGTTTTGCCTTTACATCTACACATAATTTATACATGTAGGTTATTGTACAACCATTTTTGAAACCTCGGATTTTCTCTGGCAAAAGTTATGGAAGATGAAATATATGCGTTCATATCTTTTCGCACGCTACTATACACCACACGTCACTAAGCACTCACTCCACTTCTCATACTTCGCACAAAGACCTAAAAACCTACTTCATAAACACAGTTAAGTACTTGTAACCCCGTCGAGGTATGTGGTGACGTACCTGGGGTACACTCACTTTAGAGAAGAATGGTAGACAGGCTACAATGTAAGTAAATGTGAATATAAGTTTCATCAATTCCTTGTTTTTGTAGTTCTCTGAAAAATAAATCTGTCTCTACTGAATCAAAATCTTTTTTATAATCAATAAATACCATGTAGAGAGTAAGATCATCTTCATTCTGTCCAAGGCGACACAATAATACGACCAAAGCATACTGAGAAGAAAAATTGAAATACCCGTTAGAGCCAGACATGCCGTGGTTTTTCTCCAACGAGAAAAATTTCTGTCAAGACCAGAAGATCAACTCTTTGAATAACAGGTAGCTCGTATCACACCCAAGAAGGTGCCCAGCGTCATACAGATTAAATTTACATCGAAAATAATGGTCTTCGGTGTAGTCAGCAGTGAATGGAGTCATGCCATTTCACTTCTTCCCTGAGAGCTTCAGGCTGGACACTACAGGATACATCGGTATTTTGAGCAGGATGGTGATTCCCTGGTCGACCGGGTAGCTGTAGGGAGGCCTTATGCATAGCCTAAAAACTTTGGAGTCTGCTAAACTTGAAACAGTCACCATGAGAACGAATACCATATCTATCCTGTATATTATATTATTGATATCGTGTATTGTAGCTGCATGATTTAGTTTTTGTCAAGCCATGATAGTGATGCGCATTGCTTTGGACGCAATCTTTTGGATGCAGTGCAAAGGGTAGGTGTCGCCTTAAATGACCTCTAAAGGCTCTTTCGGCTTTTGTCATCCGTTTAATTATTTTAAATTATTGATTCCCCCGACTCATTGAGTGTTCCAAATCTTATGCAGGAGGGAAGACCGTCAATTTAGATCGAAGCCTTTTTCAATTGTTTCTGTTGTTTTAAAAAGTGCGGGATGTTAACATCGTTTGGCTTTAAAAGCATATTATGTAAATATGAATGACACCATAAATGAAAACAGAAGCACTTGTGATTTTGACTATGTCACTAATTGCATTACACGGGGCAGTTGAACACCTTGATTTCTAGAATGCTCTATGTTCGTAAAGAAATCGATTTGTCTCTCACCTTTTCCTGCGGATTAAGTTTCCTTACATGTTTTAATGCTATTACTGCATTTGAATGATATAGGTATATATATATATATTCATCAGTAGATTGTGAAACATTTATTTAACATTGCCAAGTTTTAAAATCTTGAATATTTTAAAATTTAGATTATAAATACATCAGACTATCTCATCATTTGTGGGTAGAAGTTAGCCAAGTAAAAAGAAATATTTGATGACAATTATATAATTTACAAAATTTAATTTCGGGTTTGGGCACCAACTTGTTAAGGCTGAGTACCTCATGTTAATTCAGCCTTGATAATTCTTAGGTGTTATTTCTTTTTAATATCAGGTAATGAATTGTTTTATTTAATTCCAGTTCATCTTTCTTTATTTTGTGGTGTCGAAAATTAGGATATATATATATATATATATATATATATATATATATATATATATATATATATATATATATATAAGCTTACTATTAACAAAAGGTACTGAGTAACATTTGGTTCAAAGAAGGTAATTAAGAATACAGGAATTAAAATAGATTATCATTTATCCAGTCAATAAAGTAGGAAACCTGGGTATAAACACCGGGATAGAGGGAAGATCCACACCCATAGCCCCAGGACACGATTCCTGCAAGATAATCATCACATTTCATGGGGCCTCCAGAATCCCCTTGGCACGAATCTTTACCCGAGACCCCTGCACAGATCATGGAGTCGGCGATGTCATCCACGTTGTAATCATCCCTACATTGATCATCTGGCACCACCGGAACATACACTTTCTGCAGTAAAGATGGCAGTTTACCACCGTAAGAAAGAGTTCCCCACCCAGAGACGATGCAGTCCCCCGTGCTTTCCTGCCCTCTTGGGGGAAGTTTGATTGGAGCTACAAATTTGTTGAATTTTAAAGGTGTGCCTCCTTTGAGTATTGCGATATCGTTGTACAGAGTGGAAAAAGAGAAATCTTTGTTGATTGCTATCTGTACCACCTTACTTGCTTGCTCCTTCCCACTTTCGATATTAAGATCCCACTCGCCAGCCACGACCTGCCAAAATAAGCTAATTAAACAAAGGCTTAGCAATTGGCTAAGTTTATTATACAATTGTTATTTTTTTCTTCTTCAAACTAAAGAAAATGAAAATTCTATGGGAAGCTAATATAGAATGTATATATGTCGCTAAATAGATAATGTGCCGGAAATAAGTGATAGGATTGCACATAGAAAACTTAAGACTACTAATGATACAGAAGCCACCTAAATATATAGTAAGGAGGAATATAAATTCGTCAGGAATAAGCATGGAATAAGCAAAGAAAAATGTATAAAACAAAAGGAAAAAATTATGGAACGTTATCAGAGCTACACTGAATTTAATAATTCTCCTGAAGAAACGATAACAATTTGCAATCATCTTCAGATAAGTCCTTTTGTGCGAAAGTGGAGAAATTCAAATCATTCCACATATCAATTTCATGTCATCAACTTAATATCGGTATTATCCTTTCAAATGTTCTCATCTTTTAAATTTGAACAATTCTAAGAAAATTAGGACTTAAAGAAAGAAGGACAACCTAAGCAAAACATTAATTGTGGGATACAATGAAATTGATATACTAAGCGCATACTATCACTGCGTACATTAGTTTTCTTTACTATTAAAAAAAGACGATTGAAATCAAGGTGTAAGCAAGAGAACACACCTTTTCTCCACCACCCCCACTACAAACTCATTGAAAAATATCTCACCCGAAGGTCTTGAGGGTCTGAATAATCCTCGCCGTAAACGCAATGAGCAGCAGTTATGTAGTTGATTTCGTCGTGGATCGAAGCCCCGCAAAAGTGAAACATAACTCCATAACTAGTGTCCTGGAAGCTCAGTTGGTAGGGAAACTCACCAGGTTCTGCGACGGTTCCACCTACGATCTGTGGCGCTCCTCGACGGAAGAGCGGACGCCGGGCTGGAGACCCTTGGGATTAACAATTATAACTTTTACCAACAGTTTAAGATAGACGGATTTTAGAATATTGCCAACAAACCTTTGTGATTAATTTCATACCTCGACGTTTTCTTTTCGATTAGAGAAAATGGGATTTCAATGGGAGACTCAAATGAAGTCGATTTACACGCTACAGTTGTACCAAATCTTTACACAGAGGGTGCTTGGAAGGGATTTAACATGGGTTCATTTGGACGCGACGAAGAAACAAGCTGCTATACAACTGTTTCCTTTCAGCAATAAGAGTCTTTTTAGCATTTATAACCGACATCTACCATGGCAAATCGTTTCATGTTCATTCTACCCCCGTTTTACTTTCGTTAAATGTACTTTTTCCTTATTTATCTACAATCGGATAGATAACAAATCTGACAAAGATCTTTAAACCATCTTCCCCAAAATAAGTGAAATAAACTTGATTCTAACAGTTGCCACACAACCAACTAATCGCCAGCCTCACATCAGGCTGCCTTGTAACTTGATAACATCTCCTGGTGCCCTCAACTGAGTGCTTTCATGAAATTATCTCACTATGCGCTCTCAATTGAAATAATGTTGACTTATGTATTCGCCTTATACGAGAGCCTTAGTGTTACACCCGATACTTAGCTTACCCCCAATCCCAGTGTGGACGGGCACACGTTCGTGCAAATGACCTCGTGCAATTCGTTCATCGGTCATGTCGTTCATCTGAATTCTTAATACTAGAGTTCAAATTGCATTATTTTTGGTAAATCTTAGTTCAGTGGTAACGCCTGCACTTGTCATACAAAAGGTCATTGATTCGTACCCCAACGAAGGCTGTTAAACATTTATCTTAAGGGAGGCGCACTATTATGACTTCTTCAACTCATGATGAATAAATGTGATTTAATATTCCTGATCTTCAATAGATTAGAAAATCAGTCGTCTTTTCCCGCTTCCCTAGTTAAAGAATTGACCGCTATTTGAGACTATTAGCACTAAACCTTATTAAGAATTCGTGGTCATTACCATCATATACATCACACTCAGCATTCTTATACCGCAGCGACGCCACAATACATATTGATAAATCTCCTTGGAGATGCGGGTTTGATATTCGGATTCTCTAAACATGACACTCTTACTCGCCTCTTCGCGAACACCCTTCCTCACAAATTAAAGATGCTGTTAGATTGGGTTTATTCGATACAGTAATTTACTTGCCGTGTGAAAGCTACTCTGCTATATTAACCTCAAACCATCACTGCGCACATTGCAGTTTTCCTTACTACCACTAATTCAACTAGATTTCTCATCTATGTATCAGTTTAATTTTTGAAAATCATTTTGCCTTGATCAATATTATATCGTTGTTAATTAAAGTGTTAGGGGGGAGGGGGGTATGAGGGATTAAGGGAGTGAAAGTAAATGCCAAAATTATTAGGATGATAGTGTATGATTCTGAAGATGGAGCAACGTGTAATATACGATTCCATGCGATAATTGTAGAAAGAGTTAGTTGTTTAAAGTATCTAGGGTGGATTCAAATGATAATGGTATGGGTGCGAAAGATGGTAGGAAATACTGAAGGGCGATTAGACCTTCAGTGAATGTTAAGGGTTTGAGTGATGAATAATTCAGATAGGTGTATCCGTGCATGAGAATAGAGAAGTATCCACCTTCTCAAAAGGAAGCAATATTATGCTATGGAAGGAGTCATTTGTGTGGGATGCAAAGTGTGAGGAGGGTAGATATAGAGAATAATGACTAATTTTTAACTATGTACACACATATAGTGTGAGTAGAGTTGTAAAGATGATTGTAGGTGGGAAGTTTTTGGGGTGTATGGATATAAAACAAGAATGGATGAGAGTAGAGTGATGAAGAGAATGTGAGAGTGTGTTAAGGTCTGTGAAATCAATCCAGGAATAATAATTGATTGATTTCTTGAGTGCATTTGAAAGAAAGGAGGAAAACAGAGGGACATGTGAATGATGTTGTGTATGGCAGATAAGCCAGGAGGGGAGTGATTTTTGAGGGGTGTAAATAAGTCCTTCTGCCCTCGCTGGACAAGAAGTTACAGCAGATGGGGCCCTAACGCTATAAAGGACCAATGGCCCCTTAAAGGGTGGATAACTTTAGCATTACATATCACCTAAAGGATAGGAGTTAAAGCAGAATTACTCAAACGGTGTGACCTGGCGCCCTGGTGCGCCCTAGAAGGTAGCCAGGTGCGCCCTAAGATAAAGAAGATAATATGTTCAAATTTTAAATTTTTTTAGAGTTTTCATATATTTTAGAGACGCCAATTATGTAGTTAAAACAAGTGAATTACCCATACAATGGATAGATTTTTAAGTATGAAACATACCAGCGAAATATTTGAATCTAATAATGAAACTATTTCAAGTGACATAAATGGTCCATTAAAGAAAAATAAGAGTAGACCCAATCGGAAAGAGGTCAAGAGTTATTTAAGTTATGGCTTGACATGGGCTGGAGATGAAAATCAGCCCGAGCCATTGTGTTTGGTTTGTGGATGCAAAATGTAAAACGAGTCAATGCTTCCTAGTAAATTAAGTAAGCATTTTCAAACAGCACAAGGAAAAAGGTAAGTTATTATAAAAGATTAGTTGAGCAACTAACAGAGCAAGCAGTTGCTTTCAAAAGTAGAACAACGGTATCTGAGAAACTCAAATTGCTTCTTAGGAAATATGGGAAATGATAGCCATAAAAATTCAGTCACAGACCCGCTGAATCTTGTATTTTGCCCGCTTGCAAAAATATGCTTAAGACTATTTTAAGAGACGATGCAGAGAAGCAAATAGGTAAAATTACATTTTCCAATGCTACTGTTCATAAGCATATTCCGGAAATGTTCAACGATATTGAGAAAATGTTTATTGTAATAAACGTCAGGATTCATAGTTGATGAATCAACCGACTTAACCAACAAAGCGCAACTACTCGCCTTTATTTACTCGTACTTTATTGATGGAGATAAACTAGCAAATCAGTATCTTTTGTACTGATGGAGCTCCATCAATTTGTGGGTCCTATAAAATGTCTTGCGTCTTTTGTAAAGCAACACCATCTCAACATTATTATAATCCACTCTTTCTTACATAGAGAGGTCCTGATGGCAAAAAGATTGGTGACAAAATTGAAAGATGTTTTTTATCAAGTTGTCGAAACGGTAAATTTTATTAAGACTAGACTAGTAAAAGTTCTTAAATGTATTTGAGTTATTTTGTGAAAACATGCATTCACAACACACGCTCTTTCTTTTGCATACAAAACTGAGATGGTTAGCAAGAGGTAAGGTATTCCACCGTGTGCTTTAACTTCGTCGCTATTGGCATTTTTTGAGAAAGTCAAGAACAGTAAATTTTGTGGACTTCTAAAATGTGAGTTTTGTACTTCAAAATTGAGATATCTTAACGATATGTTTCAGCACTTGAATTGTCTGAACGTGTCCATGCAAAATAGAAATGAAAATCTTCTTCCATCTACCTCCAAAATTAAAGCATTCAAGAAAAATCTATCAGTTTGGGAAAGAAAAGCTAGTGAAGTTGTTCGGAAATGTTTCCCTTGGTTAGAGAAGGCGATTCAGACGATTTAATTACTTTATAATGGATCATTTAGCAATTGTGGAAGGTAAACTGGATTATTACTTGCCATCAATAAACACTCAGAAATACGATTGGATTCGTAACCATTTCATTGACATTTCAACTGATGACATTGGCTTTTTGTTGATCAAAAAGGAAAAGCTGGTTACCATATCTACTGATCGCGGCTTAAAGATCAAGCATAAGAGGTGCCCATCGATCGCTTTTGGATTTGAATCAAAGAAGAATATCTTTCAATAGCAAGGAAAGCTTTAGCTGTATTAGTACAGTGTTCCACATCGTATCTCTCTTAGAGGGATTTTCTGTACTAACATTAAATCTAAAAATATATCAAATATTAAAGGAATTGATAAGGAGTTGAGAGTATTTTTATGACAAACATTCACAAAATTGCCAAATCTCATAATCACATGTTTCACATTAGGATACTTAAATGTAAAAAAATGTAATGTCTAAAAAATAAATGGTTATTTCAGGATACTTCTTTATCATTTTCCTATTTTCAAATTTTATGACTAATTTTTTCCATATTAATAAAATTGATGCGCCCCAAAGTTTGAGTGATGTTACGGGTGTGCTGTGATGCAAAAGGAGTTTGAGAAACACTGATTTACAGGTTAATTTTTCAATAGCATTGGTGCCTTAAAATAACACAAATTACTTAAATTGCTTGAAACGGGTGTAATAAGTTTTGTTATTTTGATCATCATTTCAAGGCAAGGCTAAAATATTAAATTACTCATTTAGATACTCAAAATTGGAGATTTTCGGGTCTGAAATGGGACCATCAACAAAGCTTCCAACTTTTGATTTTTGTATTTTCCCTACAATATTAATTCTAATGATATATTTCATGAGATTAAACTATATACGGTAATACCAGTCTACCATTCAATATACTTACCGAAAGCTCCGACAAAAAGAAGAGATAGCAGCAATGCCTTCATAATGAACAATAAGATAATGATATAATGAAACGATCATTTTGTATCTCTATATATATGTGGCAGGGCAAGCCGCCATCTTGGAACGCCCCCATTGACATATCCGGAAATTCTCACCATTGTTTGTTTCGTTTGGGAATTACCGTCATAGATTCCCACCATCAGATCCATATCTCGGTGGACTTTGATACAAATAAAAATATTCCACCACCTATTTTCATTATTTTTTCAACCCTCTTTGATGCATAAACATATATTTTGAAAATCTTTGTATTACATAAACGAATTTAAAATAACACTATGTACCGGACCGTGAATATATTTCAAATATTTCCTAAATATCCATGTGTATCTTTACGCATGCCTCATAATGAGGTAAACAAAACAATTGTAGAAATTTTAATGATTCTGTACTGAAAGACATTCATTTTAGGTTATTTTGCTTAATAAAAAGAGATAAAAAGGGATAGAAGTAATTTTTCGCCGATGTATATGATGGGACACAAGACCGAGAGACAAGTCGAGTTCTGTGTTTGATTAACGTAGTTTTGGCGTGAGGAAGAATGTAAAAGAGGATGTCACTTAGAGTGATCTGAGGTAGTAGCGGAATGTAAGTGAATGAATGGAAATAGACTTGATAGGAAAATAAAGGGATGTCCAAATGGTTGAAAGACCTCATAAAGGTTATTTTTTTTATGTGGGTTGTTAGAGAGAGAAGGAGCTGATTGGGGCAAAAATTATGATATGGTGTATGAAGTAAAATTGAAATTAATGGTGTGTTCTTGGGACTTTATACCGGGAATAATCCTGGACTTGACGAGATAGACAAGGACTTAGCGCCTAAACTTTCTGGAATATGTCATGCATAGACGAAATGCTACAGCACTTAGTTCCCAACGTCCTGGAATGTGTCATGTACATATATATCAGATACTACAGCACTTAGGGCACAGGCTGCCTGGAATGTGTCATGTATAGACGGGATGGTGCAGCAATTAGTTCCCAAACTTCATGGAATGTGTCATATATATATATATATATATATATATATATATATATATATGAGATGCTACAACACTGACTTCCCAAAAGTCTTGGACTGTGTCATGTATATACGAGATGCTACAGCACTTAGATCCAAAACTACCTGGAATGTCATCTATAAACGAGATGGTACATGATTTAGCGCCCAAACTATATAAATAAGAAGCTACAGCACGAAGCACCCCTTCATCCTGGGAATGATTTATGTATTAAATAAATGCTACAGAACGTAGCACTTCATCTTTTATTCATTCGCTGTTTGCCTATTTTTATATTTGGGGCTGAATGGGCGGACCTTACAGTAAAGGGAGCACATTCAATACAGCGACGAATAACCAGAAGCCTCATATAAAACAAAACAATAAGAAAGACAGCCCGAGGGGCCGCCCTCCTCGGAAAAAATGGAACAAAATGGGACCAATCAGATCCAGATGCGCACCATCAGTGGATGCAGCAGGCCCAGCCGAGATAAGATCTTTGATGTAGTATATAAAAAGTTGAAGATCGCAAGTTTAGGAACAAAAGAGACAATACTGAATACACTCACATTTCTAAGGTTGTCTTCTCCGATATAACAATGGCTCAAAAGGCAAAGGAAAATAGATTACTGCTTTTTAATGCAAAGATCAGTGGGGAACAGATTGAGAGAGAAGAATTTACACAACTAAAGAACGCACAAAGCCGCAGGAAATATGTTCCAGGTGCAGTGAGCCAGGTCACCACTGGCAGACCTGCAGCAGTCCCAGGGAGAAGTATGCAAACTGCGGCCAAGGATATCGTTCCATGGCTATGGCCTGCCTAATATAAAAAGGAAATTATAAAGAAGAAGGTGCAGATAAAGAAAGACGAGCATGAACGCAAGAGCAAAACAACATATGTTCAAGCGGCAAAAGCAGTCTAAACAAAAAGACTTACTTGAGAATCGAGAACGAAAACTCGACGAAGATACTGACCTGCATCTTATACGCACACGTCAGGAACCTAACTCAACCAGGAGTATTCGTGAATGAACTCAATCAAATGCTCGCTAAGAACGGCATGAGTGAAATGTATTTCCCTGACAACCCTCCTTTAGGAGATGTACTGCAACTGCAGCTGAATCCCAAACAGAAAACGCTACGTGAAATAGGCCTACAACGGGCAATTCCACGGCAGATCCTAACCCACAGGAGCGTAGTCTGCCGACTACTGGACCCTTGGATAGGAAAACACTCTAAGGAAGAGATAAAAGAAGAAATATTAAAAAATCAACCGTGGGCCAAAGTATCCGAAATTATTAAGTTTAGGAACAAAAGAAACAATACTGAATACACTCACATTTCTAAGGTTGTCTTCTCCGATATAACAATGGCTCAAAAGGCAAAGGAAAATAGATTACTGCTTTTTAATGCAAAGATCAGTGGGGAACAGATTGAGAGAGAAGAATTTACACAACTAAAGAATGCACAGAGCCGCAGGAAATATGTTCCAGGTGCAGTGAGCCAGGTCACCACTGGCAGACCTGCAGCAGTCCCAGGGAGAAGTATGCAAACTGCGGCCAAGGATATCGTTCCATGGCTATGGCCTGCCTAATAAAAAAAGGAAATTATAAAGAAGAAGGTGCAGATAAAGAAAGACGACCATGAACGCAAGAGCAAAACAACATATGTTCAAGCGGCAAAAGCAGTCTAAACAAAAAGACTTACTTGAGAATCGAGAACGAAAACTCGACGAAGATACTGACCCGCATCTTATACGCACACGTGAGGAACCTAACTCAACCAGGAGTATTCGTAAATGAACTCAATCAAATGCTCGCTAAGAACGGCATGAGTGAAATGTATTTCCCTGACAACCCTCCTTTAGGGGATGTACTGCAACTGCAGCTGAATCCCAAACATAAAACGCGACGTGAAATAGCCCTACAACGGGCAATTCCACCGCAGATCCTAACCCACAGGAGCGTAGTCTGCCGACCACTACCCCCTTGGATAGGAAAACACTCTAAGGAAGAGATAAAAGAAGAAATATTAAAAAATCAACCGTGGGCCAAAGTATCCGAAATTATTAAGTTTAGGAACAAAAGGGACAATACTGAATACACTCACATTTCTAAGGTTGTCTTCTCCGATATAACAAAGGCTCAAAAGGCAAAGGAAAATAGATTACTGCTTTTTAATGCAAAGATCAGTGGGGAACAGATTGAGAGAGAAGAATTTACACAACTAAAGAATGCACAGAGCCGCAGGAAATATGTTCCAGGTGCAGTGAGCCAGGTCACCAAAGGCAGACCTGCAGCAGTCCCAGGGAGAAGTATGCAAACTGCGGCCAAGGATATCGTTCCAGGGCTATGGCCTGCCTGATATAAAAAGGAAATTATAAAGAAGAAGGTGCAGATAAAGAAAGACGACCATGAACGCAAGAGCAAAACAACATATGTTCAAGCAGCAAAAGCAGTCTAAGCAAAAAGACTTACTTGAGAATCGAGAACGAAAACTCGACGAAGATACTGACCTGCATCTTATGCGCACACGTCAGAGACCTAACTCAACCAGGAGTATTCGTGAATGAACTCAATCAAATGCTCGCTAAGAACGGCATGAGTGAAATGTATTTCCCTGACAACCCTCCTTTAGGGGATGTACTGCAACTGCAGCTGAATCCCAAACATAAAACGCCACGTGAAATAGGCCTACAACGGGCAATTCCACGGCAGATCCTAACCCACAGGAGCGTAGTCTGCCGACTACTGGACCCTTGGATAGGAAAACACTCTAAGGAAGAGATAAAAGAAGAAATATTAAAAAATCAACCGTGGGCCAAAGTATCCGAAATTATTAAGTTTATGAACAAAAGAAACAATACTGAATACACTCACATTTCTAAGGTTGTCTTCTCCGATATAACAATGGCTCTTAGGGGAAAGGAAAATATATTACTGCTTTTTAATGAAAAGATCAGTAGGGAACAGATTGAGAGAGAAGAATTTACACAACTAAAGAATGCACAGAGCCGCAGGAAATATGTTCCAGGTGCAGTGAGCCAGGTCACCACTGGCAGACCTGCAGCAGTCCCAGGGAGAAGTATGCAAACTGCGGCCAAGGATATCGTTCCATGGCTATAGCCTGCCTAATATAAAAAGGAAATTATAAAGAAGAAGGTGCAGATAAAGAAAGACGAGCATGAACGCAAGAGCAAAACAACATATGTTCAAGCGGCAAAAGCAGTCTAAACAAAAAGACTTACTTGAGAATCGAGAACGAAAACTCGACGAAGATACTGACCTGCATCTTATACGCACACGTGAGGAACCTAACTCAACCAGGAGTATTCGTAAATGAACTCAATCAAATGCTCGCTAAGAACGGCATGAGTGAAATGTATTTCCCTGACAACCCTCCTTTAGGGGATGTACTGCAACTGCAGCTGAATCCCAAACAGAAAACGCTACGTGAAATAGGCCTACAACGGGCAATTCCACCGCAGATCCTAACCCACAGGAGCGTAGTCTGCCGACTACTGGACCCTTGGATAGGAAAACACTCTAAGGAAGAGATAAAAGAAGAAATATTAAAAAATCAACCGTGGGCCAAAGTATCCGAAATTATTAAGTTTAGGAACAAAAGAAACAATACTGAATACACTCACATTTCTAAGGTTGTCTTCTCCGATATAACAATGGCTCAAAAGGCAAAGGAAAATAGATTACTGCTTTTTAATGAAAAGATCAGTGGGGAACAGATTGAGAGAGAAGAATTTACACAACTAAAGAATGCACAGAGCCGCAGGAAATATGTTCCAGGTGCAGTGAGCCAGGTCACCACTGGCAGACCTGCAGCAGTCCCAGGCAGAAGTATGCAAACTGCGGCCAAGGATATCGTTCCATGGCTATGGCCTGCCTAATATAAAAAGGAAATTATAAAGAAGAAGGTGCAGATAAAGAAAGACGACCATGAACGCAAGAGCAAAACAACATATGTTCAAGCGGCAAAAGCAGTCTAAACAAAAAGACTTACTTGAGGATCGAGAACGAAAACTCGACGAAGATACTGACCTGCATCTCATACGCACAAGTCAGAAACCTAACTCAACCAGGAGTATTCGTGAATGAACTCAATCAAATGCTCGCTAAGAACGGCATGAGTGAAATGTATTTCCCTGACAACCCTCCTTTAGGGGATGCACTGCAACTGCAGCTGAATCCCAAACATAAAACGCGACGTGAAATAGGCCTACAACGGGCAATTCCACCGCAGATCCTAACCCACAGGAGCGTAGTCTGCCGACTACTGGACCCTTGGATAGGAAAACACTCTAAGGAAGAGATAAAAGAAGAAATATTAAAAAATCAACCGTGGGCCAAAGTATCCGAAATTATTAAGTTTAGGAACAAAAGGGACAATACTGAATACACTCACATTTCTAAGGTTGTCTTCTCCGATATAACAATGGCTCAAAAGGCAAAGGAAAATAGATTACTGCTTTTTAATGAAAAGATCAGTGGGGAACAGATTGAGAGAGAAGAATTTACACAACTAAAGAATGCACAGAGCCGCAGGAAATATGTTCCAGGTGCAGTGAGCCAGGTCACCACTGGCAGACCTGCAGCAGTCCCAGGGAGAAGTATGCAAACTGCGGCCAAGGATATCGTTCCATGGCTATGGCCTGCCTAATATAAAAAGGAAATTATAAAGAAGAAGGTGCAGATAAAGAAAGACGACCATGAACGCAAGAGCAAAACAACATATGTTCAAGCGGCAAAAGCAGTCTAAACAAAAAGACTTACTTGAGGATCGAGAACGAAAACTCGACGAAGATACTGACCTGCATCTTATACGCACAAGTCAGAAACCTAACTCAACCAGGAGTATTCGTAGATGAACTCAATCAAATGCTCGCTAAGAACGGAATGAGTGAAATGTATTTCCCTGACAACCCTCCTTTAGGGGATGTACTGCAACTGCAGCTGAATCCCAAACATAAAACGCGACGTGAAATAGCCCTACAACGGGCAATTCCACGGCAGATCCTAACCCACAGGAGCGTAGTCTGCCGACTACTGGACCCTTGGATAGGAAAACACTCTAAGGAAGAGATAAAAGAAGAAATATTAAAAAATCAACCGTGGGCCAAAGTATCCGAAATTATTAAGTTTAGGAACAAAAGGGACAATACTGAATACACTCACATTTCTAAGGTTGTCTTCTCCGATATAACAATGGCTCAAAAGGCAAAGGAAAATAGATTACTGCTTTTTAATGCAAAGATCAGTGGGGAACAGATTGAGAGAGAAGAATTTACACAACTAAAGAATGCACAGAGCCGCAGAAAATATGTTCCAGGTGCATTAAGCCAGGTCACCACTGGCAGACCTGCAGCAGTCCCAGGAAGAAGTATGCCAACTGCGGCCAAGGATATTGTTCCATGGCTATGGCCTGCCTAATAAAAAAAGGAAATTATAAAGAAGAAGGTGCAGATAAAGAAAGACGAGCATGAACGCAAGAGCAAAACAACATATGTTCAAGCGGCAAAAGCAGTCTAAACAAAAAGACTTACTTGAGAATCGAGAACGAAAACTCGACGAAGATACTGACCTGCATCTTATACGCACACGTCAGGAACCTAACTCAACCAGGAGTATTCGTGAATGAACTCAATCAAATGCTCGCTAAGAACGGCATGAGTGAAATGTATTTCCCTGACAACCCTCCTTTAGGGGATGTACTGCAACTGCAGCTGAATCCCAAACATAAAACGCGACGTGAAATAGCCCTACAACGGGCAATTCCACCGCAGATCCTAACCCACAGGAGCGTAGTCTGCCGACCACTACCCCCTTGGATAGGAAAACACTCTAAGGAAGAGATAAAAGAAGAAATATTAAAAAATCAACCGTGGGCCAAAGTATCCGAAATTATTAAGTTTAGGAACAAAAGGGACAATACTGAATACACTCACATTTCTAAGGTTGTCTTCTCCGATATAACAAAGGCTCAAAAGGCAAAGGAAAATAGATTACTGCTTTTTAATGCAAAGATCAGTGGGGAACAGATTGAGAGAGAAGAATTTACACAACTAAAGAATGCACAGAGCCGCAGGAAATATGTTCCAGGTGCAGTGAGCCAGGTCACCACTGGCAGACCTGCAGCAGTCCCAGGGAGAAGTATGCAAACTGCGGCCAAGGATATCGTTCCATGGCTATGGCCTGCCTGATATAAAAAGGAAATTATAAAGAAGAAGGTGCAGATAAAGAAAGACGACCATGAACGCAAGAGCAAAACAACATATGTTCAAGCAGCAAAAGCAGTCTAAACAAAAAGACTTACTTGAGAATCGAGAACGAAAACTCGACGAAGATACTGACCTGCATCTTATACGCACACGTCAGAAACCTAACTCAACCAGGAGTATTCGTGAATGAACTCAATCAAATGCTCGCTAAGAACGGCATGAGTGAAATGTATTTCCCTGACAACCCTCCTTTAGGGGATGTACTGCAACTGCAGCTGAATCCCAAACATAAAACGCGACGTGAAATAGGCCTACAACGGGCAATTCCACCGCAGATCCTAACCCACAGGAGCGTAGTCTGCCGACTACTGGACCCTTGGATAGGAAAACACTCTAAGGAAGAGATAAAAGAAGAAATATTAAAAAATCAACCGTGGGCCAAAGTATCCGAAATTATTAAGTTTAGGAACAAAAGGGACAATACTGAATACACTCACATTTCTAAGGTTGTCTTCTCCGATATAACAATGGCTCAAAAGGCAAAGGAAAATAGATTACTGCTTTTTAATGCAAAGATCAGTGGGGAACAGATTGAGAGAGAAGAATTTACACAACTAAAGAATGCACAGAGCCGCAGGAAATATGTTCCAGGTGCAGTGAGCCAGGTCACCACTGGCAGACCTGCAGCAGTCCCAGGGAGAAGTATGCAAACTGCGGCCAAGGATATCGTTCCATGGCTATGTCCTGCCTAATATAAAAAGGAAATTATAAAGAAGAATGTGCAGATAAAGAAAGACGAGCTTGAACGCAAGAGCAAAACAACATATGTTCAAGCGGCAAAAGCAGTCTAAACAAAAAGACTTACTTGAGAATCGAGAACGAAAACTCGACGAAGATACTGACCTGCATCTTATACGCACACGTCAGAAACCTAACTCAACCAGGAGTATTCGTGAATGAACTCAATCAAATGCTCGCTAAGAACGGCATGAGTGAAATGTATTTCCCTGACAACCCTCCTTTAGGGGATGTACTGGAACTGCAGCTGAATCCCAAACATAAAACGCTACGTGAAATAGTCCTACAACAGGCAATTCCACCGCAGATCCTAACCCACAGGAGCGTAGTCTGCCGACTACTGGACCCTTGGAAAGGAAGAGATAAAAGAAGAAATATTAAAAAATCAACCGTGGGCCAAAGTATCCGAAATTATTAAGTTTAGGAACAAAAGGGACAATACTGAATACACTCACATTTCTAAGGTTGTCTTCTCCGATATAACAATGGCTCAAAAGGCAAAGGAAAATAGATTACTGCTTTTTAATGCAAAGATCAGTGGGGAACAGATTGAGAGAGAAGAATTTACACAACTAAAGAACGCACAAAGCCGCAGGAAATATGTTCCAGGTGCAGTGAGCCAGGTCACCACTGGCAGACCTGCAGCAGTCCCAGGGAGAAGTATGCAAACTGCGGCCAAGGATATCGTTCCATGGCTATGGCCTGCCTAATATAAAAAGGAAATTATAAAGAAGAAGGTGCAGATAAAGAAAGACGAGCATGAACGCAAGAGCAAAACAACATATGTTCAAGCGGCAAAAGCAGTCTAAACAAAAAGACTTACTTGAGAATCGAGAACGAAAACTCGACGAAGATACTGACCTGCATCTTATACGCACACGTCAGGAACCTAACTCAACCAGGAGTATTCGTGAATGAACTCAATCAAATGCTCGCTAAGAACGGCATGAGTGAAATGTATTTCCCTGACAACCCTCCTTTAGGAGATGTACTGCAACTGCAGCTGAATCCCAAACAGAAAACGCTACGTGAAATAGGCCTACAACGGGCAATTCCACGGCAGATCCTAACCCACAGGAGCGTAGTCTGCCGACTACTGGACCCTTGGATAGGAAAACACTCTAAGGAAGAGATAAAAGAAGAAATATTAAAAAATCAACCGTGGGCCAAAGTATCCGAAATTATTAAGTTTAGGAACAAAAGAAACAATACTGAATACACTCACATTTCTAAGGTTGTCTTCTCCGATATAACAATGGCTCAAAAGGCAAAGGAAAATAGATTACTGCTTTTTAATGCAAAGATCAGTGGGGAACAGATTGAGAGAGAAGAATTTACACAACTAAAGAATGCACAGAGCCGCAGGAAATATGTTCCAGGTGCAGTGAGCCAGGTCACCACTGGCAGACCTGCAGCAGTCCCAGGGAGAAGTATGCAAACTGCGGCCAAGGATATCGTTCCATGGCTATGGCCTGCCTAATGAAAAAAGGAAATTATAAAGAAGAAGGTGCAGATAAAGAAAGACGACCATGAACGCAAGAGCAAAACAACATATGTTCAAGCGGCAAAAGCAGTCTAAACAAAAAGACTTACTTGAGAATCGAGAACGAAAACTCGACGAAGATACTGACCCGCATCTTATACGCACACGTGAGGAACCTAACTCAACCAGGAGTATTCGTAAATGAACTCAATCAAATGCTCGCTAAGAACGGCATGAGTGAAATGTATTTCCCTGACAACCCTCCTTTAGGGGATGTACTGCAACTGCAGCTGAATCCCAAACATAAAACGCGACGTGAAATAGCCCTACAACGGGCAATTCCACCGCAGATCCTAACCCACAGGAGCGTAGTCTGCCGACCACTACCCCCTTGGATAGGAAAACACTCTAAGGAAGAGATAAAAGAAGAAATATTAAAAAATCAACCGTGGGCCAAAGTATCCGAAATTATTAAGTTTAGGAACAAAAGGGACAATACTGAATACACTCACATTTCTAAGGTTGTCTTCTCCGATATAACAAAGGCTCAAAAGGCAAAGGAAAATAGATTACTGCTTTTTAATGCAAAGATCAGTGGGGAACAGATTGAGAGAGAAGAATTTACACAACTAAAGAATGCACAGAGCCGCAGGAAATATGTTCCAGGTGCAGTGAGCCAGGTCACCAAAGGCAGACCTGCAGCAGTCCCAGGGAGAAGTATGCAAACTGCGGCCAAGGATATCGTTCCAGGGCTATGGCCTGCCTGATATAAAAAGGAAATTATAAAGAAGAAGGTGCAGATAAAGAAAGACGACCATGAACGCAAGAGCAAAACAACATATGTTCAAGCAGCAAAAGCAGTCTAAGCAAAAAGACTTACTTGAGAATCGAGAACGAAAACTCGACGAAGATACTGACCTGCATCTTATGCGCACACGTCAGAGACCTAACTCAACCAGGAGTATTCGTGAATGAACTCAATCAAATGCTCGCTAAGAACGGCATGAGTGAAATGTATTTCCCTGACAACCCTCCTTTAGGGGATGTACTGCAACTGCAGCTGAATCCCAAACATAAAACGCCACGTGAAATAGGCCTACAACGGGCAATTCCACGGCAGATCCTAACCCACAGGAGCGTAGTCTGCCGACTACTGGACCCTTGGATAGGAAAACACTCTAAGGAAGAGATAAAAGAAGAAATATTAAAAAATCAACCGTGGGCCAAAGTATCCGAAATTATTAAGTTTATGAACAAAAGAAACAATACTGAATACACTCACATTTCTAAGGTTGTCTTCTCCGATATAACAATGGCTCTTAGGGGAAAGGAAAATATATTACTGCTTTTTAATGAAAAGATCAGTAGGGAACAGATTGAGAGAGAAGAATTTACACAACTAAAGAATGCACAGAGCCGCAGGAAATATGTTCCAGGTGCAGTGAGCCAGGTCACCACTGGCAGACCTGCAGCAGTCCCAGGGAGAAGTATGCAAACTGCGGCCAAGGATATCGTTCCATGGCTATAGCCTGCCTAATATAAAAAGGAAATTATAAAGAAGAAGGTGCAGATAAAGAAAGACGAGCATGAACGCAAGAGCAAAACAACATATGTTCAAGCGGCAAAAGCAGTCTAAACAAAAAGACTTACTTGAGAATCGAGAACGAAAACTCGACGAAGATACTGACCTGCATCTTATACGCACACGTGAGGAACCTAACTCAACCAGGAGTATTCGTAAATGAACTCAATCAAATGCTCGCTAAGAACGGCATGAGTGAAATGTATTTCCCTGACAACCCTCCTTTAGGGGATGTACTGCAACTGCAGCTGAATCCCAAACAGAAAACGCTACGTGAAATAGGCCTACAACGGGCAATTCCACCGCAGATCCTAACCCACAGGAGCGTAGTCTGCCGACTACTGGACCCTTGGATAGGAAAACACTCTAAGGAAGAGATAAAAGAAGAAATATTAAAAAATCAACCGTGGGCCAAAGTATCCGAAATTATTAAGTTTAGGAACAAAAGAAACAATACTGAATACACTCACATTTCTAAGGTTGTCTTCTCCGATATAACAATGGCTCAAAAGGCAAAGGAAAATAGATTACTGCTTTTTAATGAAAAGATCAGTGGGGAACAGATTGAGAGAGAAGAATTTACACAACTAAAGAATGCACAGAGCCGCAGGAAATATGTTCCAGGTGCAGTGAGCCAGGTCACCACTGGCAGACCTGCAGCAGTCCCAGGCAGAAGTATGCAAACTGCGGCCAAGGATATCGTTCCATGGCTATGGCCTGCCTAATATAAAAAGGAAATTATAAAGAAGAAGGTGCAGATAAAGAAAGACGACCATGAACGCAAGAGCAAAACAACATATGTTCAAGCGGCAAAAGCAGTCTAAACAAAAAGACTTACTTGAGGATCGAGAACGAAAACTCGACGAAGATACTGACCTGCATCTCATACGCACAAGTCAGAAACCTAACTCAACCAGGAGTATTCGTGAATGAACTCAATCAAATGCTCGCTAAGAACGGCATGAGTGAAATGTATTTCCCTGACAACCCTCCTTTAGGGGATGCACTGCAACTGCAGCTGAATCCCAAACATAAAACGCGACGTGAAATAGGCCTACAACGGGCAATTCCACCGCAGATCCTAACCCACAGGAGCGTAGTCTGCCGACTACTGGACCCTTGGATAGGAAAACACTCTAAGGAAGAGATAAAAGAAGAAATATTAAAAAATCAACCGTGGGCCAAAGTATCCGAAATTATTAAGTTTAGGAACAAAAGGGACAATACTGAATACACTCACATTTCTAAGGTTGTCTTCTCCGATATAACAATGGCTCAAAAGGCAAAGGAAAATAGATTACTGCTTTTTAATGAAAAGATCAGTGGGGAACAGATTGAGAGAGAAGAATTTACACAACTAAAGAATGCACAGAGCCGCAGGAAATATGTTCCAGGTGCAGTGAGCCAGGTCACCACTGGCAGACCTGCAGCAGTCCCAGGGAGAAGTATGCAAACTGCGGCCAAGGATATCGTTCCATGGCTATGGCCTGCCTAATATAAAAAGGAAATTATAAAGAAGAAGGTGCAGATAAAGAAAGACGACCATGAACGCAAGAGCAAAACAACATATGTTCAAGCGGCAAAAGCAGTCTAAACAAAAAGACTTACTTGAGGATCGAGAACGAAAACTCGACGAAGATACTGACCTGCATCTTATACG
Source organism: Ceratothoa steindachneri (assembly GCA_963969495.1). NCBI lineage: Eukaryota > Metazoa > Arthropoda > Malacostraca > Isopoda > Cymothoidae > Ceratothoa > Ceratothoa steindachneri. The sequence goes on from OZ018320.1 coordinate 49,693,809, forward strand.
CACAAGTCAGAAACCTAACTCAACCAGGAGTATTCGTAGATGAACTCAATCAAATGCTCGCTAAGAACGGAATGAGTGAAATGTATTTCCCTGACAACCCTCCTTTAGGGGATGTACTGCAACTGCAGCTGAATCCCAAACATAAAACGCGACGTGAAATAGCCCTACAACGGGCAATTCCACGGCAGATCCTAACCCACAGGAGCGTAGTCTGCCGACTACTGGACCCTTGGATAGGAAAACACTCTAAGGAAGAGATAAAAGAAGAAATATTAAAAAATCAACCGTGGGCCAAAGTATCCGAAATTATTAAGTTTAGGAACAAAAGGGACAATACTGAATACACTCACATTTCTAAGGTTGTCTTCTCCGATATAACAATGGCTCAAAAGGCAAAGGAAAATAGATTACTGCTTTTTAATGCAAAGATCAGTGGGGAACAGATTGAGAGAGAAGAATTTACACAACTAAAGAATGCACAGAGCCGCAGAAAATATGTTCCAGGTGCATTAAGCCAGGTCACCACTGGCAGACCTGCAGCAGTCCCAGGAAGAAGTATGCCAACTGCGGCCAAGGATATTGTTCCATGGCTATGGCCTGCCTAATAAAAAAAGGAAATTATAAAGAAGAAGGTGCAGATAAAGAAAGACGAGCATGAACGCAAGAGCAAAACAACATATGTTCAAGCGGCAAAAGCAGTCTAAACAAAAAGACTTACTTGAGAATCGAGAACGAAAACTCGACGAAGATACTGACCTGCATCTTATACGCACACGTCAGGAACCTAACTCAACCAGGAGTATTCGTGAATGAACTCAATCAAATGCTCGCTAAGAACGGCATGAGTGAAATGTATTTCCCTGACAACCCTCCTTTAGGGGATGTACTGCAACTGCAGCTGAATCCCAAACATAAAACGCGACGTGAAATAGCCCTACAACGGGCAATTCCACCGCAGATCCTAACCCACAGGAGCGTAGTCTGCCGACCACTACCCCCTTGGATAGGAAAACACTCTAAGGAAGAGATAAAAGAAGAAATATTAAAAAATCAACCGTGGGCCAAAGTATCCGAAATTATTAAGTTTAGGAACAAAAGGGACAATACTGAATACACTCACATTTCTAAGGTTGTCTTCTCCGATATAACAAAGGCTCAAAAGGCAAAGGAAAATAGATTACTGCTTTTTAATGCAAAGATCAGTGGGGAACAGATTGAGAGAGAAGAATTTACACAACTAAAGAATGCACAGAGCCGCAGGAAATATGTTCCAGGTGCAGTGAGCCAGGTCACCACTGGCAGACCTGCAGCAGTCCCAGGGAGAAGTATGCAAACTGCGGCCAAGGATATCGTTCCATGGCTATGGCCTGCCTGATATAAAAAGGAAATTATAAAGAAGAAGGTGCAGATAAAGAAAGACGACCATGAACGCAAGAGCAAAACAACATATGTTCAAGCAGCAAAAGCAGTCTAAACAAAAAGACTTACTTGAGAATCGAGAACGAAAACTCGACGAAGATACTGACCTGCATCTTATACGCACACGTCAGAAACCTAACTCAACCAGGAGTATTCGTGAATGAACTCAATCAAATGCTCGCTAAGAACGGCATGAGTGAAATGTATTTCCCTGACAACCCTCCTTTAGGGGATGTACTGCAACTGCAGCTGAATCCCAAACATAAAACGCGACGTGAAATAGGCCTACAACGGGCAATTCCACCGCAGATCCTAACCCACAGGAGCGTAGTCTGCCGACTACTGGACCCTTGGATAGGAAAACACTCTAAGGAAGAGATAAAAGAAGAAATATTAAAAAATCAACCGTGGGCCAAAGTATCCGAAATTATTAAGTTTAGGAACAAAAGGGACAATACTGAATACACTCACATTTCTAAGGTTGTCTTCTCCGATATAACAATGGCTCAAAAGGCAAAGGAAAATAGATTACTGCTTTTTAATGCAAAGATCAGTGGGGAACAGATTGAGAGAGAAGAATTTACACAACTAAAGAATGCACAGAGCCGCAGGAAATATGTTCCAGGTGCAGTGAGCCAGGTCACCACTGGCAGACCTGCAGCAGTCCCAGGGAGAAGTATGCAAACTGCGGCCAAGGATATCGTTCCATGGCTATGTCCTGCCTAATATAAAAAGGAAATTATAAAGAAGAATGTGCAGATAAAGAAAGACGAGCTTGAACGCAAGAGCAAAACAACATATGTTCAAGCGGCAAAAGCAGTCTAAACAAAAAGACTTACTTGAGAATCGAGAACGAAAACTCGACGAAGATACTGACCTGCATCTTATACGCACACGTCAGAAACCTAACTCAACCAGGAGTATTCGTGAATGAACTCAATCAAATGCTCGCTAAGAACGGCATGAGTGAAATGTATTTCCCTGACAACCCTCCTTTAGGGGATGTACTGGAACTGCAGCTGAATCCCAAACATAAAACGCTACGTGAAATAGTCCTACAACAGGCAATTCCACCGCAGATCCTAACCCACAGGAGCGTAGTCTGCCGACTACTGGACCCTTGGAAAGGAAGAGATAAAAGAAGAAATATTAAAAAATCAACCGTGGGCCAAAGTATCCGAAATTATTAAGTTTAGGAACAAAAGGGACAATACTGAATACACTCACATTTCTAAGGTTGTCTTCTCCGATATAACAATGGCTCAAAAGGCAAAGGAAAATAGATTACTGCTTTTTAATGAAAAGATCAGTGGGGAACAGATTGAGAGAGAAGAATTTACACAACTAAAGAATGCACAGAGCCGCAGGAAATATGTTCCAGGTGCAGTGAGCCAGGTCACCACTGGCAGACCTGCAGCAGTCCCAGGGAGAAGTATGCAAACTGCGGCCAAGGATATCGTTCCATGGCTATGGCCTGCCTAATATAAAAAGGAAATTATAAAGAAGAAGGTGCAGATAAAGAAAGACGACCATGAACGCAAGAGCAAAACAACATATGTTCAAGCGGCAAAATCAGTCTAAACAAAAAGACTTACTTGAGAATCGAGAACGAAAACTCGACGAAGATACTGACCTGCATCTTATACGCACACGTGAGGAACCTAACTCAACCAGGAGTATTCGTAAATGAACTCAATCAAATGCTCGCTAAGAACGGCATGAGTGAAATGTATTTCCCTGACAACCCTCCTTTAGGGGATGTACTGCAACTGCAGCTGAATCCCAAACAGAAAACGCTACGTGAAATAGGCCTACAACGGGCAATTCCACCGCAGATCCTAACCCACAGGAGCGTAGTCTGCCGACTACTGGACCCTTGGATAGGAAAATACTCTAAGGAAGAGATAAAAGAAGAAATATTAAAAAATTAACCGTAGGCCAAAGTATCCAAAATTATTAAGTTTAGGAACAAAAGAAACAATACTGAATACACTCACATTTCTAAGGTTGTCTTCTCCGATATAAAAATGGCTCAAAAGGCAAAGGAAAATAGATTACTGCTTTTTAATGAAAAGATCAGTGGGGAACAGATTGAGAGAGAAGAATTTACACAACTAAAGAATGCACAGAGCCGCAGGAAATATGTTCCAGGTGCAGTGAGCCAGGTCACCACTGGCAGACCTGCAGCAGTTCCAGGGAGAAGTATGCAAACTGCGGCCAAGGATATCGTTCCATGGCTATGGCCTGCCTAATATAAAAAGGAAATTATAAAGAAGAAGGTGCAGATAAAGAAAGACGACCATGAACGCAAGAGCAAAACAACATATGTTCAAGCGGCAAAAGCAGTCTAAACAAAAAGACTTACTTGAGAATCGAGAACGAAAACTCGACGAAGATACTGACCTGCATCTTATACGCACACGTCAGAAACCTAACTCAACCAGGAGTATTCGTGAATGAACTCAATCAAATGCTCGCTAAGAACGGCATGAGTGAAATGTATTTCCCTGACAACCCTCCTTTAGGGGATGTACTGCAACTGCAGCTGAATCCCAAACAGAAAACGCTACGTGAAATAGGCCTACAACGGGCAATTCCACCACAGATCCTAACCCACAGGAGCGTAGTCTGCCGACTACTGGACCCTTGGATAGGAAAACACTCTAAGGAAGAGATAAAAGAAGAAATATTAAAAAATCAACCGTGGGCCAAAGTATCCGAAATTATTAAGTTTAGGAACAAAAGGGACAATACTGAATACACTCACATTTCTAAGGTTGTCTTCTCCGATATAACAATGGCTCAAAAGGCAAAGGAAAATAGATTACTGCTTTTTAATGCAAAGATCAGTGGGGAACAGATTGAGAGAGAAGAATTTACACAACTAAAGAATGCACAGAGCCGCAGGAAATATGTTCCAGGTGCAGTGAGCCAGGTCACCACTGGCAGACCTGCAGCAGTCCCAGGGAGAAGTATGCAAACTGCGGCCAAGGATATCGTTCCATGGCTATGGCCTGCCTGATATAAAAAGGAAATTATAAAGAAGAAGGTGCAGATAAAGAAAGACGAGCTTGAACGCAATAGCAAAACAACATATGTTCAAGTGGCAAAAGCAGTCTAAGCAAAAAGACTTACTTGAGAATCGAGAACGAAAACTCGACGAAGATACTGACCTGCATCTTATACGCACACGTCAGAAACCTAACTCAACCAGGAGTATTCGTGAATGAACTCAATCAAATGCTCGCTAAGAACGGCATGAGTGAAATGTATTTCCCTGACAACCCTCCTTTAGGGGATGTACTGCAACTGCAGCTGAATCCCAAACATAAAACGCGACGTGAAATAGGCCTACAACGGGCAATTCCACCGCAGATCCTAACCCACAGGAGCGTAGTCTGCCGACCACTACCCCCTTGGATAGGAAAACACTCTAAGGAAGAGATAAAAGAAGAAATATTAAAAAATCAACCGTGGGCCAAAGTATCCGAAATTATTAAGTTTAGGAACAAAAGGGACAATACTGAATACACTCACATTTCTAAGGTTGTCTTCTCCGATATAACAAAGGCTCAAAAGGCAAAGGAAAATAGATTACTGCTTTTTAATGCAAAGATCAGTGGGGAACAGATTGAGAGAGAAGAATTTACACAACTAAAGAATGCACAGAGCCGCAGGAAATATGTTCCAGGTGCAGTGAGCCAGGTCACCACTGGCAGACCTGCAGCAGTCCCAGGGAGAAGTATGCAAACTGCGGCCAAGGATATCGTTCCATGGCTATGGCCTGCCTGATATAAAAAGGAAATTATAAAGAAGAAGGTGCAGATAAAGAAAGACGACCATGAACGCAAGAGCAAAACAACATATGTTCAAGCAGCAAAAGCAGTCTAAGCAAAAAGACTTACTTGAGAATCGAGAACGAAAACTCGACGAAGATACTGACCTGCATCTTATACGCACACGTCAGAAACCTAACTCAACCAGGAGTATTCGTGAATGAACTCAATCAAATGCTCGCTAAGAACGGCATGAGTGAAATGTATTTCCCTGACAACCCTCCTTTAGGGGATGTACTGCAACTGCAGCTGAATCCCAAACATAAAACGCGACGTGAAATAGGCCTACAACGGGCAATTCCACCGCAGATCCTAACCCACAGGAGCGTAGTCTGCCGACTACTGGACCCTTGGATAGGAAAACACTCTAAGGAAGAGATAAAAGAAGAAATATTAAAAAATCAACCGTGGGCCAAAGTATCCGAAATTATTAAGTTTAGGAACAAAAGGGACAATACTGAATACACTCACATTTCTAAGGTTGTCTTCTCCGATATAACAATGGCTCAAAAGGCAAAGGAAAATAGATTACTGCTTTTTAATGCAAAGATCAGTGGGGAACAGATTGAGAGAGAAGAATTTACACAACTAAAGAATGCACAGAGCCGCAGGAAATATGTTCCAGGTGCAGTGAGCCAGGTCACCACTGGCAGACCTGCAGCAGTCCCAGGGAGAAGTATGCAAACTGCGGCCAAGGATATCGTTCCATGGCTATGTCCTGCCTAATATAAAAAGGAAATTATAAAGAAGAATGTGCAGATAAAGAAAGACGAGCTTGAACGCAAGAGCAAAACAACATATGTTCAAGCGGCAAAAGCAGTCTAAACAAAAAGACTTACTTGAGAATCGAGAACGAAAACTCGACGAAGATACTGACCTGCATCTTATACGCACACGTCAGAAACCTAACTCAACCAGGAGTATTCGTGAATGAACTCAATCAAATGCTCGCTAAGAACGGCATGAGTGAAATGTATTTCCCTGACAACCCTCCTTTAGGGGATGTACTGGAACTGCAGCTGAATCCCAAACATAAAACGCTACGTGAAATAGTCCTACAACAGGCAATTCCACCGCAGATCCTAACCCACAGGAGCGTAGTCTGCCGACTACTGGACCCTTGGAAAGGAAGAGATAAAAGAAGAAATATTAAAAAATCAACCGTGGGCCAAAGTATCCGAAATTATTAAGTTTAGGAACAAAAGGGACAATACTGAATACACTCACATTTCTAAGGTTGTCTTCTCCGATATAACAATGGCTCAAAAGGCAAAGGAAAATAGATTACTGCTTTTTAATGAAAAGATCAGTGGGGAACAGATTGAGAGAGAAGAATTTACACAACTAAAGAATGCACAGAGCCGCAGGAAATATGTTCCAGGTGCAGTGAGCCAGGTCACCACTGGCAGACCTGCAGCAGTCCCAGGGAGAAGTATGCAAACTGCGGCCAAGGATATCGTTCCATGGCTATGGCCTGCCTAATATAAAAAGGAAATTATAAAGAAGAAGGTGCAGATAAAGAAAGACGACCATGAACGCAAGAGCAAAACAACATATGTTCAAGCGGCAAAATCAGTCTAAACAAAAAGACTTACTTGAGAATCGAGAACGAAAACTCGACGAAGATACTGACCTGCATCTTATACGCACAAGTCAGAAACCTAACTCAACCAGGAGTATTCGTGAATGAACTCAATCAAATGCTCGCTAAGAACGGCATGAGTGAAATGTATTTCCCTGACAACCCTCCTTCAGGGGATGTACTGCAACTGCAGCTGAATCCCAAACAGAAAACGCCACGTGAAATAGGCCTACAACGGGCAATTCCACGGCAGATCCTAACCCACAGGAGCGTAGTCAGCCGACTACTGGACCCTTGGATAGGAAAACACTCTAAGGAAGAGATAAAAGAAGAAATATTAAAAAATCAACCGTGGGCCAAAGTATCCGAAATTATTAAGTTTAGGAACAAAAGGGACAATACTGAATACACTCACATTTCTATGGTTGTCTTCTCCGATATAACAATGGCTCATAGGGGAAAGGAAAATAGATTACTGCTTTTTAATGCAAAGATCAGTGGGGAACAGATTGAGAGAGAAGAATTTACACAACTATAGAATGCACAGAGCCGCAGGAAATATGTTCCAGGTGCAGTGAGCCAGGTCACCACTGGCAGACCTGCATCAGTCCCAGGAAGAAGTATGCCAACTGCGGCCAAGGATATCGTTCCATGGCTATGGCCTGCCTAATAAAAAAAGGAAATTATAAAGAAGAAGGTGCAGATAAAGAAAGACGAGCATGAACGCAAGAGCAAAACAACATATGTTCAAGCGGCAAAAGCAGTCTAAACAAAAAGACTTACTTGAGAATCGAGAACGAAAACTCGACGAAGATACTGACCCGCATCTTATACGCACACGTGAGGAACCTAACTCAACCAGGAGTATTCGTAAATGAACTCAATCAAATGCTCGCTAAGAACGGCATGAGTGAAATGTATTTCCCTGACAACCCTCCTTTAGGGGATGTACTGCAACTGCAGCTGAATCCCAAACAGAAAACGCTACGTGAAATAGGCCTACAACGGGCAATTCCACCGCAGATCCTAACCCACAGGAGCGTAGTCTGCCGACTACTGGACCCTTGGATAGGAAAATACTCTAAGGAAGAGATAAAAGAAGAAATATTAAAAAATTAACCGTAGGCCAAAGTATCCAAAATTATTAAGTTTAGGAACAAAAGAAACAATACTGAATACACTCACATTTCTAAGGTTGTCTTCTCCGATATAAAAATGGCTCAAAAGGCAAAGGAAAATAGATTACTGCTTTTTAATGAAAAGATCAGTGGGGAACAGATTGAGAGAGAAGAATTTACACAACTAAAGAATGCACAGAGCCGCAGGAAATATGTTCCAGGTGCAGTGAGCCAGGTCACCACTGGCAGACCTGCAGCAGTTCCAGGGAGAAGTATGCAAACTGCGGCCAAGGATATCGTTCCATGGCTATGGCCTGCCTAATATAAAAAGGAAATTATAAAGAAGAAGGTGCAGATAAAGAAAGACGACCATGAACGCAAGAGCAAAACAACATATGTTCAAGCGGCAAAAGCAGTCTAAACAAAAAGACTTACTTGAGAATCGAGAACGAAAACTCGACGAAGATACTGACCTGCATCTTATACGCACACGTCAGAAACCTAACTCAACCAGGAGTATTCGTGAATGAACTCAATCAAATGCTCGCTAAGAACGGCATGAGTGAAATGTATTTCCCTGACAACCCTCCTTTAGGGGATGTACTGCAACTGCAGCTGAATCCCAAACAGAAAACGCTACGTGAAATAGGCCTACAACGGGCAATTCCACCACAGATCCTAACCCACAGGAGCGTAGTCTGCCGACTACTGGACCCTTGGATAGGAAAACACTCTAAGGAAGAGATAAAAGAAGAAATATTAAAAAATCAACCGTGGGCCAAAGTATCCGAAATTATTAAGTTTAGGAACAAAAGGGACAATACTGAATACACTCACATTTCTAAGGTTGTCTTCTCCGATATAACAATGGCTCAAAAGGCAAAGGAAAATAGATTACTGCTTTTTAATGCAAAGATCAGTGGGGAACAGATTGAGAGAGAAGAATTTACACAACTAAAGAATGCACAGAGCCGCAGGAAATATGTTCCAGGTGCAGTGAGCCAGGTCACCACTGGCAGACCTGCAGCAGTCCCAGGGAGAAGTATGCAAACTGCGGCCAAGGATATCGTTCCATGGCTATGGCCTGCCTGATATAAAAAGGAAATTATAAAGAAGAAGGTGCAGATAAAGAAAGACGAGCTTGAACGCAATAGCAAAACAACATATGTTCAAGTGGCAAAAGCAGTCTAAGCAAAAAGACTTACTTGAGAATCGAGAACGAAAACTCGACGAAGATACTGACCTGCATCTTATACGCACACGTCAGAAACCTAACTCAACCAGGAGTATTCGTGAATGAACTCAATCAAATGCTCGCTAAGAACGGCATGAGTGAAATGTATTTCCCTGACAACCCTCCTTTAGGGGATGTACTGCAACTGCAGCTGAATCCCAAACAGAAAACGCCACGTGAAATAGGCCTACAACGGGCAATTCCACCGCAGATCCTAACCCACAGGAGCGTAGTCTGCCGACTACTGGACCCTTGGATAGGAAAACACTCTAAGGAAGAGATAAAAGAAGAAATATTAAAAAATCAACCGTGGGCCAAAGTATCCGAAATTATTAAGTTTAGGAACAAAAGAAACAATACTGAATACACTCACATTTCTAAGGTTGTCTTCTCCGATATAACAATGGCTCATAGGGGAAAGGAAAATAGATTACTGCTTTTTAATGAAAAGATCAGTAGGGAACAGATTGAGAGAGAAGAATTTACACAACTAAAGAATGCACAGAGCCGCAGGAAATATGTTCCAGGTGCAGTGAGCCAGGTCACACTGGCAGACCTGCAGCAGTCCCAGGGAGAAGTATGCAAACTGCGGCCAAGGATATCGTTCCATGGCTATGGCCTGCCTAATATAAAAAGGAAATTATAAAGAAGAGGGTGCAGATAAAGAAAGACGACCATGAACGCAAGAGCAAAACAACATATGTTCAAGCGGCAAAAGCAGTCTAAACAAAAAGACTTACTTGAGAATCGAGAACGAAAACTCGACGAAGATATTGACTTGCATCTTATACGCACACGTCAGAAACCTAACTCAACCAGGAGTATTCGTAAATGAACTCAATCAAATGCTCGCTAAGAACGGCATGAGTGAAATGAATTTCCCTGACAACCCTCCTTTAGGGGATGTACTGCAACTGCAGCTGAAAACCAAACATAAAACGCGACGTGAAATAGGCCTACAACGGGCAATTCCACCGCAGATCCTAACCCACAGGAGCGTAGTCTGCCGACTACTGGACCCTTGGATAGGAAAACACTCTAAGGAAGAGATAAAAGAAGAAATATTAAAAAATCAACCGTGGGCCAAAGTATCCGAAATTATTAAGTTTAGGAACAAAAGGGACAATACTGAATACACTCACATTTCTAAGGTTGTCTTCTCCGATATAACAATGGCTCAAAAGGCAAAGGAAAATAGATTACTGCTTTTTAATGCAAAGATCAGTGGGGAACAGATTGAGAGAGAAGAATTTACACAACTATAGAATGCACAGAGCCGCAGGAAATATGTTCCAGGTGCAGTGAGCCAGGTCACCACTGGCAGACCTGCAGCAGTCCCAGGAAGAAGTATGCCAACTGCGGCCAAGGATATCGTTCCATGGCTATGGCCTGCCTAATAAAAAAAGGAAATTATAAAGAAGAAGGTGCAGATAAAGAAAGACGAGCATGAACGCAAGAGCAAAACAACATATTTTCAAGCGGCAAAAGCAGTCTAAACAAAAAGACTTACTTGAGAATCGAGAACGAAAACTCGACGAAGATACTGACCTGCATCTTATACGCACACGTCAGGAACCTAACTCAACCAGGAGTATTCGTGAATGAACTCAATCAAATGCTCGCTAAGAACGGCATGAGTGAAATGTATTTCCCTGACAACCCTCCTTTAGGGGATGTACTGCAACTGCAGCTGAATCCCAAACATAAAACGCGACGTGAAATAGGCCTACAACAGGCAATTCCACCGCAGATCCTAACCCACAGGAGCGTAGTCTGCCGACCACTACCCCCTTGGATAGGAAAACACTCTAAGGAAGAGATAAAAGAAGAAATATTAAAAAATCAACCGTGGGCCAAAGTCTCCGAAATTATTAAGTTTAGGAACAAAAGGGACAATACTGAATACACTTACATTTCTAAGGTTGTCTTCTCCGATATATCAAAGGCTCAAAAGGCAAAGGAAAATAGATTACTGCTTTTTAATGCAAAGATCAGTGGGGAACAGATTGAGAGAGAAGAATTTACACAACTAAAGAATGCACAGAGCCGCAGGAAATATGTTCCAGGTGCAGTGAGCCAGGTCACCACTGGCAGACCTGCAGCAGTCCCAGGGAGAAGTATGCAAACTGCGGCCAAGGATATCGTTCCATGGCTATGGCCTGCCTGATATAAAAAGGAAATTATAAAGAAGAAGGTGCAGATAAAGAAAGACGACCATGAACGCAAGAGCAAAACAACATATGTTCAAGCAGCAAAAGCAGTCTAAGCAAAAAGACTTACTTGAGAATCGAGAACGAAAACTCGACGAAGATACTGACCTGCATCTTATACGCACACGTCAGAAACCTAACTCAACCAGGAGTATTCGTGAATGAACTCAATCAAATGCTCGCTAAGAACGGCATGAGTGAAATGTATTTGCCTGACAACCCTCCTTTAGGGGATGTACTGCAACTGCAGCTGAATCCCAAACATAAAACGCGACGTGAAATAGGCCTACAACGGGCAATTCCACCGCAGATCCTAACCCACAGGAGCGTAGTCTGCCGACTACTGGACCCTTGGATAGGAAAACACTCTAAGGAAGAGATAAAAGAAGAAATATTAAAAAATCAACCGTGGGCCAAAGTATCCGAAATTATTAAGTTTAGGAACAAAAGGGACAATACTGAATACACTCACATTTCTAAGGTTGTCTTCTCCGATATAACAATGGCTCATAGGGAAAAGGAAAATAGATTACTGCTTTTTAATGCAAAGATCAGTGGGGAACAGATTGAGAGAGAAGAATTTACACAACTATAGAATGCACAGAGCCGCAGGAAATATGTTCCAGGTGCAGTGAGCCAGGTCACCACTGGCAGACCTGCAGCAGTCCCAGGGAGAAGTATGCAAACTGCGGCCAAGGATATCGTTCCATCGCTATGGCCTGCCTAATAAAAAAAGGAAATTATAAAGAAGAAGGTGCAGATAAAGAAAGACGACCATGAACGCAAGAGCAAAACAACATATGTTCAAGCGGAAAGCAGTCTAAACAAAAAGACTTACTTGAGAATCGAGAACGAAAACTCGACGAAGATACTGACCTGCATCTTATACGCACAAGTCAGAAACCTAACTCAACCAGGAGTATTCGTAAATGAACTCAATCAAATGCTCGCTAAGAACGGCATGAGTGAAATGAATTTCCCTGACAACCCTCCTTTAGGGGATGTACTGCAACTGCAGCTGAAAACCAAACATAAAACGCGACGTGAAATAGGCCTACAACGGGCAATTCCACCGCAGATCCTAACCCACAGGAGCGTAGTCTGCCGACTACTGGACCCTTGGATAGGAAAACACTCTAAGGAAGAGATAAAAGAAGAAATATTAAAAAATCAACCGTGGGCCAAAGTATCCGAAATTATTAAGTTTAGGAACAAAAGGGACAATACTGAATACACTCACATTTCTAAGGTTGTCTTCTCCGATATAACAATGGCTCAAAAGGCAAAGGAAAATAGATTACTGCTTTTTAATGCAAAGATCAGTGGGGAACAGATTGAGAGAGAAGAATTTACACAACTAAAGAATGCACAGAGCCGCAGGAAATATGTTCCAGGTGCAGTGAGCCAGGTCACCACTGGCAGACCTGCAGCAGTCCCAGGAAGAAGTATGCCAACTGCGGCAAAGGATATCGTTCCATGGCTATGGCCTGCCTAATAAAAAAAGGAAATTATAAAGAAGAAGGTGCAGATAAAGAAAGACGACCATGAACGCAAGAGCAAAACAACATATGTTCAAGCGGCAAAAGCAGTCTAAACAAAAAGACTTACTTGAGAATCGAGAACGAAAACTCGACGAAGATACTGACCTGCATCTTATTCGCACACGTCAGGAACCTAACTCAACCAGGAGTATTCGTGAATGAACTCAATCAAATGCTCGCTAAGAACGGCATGAGTGAAATGTATTTCCCTGACAACCCTCCTTTAGGGGATGTACTGCAACTGCAGCTGAATCCCAAACATAAAACGCGACGTGAAATAGGCCTACAACAGGCAATTCCACCGCAGATCCTAACCCACAGGAGCGTAGTCTGCCGACCACTACCCCCTTGGATAGGAAAACACTCTAAGGAAGAGATAAAAGAAGAAATATTAAAAAATCAACCGTGGGCCAAAGTATCCGAAATTATTAAGTTTAGGAACAAAAGGGACAATACTGAATACACTCACATTTCTAAGGTTGTCTTCTCCGATATAACAAAGGCTCAAAAGGCAAAGGAAAATAGATTACTGCTTTTTAATGCAAAGATCAGTGGGGAACAGATTGAGAGAGAAGAATTTACACAACTAAAGAATGCACAGAGCCGCAGGAAATATGTTCCAGGTGCAGTGAGCCAGGTCACCACTGGCAGACCTGCAGCAGTCCCAGGGAGAAGTATGCAAACTGCGGCCAAGGATATCGTTCCATGGCTATGGCCTGCCTGATATAAAAAGGAAATTATAAAGAAGAAGGTGCAGATAAAGAAAGACGACCATGAACGCAAGAGCAAAACAACATATGTTCAAGCAGCAAAAGCAGTCTAAGCAAAAAGACTTACTTGAGAATCGAGAACGAAAACTCGACGAAGATACTGACCTGCATCTTATACGCACACGTCAGAAACCTAACTCAACCAGGAGTATTCGTGAATGAACTCAATCAAATGCTCGCTAAGAACGGCATGAGTGAAATGTATTTCCCTGACAACCCTCCTTTAGGGGATGTACTGCAACTGCAGCTGAATCCCAAACATAAAACGCGACGTGAAATAGGCCTACAACGGGCAATTCCACCGCAGATCCTAACCCACAGGAGCGTAGTCTGCCGACTACTGGACCCTTGGATAGGAAAACACTCTAAGGAAGAGATAAAAGAAGAAATATTAAAAAATCAACCGTGGGCCAAAGTATCCGAAATTATTAAGTTTAGGAACAAAAGGGACAATACTGAATACACTCACATTTCTAAGGTTGTCTTCTCCGATATAACAATGGCTCATAGGGAAAAGGAAAATAGATTACTGCTTTTTAATGCAAAGATCAGTGGGGAACAGATTGAGAGAGAAGAATTTACACAACTATAGAATGCACAGAGCCGCAGGAAATATGTTCCAGGTGCAGTGAGCCAGGTCACCACTGGCAGACCTGCAGCAGTCCCAGGCAGAAGTATGCAAACTGCGGCCAAGGATATCGTTCCATGGCTATGGCCTGCCTAATAAAAAAAGGAAATTATAAAGAAGAAGGTGCAGATAAAGAAAGACGAGCATGAACGCAAGAGCAAAACAACATATGTTCAAGCGGAAAAAGCAGTCTAAACAAAAAGACTTACTTGAGAATCGAGAACGAAAACTCGACGAAGATACTGACCTGCATCTTATACGCACACGTGAGGAACCTAACTCAACCAGGAGTATTCGTAAATGAACTCAATCAAATGCTCGCTAAGAACGGCATGAGTGAAATGTATTTCCCTGACAACACTCCTTTAGGGGATGTACTGCAACTGCAGCTGAATCCCAAACATAAAACGCGACGTGAAATAGGCCTACAACGGGCAATTCCACCGCAGATCCTAACCCACAGGAGCGTAGTCTGCCGACTACTGGACCCTTGGATAGGAAAACACTCTAAGGAAGAGATAAAAGAAGAAATATTAAAAAATCAACCGTGGGCCAAAGTATCCGAAATTATTAAGTTTAGGAACAAAAGGGACAATACTGAATACACTCACATTTCTAAGGTTGTCTTCTCCGATATAACAAAGGCTCAAAAGGCAAAGGAAAATAGATTACTGCTTTTTAATGCAAAGATCAGTGGGGAACAGATTGAGAGAGAAGGATTTACACAACTAAAGAATGCACAGAGCCGCAGGAAATATGTTCCAGGTGCTGTGAGCCAGGTCACCACTGGCAGACCTGCAGCAGTCCCAGGGAGAAGTATGCAAATTGCGGCCAAGGATATCGTTCCATGGCTATGGCCTGCCTGATATAAAAAGGAAATTATAAAGAAGAAGGTGCAGATAAAGAAAGACGACCATGAACGCAAGAGCAAAACAACATATGTTCAAGCAGCAAAAGCAGTCTAAGCAAAAAGACTTACTTGAGAATCGAGAACGAAAACTCGACGAAGATACTGCCCTGCATCTTATACGCACACGTCAGAAACCTAACTCAACCAGGAGTATTCGTGAATGAACTCAATCAAATGCTCGCTAAGAACGGCATGAGTGAAATGTATTTCCCTGACAACCCTCCTTTAGGGGATGTACTGCAACTGCAGCTGAATCCCAAACATAAAACGCGACGTGAAATAGGCCTACAACGCGCAATTCCACCGCAGATCCTAACCCACAGGAGCGTAGTCTGCCGACTACTGGACCCTTGGATAGGAAAACACTCTAAGGAAGAGATAAAAGAAGAAATATTAAAAAATCAACCGTGGGCCAAAGTATCCGAAATTATTAAGTTTAGGAACAAAAGGGACAATACTGAATACACTCACATTTCTAAGGTTGTCTTCTCCGATATAACAATGGCTCATAGGGAAAAGGAAAATAGATTACTGCTTTTTAATGCAAAGATCAGTGGGGAACAGATTGAGAGAGAAGAATTTACACAACTATAGAATGCACAGAGCCGCAGGAAATATGTTCCAGGTGCAGTGAGCCAGGTCACCACTGGCAGACCTGCAGCAGTCCCAGGGAGAAGTATGCAAACTGCGGCCAAGGATATCGTTCCATGGCTATGGCCTGCCTAATATAAAAAGGAAATTATAAAGAAGAAGGTGCAGATAAAGAAAGACGACCATGAACGCAAGAGCAAAACAACATATGTTCAAGCGGCAAAAGCAGTCTAAACAAAAAGACTTACTTGAGAATCGAGAACGAAAACTCGACGAAGATACTGACCTGCATCTTATACGCACAAGTCAGAAACCTAACTCAACCAGGAGTATTCGTGAATGAACTCAATCAAATGCTCGCTAAGAACGGCATGAGTGAAATGTATTTCCCTGACAACCCTCCTTTAGGGGATGTACTGCAACTGCAGCTGAATCCCAAACAGAAAACGCCACGTGAAATAGGCCTACAACGGGCAATTCCACGGCAGATCCTAACCCACAGGAGCGTAGTCTGCCGACTACTGGACCCTTGGATAGGAAAACACTCTAAGGAAGAGATAAAAGAAGAAATATTAAAAAATCAACCGTGGGCCAAAGTATCCGAAATTATTAAGTTTAGGAACAAAAGGGACAATACTGAATACACTCACATTTCTAAGGTTGTCTTCTCCGATATAACAATGGCTCATAGGGGAAAGGAAAATAGATTACTGCTTTTTAATGCAAAGATCAGTGGTGAACAGATTGAGAGAGAAGAATTTACACAACTATAGAATGCACAGAGCCGCAGGAAATATGTTCCAGGTGCAGTGAGCCAGGTCATCACTGGCAGACCTGCAGCAGTCCCAGGGAGAAGTATGCAAACTGCGGCCAAGGATATCGTTCCATGGCTATGGCCTGCCTAATAAAAAAAGGAAATTATAAAGAAGAAGGTGCAGATAAAGAAAGACGAGCATGAACGCAAGAGCAAAACAACATATGTTCAAGCGGCAAAAGCAGTCTAAACAAAAAGACTTACTTGAGAATCGAGAACGAAAACTCGACGAAGATACTGACCTGCATCTTATACGCACACGTGAGGAACCTAACTCAACCAGGAGTATTCGTAAATGAACTCAATCAAATGCTCGCTAAGAACGGCATGAGTGAAATGTATTTCCCTGACAACCCTCCTTTAGGGGATGTACTGCAACTGCAGCTGAATCCCAAACAGAAAACGCTACGTGAAATAGGCCTACAACGGGCAATTCCACCGCAGATCCTAACCCACAGGAGCGTAGTCTGCCGACTACTGGACCCTTGGATAGGAAAATACTCTAAGGAAGAGATAAAAGAAGAAATATTAAAAAATTAACCGTAGGCCAAAGTATCCAAAGTTATTAAGTTTAGGAACAAAAGAAACAATACTGAATACACCTACATTTCTAAGGTTGTCTTCTCCGATATAACAATGGCTCAAAAGGCAAAGGAAAATAGATTACTGCTTTTTAATGAAAAGATCAGTGGGGAACAGATTGAGAGAGAAGAATTTACACAACTAAAGAATGCACAGAGCCGCAGGAAATTTTCTTCCAGGTGCAGTGAGCAAGGTCACCACTGGCAGACCTGCAGCAGTTCCAGGGAGAAGTATGCAAACTGCGGCCAAGGATATCGTTCCATGGCTATGGCCTGCCTAATATAAAAAGGAAATTATAAAGAAGAAGGTGCAGATAAAGAAAGACGACCATGAACGCAAGAGCAAAACAACATATGTTCAAGCGGCAAAAGCAGTCTAAACAAAAAGACTTACTTGAGAATCGAGAACGAAAACTCGACGAAGATACTGACCTGCATCTTATACGCACACGTCAGAAACCTAACTCAACCAGGAGTATTCGTGAATGAACTCAATCAAATGCTCGCTAAGAACGGCATGAGTGAAATGTATTTCCCTGACAACCCTCCTTTAGGGGATGTACTGCAACTGCAGCTGAATCCCAAACAGAAAACGCTACGTGAAATAGGCCTACAACGGGCAATTCCACCACAGATCCTAACCCACAGGAGCGTAGTCTGCCGACTACTGGACCCTTGGATAGGAAAACACTCTAAGGAAGAGATAAAAGAAGAAATATTAAAAAATCAACCGTGGGCCAAAGTATCCGAAATTATTAAGTTTAGGAACAAAAGGGACAATACTGAATACACTCACATTTCTAAGGTTGTCTTCTCCGATATAACAATGGCTCATATGGAAAAGGAAAATAGATTACTGCTTTTTAATGCAAAGATCAGTGGGGAACAGATTGAGAGAGAAGAATTTACACAACTATAGAATGCACAGAGCCGCAGGAAATATGTTCCAGGTGCAGTGAGCCAGGTCACCACTGGCAGACCTGCAGCAGTCCCAGGCAGAAGTATGCAAACTGCGGCCAAGGATATCGTTCCATGGCTATGGCCTGCCTAATAAAAAAAGGAAATTATAAAGAAAAAGGTGCAGATAAAGAAAGACGAGCATGAACGCAAGAGCAAAACAACATATGTTCAAGCGGAAAAAGCAGTCTAAACAAAAAGACTTACTTGAGAATCGAAAACGAAAACTCGACGAAGATACTGACCTGCATCTTATACGCACACGTGAGGAACCTAACTCAACCAGGAGTATTCGTAAATGAACTCAATCAAATGCTCGCTAAGAACGGCATGAGTGAAATGTATTTCCCTGACAACCCTCCTTTAGGGGATGTACTGCAACTGCAGCTGAATCCCAAACAGAAAACGCTACGTGAAATAGGCCTACAACGGGCAATTCCACCGCAGATCCTAACCCACAGGAGCGTAGTCTGCCGACTACTGGACCCTTGGATAGGAAAACACTCTAAGGAAGAGATAAAAGAAGAAATATTAAAAAATCAACCGTGGGCCAAAGTATCCGAAATTATTAACTTTAGGAACAAAAGGGACAATACTGAATACACTCACATTTCTAAGGTTGTCTTCTCCGATATAACAATGGCTCAAAAGGCAAAGGAAAATAGATTACTGCTTTTTAATGAAAAGATCAGTGGGGAACAGATTGAGAGAGAAGAATTTACACAACTAAAGAATGCACAGTGCCGCAGGAAATATGTTCCAGCTGCAGTGAGCCAGGTCACCACTGGCAGACCTGCAGCAGTCCCAGGGAGAAGTATGCAAACTGCGGCCAAGGATATCGTTCCATGGCTATGGCCTGCCTAATATAAAAAGGAAATTATAAAGAAGAAGGTGCAGATAAAGAAAGACGACCATGAACGCAAGAGCAAAACAACATATGTTCAAGCGGCAAAATCAGTCTAAACAAAAAGACTTACTTGAGAATCGAGAACGAAAACTCGACGAAGATACTGACCTGCATCTTATACGCACAAGTCAGAAACCTAACTCAACCAGGAGTATTCGTGAATGAATTCAATCAAATGCTCGCTAAGAACGGCATGAGTGAAATGTATTTCCCTGACAACCCTCCTTTAGGGGATGTACTGCAACTGCAGCTGAATCCCAAACAGAAAACGCCACGTGAAATAGGCCTACAACGGGCAATTCCACGGCAGATCCTAACCCACAGGAGCGTAGTCTGCCGACTACTGGACCCTTGGATAGGAAAACACTCTAAGGAAGAGATAAAAGAAGAAATATTAAAAAATCAACCGTGGGCCAAAGTATCCGAAATTATTAAGTTTAGGAACAAAAGGGACAATACTGAATACACTCACATTTCTAAGGTTGTCTTCTCCGATATAACAATGGCTCATAGGGGAAAGGAAAATAGATTACTGCTTTTTAATGCAAAGATCAGTGGGGAACAGATTGAGAGAGAAGAATTTACACAACTATAGAATGCACAGAGCCGCAGGAAATATGTTCCAGGTGCAGTGAGCCAGGTCACCACTGGCAGACCTGCAGCAGTCCCAGGGAGAAGTATGCAAACTGCGGCCAAGGATATCGTTCCATGGCTATGGCCTGCCTAATATAAAAAGGAAATTATAAAGAAGAAGGTGCAGATAAAGAAAGACGACCATGAACGCAAGAGCAAAACAACATATGTTCAAGCGGCAAAAGCAGTCTAAACAAAAAGACTTACTTGAGGATCGAGAACGAAAACTCGACGAAGATACTGACCTGCATCTTATACGCACAAGTCAGAAACCTAACTCAACCAGGAGTATTCGTGAATGAACTCAATCAAATGCTTGCTAAGAACGGCATGAGTGAAATGTATTTCCCTGACAACCCTCCTTTAGGGGATGTACTGCAACTGCAGCTGAATCCCAAACATAAAACGCGACGTGAAATAGGCCTACAACGGGCAATTCCACCGCAGATCCTAACCCACAGGAGCGTAGTCTGCCGACTACTGGACCCTTGGATAGGAAAACACTCTAAGGAAGAGATAAAAGAAGAAATATTAAAAAATCAACCGTGGGCCAAAGTATCCGAAATTATTAAGTTTAGGAACAAAAGAAACAATACTGAATACACTCACATTTCTAAGGTTGTCTTCTCCGATATAACAATGGCTCATAGGGGAAAGGAAAATAGATTACTGCTTTTTAATGAAAAGATCAGTAGGGAACAGATTGAGAGAGAAGAATTTACACAACTAAAGAATGCACAGAGCCGCAGGAAATATGTTCCAGGTGCAGTGAGCCAGGTCACCACTGGCAGACCTGCAGCAGTCCCAGGGAGAAGTATGCAAACTGCGGCCAAGGATATCGTTCCATGGCTATGGCCTGCCTAATATAAAAAGGAAATTATAAAGAAGAGGGTGCAGATAAAGAAAGACGACCATGAACGCAAGAGCAAAACAACATATGTTCAAGCGGCAAAAGCAGTCTAAACAAAAAGACTTACTTGAGAATCGAGAACAAAAACTCGACGAAGATATTGACTTGCATCTTATACGCACACGTCAGAAACCTAACTCAACCAGGAGTATTTGTGAATGAACTCAATCAAATGCTCGTTAAGAACGGCATGAGTGAAATGTATTTCCCTCACAACCCTCCTTTAGGGGATGTACTGCAACTGCAGCTGAATCCCAAACAGAAAACGCTACGTGAAATAGGCCTACAACGGGCAATTCCACCACAGATCCTAACCCACAGGAGCGTAGTCTGCCGACTACTGGACCCTTGGATAGGAAAACACTCTAAGGAAGAGATAAAAGAAGAAATATTAAAAAATCAACCGTGGGCCAAAGTATCCGAAATTATTAAGTTTAGGAACAAAAGGCCCAATACTGAATACACTCACATTTCTAAGGTTGTCTTCTCCGATATAACAATGGTTCAAAAGGCAAAGGAAAATAGATTACTGCTTTTTAATGCAAAGATCAGTGGGGAACAGATTGAGAGAGAAGAATTTACACAACTAAAGAATGCACAGAGCCGCAGGAAATATGTTCCAGGTGCAGTGAGCCAGGTCACCACTGGCAGACCTGCAGCAGTCCCAGGGAGAAGTATGCAAACTGCGGCCAAGGATATCGTCCCATGGCTATGGCCTGCCTAATAAAAAAAGGAAATTATAAAGAAGAAGGTGCAGATAAAGAAAGACGACCATGAACGCAAGAGCAAAACAACATATGTTCAAGCGGCAAAAGCAGTCTAAACAAAAAGACTTACTTGAAAATCGAGAACGAAAACTCGACGAAGATACTGACCTGCATCTTATACGCACAAGTCAGAAACCTAACTCAACCAGGAGTATTCGTGAATGAACTCAATCAAATGCTTGCTAAGAACGGCATGAGTGAAATGTATTTCCCTAACAACCCTCCTTTAGGGGATATACTGCAACTGCAGCTGAATCCCAAACAGAAAACGCTACGTGAAATAGGCCTACACGGGCAATTCCACCACAGATCCTAACCCACAGGAGCGTAGTCTGCCGACTACTGGACCCTTGGATAGGAAAACACTCTAAGGAAGAGATAAAAGAAGAAATATTAAAAAATTAACCGTGGGCCGAAGTATCCAAAATTATTAAGTTTAGGAACAAAAGGGACAATACTGAATACACTCACATTTCTATGGTTGTCTTCTCCGATATAACAATGGCTCAAAAGGCAAAGGAAAATAGATTACTGCTTTTTAATGCAAAGATCAGTGGGGAACAGATTGAGAGAGAAGAATTTACACAACTAAAGAATGCACAGAGCCGCAGGAAATATGTTCCAGGTGCAGTGAGCCAGGTCACCACTAGCAGACCTGCAGCAGTCCCAGGGAGAAGAATGCAAACTGCGGCCAAGGATATCGTTCCATGGCTATGGCCTGCCTAATATAAAAAGGAAATTATAAAGAAGAATGTGCAGATAAAGAAAGACCAGCATGAACGCAAGAGCAAAACAACATATGTTCAAGCGGCAAAAGCAGTCTAAACAAAAAGACTTACTTGAGAATCGAGAACGAAAACTCGACGAAGATACTGACCTGCATCTTATACGCACACGTCAGAAACCTAACTCAACCAGGAGTATTCGTGAATGAACTCAATCAAATGCTCGCTAAGAACGGCATGAGTGAAATGAATTTCCCTGACAACCCTCCTTTAGGGGATGTACTGCAACTGCAGCTGAAAACCAAACATAAAACGCGACGTGAAATAGGCCTACAACGGGCAATTCCACCGCAGATCCTAACCCACAGGAGCGTAGTCTGCCGACTACTGGACCCTTGGATAGGAAAACACTCTAAGGAAGAGATAAAAGAAGAAATATCAAAAAATCAACCGTGGGCCAAAGTATCCGAAATTATTAAGTTTAGGAACAAAAGGGACAATACTGAATACACTCACATTTCTAAGGTTGTCTTCTCCGATATAACAATGGCTCAAAAGGCAAAGGAAAATAGATTACTGCTTTTTAATGCAAAGATCAGTGGGGAACAGATTGAGAGAGAAGAATTTACACAACTAAAGAATGCACAGAGCCGCAGGAAATATGTTCCAGGTGCAGTGAGCCAGGTCACCACTGGCAGACCTGCAGCAGTCCCAGGAAGAAGTATGCCAACTGCGGCCAAGGATATCGTTCCATGGCTATGGCCTGCCTAATAAAAAAAGGAAATTATAAAGAAGAAGGTGCAGATAAAGAAAGACGAGCATGAACGCAAGAGCAAAACAACATATGTTCAAGCGGCAAAAGCAGTCTAAACAAAAAGACTTACTTGAGAATCGAGAACGAAAACTCGACGAAGATACTGACCTGCATCTTATACGCACACGTCAGGAACCTAACTCAACCAGGAGTATTCGTGAATGAACTCAATCAAATGCTCGCTAAGAACGGCATGAGTGAAATGTATTTCCCTGACAACCCTCCTTTAGGGGATGTACTGCAACTGCAGCTGAATCCCAAACATAAAACGCGACGTGAAATAGGCCTCAACAGGCAATTCCACCGCAGATCCTAACCCACAGGAGCGTAGTCTGCCGACCACTACCCCCTTGGATAGGAAAACACTCTAAGGAAGAGATAAAAGAAGAAATATTAAAAAATCAACCGTGGGCTAAAGTATCCGAAATTATTAAGTTTAGGAACAAAAGGGACAATACTGAATACACTCATATTTCTAAGGTTGTCTTCTCCGATATAACAAAGGCTCAAAAGGCAAAGGAAAATAGATTACTGCTTTTTAATGCAAAGATCAGTGGGGAACAGATTGAGAGAGAAGAATTTACACAACTAAAGAATGCACAGAGCCGCAGGAAATATGTTCCAGGTGCAGTGAGCCAGGTCACCAGTGGCAGACCTGCAGCAGTCCCAGGGAGAGGTATGCAAACTGCGGCCAAGGATATCGTTCCATGGCTATGGCCTGCCTGACATAAAAAGGAAATTATAAAGAAGAAGGTGCAGATAAAGAAAGACGACCATGAACGCAAGAGCAAAACAACATATGTTCAAGCAGCAAAAGCAGTCTAAGCAAAAAGACTTACTTGAGAATCGAGAACGAAAACTCGACGAAGATACTGACCTGCATCTTATACGCACACGTCAGAAACCTAACTCAACCAGGAGTATTCGTGAATGAACTCAATCAAATGCTCGCTAAGAACGGCATGAGTGAAATGTATTTCCCTGACAACCCTCCTTTAGGGGATGTACTGCAACTGCAGCTGAATCCCCCACATAAAACGCGACGTGAAATAGGCCTACAACGGGCAATTCCACCGCAGATCCTAACCCACAGGAGCGTAGTCTGCCGACTACTGGACCCTTGGATAGGAAAACACTCTAAGGAAGAGATAAAAGAAGAAATATTAAAAAATCAACCGTGGGCCAAAGTATCCGAAATTATTAAGTTTAGGAACAAAAGAAACAATACTGAATACACTCACATTTCTAAGGTTGTCTTCTCCGATATAACAATGGCTCATAGGGGAAAGGAAAATAGATTACTGCTTTTTAATGAAAAGATCAGTAGGGAACAGATTGAGAGAGAAGAATTTACACAACTAAAGAATGCACAGAGCCGCAGGAAATATGTTCCAGGTGCAGTGAGCCAGGTCACCACTGGCAGACCTGCAGCAGTCCCAGGGAGAAGTATGCAAACTGCGGCCAAGGATATCGTTCCATGGCTATGGCCTGCCTAATATAAAAAGGAAATTATAAAGAAGAGGGTGCAGATAAAGAAAGACGACCATGAACGCAAGAGCAAAACAACATATGTTCAAGCGGCAAAAGCAGTCTAAACAAAAAGACTTACTTGAGAATCGAGAACGAAAACTCGACGAAGATATTGACTTGCATCTTATACGCACACGTCAGAAACCTAACTCAACCAGGAGTATTTGTGAATGAACTCAATCAAATGCTCGTTAAGAACGGCATGAGTGAAATGTATTTCCCTGACAACCCTCCTTTAGGGGATGTACTGCAACTGCAGCTGAATCCCAAACAGAAAACGCTACGTGAAATAGGCCTACAACGGGCAATTCCACCACAGATCCTAACCCACAGGAGCGTAGTCTGCCGACTACTGGACCCTTGGATAGGAAAACACTCTAAGGAAGAGATAAAAGAAGAAATATTAAAAAATCAACCGTGGGCCAAAGTATCCGAAATTATTAAGTTTAGGAACAAAAGGCCCAATACTGAATACACTCACATTTCTAAGGTTGTCTTCTCCGATATAACAATGGTTCAAAAGGCAAAGGAAAATAGATTACTGCTTTTTAATGCAAAGATCAGTGGGGAACAGATTGAGAGAGAAGAATTTACACAACTAAAGAATGCACAGAGCCGCAGGAAATATGTTCCAGGTGCAGTGAGCCAGGTCACCACTGGCAGACCTGCAGCAGTCCCAGGGAGAAGTATGCAAACTGCGGCCAAGGATATCGTCCCATGGCTATGGCCTGCCTAATAAAAAAAGGAAATTATAAAGAAGAAGGTGCAGATAAAGAAAGACGACCATGAACGCAAGAGCAAAACAACATATGTTCAAGCGGCAAAAGCAGTCTAAACAAAAAGACTTACTTGAAAATCGAGAACGAAAACTCGACGAAGATACTGACCTGCATCTTATACGCACAAGTCAGAAACCTAACTCAACCAGGAGTATTCGTGAATGAACTCAATCAAATGCTTGCTAAGAACGGCATGAGTGAAATGTATTTCCCTAACAACCCTCCTTTAGGGGATATACTGCAACTGCAGCTGAATCCCAAACAGAAAACGCTACGTGAAATAGGCCTACACGGGCAATTCCACCACAGATCCTAACCCACAGGAGCGTAGTCTGCCGACTACTGGACCCTTGGATAGGAAAACACTCTAAGGAAGAGATAAAAGAAGAAATATTAAAAAATTAACCGTGGGCCGAAGTATCCAAAATTATTAAGTTTAGGAACAAAAGGGACAATACTGAATACACTCACATTTCTATGGTTGTCTTCTCCGATATAACAATGGCTCAAAAGGCAAAGGAAAATAGATTACTGCTTTTTAATGCAAAGATCAGTGGGGAACAGATTGAGAGAGAAGAATTTACACAACTAAAGAATGCACAGAGCCGCAGGAAATATGTTCCAGGTGCAGTGAGCCAGGTCACCACTGGCAGACCTGCAGCAGTCCCAGGGAGAAGTATGCAAACTGCGGCCAAGGATATCGTTCCATGGCTATGGCCTGCCTAATATAAAAAGGAAATTATAAAGAAGAATGTGCAGATAAAGAAAGACCAGCATGAACGCAAGAGCAAAACAACATATGTTCAAGCGGCAAAAGCAGTCTAAACAAAAAGACTAACTTGAGAATCGAGAACGAAAACTCGACGAAGATACTGACCTGCATCTTATACGCACACGTCAGAAACCTAACTCAACCAGGAGTATTTGTGAATGAACTCAATCAAATGCTCGCTAAGAACGGCATGAGTGAAATGAATTTCCCTGACAACCCTCCTTTAGGGGATGTACTGCAACTGCAGCTGAAAACCAAACATAAAACGCGACGTGAAATAGGCCTACAACGGGCAATTCCACCGCAGATCCTAACCCACAGGAGCGTAGTCTGCCGACTACTGGACCCTTGGATAGGAAAACACTCTAAGGAAGAGATAAAAGAAGAAATATCAAAAAATCAACCGTGGGCCAAAGTATCCGAAATTATTAAGTTTAGGAACAAAAGGGACAATACTGAATACACTCACATTTCTAAGGTTGTCTTCTCCGATATAACAATGGCTCAAAAGGCAAAGGAAAATAGATTACTGCTTTTTAATGCAAAGATCAGTGGGGAACAGATTGAGAGAGAAGAATTTACACAACTAAAGAATGCACAGAGCCGCAGGAAATATGTTCCAGGTGCAGTGAGCCAGGTCACCACTGGCAGACCTGCAGCAGTCCCAGGGAGAAGTATGCAAACTGCGGCCAAGGATATCGTTCCATGGCTATGGCCTGCCTAATATAAAAAGGAAATTATAAAGAAGAATGTGCAGATAAAGAAAGACCAGCATGAACGCAAGAGCAAAACAACATATGTTCAAGCGGCAAAAGCAGTCTAAACAAAAAGACTTACTTGAGAATCGAGAACGAAAACTCGACGAAGATACTGACCTGCATCTTATACGCACACGTCAGAAACCTAACTCAACCAGGAGTATTCGTGAATGAACTCAATCAAATGCTCGCTAAGAACGGCATGAGTGAAATGAATTTCCCTGACAACCCTCCTTTAGGGGATGTACTGCAACTGCAGCTGAAAACCAAACATAAAACGCGACGTGAAATAGGCCTACAACGGGCAATTCCACCGCAGATCCTAACCCACAGGAGCGTAGTCTGCCGACTACTGGACCCTTGGATAGGAAAACACTCTAAGGAAGAGATAAAAGAAGAAATATCAAAAAATCAACCGTGGGCCAAAGTATCCGAAATTATTAAGTTTAGGAACAAAAGGGACAATACTGAATACACTCACATTTCTAAGGTTGTCTTCTCCGATATAACAATGGCTCATATGGAAAAGGAAAATAGATTACTGCTTTATAATGCAAAGATCAGTGGGGAACAGATTGAGAGAGAAGAATTTACACAACTATAGAATGCACAGAGCCGCAGGAAATATGTTCCAGGTGCAGTGAGCCAGGTCACCACTGGCAGACCTGCAGCAGTCCCAGGGAGAAGTATGCAAACTGCGGCCAAGGATATCGTCCCATGGCTATGGCCTGCCTAATAAAAAAAGGAAATTATAAAGAAGAAGGTGCAGATAAAGAAAGACGACCATGAACGCAAGAGCAAAACAACATATGTTCAAGCGGCAAAAGCAGTCTAAACAAAAAGACTTACTTGAAAATCGAGAACGAAAACTCGACGAAGATACTGACCTGCATCTTATACGCACAAGTCAGAAACCTAACTCAACCAGGAGTATTCGTGAATGAACTCAATCAAATGCTTGCTAAGAACGGCATGAGTGAAATGTATTTCCCTAACAACCCTCCTTTAGGGGATATACTGCAACTGCAGCTGAATCCCAAACAGAAAACGCTACGTGAAATAGGCCTACACGGGCAATTCCACCACAGATCCTAACCCACAGGAGCGTAGTCTGCCGACTACTGGACCCTTGGATAGGAAAACACTCTAAGGAAGAGATAAAAGAAGAAATATTAAAAAATTAACCGTGGGCCGAAGTATCCAAAATTATTAAGTTTAGGAACAAAAGGGACAATACTGAATACACTCACATTTCTATGGTTGTCTTCTCCGATATAACAATGGCTCAAAAGGCAAAGGAAAATAGATTACTGCTTTTTAATGCAAAGATCAGTGGGGAACAGATTGAGAGAGAAGAATTTACACAACTAAAGAATGCACAGAGCCGCAGGAAATATGTTCCAGGTGCAGTGAGCCAGGTCACCACTGGCAGACCTGCAGCAGTCCCAGGGAGAAGTATGCAAACTGCGGCCAAGGATATCGTTCCATGGCTATGGCCTGCCTAATATAAAAAGGAAATTATAAAGAAGAATGTGCAGATAAAGAAAGACCAGCATGAACGCAAGAGCAAAACAACATATGTTCAAGCGGCAAAAGCAGTCTAAACAAAAAGACTAACTTGAGAATCGAGAACGAAAACTCGACGAAGATACTGACCTGCATCTTATACGCACACGTCAGAAACCTAACTCAACCAGGAGTATTCGTGAATGAACTCAATCAAATGCTCGCTAAGAACGGCATGAGTGAAATGAATTTCCCTGACAACCCTCCTTTAGGGGATGTACTGCAACTGCAGCTGAAAACCAAACATAAAACGCGACGTGAAATATGCCTACAACGGGCAATTCCACCGCAGATCCTAACCCACAGGAGCGTAGTCTGCCGACTACTGGACCCTTGGATAGGAAAACACTCTAAGGAAGAGATAAAAGAAGAAATATTAAAAAATCAACCGTGGGCCAAAGTATCCGAAATTATTAAGTTTAGGAACAAAAGAAACAATACTGAATACACTCACATTTCTAAGGTTGTCTTCTCCGATATAACAATGGCTCATAGGGGAAAGGAAAATAGATTACTGCTTTTTAATGAAAAGATCAGTAGGGAACAGATTGAGAGAGAAGAATTTACACAACTAAAGAATGCACAGAGCCGCAGGAAATATGTTCCAGGTGCAGTGAGCCAGGTCACCACTGGCAGACCTGCAGCAGTCCCAGGGAGAAGTATGCAAACTGCGGCCAAGGATATCGTTCCATGGCTATGGCCTGCCAAATATAAAAAGGAAATTATAAAGAAGAGGGTGCAGATAAAGAAAGACGACCATGAACGCAAGAGCAAAACAACATATGTTCAAGCGGCAAAAGCAGTCTAAACAAAAAGACTTACTTGAGAATCGAGAACAAAAACTCGACGAAGATATTGACTTGCATCTTATACGCACACGTCAGAAACCTAACTCAACCAGGAGTATTTGTGAATGAACTCAATCAAATGCTCGTTAAGAACGGCATGAGTGAAATGTATTTCCCTCACAACCCTCCTTTAGGGGATGTACTGCAACTGCAGCTGAATCCCAAACAGAAAACGCTACGTGAAATAGGCCTACAACGGGCAATTCCACCACAGATCCTAACCCACAGGAGCGTAGTCTGCCGACTACTGGACCCTTGGATAGGAAAACACTCTAAGGAAGAGATAAAAGAAGAAATATTAAAAAATCAACCGTGGGCCAAAGTATCCGAAATTATTAAGTTTAGGAACAAAAGGCCCAATACTGAATACACTCACATTTCTAAGGTTGTCTTCTCCGATATAACAATGGTTCAAAAGGCAAAGGAAAATAGATTACTGCTTTTTAATGCAAAGATCAGTGGGGAACAGATTGAGAGAGAAGAATTTACACAACTAAAGAATGCACAGAGCCGCAGGAAATATGTTCCAGGTGCAGTGAGCCAGGTCACCACTGGCAGACCTGCAGCAGTCCCAGGGAGAAGTATGCAAACTGCGGCCAAGGATATCGTCCCATGGCTATGGCCTGCCTAATAAAAAAAGGAAATTATAAAGAAGAAGGTGCAGATAAAGAAAGACGACCATGAACGCAAGAGCAAAACAACATATGTTCAAGCGGCAAAAGCAGTCTAAACAAAAAGACTTACTTGAAAATCGAGAACGAAAACTCGACGAAGATACTGACCTGCATCTTATACGCACAAGTCAGAAACCTAACTCAACCAGGAGTATTCGTGAATGAACTCAATCAAATGCTTGCTAAGAACGGCATGAGTGAAATGTATTTCCCTAACAACCCTCCTTTAGGGGATATACTGCAACTGCAGCTGAATCCCAAACAGAAAACGCTACGTGAAATAGGCCTACACGGGCAATTCCACCACAGATCCTAACCCACAGGAGCGTAGTCTGCCGACTACTGGACCCTTGGATAGGAAAACACTCTAAGGAAGAGATAAAAGAAGAAATATTAAAAAATTAACCGTGGGCCGAAGTATCCAAAATTATTAAGTTTAGGAACAAAAGGGACAATACTGAATACACTCACATTTCTATGGTTGTCTTCTCCGATATAACAATGGCTCAAAAGGCAAAGGAAAATAGATTACTGCTTTTTAATGCAAAGATCAGTGGGGAACAGATTGAGAGAGAAGAATTTACACAACTAAAGAATGCACAGAGCCGCAGGAAATATGTTCCAGGTGCAGTGAGCCAGGTCACCACTAGCAGACCTGCAGCAGTCCCAGGGAGAAGTATGCAAACTGCGGCCAAGGATATCGTTCCATGGCTATGGCCTGCCTAATATAAAAAGGAAATTATAAAGAAGAATGTGCAGATAAAGAAAGACCAGCATGAACGCAAGAGCAAAACAACATATGTTCAAGCGGCAAAAGCAGTCTAAACAAAAAGACTTACTTGAGAATCGAGAACGAAAACTCGACGAAGATACTGACCTGCATCTTATACGCACACGTCAGAAACCTAACTCAACCAGGAGTATTCGTGAATGAACTCAATCAAATGCTCGCTAAGAACGGCATGAGTGAAATGAATTTCCCTGACAACCCTCCTTTAGGGGATGTACTGCAACTGCAGCTGAAAACCAAACATAAAACGCGACGTGAAATAGGCCTACAACGGGCAATTCCACCGCAGATCCTAACCCACAGGAGCGTAGTCTGCCGACTACTGGACCCTTGGATAGGAAAACACTCTAAGGAAGAGATAAAAGAAGAAATATCAAAAAATCAACCGTGGGCCAAAGTATCCGAAATTATTAAGTTTAGGAACAAAAGGGACAATACTGAATACACTCACATTTCTAAGGTTGTCTTCTCCGATATAACAATGGCTCAAAAGGCAAAGGAAAATAGATTACTGCTTTTTAATGCAAAGATCAGTGGGGAACAGATTGAGAGAGAAGAATTTACACAACTAAAGAATGCACAGAGCCGCAGGAAATATGTTCCAGGTGCAGTGAGCCAGGTCACCACTGGCAGACCTGCAGCAGTCCCAGGAAGAAGTATGCCAACTGCGGCCAAGGATATCGTTCCATGGCTATGGCCTGCCTAATAAAAAAAGGAAATTATAAAGAAGAAGGTGCAGATAAAGAAAGACGAGCATGAACGCAAGAGCAAAACAACATATGTTCAAGCGGCAAAAGCAGTCTAAACAAAAAGACTTACTTGAGAATCGAGAACGAAAACTCGACGAAGATACTGACCTGCATCTTATACGCACACGTCAGGAACCTAACTCAACCAGGAGTATTCGTGAATGAACTCAATCAAATGCTCGCTAAGAACGGCATGAGTGAAATGTATTTCCCTGACAACCCTCCTTTAGGGGATGTACTGCAACTGCAGCTGAATCCCAAACATAAAACGCGACGTGAAATAGGCCTCAACAGGCAATTCCACCGCAGATCCTAACCCACAGGAGCGTAGTCTGCCGACCACTACCCCCTTGGATAGGAAAACACTCTAAGGAAGAGATAAAAGAAGAAATATTAAAAAATCAACCGTGGGCCAAAGTATCCGAAATTATTAAGTTTAGGAACAAAAGGGACAATACTGAATACACTCATATTTCTAAGGTTGTCTTCTCCGATATAACAAAGGCTCAAAAGGCAAAGGAAAATAGATTACTGCTTTTTAATGCAAAGATCAGTGGGGAACAGATTGAGAGAGAAGAATTTACACAACTAAAGAATGCACAGAGCCGCAGGAAATATGTTCCAGGTGCAGTGAGCCAGGTCACCAGTGGCAGACCTGCAGCAGTCCCAGGGAGAGGTATGCAAACTGCGGCCAAGGATATCGTTCCATGGCTATGGCCTGCCTGACATAAAAAGGAAATTATAAAGAAGAAGGTGCAGATAAAGAAAGACGACCATGAACGCAAGAGCAAAACAACATATGTTCAAGCAGCAAAAGCAGTCTAAGCAAAAAGACTTACTTGAGAATCGAGAACGAAAACTCGACGAAGATACTGACCTGCATCTTATACGCACACGTCAGAAACCTAACTCAACCAGGAGTATTCGTGAATGAACTCAATCAAATGCTCGCTAAGAACGGCATGAGTGAAATGTATTTCCCTGACAACCCTCCTTTAGGGGATGTACTGCAACTGCAGCTGAATCCCCCACATAAAACGCGACGTGAAATAGGCCTACAACGGGCAATTCCACCGCAGATCCTAACCCACAGGAGCGTAGTCTGCCGACTACTGGACCCTTGGATAGGAAAACACTCTAAGGAAGAGATAAAAGAAGAAATATTAAAAAATCAACCGTGGGCCAAAGTATCCGAAATTATTAAGTTTAGGAACAAAAGAAACAATACTGAATACACTCACATTTCTAAGGTTGTCTTCTCCGATATAACAATGGCTCATAGGGGAAAGGAAAATAGATTACTGCTTTTTAATGAAAAGATCAGTAGGGAACAGATTGAGAGAGAAGAATTTACACAACTAAAGAATGCACAGAGCCGCAGGAAATATGTTCCAGGTGCAGTGAGCCAGGTCACCACTGGCAGACCTGCAGCAGTCCCAGGGAGAAGTATGCAAACTGCGGCCAAGGATATCGTTCCATGGCTATGGCCTGCCTAATATAAAAAGGAAATTATAAAGAAGAGGGTGCAGATAAAGAAAGACGACCATGAACGCAAGAGCAAAACAACATATGTTCAAGCGGCAAAAGCAGTCTAAACAAAAAGACTTACTTGAGAATCGAGAACGAAAACTCGACGAAGATATTGACTTGCATCTTATACGCACACGTCAGAAACCTAACTCAACCAGGAGTATTTGTGAATGAACTCAATCAAATGCTCGTTAAGAACGGCATGAGTGAAATGTATTTCCCTGACAACCCTCCTTTAGGGGATGTACTGCAACTGCAGCTGAATCCCAAACAGAAAACGCTACGTGTAATAGGCCTACAACGGGCAATTCCACCACAGATCCTAACCCACAGGAGCGTAGTCTGCCGACTACTGGACCCTTGGATAGGAAAACACTCTAAGGAAGAGATAAAAGAAGAAATATTAAAAAATCAACCGTGGGCCAAAGTATCCGAAATTATTAAGTTTAGGAACAAAAGGCCCAATACTGAATACACTCACATTTCTAAGGTTGTCTTCTCCGATATAACAATGGTTCAAAAGGCAAAGGAAAATAGATTACTGCTTTTTAATGCAAAGATCAGTGGGGAACAGATTGAGAGAGAAGAATTTACACAACTAAAGAATGCACAGAGCCGCAGGAAATATGTTCCAGGTGCAGTGAGCCAGGTCACCACTGGCAGACCTGCAGCAGTCCCAGGGAGAAGTATGCAAACTGCGGCCAAGGATATCGTCCCATGGCTATGGCCTGCCTAATAAAAAAAGGAAATTATAAAGAAGAAGGTGCAGATAAAGAAAGACGACCATGAACGCAAGAGCAAAACAACATATGTTCAAGCGGCAAAAGCAGTCTAAACAAAAAGACTTACTTGAAAATCGAGAACGAAAACTCGACGAAGATACTGACCTGCATCTTATACGCACAAGTCAGAAACCTAACTCAACCAGGAGTATTCGTGAATGAACTCAATCAAATGCTTGCTAAGAACGGCATGAGTGAAATGTATTTCCCTAACAACCCTCCTTTAGGGGATATACTGCAACTGCAGCTGAATCCCAAACAGAAAACGCTACGTGAAATAGGCCTACACGGGCAATTCCACCACAGATCCTAACCCACAGGAGCGTAGTCTGCCGACTACTGGACCCTTGGATAGGAAAACACTCTAAGGAAGAGATAAAAGAAGAAATATTAAAAAATTAACCGTGGGCCGAAGTATCCAAAATTATTAAGTTTAGGAACAAAAGGGACAATACTGAATACACTCACATTTCTATGGTTGTCTTCTCCGATATAACAATGGCTCAAAAGGCAAAGGAAAATAGATGACTGCTTTTTAATGCAAAGATCAGTGGGGAACAGATTGAGAGAGAAGAATTTACACAACTAAAGAATGCACAGAGCCGCAGGAAATATGTTCCAGGTGCAGTGAGCCAGGTCACCACTGGCAGACCTGCAGCAGTCCCAGGGAGAAGTATGCAAACTGCGGCCAAGGATATCGTTCCATGGCTATGGCCTGCCTAATATAAAAAGGAAATTATAAAGAAGAATGTGCAGATAAAGAAAGACCAGCATGAACGCAAGAGCAAAACAACATATGTTCAAGCGGCAAAAGCAGTCTAAACAAAAAGACTAACTTGAGAATCGAGAACGAAAACTCGACGAAGATACTGACCTGCATCTTATACGCACACGTCAGAAACCTAACTCAACCAGGAGTATTCGTGAATGAACTCAATCAAATGCTCGCTAAGAACGGCATGAGTGAAATGAATTTCCCTGACAACCCTCCTTTAGGGGATGTACTGCAACTGCAGCTGAAAACCAAACATAAAACGCGACGTGAAATATGCCTACAACGGGCAATTCCACCGCAGATCCTAACCCACAGGAGCGTAGTCTGCCGACTACTGGACTCTTGGATAGGAAAACACTCTAAGGAAGAGATAAAAGAAGAAATATCAAAAAAACAACCGTGGGCCAAAGTATCCGAAATTATTAAGTTTAGGAACAAAAGGGACAATACTGAATACACTCACATTTCTAAGGTTGTCTTCTCCGATATAACAATGGCTCAAAAGGCAAAGGAAAATAGATTACTGCTTTTTAATGCAAAGATCAGTGGGGAACAGATTGAGAGAGAAGAATTTACACAACTAAAGAATGCACAGAGCCGCAGGAAATATGTTCCAGGTGCAGTGAGCCAGGTCACCACTGGCAGACCTGCAGCAGTCCCAGGAAGAAGTATGCCAACTGCGGCCAAGGATATCGTTCCATGGCTATGGCCTGCCTGATATAAAAAGGAAATTATAAAGAAGAAGGTGCAGATAAAGAAAGACGACCATGAACGCAAGAGCAAAACAACATATGTTCAAGCAGCAAAAGCAGTCTAAGCAAAAAGACTTACTTGAGAATCGAGAACGAAAACTCGACGAAGATACTGACCTGCATCTTATACGCACACGTCAGAAACCTAACTCAACCAGGAGTATTCGTGAATGAACTCAATCAAATGCTCGCTAAGAACGGCATGAGTGAAATGTATTTCCCTGACAACCCTCCTTTAGGGGATGTACTGCAACTGCAGCTGAATCCCCCACATAAAACGCGACGTGAAATAGGCCTACAACGGGCAATTCCACCGCAGATCCTAACCCACAGGAGCGTAGTCTGCCGACTACTGGACCCTTGGATAGGAAAACACTCTAAGGAAGAGATAAAAGAAGAAATATTAAAAAATCAACCGTGGGCCAAAGTATCCGAAATTATTAAGTTTAGGAACAAAAGGGACAATACTGAATACACTCACATTTCTAAGGTTGTCTTCTCCGATATAAAAATGGCTCATAGGGAAAAGGAAAATAGATTACTGCTTTTTAATGCAAAGATCAGTGGGGAACAGATTGAGAGAGAAGAATTTACACAACTATAGAATGCACAGAGCCGCAGGAAATATGTTCCAGGTGCAGTGAGCCAGGTCACCACTGGCAGACCTGCAGCAGTCCCAGGGAGAAGTATGCAAACTGCGGCCAAGGATATCGTTCCATGGCTATGGCCTGCCTAATAAAAAAAGGAAATTATAAAGAAGAAGGTGCAGATAAAGAAAGACGAGCATGAACGCAAGAGCAAAACAACATATGTTCAAGCGGAAAAAGCAGTCTAAACAAAAAGACTTACTTGAGAATCGAGAACGAAAACTCGACGAAGATACTGACCTGCATCTTATACGCACACGTGAGGAACCTAACTCAACCAGGAGTATTCGTAAATGAACTCAATCAAATGCTCGCTAAGAACGGCATGAGTGAAATGTATTTCCCTGACAACACTCCTTTAGGGGATGTACTGCAACTGCAGCTGAATCCCAAACATAAAACGCGACGTGAAATAGGCCTACAACGGGCAATTCCACCGCAGATCCTAACCCACAGGAGCGTAGTCTGCCGAGTACTGGACCCTTGGATAGGAAAACACTCTAAGGAAGAGATAAAAGAAGAAATATTAAAAAATCAACCGTGGGCCAAAGTATCCGAAATTATTAAGTTTAGGAACAAAAGGGACAATACTGAATACACTCACATTTCTAAGGTTGTCTTCTCCGATATAACAAAGGCTCAAAAGGCAAAGGAAAATAGATTACTGCTTTTTAATGCAAAGATCAGTGGGGAACAGATTGAGAGAGAAGAATTTACACAACTAAAGAATGCACAGAGCCGCAGGAAATATGTTCCAGGTGCTGTGAGCCAGGTCACCACTGGCAGACCTGCAGCAGTCCCAGGGAGAAGTATGCAAACTGCGGCCAAGGATATCGTTCCATGGCTATGGCCTGCCTGATATAAAAAGGAAATTATAAAGAAGAAGGTGCAGATAAAGAAAGACGACCATGAACGCAAGAGCAAAACAACATATGTTCAAGCAGCAAAAGCAGTCTAAGCAAAAAGACTTACTTGAGAATCGAGAACGAAAACTCGACGAAGATACTGACCTGCATCTTATACGCACAAGTCAGAAACCTAACTCAACCAGGAGTATTCGTGAATGAACTCAATCAAATGCTTGCTAAGAACGGCATGAGTGAAATGTATTTCCCTAACAACCCTCCTTTAGGGGATATACTGCAACTGCAGCTGAATCCCAAACAGAAAACGCTACGTGAAATAGGCCTACACGGGCAATTCCACCACAGATCCTAACCCACAGGAGCGTAGTCTGCCGACTACTGGACCCTTGGATAGGAAAACACTCTAAGGAAGAGATAAAAGAAGAAATATTAAAAAATTAACCGTGGGCCGAAGTATCCAAAATTATTAAGTTTAGGAACAAAAGGGACAATACTGAATACACTCACATTTCTATGGTTGTCTTCTCCGATATAACAATGGCTCAAAAGGCAAAGGAAAATAGATTACTGCTTTTTAATGCAAAGATCAGTGGGGAACAGATTGAGAGAGAAGAATTTACACAACTAAAGAATGCACAGAGCCGCAGGAAATATGTTCCAGGTGCAGTGAGCCAGGTCACCACTGGCAGACCTGCAGCAGTCCCAGGGAGAAGTATGCAAACTGCGGCCAAGGATATCGTTCCATGGCTATGGCCTGCCTAATATAAAAAGGAAATTATAAAGAAGAATGTGCAGATAAAGAAAGACCAGCATGAACGCAAGAGCAAAACAACATATGTTCAAGCGGCAAAAGCAGTCTAAACAAAAAGACTTACTTGAGAATCGAGAACGAAAACTCGACGAAGATACTGACCTGCATCTTATACGCACACGTCAGAAACCTAACTCAACCAGGAGTATTCGTGAATGAACTCAATCAAATGCTCGCTAAGAACGGCATGAGTGAAATGAATTTCCCTGACAACCCTCCTTTAGGGGATGTACTGCAACTGCAGCTGAAAACCAAACATAAAACGCGACGTGAAATAGGCCTACAACGGGCAATTCCACCGCAGATCCTAACCCACAGGAGCGTAGTCTGCCGACTACTGGACCCTTGGATAGGAAAACACTCTAAGGAAGAGATAAAAGAAGAAATATCAAAAAATCAACCGTGGGCCAAAGTATCCGAAATTATTAAGTTTAGGAACAAAAGGGACAATACTGAATACACTCACATTTCTAAGGTTGTCTTCTCCGATATAACAATGGCTCATATGGAAAAGGAAAATAGATTACTGCTTTTTAATGCAAAGATCAGTGGGGAACAGATTGAGAGAGAAGAATTTACACAACTATAGAATGCACAGAGCCGCAGGAAATATGTTCCAGGTGCAGTGAGCCAGGTCACCACTGGCAGACCTGCAGCAGTCCCAGGGAGAAGTATGCAAACTGCGGCCAAGGATATCGTTCCATGGCTATGGCCTGCCTAATAAAAAAAGGAAATTATAAAGAAAAAGGTGCAGATAAAGAAAGACGAGCATGAACGCAAGAGCAAAACAACATATGTTCAAGCGGAAAAAGCAGTCTAAACAAAAAGACTTACTTGAGAATCGAGAACGAAAACTCGACGAAGATACTGACCTGCATCTTATACGCACACGTCAGGAACCTAACTCAACCAGGAGTATTCGTAAATGAACTCAATCAAATGCTCGCTAAGAACGGCATGAGTGAAATGTATTTCCCTGACAACCCTCCTTTAGGGGATGTACTGCAACTGCAGCTGAATCCCAAACAGAAAACGCTACGTGAAATAGGCCTACAACGGGCAATTCCACCGCAGATCCTAACCCACAGGAGCGTAGTCTGCCGACTACTGGACCCTTGGATAGGAAAACACTCTAAGGAAGAGATAAAAGAAGAAATATTAAAAAATCAACCGTGGGCCAAAGTATCCGAAATTATTAAGTTTAGGAACAAAAGGGACAATACTGAATACACTCACATTTCTAAGGTTGTCTTCTCCGATATAACAATGGCTCAAAAGGCAAAGGAAAATAGATTACTGCTTTTTAATGAAAAGATCAGTGGGTTACAGATTGAGAGAGAAGAATTTACACAACTAAAGAATGCACAGTGCCGCAGGAAATATGTTCCAGGTGCAGTGAGCCAGGTCACCACTGGCAGACCTGCAGCAGTCCCAGGGAGAAGTATGCAAACTGCGGCCAAGGATATCGTTCCATGGCTATGGCCTGCCTAATATAAAAAGGAAATTATAAAGAAGAAGGTGCAGATAAAGAAAGACGACCATGAACGCAAGAGCAAAACAACATATGTTCAAGCGGCAAAATCAGTCTAAACAAAAAGACTTACTTGAGAATCGAGAACGAAAACTCGACGAAGATACTGACCTGCATCTTATACGCACAAGTCAGAAACCTAACTCAACCAGGAGTATTCGTGAATGAACTCAATCAAATGCTCGCTAAGAACGGCATGAGTGAAATGTATTTCCCTGACAACCCTCCTTTAGGGGATGTACTGCAACTGCAGCTGAATCCCAAACAGAAAACGCCACGTGA
Organism: Ceratothoa steindachneri; assembly: GCA_963969495.1. Lineage (NCBI taxonomy): Eukaryota > Metazoa > Arthropoda > Malacostraca > Isopoda > Cymothoidae > Ceratothoa > Ceratothoa steindachneri. The sequence continues at coordinate 49,733,198 of OZ018320.1, forward strand.
AATAGGCCTACAACGGGCAATTCCACGGCAGATCCTAACCCACAGGAGCGTAGTCTGCCGACTACTGGACCCTTGGATAGGAAAACACTCTAAGGAAGAGATAAAAGAAGAAATATTAAAAAATCAACCGTGGGCCAAAGTATCCGAAATTATTAAGTTTAGGAACAAAAGGGACAATACTAAATACACTCACATTTCTAAGGTTGTCTTCTCCGATATAACAATGGTTCAAAAGGCAAAGGAAAATAGATTACTGCTTTTTAATGCAAAGATCAGTGGGGAACAGATTGAGAGAGAAGAATTTACACAACTAAAGAATGCACAGAGCCGCAGGAAATATGTTCCAGGTGCAGTGAGCCAGGTCACCACTGGCAGACCTGCAGCAGTCCCAGGGAGAAGTATGCAAACTGCGGCCAAGGATATCGTTCCATGGCTATGGCCTGCCTGATATAAAAAGGAAATTATAAAGAAGAAGGTGCAGATAAAGAAAGACGAGCTTGAACGCAAGAGCAAAACAACATATGTTCAAGCGGCAAAAGCAGTCTAAGCAAAAAGACTTACTTGAGAATCGAGAACGAAAACTCGACGAAGATACTGACCTGCATCTTATACGCACACGTCAGAAACCTAACTCAACCAGGAGTATTCGTGAATGAACTCAATCAAATGCTCGCTAAGAACGGCATGAGTGAAATGTATTTCCCTGACAACCCTCCTTTAGGGGATGTACTGCAACTGCAGCTGAATCCCAAACATAAAACGCGACGTGAAATAGGCCTACAACGGGCAATTCCACCGCAGATCCTAACCTACAGGAGCGTAGTCTGCCGACTACTGGACCCTTGGATAGGAAAACACTCTAAGGAAGAGATAAAAGAAGAAATATTAAAAAATCAACCGTGGGCCAAAGTATCCGAAATTATTAAGTTTAGGAACAAAAGGGACAATACTGAATACACTCACATTTCTAAGGTTGTCTTCTCCGATATAACAATGGCTCATATGGAAAAGGAAAATAGATTACTGCTTTTTAATGCAAAGATCAGTGGGGAACAGATTGAGAGAGAAGAATTTACACAACTATAGAATGCACAGAGCCGCAGGAAATATGTTCCAGGTGCAGTGAGCCAGGTCACCACTGGCAGACCTGCAGCAGTCCCAGGCAGAAGTATGCCAACTGCGGCCAAGGATATCGTTCCATCGCTATGGCCTGCCTAATAAAAAAAGGAAATTATAAAGAAAAAGGTGCAGATAAAGAAAGACGAGCATGAACGCAAGAGCAAAACAACATATGTTCAAGCGGAAAAAGCAGTCTAAACAAAAAGACTTACTTGAGAATCGAGAACGAAAACTCGACGAAGATACTGACCTGCATCTTATACGCACACGTGAGGAACCTAACTCAACCAGGAGTATTCGTAAATGAACTCAATCAAATGCTCGCTAAGAACGGCATGAGTGAAATGTATTTCCCTGACAACCCTCCTTTAGGGGATGTACTGCAACTGCAGCTGAATCCCAAACAGAAAACGCTACGTGAAATAGGCCTACAACGGGCAATTTCACCGCAGATCCTAACCCACAGGAGCGTAGTCTGCCGACTACTGGACCCTTGGATAGGAAAACACTCTAAGGAAGAGATAAAAGAAGAAATATTAAAAAATCAACCGTGGGCCAAAGTATCCGAAATTATTAAGTTTAGGAACAAAAGGGACAATACTGAATACACTCACATTTCTAAGGTTGTCTTCTCCGATATAACAATGGCTCAAAAGGCAAAGGAAAATAGATTACTGCTTTTTAATGAAAAGATCAGTGGGGAACAGATTGAGAGAGAAGAATTTACACAACTAAAGAATGCACAGAGCCGCAGGAAATATGTTCCAGGTGCAGTGAGCCAGGTCACCACTGGCAGACCTGCAGCAGTCCCAGGGAGAAGTATGCAAACTGCGGCCAAGGATATCGTTCTATGGCTATGGCCTGCCTGATATAAAAAGGAAATTATAAAGAAGAAGGTGCAGATAAAGAAAGACGAGCTTGAACGCAAGAGCAAAACAACATATGTTCAAGCGGCAAAAGCAGTCTAAGCAAAAAGACTTACTTGAGAATCGAGAACGAAAACTCGACGAAGATACTGACCTGCATCTTATACGCACACGTCAGAAACCTAACTCAACCAGGAGTATTCGTGAATGAACTCAATCAAATGCTCGCTAAGAACGGCATGAGTGAAATGTATTTCCCTGACAACCCTCCTTTAGGGGATGTACTGCAACTGCAGCTGAATCCCAAACATAAAACGCGACGTGAAATAGGCCTACAACGGGCAATTCCACCGCAGATCCTAACCCACAGGAGCGTAGTCTGCCGACTACTGGACCCTTGGATAGGAAAACACTCTAAGGAAGAGATAAAAGAAGAAATATTAAAAAATCAACCGTGGGCCAAAGTATGCGAAATTATTAAGTTTAGGAACAAAAGGGACAATACTGAATACACTCACATTTCTAAGGTTGTCTTCTCCGATATAACAATGGCTCATATGGAAAAGGAAAATAGATTACTGCTTTTTAATGCAAAGATCAGTGGGGAACAGATTGAGAGAGAAGAATTTACACAACTATAGAATGCACAGAGCCGCAGGAAATATGTTCCAGGTGCAGTGAGCCAGGTCACCACTGGCAGACCTGCAGCAGTCCCAGGCAGAAGTATGCAAACTGCGGCCAAGGATATCGTTCCATGGCTATGGCCTGCCTAATAAAAAAAGGAAATTATAAAGAAAAAGGTGCAGATAAAGAAAGACGAGCATGAACGCAAGAGCAAAACAACATATGTTCAAGCGGAAAAAGCAGTCTAAACAAAAAGACTTACTTGAGAATCGAGAACGAAAACTCGACGAAGATACTGACCTGCATCTTATACGCACACGTCAGGAACCTAACTCAACCAGGAGTATTCGTAAATGAACTCAATCAAATGCTCGCTAAGAACGGCATGAGTGAAATGTATTTCCCTGACAACCCTCCTTTAGGGGATGTACTGCAACTGCAGCTGAATCCCAAACAGAAAACGCTACGTGAAATAGGCCTACAACGGGCAATTCCACCGCAGATCCTAACCCACAGGAGCGTAGTCTGCCGACTACTGGACCCTTGGATAGGAAAACACTCTAAGGAAGAGATAAAAGAAGAAATATTAAAAAATCAACCGTGGGCCAAAGTATCCGAAATTATTAAGTTTAGGAACAAAAGGGACAATACTGAATACACTCACATTTCTAAGGTTGTCTTCTCCGATATAACAATGGCTCAAAAGGCAAAGGAAAATAGATTACTGCTTTTTAATGAAAAGATCAGTGGGTTACAGATTGAGAGAGAAGAATTTACACAACTAAAGAATGCACAGTGCCGCAGGAAATATGTTCCAGGTGCAGTGAGCCAGGTCACCACTGGCAGACCTGCAGCAGTCCCAGGGAGAAGTATGCAAACTGCGGCCAAGGATATCGTTCCATGGCTATGGCCTGCCTAATATAAAAAGGAAATTATAAAGAAGAAGGTGCAGATAAAGAAAGACGAGCATAAACGCAAGAGCAAAACAACATATGTTCAAGCGGCAAAATCAGTCTAAACAAAAAGACTTACTTGAGAATCGAGAACGAAAACTCGACGAAGATACTGACCTGCATCTTATACGCACAAGTCAGAAACCTAACTCAACCAGGAGTATTCGTGAATGAACTCAATCAAATGCTCGCTAAGAACGGCATGAGTGAAATGTATTTCCCTGACAACCCTCCTTTAGGGGATGTACTGCAACTGCAGCTGAATCCCAAACAGAAAACGCCACGTGAAATAGGCCTACAACGGGCAATTCCACGGCAGATCCTAACCCACAGGAGCGTAGTCTGCCGACTACTGGACCCTTGGATAGGAAAACACTCTAAGGAAGAGATAAAAGAAGAAATATTAAAAAATCAACCGTGGGCCAAAGTATCCGAAATTATTAAGTTTAGGAACAAAAGGGACAATACTGAATACACTCACATTTCTAAGGTTGTCTTCTCCGATATAACAATGGCTCATAGGGGAAAGGAAAATAGATTACTGCTTTTTAATGCAAAGATCAGTTTGGAACAGATTGAGAGAGAAGAATTTACACAACTAAAGAATGCACAGAGCCGCAGGAAATATGTTCCAGGTGCAGTGAGCCAGGTCACCACTGGCAGACCTGCAGCAGTCCCAGGGAGAAGTATGCAAACTGCGGCCAAGGATATCGTTCCATGGCTATGGCCTGCCTAATATAAAAAGGAAATTATAAAGAAGAAGGTGCAGATAAGGAAAGACGACCATGAACGCAAGAGCAAAACAACATATGTTCAAGCGGCAAAAGCAGTCTAAACAAAAAGACTTACTTGAGAATCGAGAACGAAAACTCGACGAAGATACTGACCTGCATCTTATACGCACACGTCAGAAACCTAACTCAACCAGGAGTATTCGTGAATGAACTCAATCAAATGCTCGCTAAGAACGGCATGAGTGAAATGTATTTCCCTGACAACCCTCCTTTAGGGGATGTACTGCAACTGCAGCTGAATCCCAAACAGAAAACGCCACGTGAAATAGGCCTACAACGGGCAATTCCACGGCAGATCCTAACCCACAGGAGCGTAGTCTGCCGACTACTGGACCCTTGGATAGGAAAACACTCTAAGGAAGAGATAAAAGAAGAAATATTAAAAAATCAACCGTGGGCCAAAGTATCCGAAATTATTAAGTTTAGGAACAAAAGGGACAATACTGAATACACTCACATTTCTAAGGTTGTCTTCTCCGATATAACAATGGCTCAAAAGGCAAAGGAAAATAGATTACTGCTTTTTAATGCAAAGATCAGTTTGGAACAGATTGAGAGAGAAGAATTTACACAACTAAAGAATGCACAGAGCCGCAGGAAATATGTTCCAGGTGCAGTGAGCCAGGTCACCACTGGCAGACCTGCAGCAGTCCCAGGGAGAAGTATGCAAACTGCGGCCAAGGATATCGTTCCATGGCTATGGCCTGCCTGATATAAAAAGGAAATTATAAAGAAGAAGGTGCAGATAAAGAAAGACGACCATGAACGCAAGAGCAAAACAACATATGTTCAAGCAGCAAAAGCAGTCTAAGCAAAAAGACTTACTTGAGAATCGAGAACGAAAACTCGACGAAGATACTGACCTGCATCTTATACGCACACGTCAGAAACCTAACTCAACCAGGAGTATTCGTGAATGAACTCAATCAAATGCTCGCTAAGAACGGCATGAGTGAAATGTATTTCCCTGACAACCCTCCTTTAGGGGATGTACTGCAACTGCAGCTGAATCCCAAACATAAAACGCGACGTGAAATAGGCCTACAACGGGCAATTCCACCGCAGATCCTAACCCACAGGAGCGTAGTCTGCCGACTACTGGACCCTTGGATAGGAAAACACTCTAAGGAAGAGATAAAAGAAGAAATATTAAAAAATCAACCGTGGGCCAAAGTATCCGAAATTATTAAGTTTAGGAACAAAAGGGACAATACTGAATACACTCACATTTCTAAGGTTGTCTTCTCCGATATAACAATGGCTCAAAAGGCAAAGGAAAATAGATTACTGCTTTTTAATGCAAAGATCAGTGGGGAACAGATTGAGAGAGAAGAATTTACACAACTAAACAATGCACAGAGCCGCAGGAAATATGTTCCAGGTGCAGTGAGCCAGGTCACCACTGGCAGACCTGCAGCAGTCCCAGGGAGAAGTATGCAAACTGCGGCCAAGGATATCGTTCCATGGCTATGGCCTGCCTAATAAAAAAAGGAAATTATAAAGAAGAAGGTGCAGATAAAGAAAGACGAGCATGAACGCAAGAGCAAAACAACATATGTTCAAGCGGCAAAAGCAGTCTAAACAAAAAGACTTACTTGAGAATCGAGAACGAAAACTCGACGAAGATACTGACCTGCATCTTATACGCACACGTCAGAAACCTAACTCAACCAGGAGTATTCGTAAATGAACTCAATCAAATGCTCGCTAAGAACGGCATGAGTGAAATGTATTTCCCTGACAACCCTCCTTTAGGGGATGTACTGCAACTGCAGCTGAATCCCAAACAGAAAACGCTACGTGAAATAGGCCTACAACGGGCAATTCCACCGCAGATCCTAACCCACAGGAGCGTAGTCTGCCGACTACTGGACCCTTGGATAGGAAAATACTCTAAGGAAGAGATAAAAGAAGAAATATTAAAAAATTAACCGTAGGCCAAAGTATCCAAAGTTATTAAGTTTAGGAACAATAGAAACAATACTGAATACACCTACATTTCCAAGGTTGTCTTCTCCGATATAACAATGGCTCAAAAGGCAAAGGAAAATAGATTACTGCTTTTTAATGAAAAGATCATTGGGGAACAGATTGAGAGAGAAGAATTTACACAACTAAAGAATGCACAGAGCCGCAGGAAATATGTTCCAGGTGCAGTGAGCAAGGTCACCACTGGCAGACCTGCAGCAGTTCCAGGGAGAAGTATGCAAACTGCGGCCAAGGATATCGTTCCATGGCTATGGCCTGCCTAATATAAAAAGGAAATTATAAAGAAGAAGGTGCAGATAAAGAAAGACGACCATGAGCGCAAGAGCAAAACAACATATGTTCAAGCGGCAAAAGCAGTCTAAACAAAAAGACTTACTTGAGAATCGAGAACGAAAACTCGACGAAGATACTGACCTGCATCTTATACGCACACGTCAGAAACCTAACTCAACCAGGAGTATTCGTGAATGAACTCAATCAAATGCTCGCTAAGAACGGCATGAGTGAAATGTATTTCCCTGACAACCCTCCTTTAGGGGATGTACTGCAACTGCAGCTGAATCCCAAACAGAAAACGCTACGTGAAATAGGCCTACAACGGGCAATTCCACCACAGATCCTAACCCACAGGAGCGTAGTCTGCCGACTACTGGACCCTTGGATAGGAAAACACTCTAAGGAAGAGATAAAAGAAGAAATATTAAAAAATCAACCGTGGGCCAAAGTATCCGAAATTATTAAGTTTAGGAACAAAAGGGACAATACTGAATACACTCACATTTCTAAGGTTGTCTTCTCCGATATAACAATGGCTCAAAAGGCAAAGGAAAATAGATTACTGCTTTTTAATGCAAAGATCAGTGGGGAACAGATTGAGAGAGAAGAATTTACACAACTATAGAATGCACAGAGCCGCAGGAAATATGTTCCAGGTGCAGTGAGCCAGGTCACCACTGGCAGACCTGCAGCAGTCCCAGGCAGAAGTATGCCAACTGCGGCCAAGGATATCGTTCCATCGCTATGGCCTGCCTAATAAAAAAAGGAAATTATAAAGAAAAAGGTGCAGATAAAGAAAGACGAGCATGAACGCAAGAGCAAAACAACATATGTTCAAGCGGAAAAAGCAGTCTAAACAAAAAGACTTACTTGAGAATCGAGAACGAAAACTCGACGAAGATACTGACCTGCATCTTATACGCACACGTGAGGAACCTAACTCAACCAGGAGTATTCGTAAATGAACTCAATCAAATGCTCGCTAAGAACGGCATGAGTGAAATGTATTTCCCTGACAACCCTCCTTTAGGGGATGTACTGCAACTGCAGCTGAATCCCAAACAGAAAACGCTACGTGAAATAGGCCTACAACGGGCAATTCCACCGCAGATCCTAACCCACAGGAGCGTAGTCTGCCGACTACTGGACCCTTGGATAGGAAAACACTCTAAGGAAGAGATAAAAGAAGAAATATTAAAAAATCAACCGTGGGCCAAAGTATCCGAAATTATTAAGTTTAGGAACAAAAGGGACAATACTGAATACACTCACATTTCTAAGGTTGTCTTCTCCGATATAACAATGGCTCAAAAGGCAAAGGAAAATAGATTACTGCTTTTTAATGAAAAGATCAGTGGGGAACAGATTGAGAGAGAAGAATTTACACAACTAAAGAATGCACAGAGCCGCAGGAAATATGTTCCAGGTGCAGTGAGCCAGGTCACCACTGGCAGACCTGCAGCAGTCCCAGGGAGAAGTATGCAAACTGCGGCCAAGGATATCGTTCCATGGCTATGGCCTGCCTGATATAAAAAGGAAATTATAAAGAAGAAGGTGCAGATAAAGAAAGACGAGCTTGAACGCAAGAGCAAAACAACATATGTTCAAGCGGCAAAAGCAGTCTAAGCAAAAAGACTTACTTGAGAATCGAGAACGAAAACTCGACGAAGATACTGACCTGCATCTTATACGCACACGTCAGAAACCTAACTCAACCAGGAGTATTCGTGAATGAACTCAATCAAATGCTCGCTAAGAACGGCATGAGTGAAATGTATTTCCCTGACAACCCTCCTTTAGGGGATGTACTGCAACTGCAGCTGAATCCCAAACATAAAACGCGACGTGAAATAGGCCTACAACGGGCAATTCCACCGCAGATCCTAACCCACAGGAGCGTAGTCTGCCGACTACTGGACCCTTGGATAGGAAAACACTCTAAGGAAGAGATAAAAGAAGAAATATTAAAAAATCAACCGTGGGCCAAAGTATCCGAAATTATTAAGTTTAGGAACAAAAGGGACAATACTGAATACACTCACATTTCTAAGGTTGTCTTCTCCGATATAACAATGGCTCATATGGAAAAGGAAAATAGATTACTGCTTTTTAATGCAAAGATCAGTGGGGAACAGATTGAGAGAGAAGAATTTACACAACTATAGAATGCACAGAGCCGCAGGAAATATGTTCCAGGTGCAGTGAGCCAGGTCACCACTGGCAGACCTGCAGCAGTCCCAGGCAGAAGTATGCAAACTGCGGCCAAGGATATCGTTCCATGGCTATGGCCTGCCTAATAAAAAAAGGAAATTATAAAGAAAAAGGTGCAGATAAAGAAAGACGAGCATGAACGCAAGAGCAAAACAACATATGTTCAAGCGGAAAAAGCAGTCTAAACAAAAAGACTTACTTGAGAATCGAGAACGAAAACTCGACGAAGATACTGACCTGCATCTTATACGCACACGTCAGGAACCTAACTCAACCAGGAGTATTCGTAAATGAACTCAATCAAATGCTCGCTAAGAACGGCATGAGTGAAATGTATTTCCCTGACAACCCTCCTTTAGGGGATGTACTGCAACTGCAGCTGAATCCCAAACAGAAAACGCTACGTGAAATAGGCCTACAACGGGCAATTCCACCGCAGATCCTAACCCACAGGAGCGTAGTCTGCCGACTACTGGACCCTTGGATAGGAAAACACTCTAAGGAAGAGATAAAAGAAGAAATATTAAAAAATCAACCGTGGGCCAAAGTATCCGAAATTATTAAGTTTAGGAACAAAAGGGACAATACTGAATACACTCACATTTCTAAGGTTGTCTTCTCCGATATAACAATGGCTCAAAAGGCAAAGGAAAATAGATTACTGCTTTTTAATGAAAAGATCAGTGGGGAACAGATTGAGAGAGAAGAATTTACACAACTAAAGAATGCACAGTGCCGCAGGAAATATGTTCCAGGTGCAGTGAGCCAGGTCACCACTGGCAGACCTGCAGCAGTCCCAGGGAGAAGTATGCAAACTGCGGCCAAGGATATCGTTCCATGGCTATGGCCTGCCTAATATAAAAAGGAAATTATAAAGAAGAAGGTGCAGATAAAGAAAGACGACCATGAACGCAAGAGCAAAACAACATATGTTCAAGCGGCAAAATCAGTCTAAACAAAAAGACTTACTTGAGAATCGAGAACGAAAACTCGACGAAGATACTGACCTGCATCTTATACGCACAAGTCAGAAACCTAACTCAACCAGGAGTATTCGTGAATGAACTCAATCAAATGCTCGCTAAGAACGGCATGAGTGAAATGTATTTCCCTGACAACCCTCCTTTAGGGGATGTACTGCAACTGCAGCTGAATCCCAAACAGAAAACGCCACGTGAAATAGGCCTACAACGGGCAATTCCACGGCAGATCCTAACCCACAGGAGCGTAGTCTGCCGACTACTGGACCCTTGGATAGGAAAACACTCTAAGGAAGAGATAAAAGAAGAAATATTAAAAAATCAACCGTGGGCCAAAGTATCCGAAATTATTAAGTTTAGGAACAAAAGGGACAATACTGAATACACTCACATTTCTAAGGTTGTCTTCTCCGATATAACAATGGCTCATAGGGGAAAGGAAAATAGATTACTGCTTTTTAATGCAAAGATCAGTGGGGAACAGATTGAGAGAGAAGAATTTACACAACTATAGAATGCACAGAGCCGCAGGAAATATGTTCCAGGTGCAGTGAGCCAGGTCACCACTGGCAGACCTGCAGCAGTCCCAGGAAGAAGTATGCAAACTGCGGCCAAGGATATCGTTCCATGGCTATGGCCTGCCTAATAAAAAAAGGAAATTATAAAGAAGAAGGTGCAGATAAAGAAAGACGACCATGAACGCAAGAGCAAAACAACATATGTTCAAGCAGCAAAAGCAGTCTAAGCAAAAAGACTTACTTGAGAATCGAGAACGAAAACTCGACGAAGATACTGACCTGTATCTTATACGCACACGTCAGAAACCTAACTCAACCAGGAGTATTCGTGAATGAACTCAATCAAATGCTCGCTAAGAACGGCATGAGTGAAATGTATTTCCCTGACAACCCTCCTTTAGGGGATGTACTGCAACTGCAGCTGAATCCCAAACAGAAAACGCCACGTGAAATAGGCCTACAACGGGCAATTCCACGGCAGATCCTAACCCACAGGAGCGTAGTCTGCCGACTACTGGACCCTTGGATAGGAAAACACTCTAAGGAAGAGATAAAAGAAGAAATATTAAAAAATCAACCGTGGGCCAAAGTATCCGAAATTATTAAGTTTAGGAACAAAAGGGACAATACTGAATACACTCACATTTCTAAGGTTGTCTTCTCCGATATAACAATGGCTCAAAAGGCAAAGGAAAATAGATTACTGCTTTTTAATGCAAAGATCAGTTTGGAACAGATTGAGAGAGAAGAATTTACACAACTAAAGAATGCACAGAGCCGCAGGAAATATGTTCCAGGTGCAGTGAGCCAGGTCACCACTGGCAGACCTGCAGCAGTCCCAGGGAGAAGTATGCAAACTGCGGCCAAGGATATCGTTCCATGGCTATGGCCTGCCTGATATAAAAAGGAAATTATAAAGAAGAAGGTGCAGATAAAGAAAGACGACCATGAACGCAAGAGCAAAACAACATATGTTCAAGCAGCAAAAGCAGTCTAAGCAAAAAGACTTACTTGAGAATCGAGAACGAAAACTCGACGAAGATACTGACCTGCATCTTATACGCACACGTCAGAAACCTAACTCAACCAGGAGTATTCGTGAATGAACTCAATCAAATGCTCGCTAAGAACGGCATGAGTGAAATGTATTTCCCTGACAACCCTCCTTTAGGGGATGTACTGCAACTGCAGCTGAATCCCAAACATAAAACGCGACGTGAAATAGGCCTACAACGGGCAATTCCACCGCAGATCCTAACCCACAGGAGCGTAGTCTGCCGACTACTGGACCCTTGGATAGGAAAACACTCTAAGGAAGAGATAAAAGAAGAAATATTAAAAAATCAACCGTGGGCCAAAGTATCCGAAATTATTAAGTTTAGGAACAAAAGGCCCAATACTGAATACACTCACATTTCTAAGGTTGTCTTCTCCGATATAACAATGGTTCAAAAGGCAAAGGAAAATAGATTACTGCTTTTTAATGCAAAGATCAGTGGGGAACAGATTGAGAGAGAAGAATTTACACAACTAAACAATGCACAGAGCCGCAGGAAATATGTTCCAGGTGCAGTGAGCCAGGTCACCACTGGCAGACCTGCAGCAGTCCCAGGGAGAAGTATGCAAACTGCGGCCAAGGATATCGTCCCATGGCTATGGCCTGCCTAATAAAAAAAGGAAATTATAAAGAAGAAGGTGCAGATAAAGAAAGACGACCATGAACGCAAGAGCAAAACAACATATGTTCAAGCGGCAAAAGCAGTCTAAACAAAAAGACTTACTTGAAAATCGAGAACGAAAACTCGACGAAGATACTGACCTGCATCTTATACGCACCAGTCAGAAACCTAACTCAACCAGGAGTATTCGTGAATGAACTCAATCAAATACTTGCTAAGAACGGCATGAGTGAAATTTATTTCCCTAACAACCCTCCTTTAGGGGATATACTGCAACTGCAGCTGAATCCCAAACAGAAAACGCTACGTGAAATAGGCCTACACGGGCAATTCCACCACAGATCCTAACCCACAGGAGCGTAGTCTGCCGACTACTGGACCCTTGGATAGGAAAACACTCTAAGGAAGAGATAAAAGAAGAAATATTAAAAAATTAACCGTGGGCCGAAGTATCCAAAATTATTAAGTTTAGGAACAAAAGGGACAATACTGAATACACTCACATTTCTATGGTTGTCTTCTCCGATATAACAATGGCTCAAAAGGCAAAGGAAAATAGATTACTGCTTTTTAATGCAAAGATCAGTGGGGAACAGATTGAGAGAGAAGAATTTACACAACTAAAGAATGCACAGAGCCGCAGGAAATATGTTCCAGGTGCAGTGAGCCAGGTCACCACTGGCAGACCTGCAGCAGTCCCAGGGAGAAGTATGCAAACTGCGGCCAAGGATATCGTTCCATGGCTATGGCCTGCCTAATATAAAAAGGAAATTATAAAGAAGAATGTGCAGATAAAGAAAGACGAGCATGAACGCAAGAGCAAAACAACATATGTTCAAGCGACAAAAGCAGTCTAAACAAAAAGACTTACTTGAGAATCGAGAACGAAAACTCGACGAAGATACTGACCTGCATCTTATACGCACACGTCAGAAACCTAACTCAACCAGGAGTATTCGTGAATGAACTCAATCAAATGCTCGCTAAGAACGGCATGAGTGAAATGTATTTCCCTGACAACCCTCCTTTAGGGGATGTACTGCAACTGCAGCTGAATCCCCCACATAAAACGCGACGTGAAATAGGCCTACAACGGGCAATTCCACCGCAGATCCTAACCCACAGGAGCGTAGTCTGCCGACTACTGGACCCTTGGATAGGAAAACACTCTAAGGAAGAGATAAAAGAAGAAATATTAAAAAATCAACCGTGGGCCAAAGTATCCGAAATTATTAAGTTTAGGAACAAAAGAAACAATACTGAATACACTCACATTTCTAAGGTTGTCTCTTTCGATATAACAATGGCTCAAAAGGCAAAGGAAAATATATTACTGCTTTTTAATGAAAAGATCAGTGGGGAAAAGATTGAGAGAGAAGAATTTACACAACTAAAGAATGCACAGAGCCGCAGGAAATATGTTCCAGGTGCAGTGAGCCAGGTCACCACTGGCAGACCTGCAGCAGTCCCAGGGAGAAGTATGCAAACTGCGGCCAAGGATATCGTTCCATCGCTATGGCCTGCCTAATAAAAAAAGGAAATTATAAAGAAGAAGGTGCAGATAAAGAAAGACGACCATGAACGCAAGAGCAAAACAACATATGTTCAAGCGGAAAGCAGTCTAAACAAAAAGACTTACTTGAGAATCGAGAACGAAAACTCGACGAAGATACTGACCTGCATCTTATACGCACAAGTCAGAAACCTAACTCAACCAGGAGTATTCGTGAATGAACTCAATCAAATGCTCGCTAAGAACGGCATGAGTGAAATGAATTTCCCTGACAACCCTCCTTTAGGGGATGTACTGCAACTGCAGCTGAAAACCAAACATAAAACGCGACGTGAAACAGGCCTACAACGGGCAATTCCACCGCAGATCCTAACCCACAGGAGCGTAGTCTGCCGACTACTGGACCCTTGGATAGGAAAACACTCTAAGGAAGAGATAAAAGAAGAAATATCAAAAAATCAACCGTGGGCCAAAGTATCCGAAATTATTAAGTTTTGGAACAAAAGGGACAATACTGAATACACTCACATTTCTAAGGTTGTCTTCTCCGATATAACAATGGCTCAAAAGGCAAAGGAAAATAGATTACTGCTTTTTAATGCAAAGATCAGTGGGGAACAGATTGAGAGAGAAGAATTTACACAACTAAAGAATGCACAGAGCCGCAGGAAATATGTTCCAGGTGCAGTGAGCCAGGTCACCACTGGCAGACCTGCAGCAGTCCCAGGAAGAAGTATGCCAACTGCGGCCAAGGATATCGTTCCATGGCTATGGCCTGCCTAATAAAAAAAGGAAATTATAAAGAAGAAGGTGCAGATAAAGAAAGACGAGCATGAACGCAAGAGCAAAACAACATATGTTCAAGCGGCAAAAGCAGTCTAAACAAAAAGACTTACTTGAGAATCGAGAACGAAAACTCGACGAAGATACTGACCTGCATCTTATACGCACACGTCAGGAACCTAACTCAACCAGGAGTATTCGTGAATGAACTCAATCAAATGCTCGCTAAGAACGGCATGAGTGAAATGTATTTCCCTGACAACCCTCCTTTAGGGGATGTACTGCAACTGCAGCTGAATCCCAAACATAAAACGCGACGTGAAATAGGCCTCAACAGGCAATTCCACCGCAGATCCTAACCCACAGGAGCGTAGTCTGCCGACCACTACCCCCTTGGATAGGAAAACACTCTAAGGAAGAGATAAAAGAAGAAATATTAAAAAATCAACCGTGGGCCAAAGTATCCGAAATTATTAAGTTTAGGAACAAAAGGGACAATACTGAATACACTCATATTTCTAAGGTTGTCTTCTCCGATATAACAAAGGCTCAAAAGGCAAAGGAAAATAGATTACTGCTTTTTAATGCAAAGATCAGTGGGGAACAGATTGAGAGAGAAGAATTTACACAACTAAAGAATGCACAGAGCCGCAGGAAATATGTTCCAGGTGCAGTGAGCCAGGTCACCACTGGCAGACCTGCAGCAGTCCCAGGGAGAAGTATGCAAACTGCGGCCAAGGATATCGTTCCATGGCTATGGCCTGCCTGATATAAAAAGGAAATTATAAAGAAGAAGGTGCAGATAAAGAAAGACGACCATGAACGCAAGAGCAAAACAACATATGTTCAAGCAGCAAAAGCAGTCTAAGCAAAAAGACTTACTTGAGAATCGAGAACGAAAACTCGACGAAGATACTGACCTGCATCTTATACGCACACGTCAGAAACCTAACTCAACCAGGAGTATTCGTGAATGAACTCAATCAAATGCTCGCTAAGAACGGCATGAGTGAAATGTATTTCCCTGACAACCCTCCTTTAGGGGATGTACTGCAACTGCAGCTGAATCCCCCACATAAAACGTGACGTGAAATAGGCCTACAACGGGCAATTCCACCGCAGATCCTAACCCACAGGAGCGTAGTCTGCCGACTACTGGACCCTTGGATAGGAAAACACTCTAAGGAAGAGATAAAAGAAGAAATATTAAAAAATCAACCGTGGGCCAAAGTATCCGAAATTATTAAGTTTAGGAACAAAAGGGACAATACTGAATACACTCACATTTCTAAGGTTGTCTTCTCCGATATAACAATGGCTCATAGGGAAAAGGAAAATAGATTACTGCTTTTTAATGCAAAGATCAGTGGGGAACAGATTGAGAGAGAAGAATTTACACAACTAAAGAATGCACAGAGCCGCAGGAAATATGTTCCAGGTGCAGTGAGCCAGGTCACCACTGGCAGACCTGCAGCAGTCCCAGGGAGAAGTATGCAAACTGCGGCCAAGGATATCGTCCCATGGCTATGGCCTGCCTAATAAAAAAAGGAAATTATAAAGAAGAAGGTGCAGATAAAGAAAGACGAGCATGAACGCAAAGCAAAACAACATATGTTCAAGCGGAAAAAGCAGTCTAAACAAAAAGACTTACTTGAGAATCGAGAACGAAAACTCGACGAAGATACTGACCTGCATCTTATACGCACACGTGAGGAACCTAACTCAACCAGGAGTATTCGTAAATGAACTCAATCAAATGCTCGCTAAGAACGGCATGAGTGAAATGTATTTCCCTGACAACACTCCTTTAGGGGATGTACTGCAACTGCAGCTGAATCCCAAACATAAAACGCGACGTGAAATAGGCCTCAACAGGCAATTCCATCGCAGATCCTAACCCACAGGAGCGTAGTCTGCCGACCACTACCCCCTTGGATAGGAAAACACTCTAAGGAAGAGATAAAAGAAGAAATATTAAAAAATCAACCGTGGGCCAAAGTATCCGAAATTATTAAGTTTAGGAACAAAAGGGACAATACTGAATACACTCATATTTCTAAGGTTGTCTTCTCCGATATAACAAAGGCTCAAAAGGCAAAGGAAAATAGATTACTGCTTTTTAATGCAAAGATCAGTGGGGAACAGATTGAGAGAGAAGAATTTACACAACTAAAGAATGCACAGAGCCGCAGGAAATATGTTCCAGGTGCAGTGAGCCAGGTCACCACTGGCAGACCTGCAGCAGTCCCAGGGAGAAGTATGCAAACTGCGGCCAAGGATGAGGTTCCATGGCTATGGCCTGCCTGATATAAAAAGGAAATTATAAAGAAGAAGGTGCAGATAAAGAAAGACGACCATGAACGCAAGAGCAAAACAACATATGTTCAAGCAGCAAAAGCAGTCTAAGCAAAAAGACTTACTTGAGAATCGAGAACGAAAACTCGACGAAGATACTGACCTGCATCTTATACGCACACGTCAGAAACCTAACTCAACCAGGAGTATTCGTGAATGAACTCAATCAAATGCTCGCTAAGAACGGCATGAGTGAAATGTTTTTCCCTGACAACCCTCCTTTAGGGGATGTACTGCAACTGCAGCTGAATCCCCCACATAAAACGCGACGTGAAATAGGCCTACAACGGGCAATTCCACCGCAGATCCTAACCCACAGGAGCGTAGTCTGCCGACTACTGGACCCTTGGATAGGAAAACACTCTAAGGAAGAGATAAAAGAAGAAATATTAAAAAATCAACCGTGGGCCAAAGTATCCGAAATTATTAAGTTTAGGAACAAAAGGGACAATACTGAATACACTCACATTTCTAAGGTTGTCTTCTCCGATATAACAATGGCTCATAGGGAAAAGGAAAATAGATTACTGCTTTTTAATGCAAAGATCAGTGGGGAACAGATTGAGAGAGAAGAATTTACACAACTATAGAATGCACAGAGCCGCAGGAAATATGTTCCAGGTGCAGTGAGCCAGGTCACCACTGGCAGACCTGCAGAAGTCCCAGGGAGAAGTATGCAAACTGCGGCCAAGGATATCGTTCCATGGCTATGGCCTGCCTAATAAAAAAAGGAAATTATAAAGAAGAAGGTGCAGATAAAGAAAGACGAGCATGAACGCAAGAGCAAAACAACATATGTTCAAGCGGAAAAAGCAGTCTAAACAAAAAGACTTACTTGAGAATCGAGAACGAAAACTCGACGAAGATACTGACCTGCATCTTATACGCACACGTGAGGAACCTAACTCAACCAGGAGTATTCGTAAATGAACTCAATCAAATGCTCGCTAAGAACGGCATGAGTGAAATGTATTTCCCTGACAACACTCCTTTAGGGGATGTACTGCAACTGCAGCTGAATCCCAAACATAAAACGCGACGTGAAATAGGCCTACAACGGGCAATTCCACCGCAGATCCTAACCCACAGGAGCGTAGTCTGCCGAGTACTGGACCCTTGGATAGGAAAACACTCTAAGGAAGAGATAAAAGAAGAAATATTAAAAAATCAACCGTGGGCCAAAGTATCCGAAATTATTAAGTTTAGGAACAAAAGGGACAATACTGAATACAGTCACATTTCTAAGGTTGTCTTCTCCGATATAACAAAGGCTCAAAAGGCAAAGGAAAATAGATTACTGCTTTTTAATGCAAAGATCAGTGGGGAACAGATTGAGAGAGAAGAATTTACACAACTAAAGAATGCACAGAGCCGCAGGAAATATGTTCCAGGTGCAGTGAGCCAGGTCACCACTGGCAGACCTGCAGCAGTCCCAGGGAGAAGTATGCAAACTGCGGCCAAGGATATCGTTCCATGGCTATAGCCTGCCTGATATAAAAAGGAAATTATAAAGAAGAAGGTGCAGATAAAGAAAGACGACCATGAACGCAAGAGCAAAACAACATATGTTCAAGCAGCAAAAGCAGTCTAAGCAAAAAGACTTACTTGAGAATCGAGAACGAAAACTCGACGAAGATACTGACCTGCATCTTATACGCACACGTCAGAAACCTAACTCAACCAGGAGTATTCGTGAATGAACTCAATCAAATGCTCGCTAAGAACGGCATGAGTGAAATGTATTTCCCTGACAACCCTCCTTTAGGGGATGTACTGCAACTGCAGCTGAATCCCAAACATAAAACGCGACGTGAAATAGGCCTACAACGGGCAATTCCACCGCAGATCCTAACCCACAGGAGCGTAGTCTGCCGACTACTGGACCCTTGGATAGGAAAACACTCTAAGGAAGAGATAAAAGAAGAAATATTAAAAAATCAACCGTGGGCCAAAGTATCCGAAATTATTAAGTTTAGGAACAAAAGGGACAATACTGAATACACTCACATTTCTAAGGTTGTCTTCTCCGATATAACAATGGCTCATAGGGAAAAGGAAAATAGATTACTGCTTTTTAATGCAAAGATCAGTGGGGAACAGATTGAGAGAGAAGAATTTACACAACTATAGAATGCACAGAGCCGCAGGAAATATGTTCCAGGTGCAGTGAGCCAGGTCACCACTGGCAGACCTGCAGCAGTCCCAGGGAGAAGTATGCAAACTGCGGCCAAGGATATCGTTCCATGGCTATGGCCTGCCTAATATAAAAAGGAAATTATAAAGAAGAAGGTGCAGATAAAGAAAGACGACCATGAACGCAAGAGCAAAACAACATATGTTCAAGCGGCAAAAGCAGTCTAAACAAAAAGACTTACTTGAGAATCGAGAACGAAAACTCGACGAAGATACTGACCTGCATCTTATACGCACAAGTCAGAAACCTAACTCAACCAGGAGTATTCGTGAATGAACTCAATCAAATGCTCGCTAAGAACGGCATGAGTGAAATGTATTTCCCTGACAACCCTCCTTTAGGGGATGTACTGCAACTGCAGCTGAATCCCAAACATAAAACGCGACGTGAAATAGGCCTACAACGGGCAATTCCACCGCAGATCCTAACCCACAGGAGCGTAGTATGCCGACTACTGGACCCTTGGATAGGAAAACACTCTAAGGAAGAGATAAAAGAAGAAATATTAAAAAATCAACCGTGGGCCAAAGTATCCGAAATTATTAAGTTTAGGAACAAAAGGGACAATACTGAATACACTCACATTTCTAAGGTTGTCTTCTCCGATATAACAATGGCTCATAGGGAAAAGGAAAATAGATTACTGCTTTTTAATGCAAAGATCAGTGGGGAACAGATTGAGAGAGAAGAATTTACACAACTATAGAATGCACAGAGCCGCAGGAAATATGTTCCAGGTGCAGTGAGCCAGGTCACCACTGGCAGACCTGCAGCAGTCCCAGGGAGAAGTATGCAAACTGCGGCCAAGGATATCGTTCCATGGCTATGGCCTGCCTAATATAAAAAGGAAATTATAAAGAAGAAGGTGCAGATAAAGAAAGACGACCATGAACGCAAGAGCAAAACAACATATGTTCAAGCGGCAAAAGCAGTCTAAACAAAAAGACTTACTTGAGAATCGAGAACGAAAACTCGACGAAGATACTGACCTGCATCTTATACGCACAAGTCAGAAACCTAACTCAACCAGGAGTATTCGTGAATGAACTCAATCAAATGCTCGCTAAGAACGGCATGAGTGAAATGTATTTCCCTGACAACCCTCCTTTAGGGGATGTACTGCAACTGCAGCTGAATCCCAAACAGAAAACGCCACGTGAAATAGGCCTACAACGGGCAATTCCACCGCAGATCCTAACCCACAGGAGCGTAGTCTGCCGACTACTGGACCCTTGGATAGGAAAACACTCTAAGGAAGAGATAAAAGAAGAAATATTAAAAAATCAACCGTGGGCCAAAGTATCCGAAATTATTAAGTTTAGGAACAAAAGGGACAATACTGAATACACTCACATTTCTAAGGTTGTCTTCTCCGATATAACAATGGCTCATAGGGGAAAGGAAAATAGATTACTGCTTTTTAATGCAAAGATCAGTGGGGAACAGATTGAGATGGAAGAATTTACACAACTATAGAATGCACAGAGCCGCAGGAAATATGTTCCAGGTGCAGTGAGCCAGGTCATCACTAGCAGACCTGCAGCAGTCCCAGGGAGAAGTATGCAAACTGCGGCCAAGGATATCGTTCCATGGCTATGGCCTGCCTAATAAAAAAAGGAAATTATAAAGAAGAAGGTGCAGATAAAGAAAGACGAGCATGAACGCAAGAGCAAAACAACATATGTTCAAGCGGCAAAAGCAGTCTAAACAAAAAGACTTACTTGAGAATCGAGAACGAAAACTCGACGAAGATACTGACCTGCATCTTATACGCACACGTGAGGAACCTAACTCAACCAGGAGTATTCGTAAATGAACTCAATCAAATGCTCGCTAAGAACGGCATGAGTGAAATGTATTTCCCTGACAACCCTCCTTTAGGGGATGTACTGCAACTGCAGCTGAATCCCAAACAGAAAACGCTACGTGAAATAGGCCTACAACGGGCAATTCCACGGCAGATCCTAACCCACAGGAGCGTAGTCTGCCGACTACTGGACCCTTGGATAGGAAAACACTCTAAGGAAGAGATAAAAGAAGAAATATTAAAAAATCAACCGTGGGCCAAAGTATCCGAAATTATTAAGTTTAGGAACAAAAGGGACAATACTGAATACACTCACATTTCTAAGGTTGTCTTCTCCGATATAACAATGGCTCATAGGGGAAAGGAAAATAGATTACTGCTTTTTAATGCAAAGATCAGTGGGGAACAGATTGAGAGAGAAGAATTTACACAACTATAGAATGCACAGAGCCGCAGGAAATATGTTCCAGGTGCAGTGAGCCAGGTCACCACTGGCAGACCTGCAGCAGTCCCAGGGAGAAGTATGCAAACTGCGGCCAAGGATATCGTTCCATGGCTATGGCCTGCCTAATAAAAAAAGGAAATTATAAAGAAAAAGGTGCAGATAAAGAAAGACGAGCATGAACGCAAGAGCAAAACAACATATGTTCAAGCGGAAAAAGCAGTCTAAACCAAAAGACTTACTTGAGAATCGAGAACGAAAACTCGACGAAGATACTGACCTGCATCTTATACGCACACGTCAGGAACCTAACTCAACCAGGAGTATTCGTAAATGAACTCAATCAAATGCTCGCTAAGAACGGCATGAGTGAAATGTATTTCCCTGACAACCCTCCTTTAGGGGATGTACTGCAACTGCAGCTGAATCCCAAACAGAAAACGCTACGTGAAATAGGCCTACAACGGGCAATTCCACCGCAGATCCTAACCCACAGGAGCGTAGTCTGCCGACTACTGGACCCTTGGATAGGAAAACACTCTAAGGAAGAGATAAAAGAAGAAATATTAAAAAATCAACCGTGGGCCAAAGTATCCGAAATTATTAAGTTTAGGAACAAAAGGGACAATACTGAATACACTCACATTTCTAAGGTTGTCTTCTCCGATATAACAATGGCTCAAAAGGCAAAGGAAAATAGATTACTGCTTTTTAATGAAAAGATCAGTGGGGAACAGATTGAGAGAGAAGAATTTACACAACTAAAGAATGCACAGTGCCGCAGGAAATATGTTCCAGCTGCAGTGAGCCAGGTCACCACTGGCAGACCTGCAGCAGTCCCAGGGAGAAGTATGCAAACTGCGGCCAAGGATATCGTTCCATGGCTATGGCCTGCCTAATATAAAAAGGAAATTATAAAGAAGAAGGTGCAGATAAAGAAAGACGACCATGAACGCAAGAGCAAAACAACATATGTTCAAGCGGCAAAAGCAGTCTAAGCAAAAAGACTTACTTGAGAATCGAGAACGAAAACTCGACGAAGATACTGACCTGCATCTTATACGCACACGTCAGAAACCTAACTCAACCAGGAGTATTCGTGAATGAACTCAATCAAATGCTCGCTAAGAACGGCATGAGTGAAATGTATTTCCCTGACAACCCTCCTTTAGGGGATGTACTGCAACTGCAGCTGAATCCCAAACATAAAACGCGACGTGAAATAGGCCTACAACGGGCAATTCCACCGCAGATCCTAACCCACAGGAGCGTAGTCTGCCGACTACTGGACCCTTGGATAGGAAAACACTCTAAGGAAGAGATAAAAGAAGAAATATTAAAAAATCAACCGTGGGCCAAAGTATCCGAAATTATTAAGTTTAGGAACAAAAGGGACAATACTGAATACACTCACATTTCTAAGGTTGTCTTCTCCGATATAACAATGGCTCAAAAGGCAAAGGAAAATAGATTACTGCTTTTTAATGAAAAGATCAGTGGGGAACAGATTGAGAGAGAAGAATTTACACAACTAAAGAATGCACAGTGCCGTAGGAAATATGTTCCAGCTGCAGTGAGCCAGGTCACCACTGGCAGACCTGCAGCAGTCCCAGGGAGAAGTATGCAAACTGCGGCCAAGGATATCGTTCCATGGCTATGGCCTGCCTAATATAAAAAGGAAATTATAAAGAAGAAGGTGCAGATAAAGAAAGACGACCATGAACGCAAGAGCAAAACAACATATGTTCAAGCGGCAAAATCAGTCTAAACAAAAAGACTTACTTGAGAATCGAGAACGAAAACTCGACGAAGATACTGACCTGCATCTTATACGCACAAGTCAGAAACCTAACTCAACCAGGAGTATTCGTGAATGAACTCAATCAAATGCTCGCTAAGAACGGCATGAGTGAAATGTATTTCCCTGACAACCCTCCTTTAGGGGATGTACTGCAACTGCAGCTGAATCCCAAACAGAAAACGCCACGTGAAATAGGCCTACAACGGGCAATTCCACGGCAGATCCTAACCCACAGGAGCGTAGTCTGCCGACTACTGGACCCTTGGATAGGAAAACACTCTAAGGAAGAGATAAAAGAAGAAATATTAAAAAATCAACCGTGGGCCAAAGTATCCGAAATTATTAAGTTTAGGAACAAAAGGGACAATACTGAATACACTCACATTTCTAAGGTTGTCTTCTCCGATATAACAATGGCTCATAGGGGAAAGGAAAATAGATTACTGCTTTTTAATGCAAAGATCAGTGGGGAACAGATTGAGAGAGAAGAATTTACACAACTATAGAATGCACAGAGCCGCAGGAAATATGTTCCAGGTGCAGTGAGCCAGGTCACTACTGGCAGACCTGCAGCAGTCCCAGGGAGAAGTATGCAAACTGCGGCCAAGGATATCGTTCCATGGCTATGGCCTGCCTAATAAAAAAAGGAAATTATAAAGAAGAAGGTGCAGATAAAGAAAGACGAGCATGAACGCAAGAGTAAAACAACATATGTTCAAGCGGCAAAAGCAGTCTAAACAAAAAGACTTACTTGAGAATCGAGAACGAAAACTCGACGAAGATACTGACCTGCATCTTATACGCACACGTCAGAAACCTAACTCAACCAGGAGTATTCGTGAATGAACTCAATCAAATGCTCGCTAAGAACGGCATGAGTGAAATGTATTTCCCTGACAACCCTCTTTTAGGGGATGTACTGCAACTGCAGCTGAATCCCAAACATAAAACGCGACGTGAAATAGCCCTACAACGGGCAATTCCACCGCAGATCCTAACCCACAGGAATGTAGTCTGCCGACTACTGGACCCTTGGATAGGAAAACACTCTAAGGAAGAGATAAAAGAAGAAATATTAAAAAATCAACCGTGGGCCAAAGTATCCGAAATTATTAAGTTTAGGAACAAAAGGGACAATACTGAATACACTCACATTTCTAAGGTTGTCTTCTCCGATATAACAATGGCTCAAAAGGCAAAGGAAAATAGATTACTGCTTTTTAATGAAAAGATCAGTGGGGAACAGATTGAGAGAGAAGAATTTACACAACTAAAGAATGCATAGAGCCGCAGGAAATATGTTCCAGGTGCAGTGAGCCAGGTCACCACTGGCAGACCTGCAGCAGTTCCAGGGAGAAGTATGCAAACTGCGGCCAAGGATATCGTTCCATGGCTATGGCCTGCCTAATATAAAAAGGAAATTATAAAGAAGAAGGTGCAGATAAGGAAAGACGACCATGAACGCAAGAGCAAAACAACATATGTTCAAGCGGCAAAAGCAGTCTAAACAAAAAGACTTACTTGAGAATCGAGAACGAAAACTCGACGAAGATACTGACCTGCATCTTATACGCACACGTCAGAAACCTAACTCAACCAGGAGTATTCGTGAATGAACTCAATCAAATGCTCGCTAAGAACGGCATGAGTGAAATGTATTTCCCTGACAACCCTCCTTTAGGGGATGTACTGCAACTGCAGCTGAATCCCAAACAGAAAACGCCACGTGAAATAGGCCTACAACGGGCAATTCCACAGGAGATCCTAACCCACAGGAGCGTAGTCTGCCGACTACTGGACCCTTGGATAGGAAAACACTCTAAGGAAGAGATAAAAGAAGAAATATTAAAAAATCAACCGTGGGCCAAAGTATCCGAAATTATTAAGTTTAGGAACAAAAGGGACAATACTGAATACACTCACATTTCTAAGGTTGTCTTCTCCGATATAACAATGGCTCAAAAGGCAAAGGAAAATAGATTACTGCTTTTTAATGCAAAGATCAGTGGGGAACAGATTGAGAGAGAAGAATTTACACAACTAAAGAATGCACAGAGCCGCAGGAAATATGTTCCAGGTGCAGTGAGCCAGGTCACCACTGGCAGACCTGCAGCAGTCCCAGGGAGAAGTATGCAAACTGCGGCCAAGGATATCGTTCCATGGCTATGGCCTGCCTGATATAAAAAGGAAATTATAAAGAAGAAGGTGCAGATAAAGAAAGACGACCATGAACGCAAGAGCAAAACAACATATGTTCAAGCAGCAAAAGCAGTCTAAGCAAAAAGACTTACTTGAGAATCGAGAACGAAAACTCGACGAAGATACTGACCTGCATCTTATACGCACACGTCAGAAACCTAACTCAACCAGGAGTATTCGTGAATGAACTCAATCAAATGCTCGCTAAGAACGGCATGAGTGAAATGTATTTCCCTGACAACCCTCCTTTAGGGGATGTACTGCAACTGCAGCTGAATCCCAAACATAAAACGCGACGTGAAATAGGCCTACAACGGGCAATTCCACCGCAGATCCTAACCTACAGGAGCGTAGTCTGCCGACTACTGGACCCTTGGATAGGAAAACACTCTAAGGAAGAGATAAAAGAAGAAATATTAAAAAATCAACCGTGGGCCAAAGTATCCGAAATTATTAAGTTTAGGAACAAAAGGCCCAATACTGAATACACTCACATTTCTAAGGTTGTCTTCTCCGATATAACAATGGTTCAAAAGGCAAAGGAAAATAGATTACTGCTTTTTAATGCAAAGATCAGTGGGGAACAGATTGAGAGAGAAGAATTTACACAACTAAACAATGCACAGAGCCGCAGGAAATATGTTCCAGGTGCAGTGAGCCAGGTCACCACTGGCAGACCTGCAGCAGTCCCAGGGAGAAGTATGCAAACTGCGGCCAAGGATATCGTCCCATGGCTATGGCCTGCCTAATAAAAAAAGGAAATTATAAAGAAGAAGGTGCAGATAAAGAAAGACGACCATGAACGCAAGAGCAAAACAACATATGTTCAAGCGGCAAAAGCAGTCTAAACAAAAAGACTTACTTGAAAATCGAGAACGAAAACTCGACGAAGATACTGACCTGCATCTTATACGCACAAGTCAGAAACCTAACTCAACCAGGAGTATTCGTGAATGAACTCAATCAAATGCTTGCTAAGAACGGCATGAGTGAAATGTATTTCCCTAACAACCCTCCTTTAGGGGATATACTGCAACTGCAGCTGAATCCCAAACAGAAAACGCTACGTGAAATAGGCCTACACGGGCAATTCCACCACAGATCCTAACCCACAGGAGCGTAGTCTGCCGACTACTGGACCCTTGGATAGGAAAACACTCTAAGGAAGAGATAAAAGAAGAAATATTAAAAAATCAACCGTGGGCCAAAGTATCCGAAATTATTAAGTTTAGGAACAAAAGGGACAATACTGAATACACTCACATTTCTAAGGTTGTCTTCTCCGATATAACAATGGCTCAAAAGGCAAAGGAAAATAGATTACTGCTTTTTAATGCAAAGATCAGTGGGGAACAGATTGAGAGAGAAGAATTTACACAACTAAAGAATGCACAGAGCCGCAGGAAATATGTTCCAGGTGCAGTGAGCCAGGTCACCACTGGCAGACCTGCAGCAGTCCCAGGGAGAAGTATGCAAACTGCGGCCAAGGATATCGTTCCATGGCTATGGCCTGCCTAATATAAAAAGGAAATTATAAAGAAGAATGTGCAGATAAAGAAAGACGAGCATGAACGCAAGAGCAAAACAACATATGTTCAAGCGGCAAAAGCAGTCTAAACAAAAAGACTTACTTGAGAATCGAGAACGAAAACTCGACGAAGATACTGACCTGCATCTTATACGCACACGTCAGAAACCTAACTCAACCAGGAGTATTCGTGAATGAACTCAATCAAATGCTCGCTAAGAACGGCATGAGTGAAATGTATTTCCCTGACAACCCTCCTTTAGGGGATGTACTGCAACTGCAGCTGAATCCCCCACATAAAACGCGACGTGAAATAGGCCTACAACGGGCAATTCCACCGCAGATCCTAACCCACAGGAGCGTAGTCTGCCGACTACTGGACCCTTGGATAGGAAAACACTCTAAGGAAGAGATAAAAGAAGAAATATTAAAAAATCAACCGTGGGCCAAAGTATCCGAAATTATTAAGTTTAGGAACAAAAGAAACAATACTGAATACACTCACATTTCTAAGGTTGTCTTCTTCGATATAACAATGGCTCAAAAGGCAAAGGAAAATAAATTACTGCTTTTTAATGAAAAGATCAGTGGGGAAAAGATTGAGAGAGAAGAATTTACACAACTAAAGAATGCACAGAGCCGCAGGAAATATGTTCCAGGTGCAGTGAGCCAGGTCACCACTGGCAGACCTGCAGCAGTCCCAGGGAGAAGTATGCAAACTGCGGCCAAGGATATCGTTCCATCGCTATGGCCTGCCTAATAAAAAAAGGAAATTATAAAGAAGAAGGTGCAGATAAAGAAAGACGACCATGAACGCAAGAGCAAAACAACATATGTTCAAGCGGAAAGCAGTCTAAACAAAAAGACTTACTTGAGAATCGAGAACGAAAACTCGACGAAGATACTGACCTGCATCTTATACGCACAAGTCAGAAACCTAACTCAACCAGGAGTATTCGTGAATGAACTCAATCAAATGCTCGCTAAGAACGGCATGAGTGAAATGAATTTCCCTGACAACCCTCCTTTAGGGGATGTACTGCAACTGCAGCTGAAAACCAAACATAAAACGCGACGTGAAATAGGCCTACAACGGGCAATTCCACCGCAGATCCTAACCCACAGGAGCGTAGTCTGCCGACTACTGGACCCTTGGATAGGAAAACACTCTAAGGAAGAGATAAAAGAAGAAATATTAAAAAATCAACCGTGGGCCAAAGTATCCGAAATTATTAAGTTTAGGAACAAAAGGGACAATACTGAATACACTCACATATCTAAGGTTGTCTTCTCCGATATAACAATGGCTCAAAAGGCAAAGGAAAATAAATTACTGCTTTTTAATGAAAAGATCAGTGGGGAAAAGATTGAGAGAGAAGAATTTACACAACTAAAGAATGCACAGAGCCGCAGGAAATATGTTCCAGGTGCAGTGAGCCAGGTCACCACTGGCAGACCTGCAGCAGTCCCAGGGAGAAGTATGCAAACTGCGGCCAAGGATATCGTTCCATCGCTATGGCCTGCCTAATAAAAAAAGGAAATTATAAAGAAGAAGGTGCAGATAAAGAAAGACGACCATGAACGCAAGAGCAAAACAACATATGTTCAAGCGGAAAGCAGTCTAAACAAAAAGACTTACTTGAGAATCGAGAACGAAAACTCGACGAAGATACTGACCTGCATCTTATACGCACAAGTCAGAAACCTAACTCAACCAGGAGTATTCGTGAATGAACTCAATCAAATGCTCGCTAAGAACGGCATGAGTGAAATGAATTTCCCTGACAACCCTCCTTTAGGGGATGTACTGCAACTGCAGCTGAAAACCAAACATAAAACGCGACGTGAAATAGGCCTACAACGGGCAATTCCACCGCAGATCCTAACCCACAGGAGCGTAGTCTGCCGACTACTGGACCCTTGGATAGGAAAACACTCTAAGGAAGAGATAAAAGAAGAAATATTAAAAAATCAACCGTGGGCCAAAGTAACCGAAATTATTAAGTTTAGGAACAAAAGGGACAATACTGAATACACTCACATTTCTAAGGTTGTCTTCTCCGATATAACAATGGCTCAAAAGGCAAAGGAAAATAGATTACTGCTTTTTAATGCAAAGATCAGTGGGGAACAGATTGAGAGAGAAGAATTTACACAACTAAAGAATGCACAGAGCCGCAGGAAATATGTTCCAGGTGCAGTGAGCCAGGTCACCACTGGCAGACCTGCATCAGTCCCAGGAAGAAGTATGCCAACTGCGGCCAAGGATATCGTTCCATGGCTATGGCCTGCCTAATAAAAAAAGGAAATTATAAAGAAGAAGGTGCAGATAAAGAAAGACGAGCATGAACGCAAGAGCAAAACAACATATGTTCAAGCGGCAAAAGCAGTCTAAACAAAAAGACTTACTTGAGAATCGAGAACGAAAACTCGACGAAGATACTGACCTGCATCTTATACGCACACGTCAGGAACCTAACTCAACCAGGAGTATTCGTGAATGAACTCAATCAAATGCTCGCTAAGAACGGCATGAGTGAAATGTATTTCCCTGACAACCCTCCTTTAGGGGATGTACTGCAACTGCAGCTGAATCCCAAACATAAAACGCGACGTGAAATAGGCCTCAACAGGCAATTGCACCGCAGATCCTAACCCACAGGAGCGTAGTCTGCCGACCACTACCCCCTTGGATAGGAAAACACTCTAAGGAAGAGATAAAAGAAGAAATATTAAAAAATCAACCGTGGGCCAAAGTATCCGAAATTATTAAGTTTAGGAACAAAAGGGACAATACTGAATACACTCATATTTCTAAGGTTGTCTTCTCCGATATAACAAAGGCTCAAAAGGCAAAGGAAAATAGATTACTGCTTTTTAATGCAAAGATCAGTGGGGAACAGATTGAGAGAGAAGAATTTACACAACTAAAGAATGCACAGAGCCGCAGGAAATATGTTCCAGGTGCAGTGAGCCAGGTCACCACTGGCAGACCTGCAGCAGTCCCAGGGAGAAGTATGCAAACTGCGGCCAAGGATATCGTTCCATGGCTATGGCCTGCCTGATATAAAAAGGAAATTATAAAGAAGAAGGTGCAGATAAAGAAAGACGACCATGAACGCAAGAGCAAAACAACATATGTTCAAGCAGCAAAAGCAGTCTAAGCAAAAAGACTTACTTGAGAATCGAGAACGAAAACTCGACGAAGATACTGACCTGCATCTTATACGCACACGTCAGAAACCTAAATCAACCAGGAGTATTCGTGAATGAACTCAATCAAATGCTCGCTAAGAACGGCATGAGTGAAATGTATTTCCCTGACAACCCTCCTTTAGGGGATGTACTGCAACTGCAGCTGAATCCCCCACATAAAACGCGACGTGAAATAGGCCTACAACGGGCAATTCCACCGCAGATCCTAACCCACAGGAGCGTAGTCTGCCGACTACTGGACCCTTGGATAGGAAAACACTCTAAGGAAGAGATAAAAGAAGAAATATTAAAAAATCAACCGTGGGCCAAAGTATCCGAAATTATTAAGTTTAGGAACAAAAGGGACAATACTGAATACACTCACATTTCTAAGGTTGTCTTCTCCGATATAACAATGGCTCATAGGGAAAAGGAAAATAGATTACTGCTTTTTAATGCAAAGATCAGTGGGGAACAGATTGAGAGAGAAGAATTTACACAACTATAGAATGCACAGAGCCGCAGGAAATATGTTCCAGGTGCAGTGAGCCAGGTCACCACTGGCAGACCTGCAGCAGTCCCAGGGAGAAGTATGCAAACTGCGGCCAAGGATATCGTTCCATGGCTATGGCCTGCCTAATAAAAAAAGGAAATTATAAAGAAGAAGGTGCAGATAAAGAAAGACGAGCATGAACGCAAGAGCAAAACAACATATGTTCAAGCGGAAAAAGCAGTCTAAACAAAAAGACTTACTTGAGAATCGAGAACGAAAACTCGACGAAGATACTGACCTGCATCTTATACGCACACGTGAGGAACCTAACTCAACCAGGAGTATTCGTAAATGAACTCAATCAAATGCTCGCTAAGAACGGCATGAGTGAAATGTATTTCCCTGACAACACTCCTTTAGGGGATGTACTGCAACTGCAGCTGAATCCCAAACATAAAACGCGACGTGAAATAGGCCTCAACAGGCAATTCCACCGCAGATCCTAACCCACAGGAGCGTAGTCTGCCGACCACTACCCCCTTGGATAGGAAAACACTCTAAGGAAGAGATAAAAGAAGAAATATTAAAAAATCAACCGTGGGCCAAAGTATCCGAAATTATTAAGTTTAGGAACAAAAGGGACAATACTGAATACACTCACATATCTAAGGTTGTCTTCTCCGATATAACAATGGCTCAAAAGGCAAAGGAAAATAAATTACTGCTTTTTAATGAAAAGATCAGTGGGGAACAGATTGAGAGAGAAGAATTTACACAACTACAGAATGCACAGAGCCGCAGGAAATATGTTCGAGGTGCATTGAGCCAGGTCACCACTGGCAGACCTGCAGCAGTCCCAGGGAGAAGTATGCAAACTGCGGCCAAGGATATCGTTCCATTGCTATGGCCTGCCTAATATAAAAAGGAAATTATAAAGAAGAAGGTGCAGATAAAGAAAGACGAGCATGAACGCAAGAGCAAAACAACATATGTTCAAGCGGCAAAAGCAGTCTAAACAAAAAGACTTACTTGAGAATCGAGAACGAAAACTCGACGAAGATACTGACCTGCATCTTATATGCACAAGTCAGAAACCTAACTCAACCAGGAGTATTCGTGAATGAACTCAATCAAATGCTCGCTAAGAACGGCATGAATGAAATGTATTTCCCTGATAACCCTCCTTTAGGGGATGTACTGCAACTGCAGCTGAATCCTAAACAGAAATCGCTACGTGAAATAGGCCTACAACGGGCAATTCCACCACAGATCCTAACCCACAGGAGCGTAGTCTGCCGACTACTGGACCCTTGGATAGGAAAACACTCTAAGGAAGAGATAAAAGAAGAAATATTAAAAAATCAACCGTGGGCCAAAGTATCCGAAATTATTAAGTTTAGGAACAAAAGGGACAATACTGAATACACTCACATTTCTAAGGTTGTCTTCTCCGATATAACAATGGCTCAAAAGGCAAAGGAAAATAGATTACTGCTTTTTAATGCAAAGATCAGTGGGGAACAGATTGAGAGAGAAGAATTTACACAACTAAATAATGCACAGAGCCGCAGGAAATATGTTCCAGGTGCATTGAGCCAGGTCACCACTGGCAGACCTGCAGCAGTCCCAGGGAGAAGTATGCAAACTGCGGCCAAGGATATCGTTCCATGGCTATGGCCTGCCTAATAAAAAAAGGAAATTATAAAGAAGAAGGTGCAGATAAAGAAAGACGAGCATGAACGCAAGAGTAAAACAACATATGTTCAAGCGGCAAAAGCATTCTAAAAAAAAAGACTTACTTGAGAATCGAGAACGAAAACTCGACGAAGATACTGACCTGCATCTTATACGCACACGTCAGAAGCCTAACTCAACCAGGAGTATTCGTGAATGAACTCAATCAAATGCTCGCTAAGAACGGCATGAGTGAAATGTATTTCCCTGACAACCCTCTTTTAGGGGATGTACTGCAACTGCAGCTGAATCCCAAACATAAAACGTGACGTGAAATAGGCCTACAACGGGCAATTCCACCGCAGATTCTAACCCACAGGAACGTAGTCTGCCGACTACTGGACCCTTGGATAGGAAAACACTCTAAGGAAGAGATAAAAGAAGAAATATTAAAAAATCAACCGTGGGCCAAAGTATCCGAAATTATTAAGTTTAGGAACAAAAGGGACTATACTGAATACACTCACATTTCTAAGGTTGTCTTCTCCGATATAACAATGGCTCATAGGGGAAAGGAAAATAGATTACTGCTTTTTAATGCAAAGATCAGTGGGGAACAGATTGAGAAAGAAGAATTTACACAACTATAGAATGCACAGAGCCGCAGGAAATATGTTCCAGGTGCAGTGAGCCAGGTCACCACTGGCAGACCTGCAGCAGTCCCAGGGAGAAGTATGCAAACTGCGGCCAAGGATATCGTTCCATGGCTATGGCCTGCCTAATAAAAAAAGGAAATTATGAAGAAGAAGGTGCAGATAAAGAAAGACGAGCATGAACGCAAGAGCAAAACAACATATGTTCAAGCGGCAAAAGCAGTCTAAACAAAAAGACTTACTAGAGAATCGAGAACGAAAACTCGACGAAGATACTGACCTGCATCTTATACGCACACGTGAGGAACCTAACTCAACCAGGAGTATTCGTAAATGAACTCAATCAAATGCTCGCTAAGAACGGCAAGAGTGAAATGTATTTCCCTGACAACCCTCCTTTAGGGGATGTACTGCAACTGCAGCTGAATCCCAAACAGAAAACGCTACGTAAAATAGGCCTACAACGGGCAATTCCACCGCAGATCCTAACCCACAGGAGCGTAGTCTGCCGACTACTGGACCCTTGGATAGGAAAACACTCTAAGGAAGAGATAAAAGAAGAAATATTAAAAAATCAACCGTGGGCCAAAGTATCCGAAATTATTAAGTTTAGGAACAAAAGAAACAATACTGAATACACTCACATTTCTAAGGTTGTTTTCTCCGATATAGCAATGGCTCAAAAGGCAAAGGAAAATAGATTACTGCTTTTTAATGCAAAGATCAGTGGGGAACAGATTGAGAGAGAAGAATTTACACAACTAAAGAATGCACAGAGCCGCAGGAAATATGTTCCAGGTGCAGTCAGCCAGGTCACCACTGGCAGACCTGCAGCAGTCCCAGGGAGAAGTATGCAAACTGCGGCCAAGGATATCGTTCCATGGCTATGGCCTGCCTAATATAAAAAGGAAATTATAAAGAAGAATGTGCAGATAAAGAAAGACGAGCATGAACGCAAGAGCAAAACAACATATGTTCAAGCGGCAAAAGCAGTCTAAACAAAAAGACTTACTTGAGAATCGAGAACGAAAACTCGACGAAGATACTGACCTGCATCTTATACGCACACGTGAGGAACCTAACTCAACCAGGAGTATTCGTGAATGAACTCAATCAAATGCTCGCTAAGAACGGCATGAGTGAAATGTATTTCCCTGACAACCCTCCTTTAAGGGATGTACTGCAACTGCAGCTGAATCCCAAACAGAAAACGCTACGTGAAATAGGCCTACAACGGGCAATTCCACCACAGATCCTAACCCACAGGAGCGTAGTCTGCCGACTACTGGACCCTTGGATAGGAAAACACTCTAAGGAAGAGATAAAAGAAGAAATATTAAAAAATCAACCGTGGGCCAAAGTATCCGAAATTATTAAGTTTAGGAACAAAAGGGACAATACTGAATACACTCACATTTCTAAGGTTGTCTTCTCCGATATAACAATGGCTCATATGGAAAAGGAAAATAGATTACTGCTTTTTAATGTAAAGATCAGTGGGGAACAGATTGAGAGAGAAGAATTTACACAACTATAGAATGCACAGAGCCGCAGGAAATATGTTCCAGGTGCAGTGAGCCAGGTCACCACTGGCAGACCTGCAGCAGTCCCAGGGAGAAGTATGCAAACTGCGGCCAAGGATATCGTTCCATGGCTATGGCCTGCCTAATAAAAAAAGGAAATTATAAAGAAGAAGGTGCAGATAAAGAAAGACGAGCATGAACGCGAGAGCAAAACAACATATGTTCAAGCGGAAAAAGCAGTCTAAACAAAAAGACTTACTTGAGAATCGAGAACGAAAACTCGACGAAGATACTGACCTGCATCTTATACGCACACGTGAGGAACCTAACTCAACCAGGAGTATTCGTAAATGAACTCAATCAAATGCTCGCTAAGAACGGCATGAGTGAAATGTATTTCCCTGACAACCCTCCTTTAGGGGATGTACTGCAACTGCAGCTGAATCCCAAACAGAAAACGCTACCCGAAATAGGCCTACAACGGAAAATTCCACCGCAGATCCTAACCCACAGGAGCGTAGTCTGCCGACTACTGGACCCTTGGATAGGAAAACACTCTAAGGAAGAGATAAAAGAAGAAATATTAAAAAATCAACCGTGGGCCAAAGTATCCGAAATTATTAATTTTAGGAACAAAAGAAACAATACTGAATACACTCACATTTCTAAGGTTGTCTTCTCCGATATAACAATGGCTCAAAAGGCAAAGGAAAATAGATTACTGCTTTTTAATGAAAAGATCAGTGGGGAACAGATTGAGAGAGAAGAATTTACACAACTAAAGAATGCACAGAGCCGCAGGAAATATGTTCCAGGTCCAGTGAGCCAGGTCACCACTGGCAGACCTGCAGCAGTTCCAGGGAGAAGTATGCAAACTGCGGCCAAGGATATCGTTCCATGGCTATGGCCTGCCTAATATAAAAAGGAAATTATAAAGAAGAAGGTGCAGATAAAGAAAGACGACCATGAACGCAAGAGCAAAACAACATATGTTCAAGCGGCAAAAGCAGTCTAAACAAAAAGACTTACTTGAGAATCGAGAACGAAAACTCGACGAAGATACTGACCTGCATCTTATACGCACACGTCATAAACCTAACTCAACCAGGAGTATTCGTGAATGAAATCAATCAAATGCTCGCTAAGAACGGCATGAGTGAAATGTATTTCCCTGACAACCCTCCTTTAGGGGATGTACTGCAACTGCAGCTGAATCCCAAACAGAAAACGCCACGTGAAATAGGCCTACAACGGGCAATTCCACGGCAGATCCTAACCCACAGGAGCCTAGTCTGCCGACTACTGGACCCTTGGATAGGAAAACACTCTAAGGAAGAGATAAAAGAAGAAATATTAAAAAATCAACCGTGGGCTAAAGTATCCGAAATTATTAAGTTTAGGAACAAAAGGGACAATACTGAATACACTCACATTTCTAAGGTTGTCTTCTCCGATATAACAATGGCTCATAGGGGAAAGGAAAATAGATTACTGCTTTTTAATGCAAAGATCAGTGGGGAACAGATTGAGAGAGAAGAATTTACACAACTATAGAATGCACAGAGCCGCAGGAAATATGTTCCAGGTGCAGTGAGCCAGGTCACCACTGGCAGACCTGCAGCAGTCCCAGGGAGAAGTATGCAAACTGCGGCCAAGGATATCGTTCCATGGCTATGGCCTGCCTAATAAAAAAAGGAAATTATAAAGAAGAAGGTGCAGATAAAGAAAGACGAGCATGAACGCAAGAGCAAAACAACATATGTTCAAGCGGCAAAAGCAGTCTAAACAAAAAGACTTACTTGAGAATCGAGAACGAAAACTCGACGAAGATACTGACCTGCATCTTATACGCACACGTCATAAACCTAACTCAACCAGGAGTATTCGTGAATGAACTCAATCAAATGCTCGCTAAGAACGGCATGAGTGAAATGTATTTCCCTGACAACCCTCCTTTAGGGGATGTACTGCAACTGCAGCTGAATCCCAAACATAAAACGCGACGTGAAATAGGCCTACAACGGGCAATTCCACCGCAGATCCTAACCTACAGGAACGTAGTCTGGCGACTACTGGACCCTTGGATAGGAAAACACTCTAAGGAAGAGATAAAAGAAGAAATATTAAAAAATCAACCGTGGGCCAAAGTATCCGAAATTATTAAGTTTAGGAACAAAAGGGACAATACTGAATACACTCACATTTCTAAGGTTGTCTTCTCCGATATAACAATGGCTCATAGGGGAAAGGAAAATAGATTACTGCTTTTTAATGCAAAGATCAGTGGGGAACAGATTGAGAGAGAAGAATTTACACAACTATAGAATGCACAGAGCCGCAGGAAATATGTTCCAGGTGCAGTGAGCCAGGTCACCACTGGCAGACCTGCAGCAGTCCCAGGGAGAAGTATGCAAACTGCGGCCAAGGATATCGTTCCATGGCTATGGCCTGCCTAATAAAAAAAGGAAATTATAAAGAAGAAGGTGCAGATAAAGAAAGACGAGCATGAACGCAAGAGCAAAACAACATATGTTCAAGCGGCAAAAGCAGTCTAAACAAAAAGACTTACTTGAGATTTGAGAACGAAAACTCGACGAAGATACTGACCTGCATCTTATACGCACACGTGAGGAACCTAACTCAACCAGGAGTATTCGTAAATGAACTCAATCAAATGCTCGCTAAGAACGGCATGAGTGAAATGTATTTCCCTGACAACCCTCCTTTAGGGGATGTACTGCAACTGCAGCTGAATCCCAAACAGAAAACGCTACGTGAAATAGGCCTACAACGGGCAATTCCACCGCAGATCCTAACCCACAGGAGCGTAGTCTGCCGACTACTGGACCCTTGGATAGGAAAATACTCTAAGGAAGAGATAAAAGAAGAAATATTAAAAAATCAACCGTAGGCCAAAGTATCCAAAATTATTAAGTTTAGGAACAAAAGAAACAATACTGAATACACTCACATTTCTATGGTTGTCTTCTCCGATATAACAATGGCTCATAGGGGAAAGGAAAATAGATTACTGCTTTTTAATGCAAAGATCAGTGGGGAACAGATTGAGAGAGAAGAATTTACACAACTACAGAATGCACAGAGCCGCAGGAAATATGTTCGAGGTGCATTGAGCCAGGTCACCACTGGCAGACCTGCAGCAGTCCCAGGGAGAAGTATGCAAACTGCGGCCAAGGATATCGTTCCATTGCTATGGCCTGCCTAATATAAAAAGGAAATTATAAAGAAGAAGGTGCAGATAAAGAAAGACGAGCATGAACGCAAGAGCAAAACAACATATGTTCAAGCGGCAAAAGCAGTCTAAACAAAAAGACTTACTTGAGAATCGAGAACGAAAACTCGACGAAGATACTGACCTGCATCTTATACGCACAAGTCAGAAACCTAACTCAACCAGGAGTATTCGTGAATGAACTCAATCAAATGCTCGCTAAGAACGGCATGAGTGAAATGTATTTCCCTGATAACCCTCCTTTAGGGGATGTACTGCAACTGCAGCTGAATCCTAAACAGAAATCGCTACGTGAAATAGGCCTACAACGGGCAATTCCACCACAGATCCTAACCCACAGGAGCGTAGTCTGCCGACTACTGGACCCTTGGATAGGAAAACACTCTAAGGAAGAGATAAAAGAAGAAATATTAAAAAATCAACCGTGGGCCAAAGTATCCGAAATTATTAAGTTTAGGAACAAAAGGGACAATACTGAATACACTCACATTTCTAAGGTTGTCTTCTCCGATATAACATTGGCTCAAAAGGCAAAGGAAAATAGATTACTGCTTTTTAATGCAAAGATCAGTGGGGAACAGATTGAGAGAGAAGAATTTACACAACTAAAGAATGCACAGAGCCGCAGGAAATATGTTCCAGGTGCATTGAGCCAGGTCACCACTGGCAGACCTGCAGCAGTCCCAGGGAGAAGTATGCAAACTGCGGCCAAGGATATCGTTCCATGGCTATGGCCTGCCTAATAAAAAAAGGAAATTATAAAGAAGAAGGTGCAGATAAAGAAAGACGAGCATGAACGCAAGAGCAAAACAACATATGTTCAAGCGGCAAAAGCAGTCTAAACAAAAAGACTTACTTGAGAATCGAGAACGAAAACTCGACGAAGATACTGACCTGCATCTTATACGCACAGGTCAGAAGCCTAACTCAACCAGGAGTATTCGTGAATGAACTCAATCAAATGCTCGCTAAGAACGGCATGAGTGAAATGTATTTCCCTGACAACCCTCTTTTAGGGGATGTACTGCAACTGCAGCTGAATCCCAAACATAAAACGCGACGTGAAATAGGCCTACAACGGGCAATTCCACCGCAGATTCTAACCCACAGGAACGTAGTCTGCCGACTACTGGACCCTTGGATAGGAAAACACTCTAAGGAAGAGATAAAAGAAGAAATATTAAAAAATCAACCGTGGGCCAAAGTATCCGAAATTATTAAGTTTAGGAACAAAAGGGACTATACTGAATACACTCACATTTCTAAGGTTGTCTTCTCCGATATAACAATGGCTCATAGGGGAAAGGAAAATAGATTACTGCTTTTTAATGCAAAGATCAGTGGGGAACAGATTGAGAAAGAAGAATTTACACAACTATAGAATGCACAGAGCCGCAGGAAATATGTTCCAGGTGCAGTGAGCCAGGTCACCACTGGCAGACCTGCATCAGTCCCAGGGAGAAGTATGCAAACTGCGGCCAAGGATATCGTTCCATGGCTATGGCCTGCCTAATAAAAAAAGGAAATTATAAAGAAGAAGGTGCAGATAAAGAAAGACGAGCATGAACGCAAGAGCAAAACAACATATGTTCAAGCGGCAAAAGCAGTCTAAACAAAAAGACTTACTTGAGAATCGAGAACGAAAACTCGACGAAGATACTGACCTGCATCTTATACGCACACGTCAGGAACCTAACTCAACCAGGAGTATTCGTGAATGAACTCAATCAAATGCTCGCTAAGAACGGCATGAGTGAAATGTATTTCCCTGACAACCCTCCTTTAGGGGATGTACTGCAACTGCAGCTGAATCCCAAACATAAAACGCGACGTGAAATAGGCCTCAACAGGCAATTGCACCGCAGATCCTAACCCACAGGAGCGTAGTCTGCCGACCACTACCCCCTTGGATAGGAAAACACTCTAAGGAAGAGATAAAAGAAGAAATATTAAAAAATCAACCGTGGGCCAAAGTATCCGAAATTATTAAGTTTAGGAACAAAAGGGACAATACTGAATACACTCATATTTCTAAGGTTGTCTTCTCCGATATAACAAAGGCTCAAAAGGCAAAGGAAAATAGATTACTGCTTTTTAATGCAAAGATCAGTGGGGAACAGATTGAGAGAGAAGAATTTACACAACTAAAGAATGCACAGAGCCGCAGGAAATATGTTCCAGGTGCAGTGAGCCAGGTCACCACTGGCAGACCTGCAGCAGTCCCAGGGAGAAGTATGCAAACTGCGGCCAAGGATATCGTTCCATGGCTATGGCCTGCCTGATATAAAAAGGAAATTATAAAGAAGAAGGTGCAGATAAAGAAAGACGACCATGAACGCAAGAGCAAAACAACATATGTTCAAGCAGCAAAAGCAGTCTAAGCAAAAAGACTTACTTGAGAATCGAGAACGAAAACTCGACGAAGATACTGACCTGCATCTTATACGCACACGTCAGAAACCTAACTCAACCAGGAGTATTCGTGAATGAACTCAATCAAATGCTCGCTAAGAACGGCATGAGTGAAATGTATTTCCCTGACAACCCTCCTTTAGGGGATGTACTGCAACTGCAGCTGAATCCCAAACAGAAAACGCTACGTGAAATAGGCCTACAACGGGCAATTTCACCGCAGATCCTAACCCACAGGAGCGTAGTCTGCCGACTACTGGACCCTTGGATAGGAAAACACTCTAAGGAAGAGATAAAAGAAGAAATATTAAAAAATCAACCGTGGGCCATAGTATCCGAAATTATTAAGTTTAGGAACAAAAGAAACAATACTGAATACACTCACATTTCTAAGGTTGTCTTCTCCGATATAACAATGGCTCAAAAGGCAAAGGAAAATAGATTACTGCTTTTTAATGCAAAGATCAGTGGGGAACAGATTGAGAGAGAAGAATTTACACAACTAAAGAATGCACAGAGCCGCAGGAAATATGTTCCAGGTGCAGTGAGCCAGGTCACCACTGGCAGACCTGCAGCAGTCCCAGGGAGAAGTATGCAAACTGCGGCCAAGGATATCGTTCCATGGCTATGGCCTGCCTAATATAAAAAGGAAATTATAAAGAAGAAGGTGCAGATAAAGAAAGACGAGCATGAACGCAAGAGCAAAACAACATATGTTCAAGCGGCAAAAGCAGTCTAAACAAAAAGACTTACTTGAGAATCGAGAACGAAAACTCGACGAAGATACTGACCTGCATCTTATACGCACACGTCAGAAACCTAACTCAACCAGGAGTATTCGTGAATGAACTCAATCAAATGCTCGCTAAGAACGGCATGAGTGAAATGTATTTCCCTGACAACCCTCCTTTAGGGGATGTACTGCAACTGCAGCTGAATCCCAAACATAAAACGCGACGTGAAATAGGCCTACAACGGGCAATTCCACCGCAGATCCTAACCCACAGGAGCGTAGTCTGCCGACTACTGGACCCTTGGATAGGAAAACACTCTAAGGAAGAGATAAAAGAAGAAATATTAAAAAATCAACCGTGGGCCAAAGTATCCGAAATTATTAAGTTTAGGAACAAAAGGGACAATACTGAATACACTCACATTTCTAAGGTTGTCTTCTCCGATATAACAATGGCTCAAAAGGCAAAGGAAAATAGATTATTGCTTTTTAATGCAAATATCAGTGGGGAACAGATTGAGAGAGAAGAATTTACACAACTAAAGAATGCACAGAGCCGCAGGAAATATGTTCCAGGTGCAGTGAGCCAGGTCACCACTGGCAGACCTGCAGCAGTCCCAGGGAGAAGTATGCAAACTGCGGCCAAGGATATCGTTCCATGGCTATGGCCTGCCTAATATAAAAAGGAAATTATAAAGAAGAAGGTGCAGATAAAGAAAGACGAGCATGAACGCAAGAGCAAAACAACATATGTTCAAGCGGCAAAAGCAGTCTAAACAAAAAGACTTACTTGAGAATCGAGAACGAAAACTCGACGAAGATACTGACCTGCATCTTATACGCACACGTGAGGAACCTAACTCAACCAGGAGTATTAGTGAATGAACTCAATCAAATGCTCGCTAAGAACGGCATGAGTGA
Source organism: Ceratothoa steindachneri (assembly GCA_963969495.1). Classification (NCBI taxonomy): domain Eukaryota; kingdom Metazoa; phylum Arthropoda; class Malacostraca; order Isopoda; family Cymothoidae; genus Ceratothoa; species Ceratothoa steindachneri. Next base: position 49,774,686 of record OZ018320.1, read on the forward strand.
AATGTATTTTCCTGACAACCCTCCTTTAGGGGAGGTACTGCAACTGCAGCTGAATCCCAAACAGATGCCAGGAAAAAGCCAAGAGAAGAGAAAAGAAGACGAAAATAGACGCCCCGACCCAAGGATTGAGGCCAAAAAACAAAGAGAGGCCGCCGCAAAAGCAGCACACTCGATCAACCCAAAGGACAAGGAGCAGCTAGAAACAGAATCCTCTGAAACCACAAACAACACAGACACCTCGGACTCAGAACGCAAAAAAGGAAGTACGCCGCAAAAAAAGGTAAAAAAGAAGCTAAGAAGAAGGTAGATGCAGACCAAATTAACCTTTACATCTACGCGAGCGAACAATTCCCCTCCTCGAAGGACTGGGACGCAAACAAAATTTGCGTGGGACTAAAGAAGAAGTATTATAAATGGGACTTCGACGCTCAATGCGAGGAAGAATCGGTTGAGGAGGCCATATAACCAGAACGTCGCCCTCTACCAGGAAACATTTCCTAAACTCTCCCCAGCAAAGTTATAAAAAAAGAGGAACGGGAAATGCAAGTCGACAGCCCGTAAACACTAAGACACCCCCTAAGCCAGAACAGAGAATGGAAAACCAGAACAACAGGTTAAGGATCTTGACACTCAACGTGAATGGATGGGAGAGGAAAGCCACGGCATACAGAAACATATTCCGTGTGCTTGATCCCGACATCATATTAATCACGGAGCATGGTATCGATACGACTAGTAAGCAGTTAAAGATACCAGGCTACAGAGTGGTCTCGAAAAAACATTCCCAGGAGAGGCACGACGGGGCTGCCGTTGCCGTCAGAAGGAATCTCTCGTCCAGACACCCTCCGGATATGGACAAGTCCTTCGTGGTGGTAGAGCTGCACACTCTAGTGGGCAAGCTCATAATCGCGGCGGCATAACAACCCCTTCGACGAAGGTACCTTCCTCTCACAAACTTCTACATCCTGTTTGGCCAGTGCAGAATGGTATTCCTTGGGGGTGACCTCAATGCCAGATGCCGAACGGCTGGCTATCGTAACACGGATGAAAGAGGCCATAACTTGGAAATGATTATGCGAAGGAAAAACATCCAGCGGATAGGTCCGGATTTTCCGGCCTATATCACTGTTCGGTCAGCAACAATGCCCGGCATAATCATGACAAGCGATGGCTTTCCCTTCAATTACAGTAGTGAGCCAGGCCCAACAGTCCCCAGCGACCACATAGCGATCTTGACGCCCATTTCTCTTGCGCCAATCCAGCTTCGAATCTCTCTCCGCAAAAGCTAAGCTTCGGCCAACTGGGAACGCTACAATGAAATCCTAGATAGATTTTAACCCGTGGACCTAAACGGAGTTAGGCTAAAGAAGATCGACGAGGAGCTGGAGAAGATAACTGCCCACATCATCGAGGCGGATCACGAGAGTGTACCGATGAAGAGGTACAAAACTCTCCCACAACCCAGATGGACCGAGAAAATGAGACATCGCTAGAGTAGACAGATAGGTGTATGAAGAAATTAGGGGAGACGGTATAAATCGGTAAAGGAGCTCGCTGCTACGATGCCTGAGTGAAGATCTAAAGCAGGCTATTAACCAGCAACATGCTGAGATCTGGGACAGCCTGATTGAAAAAGTAGACAGCGAGGTCAGACTTGATGTGTTCTGGCGACTGGTGAACAAGTTAAAAGGTCTTACAAGTAGAGAAAAGCCGGATTAAGAAGGGCGATGACTACTTGGAAAACTGGGCGGTTTTGAAAGAGAGATTCCGCACATTCTGGAATGATGTCTTCAGGATAACACCAGAAGACAATGCAGAATTTTACCAGGAATTCGAGGGCCAACTGATTGAAGATCTTAATCAGATTGTGCATCGCACGCTCCTACATGCCTATGTCGATGAAGGGAGGGTTTTGGCAGGCCATGGCCAACCAACTACACCAGAAGAGATCATGACAGTCATAAAAACTTTTAAACAAAAGGCACCAGGCTGGACGGGCAACACCAAAAATAACTTGGTGCATGCCCCTCGGCAGATCATTCAGGGAATTGCGAACATCTACAATGCTCCCCTTAATACAGGCTACTTTCCCGACGGTTTCAAGATGTCTAAAATCATCTTTATACCTAAAGGGAGAAAGCCCGATCAACTGGTGGACTACAGGCCAATATCCCTCCTGGCAAAGTCTACGAAAAGCTTCTAGCCAACATGTTACAAGACCAAATGGCCGAGCTGGAAGCTCACAGCCCTCAGCAACACGGGTTTCGCAAGAGAAGAGGGACTGACACAGCCCTTGCTCTTCTCATTGAAAAGTTTGCCCGCTGTAAAGCTGAGAGGAAATACGTAGACGTGGTGATGCGAGATGTACAAAAGGCCTTCGATAAGGTTTGGCTAAGAGGTCTTCAATATAATATCTTAGGCCTCCAGCTGAATACAATCCTGGAAATGGTCCTCTGTGACTACATCATGCACAGAAAAGCCAAAATTTCGATCGAGGGCTAAAGAGGACCCGAGTTCGCACTCGAGGCGGGTGTTCCACAAGGTGGCTGTCTGAGTCCGCTGCTGTACCTTGTGTACACACTGGACTTACCTGATCCAGTAGGGGACATGATGTACCTGCAGTTTGCAGACGACATCACACAAGTCATCCCTAGCTACTACAAACATGCTGGATATCAAGCAAGGCAAACAAGCATCGAAATCGATAACATCAATCGATACGAACGAAAGGTGAAAATCAAGACGAACCACCGAAAGTTCAAGATCCTTCCAATAAACCGCCATAAAACGTGTGGATGTCTTAGTGGACGGCGAAGTATACCCGTACGGAAATGAAGGCAAAGTCCTAGGTCTGCACTTAACATCCAAAGGATACAAAGTGCATATTAACAACAGAATCTCTCTAGCCAAAATACAGCTCGGAAAACTGTATAGATTTAAAAGCATCAGCTCCAAAAAATTTAAGAAACTATACACTTCTCTGGTACGCTCAACCTTAGCATACCTGGCAGTGGTCATGCAGGCTTCGAGTTCTACATCTCTCAGACAAATGCAGAGAGTGTAGACTAGGGAGAAAGACCTGGGACAAAATTGAAAATAAGATACTCCCAAACTTGAACCTCTACCTAGACATTCCGAGAGCAGAGCAGTTAAGGGACGTGCCACCAGGCAAGCCCTATTCCCGAGCGGAAGAAACTGCTCTCGAGAAAACCAAATTGGAATATATACATAAACAAGAATAACAGAACCATCTAATTAAAATTGAAGAAAAAGAGGCGAAGTGCCACAACTTAAGCAAACAAAATAAAAAGGAAATGATAACCTATAGCACCGGTAAAATAGAATTATAAATTTTTATTTCAAAAACAAAGAAAATTATAAATAGCAATCAGAAAACTTGAAAGGCTTGAATGCCGCGATGGAGGAAAGATAAAAACCTATTTATTTAATTAATTAAAAAAAACGAAAGTGTATATAATTATATATATACGAGTATATATATATATATATATATATATATATATATATATATATATATATATATATATATATATATATATATATATATACATATATATATATATATATATATATATATATATATATATATATATATATATATATATATATATATATATATATATATATATATATACATGAAAGAGAAATTGGACGCGAATGAGCAATGAGACAAGAAACAGGAGGTTTTTTAGAGGTAAGAGAAAGGGACATTAGAAGAAGACTAGAATTAAAGAGAGCAGAGGGCGGCACAAGGAAGGCAATCCTTTACCGACAAGACAGAGATAACGCCAGGGGAAAAAAGTTTGAAATTCCTGGCCGGGAATGTCCCTTTCTCTTACCTCTAAAAAACTATGTACTATATTGTAATATAATCTACAATGCAAGGTTTCTGCATCTTTGTTTCTGTCTTCAAAATTGTTTTGAAAGGCAGAAAATAAATATGGCGAAAGCCCTGTGGTGGTTGTTATCACCCGCAGAACTTGCATTTGCTCCTTCTTCTATATAAATATATATATATATATATATATATATATATATATATATATATATATATATATATATATATATATATATATATATATATATGTAAAAAAAAACCCAACTTAAACTAAGCTAAACTAACAGAAAATAACAAATGGGAGGAAGAGAAGTAAATATATTATCTGCATAGTAGTAAATTATATTTTTGTACTCCGTTTATATTACCTCAGAACCTTTCAAGAAAGCTAAGCATTGGCCATCCTAACAGCACTCTGAAACTTAATTGCACTCAGATTTGAATTTATAATTTTACTCACACTTATAACGGACTAAATCATTTATAGACCGTTCTTCGTTGGGCTGAGGAATTTTTAAAAGGGTTGGGGTCTAACATCAACCAAGAACACACTCCATATACTTTTCAGCTAACAAAGCCATCTTCCTCTCCTGGGCGTCTGCTCTAGCAGCTCCCGTTTCTCTTTCTCTCAGAGGCATACGACAATTACGGTTAGTGAATTCTAAATAGGCTCGGCGGGCAACTTTCTTCAATGGAATTGAAGCGGGCTGTGGCCTAACTGGAAATAAGTGTGGATGTTTTTTTTTACCTTATCCTTTGACTGTTTGCTTTCAATGGACAATTTGGGGTGGGCCCAACTCTCTCATAGGGTACAGTTAAAAGAATGAGTATATTAATGCTGGCCACTGACAAAGGTAATATTGAGAAAAAATGAAATCTCAACAATAAAGACATTAACAACAGCCAAAGAAAATATATAACATTAAAAAAACGCTATCTACAACAACAACAGAAAAATGAAAAAGCAGCAACAAAGAGCCATGCCTACCTGCTCCGAGAGTAAGGATAGGGTAGCAATCACCAATAAAAACACCGAATAATTAAAAAGTATAAAAGTGGGCATCATGTCCCAAGTACTAATGAGACCAGAAATTGGAAAACAACGAGCAGACTGTAGCGAATCCCTTATTCCAAGTACTGAGCCAGGTACTGGGAGTGAAGCTCACACATATTAACACAAAGAGGACGCCACTAAAAGGTGGCGTATAATTGTAAATACCAAACAATCCTCACCGAATAATTCAGGAGAGCGCATAATTCAATGGAGCTGTGTTGCGAGAATGTTTTTTATTCAAATTTTAAAATCATATTTGAGTATAGGTCTAAAAGAGGATACGGGGCACGATGAAACACAAATTAAAATTCGATAGAAACGTCTCCAATGTTCTCTGCCATAAAGCTCGAACGGCTTTCTTGATCCTTGCCATCCATACAATGATGGGAAGATCAAAACGCTGAAAGGGTAGGTCAGTCTAATCCAACACCGTGGTGAAAATATCAGCGGATTCGTTAAAGCAACCCCAATGTCAACGAATTCAGGAGGAAGCACTATCCATAGCATTTCGATTCGCAGTAACCGTGACATAAAGAAAATTACAAACCAGGAAAAGGAGATATTACAAAGCTTTAAGGAAAATTAGTGTGTTTTGAATCATCAAGAATTACAAAAAATTCCCTGAGCCAAGCATGACACGCAATTGCCGTCCCAAGCAGTATATTACAACCAGCTCGGCCGTGAAGGCAGACAAAAGTGCCCGGAAGATATCTCTCCTTCTAACTTGAAGCATATATATATATATATATATATATATATATATATATATATATATATATATATATATATATATATATATATATATAAAGGGTGCTCCATTAAGATGGATCGAAGTTAGCAGTAAATAAAACAGTGTTATTAGTGAAAAATTATCGATTTCACTATTGGATCATGTTATTTGAGTCATGGCAATTATGTGTGCAAAATAATATCGCCTAAATGTCTGCCAAGGCTTCGATGGCACACCTCTACTCGATGGTCAAAATATTTTATGACGTCTCTGCATAGTTGCTCAACGATCTCACCAATATGTCTTATTATCTCATCCTTCAGCTGTTGAATTGTTGGTGGCTTGTTGGCATAGACCTTACTTTTGAGATGACCCCAAAGAAAGAAATCTAAAGGCGTTAAGTCACACGATCGTGGTAGCCAATTGACCTCTCTGTTTCAAGAGATGATGCGACCTGGAAACTTCTCATTCAATAAAGCCATTGTTGAATTGGCTGTGTGGCATGTGGCGCCGTCCTGTTGAAACCACAAATCTTCGACATCCATATAATTCAATTTCAGGCTATAAAAAGTTGGTTATCATGGTACGGTATCGCTCGCCTGTCACCGTAACAGAATTCCAGGCATCATTTTCGAAGAAATATGGCCCAATGATTCCACTAGCAAAAAATGCACATCAAACTGACCTTTTGTGAATGCAGTGGCTTTTCAACAATCTTCCCTGGATTTTTATCAGCCCAAATGCGACAATTCTGCTTATTAACGAATCCACCAAGATGAAAATGGGCTTCATCACTAAAGATGATTTTTTGCGAAAAATCATCATCGGCTTGCCTTTGCTCGTGCACCTAATTGACATATGTACGGCGCTTCAAATGGTCAGCAGTCTTTAGTTCTTGTGTCAATTGAATTTTGTAAGCGTGTAGAGATAAATCTTTTGTCAAAATTCGATGTAACGTTGTTGTGGAGAGGTTCAATTCCTGCGCGCGATGACGAATAGAGTTGTTTGGATCTTCGGCCATATCCTCGCGCACTGCAGCAATGTTTTCAGCTGAACGGCGTAAACGGGCACTCATTGGCGTTTGCATATCTGCCACCGACTCCGTTCGTTTTTTTTTAATTTACGAACAATTTTCCCAATTGCACTCTCGTTTGGTCGATTATGTTGACCAAATAATCGCGAAGTGCCCGAAATGCGTTTCTGCTTGAACGTCCATTTCGTAATAGGCTTCGATAACTTTAACACGTTGTTCGATTGTTAATTTTTCCATGGTTGAAATTGCCAAAGACTAAAGTTGTTAAATCTGAAAGAGAAAGAAAAAATCATTAGACGCTTAAACTTAACTCCCATTCAAATTCGGTTCAAGTTATTGGAACACCCGTTCTATATATATATATATATATATATATATATATATATATATATATATATATATATATATATATATATATATATATATATATATATATATATATATATATATATATAAATATATATATATTTATAATTATAATTCGTGTTGAACACTTAAACCTACTTTCTATATTTGTATATATCAATTTGTTCTCTACAACCAGAAGATGACCGTAAGGTCGAAACGTCGCACTATTCAATCTTAATAAATATTCTTTGATGTCGGATTTAAGTCTGCTCCTCACCCTTGGTTTCTTATTGAAACATATATATATATATATAATATATATATATATATATATATATATATATATATATATATATATATATATATATATATATATTGTTAAAGACCAGGTTGTATTTCGACTTTTCCAATTTTATTTTAGTACGTTCTAACTGTCGAATGCAGTTTTTTTATGAGACTGAAGATTGAAAATCAACTGAAAAAGATCCATTTTTTTGGTCCTATTTAAAATATTCTGATTTTTTTACAAATTTTGGCCGTGAGCTTGCATCTTTCTTCAGGCATCTTCAGACGGAAGTAAGTCTCTGTTATTTTTGAGGCGGCATTGATGAAAAGTTTCTATTCTCGTTTCCTCTTGTAGCGGCAAAGTAATTGTTTGATAAGCAGCAAGGAATGAATTTCTTCTTCGTACGTTGATGCCTTTTATAGGTCGGAGTCAGAGTACGGTTCGCTTTTCTTTTAGCAGAAAAGATGCGATACTCGCTCCGAGCTGCTTCGCTCTGTGTTTGGGTTCGGGCCCATCTCTCTACAGATCTTCTCACTTCGTCCGGAGATTCTACTGCAATTACATTGAAGAAATGAGTATATCGGGCCTATTGTGAAAAAGCTTTGGGGGTCTTTCGCGAGGTAAAGACACACTCGGGAATGGCCATAGACTGCCTGGAGGCAAAATTCCGGGAGCTGTTGGCGCAGGAAGCAACAAAGGCCCTTCTGCTATCGATGACTTATTTAAGGACGGCTGCCGCTAAATTATTGGGTGATAGGGGGAGGGGCTTTAGGGTTTTAATATTTCCGTACTTTCGAAACCCCAGACAGGGGTAAGTGTAGCGGAGCTTCCTTTTTGCTGCCCACCTTGTTCGATTAGACTTAAAAGACCAGGAGATGGCTTCACCACTACACTCAGGGGGTTTCCTATTGAGTGTCTAACGACAAAGAGGTGCACGACTGCTTTTTGAGTTTAACAAAGGGGTCGTTTGGGGTGCATATTTTACATAGGAATGGGCTCGAGGCTGTATTGCCACCAGCTCAACCAGAGTGGCGCTCGGAGAGATATAACCCACACAAAGATTTCAACGGGGCATTGGAGCTACTGCGCTCATAGCCTAGGAAGGACCAAAAACGTTGGTTTCTTTCTTAAATTGAGAGGCATAGGAGGTATTTTGTCTTGCAGACCGAGACCGAACCATTATTTGGCTTCTGTGAAGAAGATTCTCCAGACTGAAAGGCTAAGAATTCTTTCTCGAAAAACTACGAATCAAATTGAGCCTTGAAGCAGGGTGTAGCTCACCGCAATTCACATACTTAGCCATAAATGACCCAACTTTCTCCCGAAAGAGCTAGTGGTAGTTGGCTTAGATTTGGCGTTGATCTCATTTCACACGTCTGCAAGTTCAATATATATGGTCAAAGCAGTTGCAATGGTAGCGACTCAGCAACTTGCAGTTTAATCCAGCCTTAACATGTTAATGGACATGTTCTACCTTTAAGCATGCTGATTTTCTATTTGAAGTTATCATGCATTACTTACCATTATTTGATTTGAAGATACTGTAAGTTATGTGATGGAAACCTATGTGCTTGAATACTTTGGCCGCTACTCCATATTTGGGCCATCTAAAATATAAGAGACTACCAAGGAATGTTTAGTCATGCAGAATGGTATTACTTTCAAGAAATCCAGCAAGGAACGCGGAACTTATTGTACCGGAACAGAATTTAACGTGCTCATCGCGCAACCAAAGTTTACTAAGATAAATGTCAGTCGTTTCTTCGATTAAACCCTTCATAGAAAGCGTAAGAAACTTCTATGGGAAAACGTTGGTTCTCATATAAGTTATCGACAATAACCATACGATGTCTTTTAGTGTTCAAAAGAAAATAATGGCAAAGTAAAACAGGAAAATGTAGCGCCTCATTACAGACTCATAAATTTATCCATATTAAGAACGCCAATTTTCAGCTCTCCCAACAGTTCTGCTAGAACTCCTCGCATTAATGATTAAACTGCCCGTGTAACCTTATAAGAAAGGGTATTTACTCTCTAAGCCCTCGAAAACTACAAAATGACATTGCAACCGCCTTATTACAGAATGAAACTGTCTCGAGACCAACGAATGCTGGAAGGTACATCGAAAATAGATAATACTTCTTATCAGGTGGTGCCTGACTGCTACCGTAGGAAGGCAGATATGAAGACGAAAAGAATAAATGGAGACTTCACATAGTATATTCCAAATTGGCCAGCTCGGCCCCATTCCCGAAACTGGACGGTAGCGAATCCATTTTACCCTTGGAATTCCGACAATGGGATGCATCCAAAAATGGCTTCTAAAGGCAGACTTCTAAATAAGAACGGTAGGAAACGACTCTCCGCATCTCTTCCACAACCATTCCATTAAAGTAAAATATTATCCAAATCTACTTGATAGTAGCTGTTGAGGCTTCCACTGAAGAGAAGACCGTAAAATAAATTGTCTTGGCTACTCGGACATAGACCAACAAGAGCTCTTTGCCGCGAAACACATCGTTAACACTGTTGGCTTCGATTCCTTCATGCAAAGGTTTAGGTTCAACACTCGAAGCTTGCATTTCTCTTGCCTCGCATTCTTTGGCGGGTTGGCAACATTTGTATCGTGGTTATATCGTATTGTGTCGAGGAACTACCACATGTGCCCATTGCAGTTTCGTGCAGTGGAGAGAGAGCTGAGGCTCTCTTAGTGTTACCATCCCACCGTGGGGTAGACTACAAATTGACCAGGTTATCTGTTAATTGCCTCCCAAAGTGTACAAGGAATTGCTGCGGTAACATGCTATGCCCCATTTGCGAGCTTCCGAAACACAATCCGCAAGTCTTATGCATGATAACACCCCCTAACCACACGACCATGCCGGTAAAGACCTCCCTGAACTACGAGCACATCCCTATCATTATTAACTGACGTACACAGAGTACGGACCTGAATCGCATTAGAAATGATTAGAATCCAATCAGAGAGAGGTTTAAAGTAAGTAGTATATTTGAATTATTCATTGTATTATTATACATATGCAGATATTTAATCACCTTTATGTGGACCTATTTATTTTTTTATTTTGGAGCCGAGAGAATTTAGTTCCTGGTTTTGCCTTTACATCTACACATAATTTATACATGTAGGTTATTGTACAACCATTTTTGAAACCTCGGATTTTCTCTGGCAAAAGTTATGGAAGATGAAATATATGCGTTCATATCTTTTCGCACGCTACTATACACCACACGTCACTAAGCACTCACTCCACTTCTCATACTTCGCACAAAGACCAAAAAACCTACTTCATAAACACAGTTAAGTACTTGTAACCCCGTCGAGGAATGTGGTGACGTACCTGGGGTACACTCACTTTAGAGAAGAATGGTAGACAGGCTACAATGTAAGTAAATGTGAATATAAGTTTCATCAATTCCTTGTTTTTGTAGTTCTCTGAAAAATAAATCTGTCTCTACTGAATCAAAATCTTTTTTATAATCAATAAATACCATGTAGAGAGTAAAATCATCTTCATTCTGTCCAAGACGACACAATAATACGACCAAAGCATACTGAGAAGAAAAATTGAAATACCCGTTAGAGCCAGACATGCCGTGGTTCTTCTCCAACGAGAAAAATTTCTGTCAAGACCAGAAGATCAACTCTTTGAATAACAGGTGGCTCGTATCGCACCCAAGAAGGTGCCCAGCGTCATACAGATTAAATTTACATCGAAAATAATGGTCTTCGGTGTAGTCAGCAGTTAATGTGAGTCATGCCATTTCACTTCTTCCCTGAGAGCTTCAGGCTGGACACTACAGGATACATCGGTATTTTGAGCAGGATGGTGATTCCCTGGTTGACCGGGTAGCTGTAGGGAGGCCTTATGCATAGCCTAAAAACTTTGGAGTCTGCTAAACTTGAAACAGTCATCATGAGAACGAATACCGTCTCCACCCTGTATATTATATTATTGATATCGGGTATTGTAGCTGCATGTTTTAGTTTTTGTCAAGCCATGATAGTGATGCTCATTGCTTTGGACGCAATCTTTTGGATGCAGTGTAAGGGGTAGGTGTCGCCTTAAATGACCTCTGATAGGCTCTTTCGGCTTTTGTCATCCGTTTAATTATTTTATATTATTGATTCCCCCGACTCATTGAGTGTTCCAAATCTTATGCAGGAGGGAAGACCGTCAATTTAGATCGAAGCCTTTTTCAATTGTTTCTGTTGTTTTAAAAAGTGCGGGATGTTAACATCGTTTGGCTTTAAAAGCATATTATGTAAATATGAATGACACCATAAATGAAAACAGAAGCACTTGTGATTTTGACTCTGTCACTAATTGCATTACACGGGGCAGTTGAACACCTTGATTTCTAGAATGTTCTATGTTCGTAAAGAAATCGATTTGTCTCTCACCTTCTCCTGCGGATTAAGTTTCCTTACATGTTTTAATGCTATTACTGCATTTGAATGATATAGGTATATATATATATATATATATTCATCAGTAGATTGTGAAACATTTATTTAACATTGCCAAGTTTTAAAAGCTTGAATATTTTAAAATTTAGACTATAAATACATCAGACTATCTCATCATTTTTGGGTAGAAGTTAGTCAAGTAAAAAGAAATATTTGATGACAATTATATAATTTACAAAATTTAATTTCGGGTTTGGGCACCAACTTGTTAAGGCTGAGTACCTCATGTTAATTCAGCCTTGATAATTCTTAGGTGTTATTTCTTTTTAATATCAGGTAATGAATTGTTTTATTTAATTCCAGTTCATCTTTCTTTATTTTGTGGTGTCGAAAATTAGGATATATATTTATATATATATATATATATATATATATATATATATATATATATATATATATATATATATATATAAGCTTACTATTAACAAAAGGTACTGAGTAACATTTGGTTCAAAGAAGGCAATTAAGAATACAGAAATTAAAATAGATTATCATTTATCCAGTCAATAAAGTAGGAAACCTGGGTATAAACACCGGGATAGAGGGAAGATCCACACCCATAGCCCCAGGACACGATTCCTGCAAGATAATCATCACATTTCATGGGGCCTCCAGAATCCCCTTGGCACGAATCTTTACCCGAGACCCCTGCACAGATCATGGAGTCGGCGATGTCATCCACGTTGTAATCATCCCTACATTGATCATCTGGCACCACCGGAACATACACTTTCTGCAGTAAAGATGGCAGTTTACCACCGTAAGAAAGAGTTCCCCACCCAGAGACGATGCAGTCCCCCGTGCTTTCCTGCCCTCTTGGGGGAAGTTTGATTGGAGCTACAAATTTGTTGAATTTTAAAGGTGTGCCTCCTTTGAGTATTGCGATATCGTTGTACAGAGTGGAAAAAGAGAAATCTTTGTTGATTGCTATCTGTACCACCTTACTTGCTTGCTCCTTCCCACTTTCGATATTAAGATCCCACTCGCCAGCCACGACCTGCCAAAATAAGCTAATTAAACAAAGGCTTAGCAATTGGCTAAGTTTATTATACAATTGTTATTTTTTTCTTCTTCAAACTAAAGAAAATGAAAATTCTATGGGAAGCTAATATAGAATGTATATATGTCGCTAAATAGATAATGTGCCGGAAATAAGTGATAGGATTGCACATAGAAAACTTAAGACTACTAATGATACAGAAGCCACCTAAATATATAGTAAGGAGGAATATAAATTCGTCAGGAATAAGCATGGAATAAGCAAAGAAAAATGTATAAAACAAAAGGAAAAAATTATGGAACGTTATCAGAGCTACACTGAATTTAATAATTCTCCTGAAGAAACGATAACAATTTGCAATCATCTTCAGATAAGTCCTTTTGTGCGAAAGTGGAGAAATTCAAATCATTCCACATATCAATTTCATGTCATCAACTTAATATCGGTATTATCCTTTCAAATGTTCTCATCTTTTAAATTTGAACAATTCTAAGAAAATTAGGACTTAAAGAAAGAAGGACAACCTAAGCAAAACATTAATTGTGGGATACAATGAAATTGATATACTAAGCGCATACTATCACTGCGTACATTAGTTTTCTTTACTATTATAAAAAGACGATTGAATTTAAGGTGTAAGCAAGAGAACACACCTTTTCTCCACCACCCCCACTACAAACTCATTGAAAAATATCTCACCCGAAGGTCTTGAGGGTCTGAATAATCCTCGCCGTAAACGCAATGAGCAGCAGTTATGTAGTTGATTTCGTCGTGGATCGAAGCCCCGCAAAAGTGAAACATAACTCCATAACTAGTGTCCTGGAAGCTCAGTTGGTAGGGAAACTCACCAGGTTCTGCGACGGTTCCACCTACGATCTGTGGCGCTCCTCGACGGAAGAGCGGACGCCGGGCTGGAGACCCTTGGGATTAACAATTATAACTTTTACCAACAGTTTAAGATAGACGGATTTTAGAATATTGCCAACAAACCTTTGTGATTAATTTCATACCTCGACGTTTTCTTTTCGATTAGAGAAAATGGGATTTCAATGGGAGACTCAAATGAAGTCGATTTACACGCTACAGTTGTACCAAATCTTTACACAGAGGGTGCTTGGAAGGGATTTAACATGGGTTCATTTGGACGCGACGAAGAAACAAGCTGCTATACAACTGTTTCCTTTCAGCAATAAGAGTCTTTTTAGCATTTATAACCGACATCTACCATGGCAAATCGTTTCATGTTCATTCTACCCCCGTTTTACTTTCGTTAAATGTACTTTTTCCTTATTTATCTACAATCGGATAGATAACAAATCTGACAAAGATCTTTAAACCATCTTCCCCAAAATAAGTGAAATAAACTTGATTCTAACAGTTGCCACACAACCAACTAATCGCCAGCCTCACATCAGGCTGCCTTGTAACTTGATAACATCTCCTGGTGCCCTCAACTGAGTGCTTTCATGAAATTATCTCACTATGCGCTCTCAATTGAAATAATGTTGACTTATGTATTCGCCTTATACGAGAGCCTTAGTGTTACACCCGATACTTAGCTTACCCCCAATCCCAGTGTGGACGGGCACACGTTCGTGCAAATGACCTCGTGCAATTCGTTCATCGGTCATGTCGTTCATCTGAATTCTTAATACTAGAGTTCAAATTGCATTATTTTTGGTAAATCTTAGTTCAGTGGTAACGCCTGCACTTGTCATACAAAAGGTCATTGATTCGTACCCCAACGAAGGCTGTTAAACATTTATCTTAAGGGAGGCGCACTATTATGACTTCTTCAACTCATGATGAATAAATGTGATTTAATATTCCTGATCTTCAATAGATTAGAAAATCAGTCGTCTTTTCCCGCTTCCCTAGTTAAAGAATTGACCGCTATTTGAGACTATTAGCACTAAACCTTATTAAGAATTCGTGGTCATTACCATCATATACATCACACTCAGCATTCTTATACCGCATCGACGCCACAATACATATTGATAAATCTCCTTGGAGATGCGGGTTTGATATTCGGATTCTCTAAACATGACACTCTTACTCGCCTCTTCGCGAACACCCTTCCTCACAAATTAAAGATGCTGTTAGATTGGGTTTATTCGATACAGTAATTTACTTGCCGTGTGAAAGCTACTCTGCTATATTAACCTCAAACCATCACTGCGCACATTGCAGTTTTCCTTACTACCACTAATTCAACTAGATTTCTCATCTATGTATCAGTTTAATTTTTGAAAATCATTTTGCCTTGATCAATATTATATCGTTGTTAATTAAAGTGTTAGGGGGGAGGGGGGTATGAGGGATTAAGGGAGTGAAAGTAAATGCCAAAATTATTAGGATGATAGTGTATGATTCTGAAGATGGAGCAACGTGTAATATACGATTCCATGCGATAATTGTAGAAAGAGTTAGTTGTTTAAAGTATCTAGGGTGGATTCAAATGATAATGGTATGGGTGCGAAAGATGGTAGGAAATACTGAAGGGCGATTAGACCTTCAGTGAATGTTAAGGGTTTGAGTGATGAATAATTCAGATAGGTGTATCCGTGCATGAGAATAGAGAAGTATCCACCTTCTCAAAAGGAAGCAATATTATGCTATGGAAGGAGTCATTTGTGTGGGATGCAAAGTGTGAGGAGGGTAGATATAGAGAATAATGACTAATTTTTAACTATGTACACACATATAGTGTGAGTAGAGTTGTAAAGATGATTGTAGGTGGGAAGTTTTTTGGGGTGTATGGATATAAAACAAGAATGGATGAGAGTAGAGTGATGAAGAGAATGTGAGAGTGTGTTAAGGTCTGTGAAATCAATCAGGAATAATAATTGATTGATTTCTTGAGTGCATTTGAAAGAAAGGAGGAAAACAGAGGGACATGTGAATGATGTTGTGTATGGCAGATAAGCCAGGAGGGGAGTGATTTTTGAGGGGTGTAAATAAGTCCTTCTGCCCTCGCTGGACAAGAAGTTACAGCAGATGGGGCCCTAACGCTATAAAGGACCAATGGCCCCTTAAAGGGTGGATAACTTTAGCATTACATATCACCTAAAGGATAGGAGTTAAAGCAGAATTACTCAAACGGTGTGACCTGGCGCCCTGGTGCGCCCTAGAAGGTAGCCAGGTGCGCCCTAAGATAAAGAAGATAATATGTTCAAATTTTAAATTTTTTTAGAGTTTTCATATATTTTAGAGACGCCAATTATGTAGTTAAAACAAGTGAATTACCCATACAATGGATAGATTTTTAAGTATGAAACATACCAGCGAAATATTTGAATCTAATAATGAAACTATTTCAAGTGACATAAATGGTCCATTAAAGAAAAATAAGAGTAGACCTAATCGGAAAGAGGTCAAGAGTTATTTAAGTTATGGCTTGACATGGGCTGGAGATGAAAATCAGCCCGAGCCATTGTGTTTGGTTTGTGGATGCAAAATGTAAAACGAGTCAATGCTTCCTAGTAAATTAAGTAAGCATTTTCAAACAGCACAAGGAAAAAGGTAAGTTATTATAAAAGATTAGTTGAGCAACTAACAGAGCAAGCAGTTGCTTTCAAAAGTAGAGCAACGGTATCTGAGAAACTCAAATTGCTTCTTAGGAAATATGGGAAATGATAGCCATAAAAATTCAGTCACAGACCCGCTGAATCTTGTATTTTGCCCGCTTGCAAAAATATGCTTAAGACTATTTTAAGAGACGATGCAGAGAAGCAAATAGGTAAAATTACATTTTCCAATGCTACTGTTCATAAGCATATTCCGGAAATGTTCAACGATATTGAGAAAATGTTTATTGTAATAAACGTCAGGATTCATAGTTGATGAATCAACCGACTTAACCAACAAAGCGCAACTACTCGCCTTTATTTACTCGTACTTTATTGATGGAGATAAACTAGCAAATCAGTATCTTTTGTACTGATGGAGCTCCATCAATTTGTGGGTCCTATAAAATGTCTTGCGTCTTTTGTAAAGCAACACCATCTCAACATTATTATAATCCACTCTTTCTTACATAGAGAGGTCCTGATGGCAAAAAGATTGGTGACAAAATTGAAAGAAGTTTTTTATCAAGTTGTCGAAACGGTAAATTTTATTAAGACTAGACTGGTAAAAGTTCTTAAATGTATTTGAGCTAATTTGTGAAAACATGGATTCACAACACACGCTCTTTCTTTTGCATACAAAACTCAGATGGTTAGCAAGAGGTAAGGTACTCCACCGTGTGCTTGAACTTCGTCGCTATTGGCATTTTTTGAGAAAGTCAAGAACAATAAATTTTGTGGACTTCTAAAATGTGAGTTTTGGACTTCAAAATTGAGATATCTGAACGATATGTTTCAGCACTTGAATTGTCTGAACGTGTCCATGCAAAATAGAAATGAAAATCTTCTTCCATCTACCTCCAAAATTAAAGCATTCAAGAAAAATCTATCAGTTTGGGAAAGAAAAGCTAGTTGAAGTTGTTCGGAAATGTTTCCTTTGGTTAGAGAAGGCGATTCAGACGATTTAATTACTTTATAATGGATCATTTAGCAATTGTGGAAGGTAAACTGGATTATTACTTGCCATCAATAAACACTCAGAAATACGATTGGATTCGTAACCATTTCATTGACATTTCAACTGATGACATTGGCTTTTTGTTGATCAAAAAGGAAAAGCTGGTTACCATATCTACTGATCGCGGCTTAAAGATCAAGCATAAGAGGTGCCCATCGATCGCTTTTGGATTTGAATCAAAGAAGAATATCTTTCAATAGCAAGGAAAGCTTTGGCTGTATTAGTACAGTGTTCCACATCGTATCTCTCTTAGAAGGATTTTCTGTACTAACATTAAATCTAAAAATGTATCAAATATTAAAGGAATTGATAAGGAGTTGAGAGTATGTTTATGCCAAACATTCACAAAAGTGCCAAATCTCATATTCGCATGTTTCACATTAGGATACTTAAATGTAAAAAAATGTAATGTCTAAAAAATAGATGGTTATTTCAGGATACTTCTTTATCATTTTCTTATTTTCAAATTTTATGACTAATTTTTTCCATATTAATAAAATTGATGCGCCTAAAGTTTGGGTGATGTCACGGGTGCGCTGTGATGCAAAAAGAGTTTGAGGAACACTCATTTAGAGGTAAATTTGAAAAATAGCGTTGATGCCTTAAAATAACACAAATTACTTAAATCGCTTGAAACGGGTGTAATAAGTTTTGTTATTTTGATCATCATTTCAAGGCAAGGCTAAAATATTAAATTACTCATTTAGATATTCAAAATTGGAGATTTTCGGGTCTGAAATGGGACCATCAACAAAGCTTCCAACTTTTGATTTTTGTATTTTCCCTCCAATATTAATTCTAATGATATATTTCATGAGATTAAACTATATACGGTAATACCAGTCTACCATTCAATATACTTACCGAAAGCTCCGACAAAGAGAAGAGATAGCAGCAATGCCTTCATAATGAACAATAAGATAATGATATAATGAAACGATCATTTTGTATCTCTATATATATGTGGCAGGGCAAGCCGCCATCTTGGAACGCCCCCATTGACATATCCGGAAATTCTCACCATTGTTTGTTTCGTTTGGGAATTACCGTCATAGATTCCCACCATCAGATCCATATCTCGGTGGACTTTGATACAAATAAAAATATTCCACCACCTATTTTCATTATTTTTTCAACCCTCTTTGATGCATAAACATATATTTTGAAAATCTTTTTATTACATAAACGAATTTAAAATTACACTATGTACCGGACCGTGAATATATTTCAAATATTTCCTAAATATCCATGTGTATCTTTACGCATGCCTCATAATGAGGTAAACAAAACAATTGTAGAAATTTTAATGATTCTGTACTGAAAGACATTCATTTTAGGTTATTTTGCTTAATAAAAAGAGATAAAAAGGGATAGAAGTAATTTTTCGCCGATGTATATGATGGGACACAAGACCGAGAGACAAGTCGAGTTCTGTGTTTGATTAACGTAGTTTTGGCGTGAGGAAGAATGTAAAAGAGGATGTCACTTAGAGTGATCTGAGGTAGTAGCGGAATGTAAGTGGAATGAATGGAAATAGACTTGATAGGAAAATAAAGGGATGTCCAAATGGTTGAAAGACCCCATAAAGGTTATTTTTTTATGTGGGTTGTTAGAGAGAGAAGGAGCTGATTGGGGCAAAAATTATGATATGGTGTATGAAGTAAAATTGAAATTAATGGTGTGTTCTTGGGACTTTATACCGGGAATAATCCTGGACTTGACGAGATAGACAAGGACTTAGCGCCTAAACTTTCTGGAATATGTCATGCATAGACGAAATGCTACAGCACTTAGTTCCCAACGTCCTGGAATGTGTCATGTACATATATATCAGATACTACAGCACTTAGGGCACAGGCTGCCTGGAATGTGTCATGTATAGACGGGATGGTGCAGCAATTAGTTCCCAAACTTCATGGAATGTGTCATATATATATATATATATATATATATATATATATATATATATATATATATATATATATATATATATATATATATATATATATATATATATATATATATATATATATATATATATATATATATATATATATATGAGATGCTACAACACTGACTTCCCAAACGTCTTGGACTGTGTCATGTATATACGAGATGCTACAGCACTTAGATCCAAAACTACCTGGAATGTCATCTATAAACGAGATGGTACATGATTTAGCGCCCAAACTATATAAATAAGAAGCTACAGCACGAAGCACCCCTTCATCCTGGGAATGATTTATGTATTAAATAAATGCTACAGAACGTAGCACTTCATCTTTTATTCATTCGCTGTTTGCCTATTTTTATATTTGGGGCTGAATGGGCGGACCTTACAGTAAAGGGAGCACATTCAATACAGCGACGAATAACCAGAAGCCTCATATAAAACAAAACAATAAGAAAGACAGCCCGAGGGGCCGCCCTCCTCGGAAAAAATGGAACAAAATGGGACCAATCAGATCCAGATGCGCACCATCAGTGGATGCAGCAGGCCCAGCCGAGATAAGATCTTTGATGTAGTATATAAAAAGTTGAAGATCGCAAGTTTAGGAACAAAAGAGACAATACTGAATACACTCACATTTCTAAGGTTGTCTTCTCCGATATAACAATGGCTCAAAAGGCAAAGGAAAATAGATTACTGCTTTTTAATGCAAAGATCAGTGGGGAACAGATTGAGAGAGAAGAATTTACACAACTAAAGAACGCACAAAGCCGCAGGAAATATGTTCCAGGTGCAGTGAGCCAGGTCACCACTGGCAGACCTGCAGCAGTCCCAGGGAGAAGTATGCAAACTGCGGCCAAGGATATCGTTCCATGGCTATGGCCTGCCTAATATAAAAAGGAAATTATAAAGAAGAAGGTGCAGATAAAGAAAGACGAGCATGAACGCAAGAGCAAAACAACATATGTTCAAGCGGCAAAAGCAGTCTAAACAAAAAGACTTACTTGAGAATCGAGAATGAAAACTCGATGAAGATACTGACCTGCATCTTATACGCACACGTCAGGAACCTAACTCAACCAGGAGTATTCGTGAATGAACTCAATCAAATGCTCGCTAAGAACGGCATGAGTGAAATTTATTTCCCTGACAACCCTCCTTTAGGGGATGTACTGCAACTGCAGCTGAATCCTAAACAGATGCCAGAAAAGAGCCAAGAGAAGAGAAAAGAAGACGAAAATAGACGGCCCGACGCAAGGATTAAGGCCAAAAAAGAAAGAGAGGCCGCCGCAAAAGCAGCACACTCGACCAACCCAAAGGACGAGGAGCAGGTAGAAACAGAATTCTCTGAAACCACAAACAACACAGACACCTCGGACTCAAAACGCAAAAAAAGAAGTACGCCGCAAAAAAAGGTAAAAAAGAAGCTAAGAAGAAGGTAGATGCAGACCAATTCAGCCTCTACATCTACGCGAGCGAACAATTCCTCTTCCCGAAGGACTGGGACGCAAACAAAATTTGCGTAGGACTAAAGAAGAAGTATTATAAATGGGACTTCGACGCTCAATGCGAGGAAGAATCGGTTGAGGAGGCCCTATATAACCAGAACGTCTCCCTCTACCAGGAAACATTTACTGAACTCTCCCCAGCAAAGTTCAAAAAGAAGAGGAACGGGAAGTGCAAGTCGACAACCCGTAAACACTAAGACATCCCCCTAAGTCAGAACAGAGAATGGAAAACCAGAACAACAGGTTAAGGATCTTGACACTCAACGTTAATGGATGGGAGAGGAAAGCCACGGCATACAGAAACATATTACGTGTGCTTGATTCCGACATCATATTAATCACGGAGCATGGTATCGATACGACTAGTGAGCAGTTAAAGATACCAGGCTATAGAGTGGTCTCGAAAAAACATTCTCAGGAGAGGCACGACGGTGCTGCCGTTGCCGTCAGAAGGAATCTCTCGTCCAGACACCTTTCGGATATGGACAAGTCCTTCGTGGCGGTAGAGCTGCATACTCTAGTGGGCAAGCTCATCATCGCGGTGGCATAACAACCACTTCGACGAAGGTACCTTCCTCTCACAAACTTCTACATCCTGTTTGGCCAGTGCAGAATGGTATTCCTTGGGGGCGACCTCAATGCCAGATGCCGAACGGCTGGCTATCGTAACACGGATGAAAGAGGCCATAACTTGGAAATGATTATGCGAACGTTAAAACATCCAGCGGATAGGTCCGGATTTTCCGACCTATATTACTGCTCGGTCAGCAACAATGCCCGGCATAATCATGACAAGCGATGGCCTTCCCTTCAATTATCGTAGTGAGCCAGGCCCAACAGTCCCCAGCGACCACATAGCGATCTTGACGCTCATTTCTCTTGTGCCAATCCAGCTTCGAATCTCTCTTCGCAAAAGCTATGCTTCGGCCAACTGGGAACGCTACAATGAAATCCTTGATAGATTTGAACTAGTGGACCTAAACGGAGTAAGGCTAAAGAAGATTGACGAGGAGCTGGAGAAGATAACTGCCACATCATCGAGGGGGATCACGAGTGTGTACCGATGAAGAGGTACAAAACTCTCTCACAACCCTGATGGACCGAGGAAATGAGACATCGCTAGAGTGCACAGATAGGTGTAGGAAGAAATTAGGGGAGACGGTATAAATCTGTAAAGAAGCTTGCTGCTACGACGCCTGAGTGAATATCTAAAGCAGGCTATTAACCAGCAACATGCTGAGATCTGGGACAGCCTGATTGAAAAAGTAGACAGCGAGGTCATACCCGATGTGTTCTGGCGACTTGTGAACAAGTTAAAAGGTCTTACAAGTAGAGAAAAGCCGGATTAAGAAGGGCGATGACTAGTTGGAAGACCCGGCGGTTTTGAAAGAGAGATTTCTCACATTCTGGAAAGATGTCTTCAGGATAACACCAGAAGACAAGGCGGAATTAGACCGGGAATTCGAGGGCCAACTGATTGAAGATCATAATCAGATTGTGCATCGCACGCTCCCACATGCCTATGTCGATGAAGGGAGGGTTTTGGCAGGCCATGGCCGACCAACTACACCAGAAGAGGTCATGACAGTCCTAAAAACTTTTAAACAAAAGACACCAGGCTGGACGGGCAACACCAAAAAATAACTTGGTGCATGCCCCTCGGCAGATCATTCAGGGAATCGCCAACATCTAGAATGCTTCCTTTAATACAGGCTACTTTCCTGACGGTTTCAAGATGGCTAAAATCATCTTTATACCTAAAGGGAGGAAGCCCGATAAACTGGTGGACTACAGGCCAATATCCATTCTGGAGATTATAGGCAAAGTCTACGAAAAGCTTCTAGCCAACATGTTACAAGACCAAATGGCCGAGCTGGAAGCTCACAGCCCTTAGCAACACGGGTTTCGCAAGAGAAGAGGGACTGACACAGCCCTTGCTCTTCTTATTGAAAAGTTTGCCCGCTGTAAAGCTGAGAGGAAATACGTAGACGTGGTGATGCGAGATGTACAAAAGGCCTTCGATAAGGTTTGGCTAAGAGGTCTTCAATATAATATCTTAGGCCTCCAGCTGAATACAATCCTGAAAATGGTCCTCTGTGACTACATCATGCACAGAAAAGCCAAAATTTCGATCGAGGGCTAAAGAGGACCCGAGTTCGCACTCGAGGCGGGTGTTCCACAAGGTGGCTGTCTGAGTCCGCTGCTGTACCTTGTGTACACACTGGACTTACCTGATCCAGTAGGGGACATGATGTACCTGCAGTTTGCAGACGACATCACACAAGTCATCCCTAGCTACTACAAACATGCTGGATATCAAGCAAGGCAAACAAGCATCGAAATCGATAACATCAATCGATACGAACGAAAGGTGAAAATCAAGACGAACCGCCGAAAGTTCCAGATCCTTCCAATAAACCGCCAAAAAACGTGTGGATGTCTTAGTGGACGGCGAAGTATACCCGTACGGAAATGAAGGCAAAGTCCTAGGTCTGCACTTAACATCCAAAGGATACAAAGTGCATATTAACAACAGAATTTCTCGGAAAACTGTATAGATTTAAAAGCATCAGCTCCAAAAACCTTAAGAAGCTATACACTTCTCTGGTACACTCGACCTTAGCGTACCTGGCAGTGGTCATGCAGGCTGCGAGTTCTACATCTCTCAGACAAATGCAGAGAGTGTAGGCTAGGGAGAAAGACCTGGGACAAAATTGAAAATGAGATACTCCCAAACTTGAACCTCGACCTAGACATTCCGAGAGCAAAGCAGTTAAGGGACGCGCCACCTGGTAAGCCCTATTCCCGAGCGAAAGAAACTGCTCTCGAGAAAACCAAATTAGAATATATACATAAACAAGAATAACAGAACCATCTAATTAAAATTGAAGAAAAAAAGGCGAAGTGCCCACAACTTAAGCAAACAAAATAAAAAGGAAATGATAACCTAAAACACCGGTAAAATAGAATTATAAATTGTTATTTCCAAAACATAGAAAATTATAAATAGCAATCAGAAAACTTGAAAGGCTTGAATGCCGCGTTGGAGGAAAGATAAAAACTTATTTATTCAATTAATTAAAAAAAACGAAAGTGTATATAATTATATATATATATATATATATATATATATATACGGGTATATATATATATATATATATATATATATATATATATATATATATATATATATATATATATATACGGGTATATATATATATATATATATATATATATATATATATATATATATATATATATATATATATATATGTAAAAAAACAAAAAACAAAAAACAACTTAAACTAAGCTAAACTAACAGAAAATAACAAATGGGACGAAGAGAAGCCAAGACAAAAGAAAAAACCTGAGAGATGCCCTCTACACAAGGCCAACTCAAACTCCTTTTATCTTTATATACCTACCACACATTTTCTTTCTTATTACATCATGTTTTTTTCATGTTTTTTTCCCACTTTCTGCCAGATCCTCACTCCACTATTTACATCGGTAAAGGAGGCAAGAACATTTCAAAACACTCCGAAGATGATTGAATAAGATCGAAAGCTTAGCAATTTAATTTGGTTTATATATTTGTATTTTTAACTTATATTGAACTGTTTGCTTTGCTCTTTGTTTTCCTTTCTGATTTCTAGCTTTTTGATTTTACTTACCTTTCATTTTTCATTGTTCGCTCTGCCCTTACAATTTTGCCGTGTATTACTTTAAAACAAATTTCTTGTTTATTATTCATATTTGTTATTCCCGAGAATATTGTTAAATTAAGTTTTAAATTTTCCTTTCCTGGTCAAACTCGTATTTATCGATCCCTTTACCCCTTGTATTCAGCTGTTTTTTTTTTGCTGATATTTTTTCAATATTAAATACCCGTAAATTAAGTTATATTTAACTGCTTGCTTTTCTTTCTGGTTTCGTTTTTGATTCCTGTCTTGTTGATTTTGACTTCTTTTTCATATCGTAACTAATATTGAATTGTTTGCCTTATTTTTGAAATTTTGTTATCTAATTCTTAAAAATTTCTTCTATTCTTATTAGAGTTCGATTCGATGAAGATGGTCATTGTTAATGACCGAAACGTCCGGAAATTAAAAATTAAATGTTTGGAACTATCACGTGTGTCTTCATATTCCTACTACGAATTAGGTTCTCACGAAACGACTCCATTATCAGTATATATATATATATATATATATATATATATATATATATATATATATATATTCCCTCCCTCATGGCTCTTTCACTCTAAAGAGTATTGAAAGGTCTCTTTATCTTATTCCGTGAACGCGTTCGTGACTTACTAAGCCAATTCGAGAGCCGCATGCTCGATCGCAAAACGAGCACCTCAAGTTCTGGGTCCACTTTGGGAGTCAAGAGACACCTGTGCGCAGAATTGTTTAGCGTTCAGCATTCTCAGAGAACCCACGATCTTCTTCAGAACATCGGTTGTTTCAGTGGCACGAAAAATCGAGACGACTGAACCATTGATCTGATTGCAAGCCTCGTCCGCCTTTGTGACCGTTGACCAAATCGAGTAGGTTCGTCCGCTCACTCCGCCGTTGGGGATTTTCGGGAGTGGCCATCTAACTAGGCCTAAGGTTCCTCTGCCGTTGGAACGTCAATGCGGCGAGTGCTCGTCCGCGAGCCGAATGGTTCCAAGACACACCTGTTGCCATGGCTCTTGTAAGTTTAATTACTTCCCCTAAAGCAGAGATAGGTGGGTGGGGGTGCGCTCCTTTCTGCTAAGGTTGATGCCCACCACACAGCCCAAAATCGCATGTTTCAACTAGTTATATTTCAATAACCCGTGGACCTATGTTGACCATATTATAACTCAATTCACAACAAAGTCATCTGTCAGCTGGAGAATCCGCCGCCCAGAATTACTTAACTGGAGAATCTGCCACCCGAGCTTATATAGATAATTTAAAGACATAGAATAGCAGAAAGCAAATAATGTTTTTCTTTATTATACATAATTTAAATATGTAAGCTAACATAATAAACAGTAAATAATTATAAAAGATTGAATATTTTTTCTTTTTTTATAGCATCCTCATTAGACAATAATACCTCTGCCCCATATTGTCTAAGTGGTAAGCAGAGGCGCCGCTTGCCATTAGGCAAGGCTGGCAGCTACTTGGGGCCTACAAGCTATATTTTTTTCATTTTTTTCTTTTGCTCAGGATCAGTAAGAAGGTTTCTTGCACCTAAAGGTGTTACAGCACCTTCACCAAATCCTGAACATGCAACTTGTAAATAAATGATTCTCACCTTAACTCTGTTTTAAATTTAAAGATGTCTTTTAACATTATATGCCATGTTCTGTTCATGTTTATCTTTAGCTACCTGGTTTACAGCCCACAGTACTGCTCCCTTTAACAGTACAGCCCAAAACACAAGTATATCCTTCACTGAGCAGTCAGCTTCAACCAGCACTGCGATAAAAACCATTCCTTCTCCTGACTTTGTTGACCAGGAGGAGAGAACACCACCACAAGGGCCCAAACCAGGTATAATATTTTAGGTGTTTAAATATTTACTTGTAATTTTACTACATATACTATGGCCTTTTTTGTAATAATTATGTGTGTTTTTGTATTTATTTTAGCTCAGGCAACATCTACTGAAGAAAAATCACATCATGAAGCTACAACTACATGACTAATATTCGATGATATGCCTAATGTTCTCAGAATAACTGAATAGTGTTCACTGGTAACAAAAGAACCTGTTCAGGTTAAAGATATTGTCTTTGCGCAAAACAATGACAAAGTTCCACGCAGATTTACAAAAGAAAATTATCATATGGTAATGAAAAATGGGGGAAAAATACAGCGAACATGGCTAATATATTCAGTATCTACTGACTCAGTGTTTTCCTATGCTTGTAAAATATTCGGTAAACAGGACAATGCTGCACTCACAAAAGTGGGGTTTAGAAACTGGAAAAACCTTGCAGGGATCTAAAAGATCACGAGTAATCAAAAAAACATATTACCAATATGAAAAGTTGGCATGAACTTCAGATGCGGATAAAAAAAAAAAATCGACTCTTGATCAAACTAACAAAGATTTATTATACCTCGATGAGCAGCACTGGAAAGTAGTAATCCACAGCGTGATTGCTAATAATATGCCACCATGCAGCAAGAAACTAAGCACTTAAATGTTTGGCAAAAAAGGACCTGGTGCGCTAAAATATATGTGCTCCACATACCAAAAGGACAAGTGGGGCGTGGATTTCCCGGATGGGTGTTTCTCAAAATGCCACCCTGGGAATATCTGCACGGACTGCGTCCTAAGGGCAGAACTGCAGGAGCTTAAAGATCTGTTCAAATCTTCTGAGGAAAAATCACGACGACTGGAATAAAAATTGAAGATCCTCGAAAATGAGCATGCGAGTCAAATCCGTCGTCTCGAAGCCAGGATTGCAGAGATGACAGTCAAGATAGAGCAAGAGGAAACTCCCAACGACGCGGGCGGCTCCTCTGTTGAGCCCTCAAGCACCGCGTCGACAGAGACAGGCCACCCATCCGACGTTTCAGTGCCAGCTGCTGCTAGGGTTACTCAGGGCGTTAAAAAAAAGAAAAGGAAGAGGAAGAAAAGAAATACAAAAGAAACAGTAGATCAAACATAATAGAAAGTAGAAACGGAAGAAAAAACGAAGAAAAAGAAGAAAAACACAAAAAGTGGGGAAGAAAGACGAATCGAAAGAGCCTCTAATGAAAGGAAAGCCTCTGTCCTCTGAATGAACCCAAATGCGCGAGGGTCGTCATGATCTGTGACTTCCAAGTGCGGGATCTACAACCCTTGCTAGCGGCCCGCCTTCACACCAGTGTGAAGGTAAGCTGGCTTCCAGAAAGGGGAACGGAGAAATAAGGATATAGGCTGAGAAATCTCAGATCTCTGAGAGCTCAGTAGTTACCCTGATGGCAAGTGCGAACGATCTCTTCCACCTACGAGGAGGTAAAGTAGGCGCCGGCGGGAAGATTCTGACCACGGTTATGGGAGCAGTTGACGACTGTGGACAGAAAACCAGCAGACGTGCCGTGGTCGGGATACTCTCAAGAGTAGGTCCATATCGCAATGCTTACTCGAGGAACGTCTCCATAAACCAACGCCTGGGAAATCTTTGTACCGCAGAAGGAGTTTTTTTTGTAGACCCTTACCACACCTTTTGCGGGAGAAACGATCTGTACAAAAGCGACGGAGTGCATCTTTCCTCCAAAGGGAAAGCTGTACTCGCAAACATCATCCAGGATGTTGTGAAGTGGACCCAAAGAAGTGTCAGGCCCCGAGTAAAGGAGGACGTACGCTAGTACACCCATGTTACACCAGGAACGACCTTTTCTGAGGTCACAAAGAGGGAAGTTACCGTTCCACAGGGAAACAAAGCGGGAAACGGAAGAGCGTAGGGAGTACTACAGTCGGGGACTCCCTCAGAGTTCTTCTGTTTAGTGCGAGGTCTATCAGAAACAAGTTTTTTGAACTTCGTGGCCTCGTAGTGACTGAAGAACCAGAGATGGTGGCCATTACAGAGTCGTGGATAAAAACCTCAAACCGAGATTTTGAAGGCCAATTAACGATTCCAGGTTACCGACTCTTCCTAAAAGATAGGCCTGATAGAGAGGGTGGCGGTGTGATATTGTATGTCAAGTATATATTCAATTCGACAAAATGCAACATCGTATCCCACCACGAGCTCCTAGGTGTAGACCTAGAAATAGGTCCTGCCAAATATAGGACCCTGGTGCTTTGTAGACCTTCTGCCCAACTCATTGAAAAGGACAGGGATCTGTACCAGCTGCTAGGAGAACTTGTCGAAGACAGAGTGTGTATCGTCATGGGGGATTTCAACACAAAAGTTGACTGGGAAACCAGAGAACCGTGTGCAGAGAACGCGCTACTCCTGGAATTCGCGGACAACGAGTTCCTGACTCAATGGGTGAGAGAGCCAACGAGAGGAAACAATATTATTGAATTGGTTTTCACATCAGAGGAAGACATCGTTGAGGAGCTCTCTGTAGGCGAAGATATCGGTGGTAGTGACCACTGACTTGTTAGATTTGTAGTTAAAGTCCCTTAGGCACAGTTCGCGACGCGAGAATCGAGGCAACCTGATTTGAGAAGGGCAGATTTCGTAGGTATCCGTGCAGGACTGGCTAATGTGAGATGGGAAGGGTGCGATAATGTTTAAGACTTGTGAACTGTTTCAAAAGTAAGTTTATGAGTCTTCTTTCATAATTTATCCCTATGGAAAACTTACGTCGGTTTTCCTTTGAACCAAGGTGGTTCAATCGAAGAATTGGTCAACTACTGAGGGAGAATAGATCTGTGTACCGCCAGTCAAAGATATATGGTGACTTTGACGAGTACCGTAGGCTAGCAAGGAGAATGAAATAGCTGAAACTATAGGCATTGAGATGACATTTCCAGCAAAAAGGCAAAGAAAAACAACCCGGCAGTTCCTGTATGAAAGCAGGGAGGAAAGTTAGTCTACTCCAGAAGAACACTTCAATAGAGAGTTTTTCCTCCCCCTGGTGGACACAACCCTGACCAGCCTAAATGACTGGTTTTCCAGACTTGAAGATGTTTATAACTTTTATGGTTTTCTTTTTTCAAATGAACAAATGTATGCAGCAATTCAAAATGACATCCTTACAGAAAAGTGTAAAAAACATGAATAAACATTCCGCGGCATAAATTCTTAAGATTTGGTGCTGGAGGTCAGGGCTGCATACCATGTATTTCTTGATCATGTATCCTCCACAAGAGAAATGCCTAACTATACTTACAAGGAGCAGCTTCTAGATCTTTATGCAAACCTTAGCATTGCCTTTCGATTTTTACTGACAATGCCACTCACTGTTGCCTCTGGGGAGAGAAGCTTCTGGCCACTCAATCAAGTTGATAAAAATTTACCTCAGGTCCACTATGTCCCAGGAGAGGCTTTCAGGACTTGCTTTAATTTCAATAGAGCACAAGGTGAGAAGATCTATGAATTTGGAAGACATGCTCACTGCTTTTTTTATTGCACATAATGTTTACATGGGAAATTCAGATGTGCACTTTAAAATTAAAACTATATTTATATACATTTTGGTATGTGGTTAATTCTATTCAAACCCTTTCCCGTCACTTGTTGCTTGGAACCCCAGAGGACCTTTGCTACGCCACTGGTAATTAGTGTGCTACTGTGAAATCCAAAGGGTTCTGTTCGATACAGCAATCGAGAAGGCAAAGGCCCTGATGTTTGAAACTTCTTTAGGAAATCCTTGAGCAAAGAATTCAGCATCGTTTTTCTTGGTCCTTTGCGAATATATGAAAAAAGACAGGTATGTTTTTTTATTAATTTCATTGCCATATCTCGTAAATAATTAACAGCAAATGAAAGACTGATAACTTTTAAACCATAATATTCTTTCACTTGGGTTTCGAAAGTGGTTGCTAAATTTATTATAAAGTGAACTACATCTCTCAAATGCAATATATCAAAATATTCTAAAGGGAGACTAGATTGCATTTTGAATAATCCAATCCAGGTAAAAAGAAACTTCGGTATAAACACCCGGGAA
Organism: Ceratothoa steindachneri; assembly: GCA_963969495.1. Taxonomy (NCBI): domain Eukaryota; kingdom Metazoa; phylum Arthropoda; class Malacostraca; order Isopoda; family Cymothoidae; genus Ceratothoa; species Ceratothoa steindachneri. The sequence goes on from OZ018320.1 coordinate 49,805,133, forward strand.
TTCAGGTCTTGCACAGCCTGATCCAAATGAAACAATTCCTCCCAAAGATCCTTCACAGTACAGTGGTCCTCCGGAGTCACCTTGACACGAATCTTTCCCTCCTTCAGGTAACCCAGCGCAGATCATCGAGTCTCGAAGTGTCGCATAGCTACGCCGGCACACTTCGTCAGGTACTACTGGTACCGTTACCTTCTGAAGAACGCTGACTGTAGCTCCTCCTTCTCTGGTGGCTCCCCACCCTGTGGCTGTGCAGTTGTCAGTAAAGTTTTGTTCTTTGAGAGGAAGTTGTACTAGTTGAACATAATCAGAAAACTTGAAGGTACCGTCGATCTTCAAAAGTGCAATGTCGTTAATGAAGGTATTTGGATCAAATCCATGGTGTGTGATGATCTTCACAACCTTCATAAATTGTTCGCTTTCTTCTATCGAATCTAGGTCGGTCTTTCCGGCTACTACCTAAGTGGAAAAGACAATACAGATTAAAACAAACATCTACACCAACGCCTTTTGTTCAGTCTGATGGAGATGAGAATTTTGAAATGAACGTGCGGTGTAACAAATCTAAATAGGATCAGAAATAGACATATAAGACTGAGAGTTAAGGAGGGCTAGATTTTTTTTAACTACTAATGTAGGCTTCATTGGTACGGTCACATCATGAGAAAAGATAAACACTATATGAGGAGTGATGGCAATGGAAGTGCAGATTAAAAGGAAAATTGAAGGATAGGGTGATGAGAGCTCTGATGGGTAAAACACTGACGAGGGAGACAGGGTAGAATGATGCGAAGTATGTGGTTGAACGCGTTCTTTTAAAAAACAAAAAAAAAAAATGAAATTCAACAAGGAACTCTACGATGTATGCCCATGAGAAGGTGAGAATACGTGGGGGTGTGAAGCTAAGTGATCTAAATATGAAACTATGTACTTTACCCTTCCAGGACCTTAAAGACGCTCAAATCTCTAGAAGCTGCTCAACTCTCACAATGAAGGTAGATCATAATCCCTCGTCGGGATTTGCGAACCCCTAGGCGGCGGGCATTAATTATGTGTTAAATTACTTTGGAAATTGACACACTGGCTACAAATTGGCTCAGAGATCATACACAGGTTGCCTCAGATTCTCTCTTAATATATCGCAAGCTGTCTCACCTAAGAGTTAAACTTTCAAATGCACTGTTGGCAGGATTAGTGCATGTATAGTTTATTATCACCCTTTTGTGAGTAAGCATAGTCAACTTGTTGAACGATGACCGTCTCTTCCTATAATTGACGATATTATTATTATTATTACAAATATATTTTTACCCGAAGATGGTTTATGCTTGATGCGTCCAATCCTGTGACGCAATGGGCTGCAGTTAGAACGTAGTTCTCGCCATAAATCGAGCCACTGCAGAAGTGGAAGCGTCTCGCTACTTCTACAAATTGAAGGCTAATTTGTGAGGGAAACTCTCCCTTCACAGCATCTTCACCGCCAACAATTTCCTGAGTAACTCCTCTCCTCGTTTCAGCTGAGCCAAAAGAACAAATTATAGTGAGTTTATACCCGAAAGAAACGGTGTAATCAATCCGGAAATTATCATTCCCTGAAAAGAGGATGCGGAAGAGGTGAAGTTAAATTAAAAAAAAAAGGGAAAAAGGTTAAGGATAACATCTGCTAAAACTTCATACAGACAAACCTTAATAATTATGTGAAATTGCTTATATTTAAATTGTTTTAGCTTCACACTGCGCAATTTTGAATTGCTTTCAAATTAGTATTATTTAAACTATTTAATTCAAAATTATTCAATGTTAAATTATTATAATATGTATGCATTGTGGGTGTTATAGCTAAAGAGCATGGAAAAATTCTGATTGGGTGTATAAGTATAACTGTGAAATGACCAGGGCTGAATAAGGTGGAAGGCTGGGATGGTGGGTTAGAGCACGTATGGTGTGCATATAGAACTAGAGTAGGCGAAGTGTAAAATAAACAACTTGAAATGGATATTTGGTATGTCAAAGGTAGAAAGAGTCATGATCGACTAGGTACAAGATTATTATGGTGTAAAGAAGTGTGTGGACGATATTATAAGCAAATGTTCAGAGGTAGTTTTAGTATATTAGGAGAATGGATTGAAATAGCGTTGTAAAGAGACTATTCATGTGTGTGTGTAAAGGTGTAAAAAGGGTTTTCAACCTGCGTAAAAGTTGGGTTAAATTTAAAATTATCCACATTATACTTTTGAGCACAGATGGCATGGCTATCGAAAGTATAAATAAAAGCAAAGACCCCCTGCCCCCTTAGGTGTCAGCCAGCAGCCGTTTCATTTGCAGAAAATGGAAAGCAGAGCCAGCGAGCACTCACCTGACAAATTTTGAAAAACAGAGACCATACATTCTAGTGATCATATGAACACTTCAAAAACCTTTGCTGATGATATAAAAAGATAATAGAATGTCTATATAACAACAACCATGTGACCTTGCATGACTTCCGAGGAAATAAGAAACATATAAATTTAAAGTTAAATGGAAGATCCGCTCCAATGATGATAAATTTAAAAAAGTTTCAGTAGGAAAAAGACGGCTATCAAAAGTGAGAGAGGAGGCTCGAAGATATCTTTACACCATTGAGTACATAAGCTACTCGGTACAAAGATTAACACTACCGGGTACAGGAAGTACGTCCCAGATCAGATTTAAAGCGTAAACCCGGCAGTCACATCTCTATATACATTTAGAAACGTGCAAGAGAAAAATATGCTGATATACACAACATTGATCATAGCGACATGGGTATACCCAGCCTATATACTTTTCTACATCAGAAACTTAAAAATGGTCGAGGAAAAAAAATAGAGAATAAATGAATTTACCTCATCACAAGGACAGGCAGAATAGAGGAAAAACACAGAAAGAACTGAATACAAAAGCAAAAATTAAACCTCTGAATAAATTATAAAAAGAAAGAGAGATGACAATGAGAGAAAATAACTCTTAACCTCAATGGCGCTATAAGAGCAGTACTTAAAGATAATAAAGAAAGTATATTCCATCCAAGATTCCTAAGCTGCGTAAACATGATGGAGAAAGGAGAGGTTGCACACTCAATGAATATAATACAATCGTCAACACCGATAATTGGAAGCTGCAAGCCATAACTACGACAATTCACCCAGATCAGAAAATAAGAACCAATTATAACTTACACTGTATAGGGACCTAATCGATAAAGACCCAACCGATAAAGACCAAACCTCGAAAGCGGAAAGTAAGTAGACTAATGATGTATGTATCAACATTCAGAAAATCACACACTACCACCAAACAACAAAATAACAATCAAACGCAACCAAATTACACGAAAGGTGAAGCAAGCAGAGACACAAGTAAAACAATATCAAAGGCTTAAACGCCAATAACATACTCCAAACATAAACACAAGTACAAAAAAAAACAAGATAGAGATTAGCATGATCACCAGGCAAGTTTGTATACATAATACTTTCTGTTCATTTCGCCACTTTCTCTAACTTACCTAATTTCTTTTTTCATTATACTTACACTACCGATTTCAATAAAGCTATAAAGCTAAAGAGAAGAGCGATATCAGTAAAGAAGATCAAGGAAGGATATGATCCAGTATAACCTGTATGTGGTGGACGAGGTGATTTATGACTGGTCTTCGTTGCAATACAGTGAAATATTCAACGGAGAAGAATGTGAGATCCAGCCGATGGTGGACTACAACCTCACATACGGAGGGTTTGGCCAGAACCACATAGAGAACAATAATCGCTTCGGCGTATGTTGGAACATCTTTGATATCTAAACAATTGAGGTGGTTGTACTGAGAGGTGGTCGTTAATTTGCCGGCAACAATAATCAAGTCCGCCATGAGTCATCGAGAGGATCACAGTCAACTACATCCATTATTTTCATACACCATCATCTTGACATAGCTGAATCACGGGGCTCCTGGATTTTTTTTTTTTTAAGAGTCCATCTGACGACTTGGGGCTCGTGGGGCATGGGAAGGGCAACCAGAGGCAGAACCGGGTTCGAGTCCAAAACTTTTTCTCCCTGGCGTTATTTCTATCTTCGCAGTAAGGATCGCCTTTATTGTGTCGCCCTTTGCTCTCTTTGATCTTAGTGATATAATGTCCCTTTCTCTAACCTTTAAAAAACTGTTTCTTTTTTCATTGCTCATTCTCGTCAAATTTCCCCTCTTTCTCTCTCTCTCTCTCTCTCTCTCTCTCTCTCTCTCTCTCTCTATATATATATATATATATATATATATATATATATATATATAATGATGAGTGTCTTTAACAACAAATGGGGAGGGAAGATAATAGAAACGACAAGTGGTCAAGGTTCTTCTTTACTGATATTTCGCTCTTCTGGAGCTTTCTTAGTATGACAAGAAGAGCGGGTGACGTGACGTGATTAAAAAGAAAAGCAAAGGGATAATTGTGGTGATACACATATATAGGGAGGTAAGAGTGGAGAGTAATGCGGAAAAAAACTTGAAAGGGTATAGGAACAGTTAGAAGTACGTGGCTAGACACTGCTGCCACGTGTTGTTGTGTGTCTGAGCGTGGTGGTATTGACTGAAGCATCAGGGATGAGCTGGTGCTAGGATTAGACACGAGTAAAGGAACGTGATACTCATGTTGCTGCTAGCTTAGGTCTGGATAGGGGGTGGTTGTGAGTGATCAACTAAGGCTATCGAGCATCTCAACGCCAACGCAGGGTGTTGTCTGACTTTTATCTGGGTGTATGTAGTTTCTTGCTAGTTTCGCTAACTATCCTTTTTAAGCGAGTGTACGTGTATATGTTGAGTGATATGAATTTGTTGTTTTCGTGTACTGTAGACATGAGTGTGCATGGTGAAGAGCGAAAAGCACGTTTCGATGCAGCTTTTTGAATACGCTGTACTTTCCTCTTCCATGTGTAACTCGCGGCTATGAGTGTGATGCGTGCGTATGCGAGGAGTGGAATAGGCGAAATAGTGTTTTGTATAAGTGTAGTTGTAGTTTGCGGCTAGCAGTGTAAAATATGCGCAGCATTTTGTTTGCGTATTTTGCTCTTGTCTGTGATGTTTTGGTGTAGGTGGAAGCGTAGGTATTTGTCAAATGTGGCCCCAGGTATTTTTATGTGAGGTTTGTATGTGAGCCATGCTTGACTAAGCAAATTAGGTCCGGTGTGTGTGCAGATTTGCATGTTGTGCATGTAGTGGTCTGGCGCGTCGTAAAGTTTTCTCTGTGTTTTCAGGGGATTCGTCTTTTAGTGTAGTATTATCTGTAGTTTGTTCGCGATTGTGTTTGGACCCTGACTGGAGACGAGAATAGTCTCCTCGTTACCGTAGGACAGTATTTGTGTATTGAGGGGGTGTCTACACTCTTGTGGAGGCTATGGGATGTAGATTGTGCATATGATGATTAGTGTAGACGCAAGTACACTACCCTTGGGTACGCCTGCGTGTGGTAGAAATGGATGTGATGTTGTGTTGTTGCATTTTATGTGACATATCCTGTCAGCCATTAGCGGGACAGAAGATTTCTAGTGCTCAGAGGGATATATATATATATATATATATATATATATATATATATATATATATATATATATGTTGGCTAGTTTTTAACGATGTCCCTTATGCCATACTTTGTCGAATGCCTTCTACACATCCTTGCTAATGGAGTGTTTTTTATCGTGATTGATGTGATTTCTGTATGGAAAGGGGTTACTTTAGCAAGATGCGTAAAGGCGTAGACACCAGAGTAAGGGAGCACAGACAGGATATCCGGGCAGGGCGATTCAGCCACCTACACTACGTGCAAATGGACCGGAACCACCAGTGGCGCGAGGTGACCCGCATAGTGGATGACGCTCGCTGCACTGACACGGAACCACCAAAACCAACAACACAGCACAGCAACTGCATACTCACCGATACTAATAAGATTCTCAGAGAATTTAGGATCCACTAAGACAACGTGCATGCACATAATACGAGTATATAAAAACTACACGCACAAAAGCATTTCCAGGAAGTCCGGAAGTGGTGTCGTCTCCACGCTGATGAGCTTGGCCCTTCTCCTCAGTTATGTATGGAGGTACTCGGCAACTTTACCACACTAACCACAATTATCATCGCCGAAAAAACAAACCACTACATCAAAACAATATCAAAACATACCCAGGCCCCTTTCGGCTTCCCAGCCACAATAATTTATTATCAAGCCGAAATGATTTTCTCTACACTGACAAACCCATCCAATGCCTCAGTCGCCTCTAGACATTTCCCCACAAATATTCCAACATCACAACATTCAACTTCATAAACTAAACGAACATCCTAAACACGAAAACAATTACATGCCTTGCAGGTAACAATTATATCTAAATCATGCCAGCTCACAAGGGCGGCGGAGTAATCATCATGAAAAATAGGGATTACAAAGAAAAAATGGTGAACCTCCTTAGGGAGGTGAGAAGGATCCTTAAATACCCGGAGAGTTGAAAGAATCTCCCTCATCTGCTAGAAGAGAGCCAGAGAACTCCAATAATATAGGTATTGCTTAAGACGCAAAAGACAAATGTCCCAATGCAACAAATCAAATCCGGGATAGGCAGCGCCAATAGACTGGTAAAAGTACTTGCCCAACCACTGGCAGATATGATACATAGCATTAGTGGGGCCTATTGCAACAACTCTTCAGTCCTTATGGAGAGACTACAGCGATTACACATCAAGAAGAAAAAACTCGTTAGTTTCGACGTTGTCTCCCTCTTTACTTATGTCCCCATTAAAGAGTCAATGGAAGCTGTATGGATAGTCACCAAAGACATGTCTGAGTTTCTACCTCCATTCCGTCCACGTGAGTTTCTGAAGCTGGTTTAACTCTGAGTGAGGTTCAACATCTTCACTTTTTGTGAGCAGGAGTACGAACAGGTGTACGGAATGACCATAGGATTGCCCACGTCGCTGTTATAGCATGCCTTTTCATGGAGAAAATGGAAGCCAGAGCGATAAGAAAAATGCTTGAGCCACATATCAAATCGTGATCCTCTCACAACGCCTCAACCATTAAAGGCTGCTCTACAGGATCAATAAGCTTCACATAATCATCAAATTTACCGCGAAGGAAGATAGAGACGACGCCACGCTTCCATTCCTAGACGTCAAGTTGCATAGGACTGACGAAGACTAAAATTATCCGTCTACAATCCTACATGAAGCCAACCCACAAAGATGAATTTGTCCACTATTTGTCGGCCCACGACTCTTGAACTAAAATGGGCATCGTCATCGGGTTCTTCTTGCACAGACGGAAGATTTGCAGGTACGAGTTCATTACACAGGAGGAGAAATATAAGGAAGACTCTTTCCAGAACCTGCGGTATCCTGTTGCTTTCATCAAGAAGGCAAAGAGCAAGGCCATCAACATCAGCCAGCGTGAAGCGACAGGGGAAGTGAGTCTAAACACAAATTTCACCTCATTAGTTAATAGCTCTCTCTTCATCACAGTAGGAAGAAGGCTAGCACCCCCAACCAGAGTCGCCTTTTGAGCTGGTGTCAAAATAGAAGACATCTGCCTCTCCAAACCATCAACGAAGATCAATAGAAACTCCGTAGTATACATAGTACCCTGTTGGGAGTGCCCCTTTGGCTTACTTTGGTGAGAACAGAAGGGCGTGGACACAAGAGTAAGGAAGCACAGGCAAGATACCTGGAAATGGCGATTTTAGAAACGCTTTCACGCAACACCTGTAATATGCTAATCATCGCATCAACTGTACGGAAGCAAAAGTGCTCGCACGTGCAATCAACAGAATGAGTAAAAAGCCATTTAAAGCAGCTTTTATAGCCACGTCAAAATGCTTGCACGCTAACTGCTGCATTTTTAACCTAAGTAGAAAGGTGGCCGAGCAAGTTATCCTTCTCTTTCCTATGCCTTCTTTATCGTGAAAAGATGCAGTGGAATAACTTCCTGGCTATAGACTGCCCCATAAAAAAAATGTTCTTCATTCTGTAAGGTACTTAAAAGAATTGTTTCCAGGCTTGTTATTTTTAACATGAAAGCGACTCCTTCACCCTCTCCCTGAATGCTTCGCCCAGTCGTGATATTGCCCAGTAAACATAGACTCCACACATAATCCTCGTTTCAGCTAGGCCTTTCTCTTGAATGGGCATAATTGGAGGCTTTGAGAAGAGAAGGTTTGTAGTCTAGCCCACTGCGAAACCCAAAATCAAATATCATCTTGGAATGGGACGGAGTTACAATATGCGGGGAAGGTAATTGTACCCTACCCTCTGTGCCAGCCAGGACCACAGAAGGGCATGCAACCATCTCTGTGCATGCTGGTAGTAATCCTGAATAACTAAAGCCCGTTGATATGGTGGCACTTACCGGTTGAAGGTCATTGATTTAGCCTTTATCCATCATTAAGTCTGCCATGTTTTATACCCTCTGAGGAGATCATGCAGGTTCATACTCACATTCACCCATTCATCACATCCGGAGTCTTGTTCATAGCGGCAGTCAGCGACGGGGTAGGGGCGTATTAATAACGTGGTCTTTATAAAGCTCACATCACTAGTAATACGCCTATAGTAGACGTCATTAAGGCGAAACCACCCTACGTTTATTCCACACATCGGAGACAAATTTACACTACCACAACACGCGATACTAAAACTCTCAAATACAAGTCACGCCAGTCACAAATATTCCAAACGAACACGTCGGCAAAACACTGATTTTCAGGTCCACATCTGACGCACATAAATTCTACCTACTTGCTAAAAACTCACTGCCTGTACAACAACACCTTACCAAACAGGAAAAAGCTATCATAAGCAAACATCAAATACTCATACGAAGAACCAACACTTTATGGTTGGTATTCTCCACCAAGGCTCTCCTCATTCACCTCAGGTATGAGTATCGAGGAGGTCATCCAATTCCCTTATTTTAACCAAGCAATGCGCTCTTATTACACTCTCCAACTATCCGAGGAACAACACAAAACGTTGTTAAACCAAAGCATCAAGCTATGTAGTACACTCACATACGCGCAACACATAGAATAACAACACATCACCAGACAATATCAGTAGCTCTATGGCTACAAAGCTGCGAACCAAACAACAAAGTGCAAGAAAAATACCGTTTCTGCTCAAAATACAGTGTAAAAAGAGTATTTATAGAGTGACTGTACCAGTACTATCCTACTCTGCATATCCTACTAACCATAAGGTGCCCATACCTTTGCAAGCCCTTGCGGACGCTGTTGCAGAGCTAAGGAGGCCTCGATTATCCCCACCCCACCTATCTTCACCACCCTCACCGCTAGTGCTCCCCTCCCCTCACAAGAACATTCACCGCTGCTGCAGGCGCCATAGGGGACACCCGAGCAACCAAAGCTGCCATACCAACACACACAAACAGGTACCAAACCTGATACCAACCAACACCCAAGCCAACCCCAAAACTAACTGTCCGCAATGTTTTCCACGGTGACAAAAGACTCGTCTGAGAGCGACAATCACTTATATGGCAATGCACTAAACCTGCTCTATGCGGCAAATGGACTGGGGGAAATCGTCGTTCCAGAGACGGTGTTCGTCCTAATACAGGAACATAAAACAAAAGATCAGCACTTCTGCCCACGACAGGGTGCACAAATCAGCTCTTACCTACTCCATCCTGTTCCAAATCTTCCTGCCAACTACTCACTCGTGTCCGACACCACCTTTACCATACCAGCCCCTTCTTCCATTGACATACCCATTCTTCTGTAGCCACCCCTCCTTCCACTTCCATTATACTTCCTTCCTATGTTGCTATCCCTTTATCCTCTGTCTTCATCCCTCCTTCTACTGTTCATACTCCTCATCCAATTGCCTCATCTCTTCTTCCACTGCCTTCACCTCTCCTCCCAATGCTTCCCCACCCCCTATTGTTTCCACTGCCTCCACCCCATCGGTTGTCACTCCACCATCGACCGCTCGCATTCACACGGTCCATTCAATTAAATCCACCAGTACACCCGTCCCAGGAAACATAAAGCTCAAAAAGTCATAAAACCGACACTCTCCTTTTCTTTTACTCCTCCCCACAACAAACATGTGAAAGTCTCCGCGTCCACCCCCATAGATCCAGGAAAGGAAAGTGGCTCAGGCTAGCACTGCCTCATGCGCACTCTGTTCTAGTCCATCGGTCGGCTTAGTGTGATACAAATAAACCTACGCAGTTGACAGAGTGTGTTCGCCACAACATCTGCAACTGGGAACTAGACACTCAAAGGCCTGATATCTTATTCCTGAACTACACCAGCTCACACACTCTTGACACTAGACTTTGCATTGCAGACGACTACACTTTTCCACCACACATGTCCCGCACCTAGGATCTCTGATCCTAGGTGCATTCCTTCTACTATCCTCTGTTCTTATCATAATATCCACACCACCTCTCTACCGCTACACTAGAAGACATCAAGAGATCCTTAACCTCTCACATTCTATACAACCTCAATCTCCAGGCCACCAACCCTTGACACTTAGACAACCATTGGACCACAATTATGAACATCATGTATACTGCACGCAAAATGTACATACTACGCAACACAAAAATGCATTAAACAGTTCACATTTTCCATACATACACAAAGACTCTAAACAATGTATAACAGTCACTAAGAAATATCTCCACCATAACACAACATCACACTCCTATGTACTCTCTTTATTATGACACTTGTTACGAAAGGAAGAGCACTATGAAATATTTATATAACTAGGAAGTGCTCGTAAGTAAATAGAAACTTATATAATGCAAGAATTGATTGCGAGACAGCTGGGACGCGAATGAGTCTAGATAGGATAAGAAGAAAAAGTGTGAGAGAGTAAGGGGCTAAGGCGTCCGAGCTCCCCTCCTTGCTTCTTTCGGAGGAATGGTGGAGGAAGGTGGGCGAGAGAGTCAGGACTCCCTTGCTTGCCCATTCGCCTTCCTCCCTGTACACTAAGGCACTGGGGGGGGGGGATTTAGGAGAAGAAGATGAGGACAGGGGGAGGAAGAGGAGGAGGAACGATAGTACAGTGAGAAACTAATAGCTGATTATATTGTTGACCTAGGCGGTCTTAGCCCTAAATCTAAACGCGATACTAATACCAGGGGGTGTATTGCCTACTCTGATTTGTATGTATAACCTGTTGGACATGACAGTAGTGAGGTGGGTTAGGGAGAAAAGTAAAGAAGGTGGAGAGTTTTGAACTGTGCAAGTTTGCTTGGAGGTCAAGCTAATATCTGGCCGTTGTTATATACTCGTAGTTATAATTGGAATTTTAGTCTGAGAATAAGTAACCGAGTTTCAGGTTAATGTTAATCTTGTCTTTATGTTATGTTTTAGTGTTAGTTGTTGTTTGGCGCTCAAAACGTAGTTAGTTTCTAAATATGTTACTTATAAGTTTATTGTTCTTGATTTACTTTGTATGTAGTCGAGGTTGTCTAGCTCTGTGACTGTTTCTTGTATGAATATTTGGCTTGAATTTTCATTTATTCGGTCTTATTAATTTGTTTCTTTATTTATTTTGGAAGTCATTTTCGTCGTTTTGGTATTTATCGGTAGGTCATAATTCGGTTTCCATCTAAAGGCTGTCTTTATCGGTTATCTTTAATCCTGATTTTATCCTTGTCGTATGCGGAGTTTGTATTTTAGTTCTCTACGTAAATATATCTTCCTCTTCTTCCTCTCTGAATTGCCGTCGTGCTACTTGGGAACCGTCCATGTCGTTCATATCCAGCCCTTTATACTATTTGATTGTCTATTTCGTTGCCAATTTCATCTCGCGTACTTACAATAACTTCTCTCGCTCTTTATTTATTACATTAAAAGTTCACTGCTTGCTCTTTTATCCAGATATTCCACTCTTATTGTTTCTACCCTTCTCGTAATTGTTATGAGATACATTGCTTTGTTTTGGTTCTTCTGCAATTTTATCAGATTGGTTCTTGATAGAGAGTGCGATTCACAATTGTCCGATAGATTAATTTAGGCTGAATTATTGATTTGTCGACTTTCTTCTTGTCCTGTTGACTGAGTAATCTTAGCTTATATAGTAGTTTTAGTCCTATTCTAATTTGTTCTGTTCTGTCGGTTACGCGTTTCCTGTAGCCAAATTTATTTATGAATAGACCCAGAACTTTACATTCTTTGTTGCATCTGTATATTTCGTCGTCTACATACGTACATATATGTATGTTATCTTTTTCATGTAGTTTGGTATAATTTTGAATTTTCCAGTTTCATCTAATTTTGCATTTCTGTTCATATTGATTTATCCATTATATTTCTTATATCTTTGTTCTAGCTTGGAATTGGCCGTGCTTCTACTTGTGTTATGTCACTTGTAAACTGTATGTTCATATAAATAAATGAATGAGGCTGCCGACGAGCGAAGACAAGACAATATACAAAGAAAAGCTGAGGGATTGATTGCTGTAGTCAATTTACGGCAAACAATAGTCGGAGAGGAAGGTTCCGGATATAACTTAAGAGGAGATAACAGGAGGGGAGATAAGCCGGTGGCTGCCACCCGTGTGACATGTGCTTGATCGTGTGTGTTGGGGGTATTGACTGGCGGTGTTGAAGGGACGGCAAGGCAGGGAAAGGTCCGGTTGATCGGCGCACTTGCTGGTGCGCATGCTACGTGCGACGTGATTCCTGGAAAACGTCACTAGATGCTGTTACTTACGTGTATGTAGGTGTGAGTAATGGGTAGTCGAGGGCTTTTGGGTACTTGCATGCCATGGAACCCTTTGGATGATGAGTATTTGTGTGTATAGTGGGTGCCCCTCGAGTTCTCTTAGTTTTAGTGTCAAGTGTGTGTAGTTGTAAAAGTTTAATGGCGTAAGTTTTTTTGAGTCGTGTAGTGTCGACCTTGTTGTGTACAGGAGAGAGCGACAAGCGTGTTTCAGAGCGGAGGTCTGGATGGGTTGTCCGCTCCTCTGCCATATCGGGCTTGCTGCCGTTAGAGTTATTGGTGCGTATGTTAATAGTAGTCGTAAGAGTGTCTTGTATAGTTGTAGCTGCATTATTTTGCTGCCGAGATGAAATCTCATCAGCATGTTTTTTGTGTGTTTGGCTTTGGATTGAGCGTCGTTTTGGTGTATGTGAAAGTCTAGGTGTTTTTGTGGCTGGTTTGTATGCGAGTTTTCTGGGGCGGGGTATCGTAGATTAAATGTGTGTTTGTATATTTTTATATTATGCATGTAGTTGTCAGATGCACTGTATAGTGTCACCTGTGTCGTCTGAGGATTAGTGGTTATGAGTCACATATCCTTGTATTCTGTCTTCATGTTAAGTATGTGTTGTGCCCAGTGCGCTATGATTTCTGGGCGCAGACCAGAGACTAGGATAGTCTCGTCATCCGCATGCCCCAGTGTATGTGTGCTGTTTTCATCTGGGCGTGAGTGTCGTTGGTGTATATGATGAAGAGTGTGGGTGCCACCACGCTGCTCTGGGGTAGGTCAGCACGTGGTGTAAATGGACGTGGAATTGTGTTGTTGTATCGTATGTAATATCTCTTTATCTCTTTGTAAGGAAGTGCGAAAGAAACCTTCTGGTGTAGAGAGGAAGCGCCGTGTTGTTGGCGAGTTTATAACAGACGGAGCCCCTCATGCCACACTTTATCGAAGCCCTGTTCGACGTTCTTGCTGATAGAGAGTGTTTTCTGTCGTACCTATCCCGCTTTTTGTGTGGTGTCGTGAACGATGGTGACCACCGCGCCGGTCGAGCAACACCTCCTGAAGCCATATTGGCAAGCGGAGAACCACTCCTCCTCCCACAAGAAATTCCAGAGGCAAGTGTTAACCATTCATTCGAGTATCTTTCCTAAGGGATCTAAGAAAGCAATAGGTCTGTAGTTCTTTGGTTGTTTAGGGTCTGTGTTGTTTGTTTAAGAGGATGTTGTGAGCGGCTTTGAATACTTTCGGGAAGTATCCAGAGGCTAGAGAGACGTTATAGAGGTGTGTTAATGTCGGATAGATGTCTTCTGGCAGGTGTTGTATAATTAAGGTTGGGAGGTCGGAAGGGGGTGGGGCTCGTATTGGTTTCTTTCGTATGTTGCGATTTGTTTCTTTGATAGCGATTGGAGTAATTAATGTAGTCATGTTGTCGATCACCCTTAGGTTTATCTGGGGGTCCGGTTCTAGCTCGTCGGCATGGAGACGGTACCACTCTGGACCTCCTGGAAGTGCTCCTGTGCATGTGGTTTGAAGCGGCTATGTGTGTGTACTTGGTCCCAGTGGGACCTAATTTCTTCGTGTTCGTGAGCGTGCGGTTGTCTATCTGGGGCTGCCGACGAGGAAGCGTCTTTTTATAGTCGTGATTAACGCCACGGCTATTGACGCTATTAACGTCATATCTTCTGATGATGTCACATGACAAATGAAGTTAAGAAGCCTCGTCTCTTCGGTAGGATTCTCCTCTGATGCGCCCCGTGTTACTGTTGGCCTCTGAAAGCAGAATAAGCTAGGGTATAAGATTAGATATTTAGTACTTACAAATGGTGGACACATCTAAGAATTGCTCATTTCGTTAATAAACTCACACAGGTTTTACAATCTTATATGCGGTTAGTCTGGGGAAACTTAGATACAAAATGAATAAGGCTGTGAATTCAGTCCTCGTGGCTGGCGTGGGGTGGCGTAGCACGTAGGATCCTTCTGATGCGTTCTGAAAACACACCCCAAGGGCCTCGGTATTGCGTCCCAATTCGGAAGAAGAGGGTGCCAGGGTACCTACTTCGACGATTACAGGGCCTCCAGCGCCTGTAAACTGTTAAGACGCCCGTAGGCCATCTGTACCCATAATCCTGGGAAAGAGAAGGCCCCGCACACAAAGTTCAACAGGCTTACCGAGGCGTGCCGAGTATGGAGTGTGTTTGGGGACTCGGCTAACCTATTCCAGCCCTCCTTTCAGGCCAAATCTCATGGTAGCACTAAGCCTAGTATTCCGGTTATGCAGACATATACTTGAGATAGGCAAGTTGCTAGGGTGGGACCAGAGTGGTCCATCATAGTTCCTGCAGTAAGTCCCGGATGGCACTAGGACGACCCAGGGAAAGCACGTAGTCTAGATACTTATACTCGTATGACACCTCCCTGCGCCTCTTGGCCACGCTGGTGAAAATGTATGCCATGCATTGCTGCATGACAAACGGCCCCCTACCAAACCTCCAAGGGTATCCGAGTGAAACGGTAGAAAATTCCCGCGCATTTACCCCAACCTCTGCCGTGCAGTGGAATGTGGTAAAATCCATGTCAGAGGTCGATCCTGACTGCCCAACTGGCATGGGGCGTTTCCCGAAGGGCCCTCTCCAGTGATGGAAAAGTAAAGGAAGGGGGGTATATTGGGGAAATCAGTAAAGAGGGACATATCATAGACAACCCTACTTTCTCGTTCATTTTTCGGGACACATAAGAGTCGATGAGTACATCAAAGTTGAGGAGGATTGCTCAAGTACGTCGGCCTGCAGCAGAGTGCAAATAAATTTCTGGGATTCCTGGGTCCGAAGCAGCGAAATGCGATATCCTCTCAGGTATATCTACACCACGCGTTCCGCTACAGCAGTAGCAATTTTAGATGGAATAGAAATGCCTCAGCAAACTGACCCGTGAATGAATTCACAAATGTGAGCCGCATTTGGACTTCGGCAGTGACTTCCACGGGAGCATCGCAGAGATTAATGGCCTTGATTGCTGCCGCTAATCCTGGGTCAGCCGTAATAAGTCGTTCCTAGTCATTGAATGCGAAGTTGTCCAGGGTACCATCGTCCCAAGGATGTACGAAGGCATCCTCCAGTGTTCATCGTTGACTTTGGGCGAATCTACATCTCCAGAGATACCAGCTGCGATTCGACGTGACATGGAGTGGATGAAGTTTTCGATGTAGGAGAAATCAATTTTCACCCACTCTTGCATAAAAGAAATGTGCAATTCAGCCGTTGTGCGTCGATGCCGTCCTTGACGTTTGATACATTGTTTGAGGTAATCCCATAAATTTTCGATAGGGGCTCAGATCCGGTGATTTTGCGGGCCAATTCCATGATATGAACATATGGAGCAAAGTGGCGTGCAAGAGGCCCTTACTATGGTTACAGGTGACTAATTTTTTGTCCGTTGAGCTTATTTGCTTCGCACCCTCATTTTAGTAATTGTGAAGATTCGCGGCCCCTGATTTCGTCACGTTTTGGGGGGCTACTTTTATAGCTACTTTCTTTTTTACCTCACTCACTTCATTTTTTTGAGTCGTTATTTAAAGACGAGAATAAAAATTAATATTTGTTAGGCAGAGTCGTTCTTGTTTTAACTGATAGGGAATTAAAAATTCGTTTATCAGCTTGTTCCTGAGGGCGAGCGGAGCGAGCGGGGGGGTATTGGGGGACAAAGCCGCCCCTTATATAGCAACCCAGGTACGGCTTGAAACCGGCTTCCAGTAACCAAACACATACGAATAACCAAATACATATATCGGCTTCCAATAACCAAACACACATACATACGCATAACCAAATAAATAGCGAACGATGAAACACACTGATATCGTTCAATTTGGAACGAAAAACAACAACCATAAACAGCCGAGTCGCTAATGTAAAAGATTACCAACGAATACAATTCGGTACTTGGCAAGAGGAAAAGGTGATTCTATTTAATAAAGAAAACAAATAATACTACGTCAAAAGACAAAATAGTGGGAGACATATATTATTTAGGCGAGATCGATAATAAACTTACGAAAAAAACAGAAAATACAAAAAACCCCTAGTTTTTACCCGTTTTTAGAAACACAAAAGAAAGTTGGAAAATAAACGGTTCTGATTGGTTAATGACGGTGTATATACAGGGCGCTGATTGGCCAGTGGGAGAGCTGAAAAAACCCAAACCCACAAAATAGCGCGGGAAATCATGGGCCGTGAATCTTCACAATTTACACATTGTGCGAAATTGACACTGCGCCGCACGACCTTTGCGAAATCTATGAATCCCGTTGCACACTTTCCACTTAGTAACCTACCGATTCTCCTCGTTCAATGCTAACTACGAGCCCCTGTAATTTAAACTAATTTAAACACATCACGTGATTACTTTTTTCCGGTGAACTTATTTTATCAAATTTTCATTAAAGTAGACTTATATAATCAGCTATCTCTTATAAAGAGGAAAACCATCATGACTTTGAGAGTTGAGGCTCCAACTAACCACGAAACTGCAAAAAAGTTTCAAGTTTCCTACTATTGCGTGATCCAATGTCTAAATGGGTTGAGTCATCACTAAAACGATGTTCTGAATCCTCAAGGAGACCAAAGCACTCCATTATGTTTTTGCGATTATTTGCGCATCTATAAAATCTTTGTGGTTCGCGTTTAGACACCATCTTTAATTCATTTTCATATTTGTTCTTATCATTCCTTTTATCACGTTTTACATGCAGGTGATGACAATTATAGTAATTACCTTCGCGTGTATATTCTTTAATTTCCTATTTAGCCATTGTTCCTATCTATATTTGTTTGAAACTCTCTGTATCTAACGCGAAATAAAATCTACATTTCCTGGACGTTACCAGCGTGTAAAATATCACCACAATCGAAACGTTTCAAGCGATCACGACAAGGATTAAAGTTTTTTTATGCTCAAGAGATCTGGCACGAACCAGTGTCCACATCAAAGCCTGGTTCAAGTTTAAATGTGTATAGATTTAGGAAAGAGAAAGGAGTTACATAGAGAGTATTTAGGGATTTTTGAGAAAGTAAGAGCTTTTGTTTGAAACGTGAGAAGATAAAGAGTTCAAAAGTTTTGATGTGTGAGGAAGCAGTCACCTTATTCTTGATTTCCTGGTCACGACACAATAAGCATGCGATTCATAAGTTTGCCGAGTACTGCGTGGTCTGGATAGTAGTGGGTACATACAAGCACTAGTTCAGGGAAAGCATTGACCAAAGTAATACTTGTAAAAGAGGGAACATGAACAGAAATCACGACAAAGGGCAAGGTAGTCAAGTTTTAAGGTTAACTTTTTACAGTACAGAGCTAGAGTCATCCTTATATGCGAGAGCAGTACTCCGGACAGGGGCGCAATAGTCCTTCATATAAACGAAGCAACTGTTCAGAAGAAAATAATTTTCAGCACCAAGAGCTTCAGAGACAGAGGTTTACAAGAGAGATTAGTCATTGCATTAACACCCACTTAATACACTGGGTCAACATGTGTAATTACCAATCAATAAAGAAACGTGAGAGTTATTAGAGGTGCTTGATAGTGAGATGGATAAAATTGGGTTTTGGAGGTATTAAATTTAACCAAGATTTTGTGTGTCCCACTGAGGAAATCTTGTCCAATTCTGAGTTAATTGAGGTAATTACCTTAAAACGAGAGGCAATAGGAGTGAAAGATGAGAAATCAGAATTTAAAGATGAATTAAGTGATGACTCGTCCGCGCATGAGTGCATCGATCGGGTTATTTGTGGAGGAAATGAAATCATTGATAAGCAGAAGAAAATTGTGAGACACAGGACAGAATCTTGAGGGATACCACAGTTGATAGAGAAAAGAAGAGAGGCAGATCCATCGACAACATCGAATATAGAACTGTCAGAAATAAAGCTAGAAATCAAGGAGCATAGTGAAGGAAGGAAAATAAAAGAGATGAGCTAAAAGTGAAACCACGGTGCCACCCCCTGTCAAAAACAGCATTGAAAATGTCTATGGCAACTATATATGACTCCTCTCCCAAATTTCCAAGGATGTTGACCAGACAGTAGTGAAATAGAAAAGTATAACGACAGTTGATATAGCTTTACGAAAGCCATAATGGTGATCAGAAAGGAGACGTGATTCTTAAGGTGCTTAAGTATATAAGAGTTAGAGAGGGATTCGAAGACTTTCAAAAATGAGGATTTCAATGCAATGGAACGATAGTTAGAATGGTCAGACCGGTCACCTCAAAAAAGGGATTGGATGAATCCAAACATGTTGACAAGAGGAAGTATTTTTTTTTGTTTTAAACAAAAACGGAATAAACGAGCAAGCACATGTGTGAGTTTAGAGCCACACTCTTTTAATACTCGAGGATGATTGCCATCTGGACCATAAACCTTCCTTGTGTCAGGAGAGAGAAGCATTTTTCAAACGGTCTGAAAAGAGATTACAGGAAGCGAAATATGGTTGATAAGAGGAGTGTCAGAGGGAGCATGATTGCTAATCATCTATTGTAGAACTAAATGAGACAAGTTAGCCAAAAAGGGTCGCTTTGTCAACAAGAGAAACAGCAATAGTGCAATCAAGAAGAAAGAGTGAGGGAAAGGTAGAGCAACAGAAGTTGTTAGAGATACTCTTAGCTAGAATGTAGAAAAACTGTCAGTGGGTGACTAGGCAAGCTTGTCGTATTTCCTTTGAAGAAAATTGTGCTTACTTAATTGATGATGAGCTTACATCGATTACGGGCACTGACAAAAGCAGAGTGACAATCAAATGAAAGAAAGATTTTTCCACGCGATATGCCTGATCCCTTGAATGAAAGGTAAATGACCTTAACTTGTGGAAGGAAGGATGTCAAATTCTCATGGCCGAAGTTTAGAGAGTCAAAGAAGGATACAAAGTTTGTAAGATTTAGAGAGCAGTAGACGAAACAGAGGATAAGTGTGCTTGCTGGGAGATCTTGAACCACAAAACATCAAAGTTTGGAGACTCATTATCTCTGAGGCTCTCAACAAGTTTGTTAATGTGGGAATAAGCACAAACCCAACCTTTGAATCGGAAACGACAATGGAGATTGTATTTAAATATGAGATAAAGGACTATAGTCACTAAAATCCCCGTGAAGTGAACAACACGGGAGGTCATAATCTAATTAGGTTTTGTAATTTCCATCGACCTTAAAGTTTCGATATAAGGTTGTAGCAACTCCAGAAGCGAACAGACTGCTGTGTTATATATAGCTAGGAGTTTTTTATTTAAATCAAAACGTCACTTGAAATATTTAGTTCAAATTTGATCTCATCATCTTCAAATAATCTTGATCTTCAGAGACATCCAAGGTAGAGACAAAAATTCGTTCCTGAACTTATTAATGAAGTTAGGCAGAGAAATCTTAATTTATTTTCAATAGAACATTTTGGGCGATCAACTCATTAAATTCTTGAAATTACTAAAAGTTTTCATTGCTATAAAGTACGAGTTACTATTTGAGTGAGATAATCGAACGACAACTAGAAATAACGAAGTAAAACTTATTTATTACCAAAGGAGTTAACACTGCGATAGCATTAAGTTTTTATCTCATAGAAAATTACTCAGATATACTGAAGATGAGCTTCATCGAATCCTATACACCTGAAGATAAAGCAACACAAACCTTTCTTACCTGAACATAAACCACTACACAAGAGTTTAAGGTGGCTTAATTATATCTAATAAATAATCTATATTCATTTTTTTTTTCAAACATTCATCTTCGCAGCTCTATTAATTTAATTTCTTGAACTAGCCTCTACCGGATCTTAGGCTCTTTGCCTGTCTATCGGATGTTAGGTTCTTAGCCTGTCTTCCAGATTGTAGGGTTTTTACCTGTCTTCCGGATTTAGGGCATTTAGTTGTCTAATGGAACGTAGGGTCGGTGCCTCTCTACCGGATCTTGTGATCTGTGCCTGTCTAATTGATCTTAGTGTCTTTGACTGTCTACCATCTTTGGATGCAGTCGTCAGATGTGCGCTATTGATTAGCCTATCTTTTAGATTTTAGAGAATCTGACTATCTACCCTATCTTAGGGTCTTTGTTGAGCTCATAAATCTTAGGGTCTTTCCTTGTTTACCGAATTTAGGCTCTTTGCCTGTTTACCGGATCTTAAGGTCTTTGCCTGACGACCGGATCTTAGGGTCTTTGCCTATATACCGGATCTTGCGGGTTTTGCCTGTTTACTGGAATTTATGGTATTTGCTTGTTACGGATGTTAGGGTATTTCCCTGTCTACCGGATCTCATGGTATTTGCCTATTTACCGGATCTTAGGGTCTTTGTCTGTCTACAGGATCTTAGGGTTTTTGTCAATCTACAGGATCTTAGAGATTTTGCCTGTTGACCGGAATATAGGATCTTCGCCTGTCTACCTGTTTACCGGATCTTAGAGTCTTTTGCCTGTGTGTCTGATCTTAGGGTCGTTGGCTGTCTACCGGATCTTAGGTTATTTGTCCATCTACTTGATCTTAGTGTCTTTGACTGTCTACCACGCTTGGATGCAGTCGCAAGATGGGTGCTATTGATACGCCTGTCTATTGGATCTTAGATTATTTGTCTATATATTGGATCTTAGAGTATTTGTCTGTCTACCGTATCTAGGGTATTTGCCTGTCTCATATATCTTAGGGTCTTTGCCTGCCTATCATATCTTAGGATCGTTGTATGTCTACCGGATATTAGCGTCTTTGCCTAGTACCGGATCTTAGGGTATTATTCTGTTTACTAGATCTTAGGTTCTTTGCCTGTCTACCTTACAATAGGGTCTTTGCCTATCTACCTGATCTTAGGGGTTTTGCCTGTCTACCGTATCTTAAGGGTTTTCCTGTTTACCGCATCTTAGGGTCTTTGCTTGTCTCCAATTCCACTTCTTTAGCGCTAAATTATTCTTCCTTTTCTCATTCCTATTTGTTATTTGAGTTTTGCTAGGTCTTTTTAGAAGTGCCTAGCCCCCCTCCCCCACCCTAAATTCTGATGCAACAAACCTCTCAGCCCTGAATACCAGGGCAGAGAGTATATCTGAAGCTTCCATGTACAGTATGTACAGAGTACAAGTACTCCAAAATACAAATGTGCACAGGTGTATCCACTCCCTATGACCTGGAGGGACATTTATTTATTTTCTCTTTTATGTCCTCATGAATCTATTAATTCCTTATATTATTCACAGAATCATATCCAAAAATAAAACGAGTAATCGCAACCCGGAAATGGTGAAGTTGGGCTAAGTGAGTGTGCTAAAAGAAAACCCCAGAGTGATTAATAAATGTTTTTAAATTCATCACAGGGGGGGGGGGGATACATCTGAGATGAAAAGTTAGGTTTGACTTAGTTACGTGGGGTTAGGTTTAGTTTGTTTGGGTTGGTTTAGTATCGGTTGATTAGGTCAGGTTTTCTTTAGTTTGGTTCGGTTAAGTTTGGTTGGGTTGGATTCTGACGTCACATTCGTCAAACCGCTCCAACAGGGAGGTCCTAAGACCCCTCATGGCTTAGACTAGGGGTCTCCAAACTACGGCCCGCCGCTGCAGTGTGAATGCAGCAATTACAGGACAAATATTGATGATATCTTAAAAGCTAAACGCCAGTTTCACTAACATTTTTTGTTGCTTAGTTTGTGAGACTCGGATATGTGCGCACTGGGTGTGGTAATACTATCTTATTGCGAATGACGCCTTCTTTGGTAACTTTTTAGTAAATAAATATGTTTGTTGTATTTATTAATTGTGTATTTTGTACATTGGTAAATAAATATGTTGGTTGTCTTTATTTTTTGTGTATTCAATATATTGTATTGAACAAAGTGTTATGCGGCCCGCGCTCGTCATCCTCTCAGTTATCTGTGAAAAAAGGTTGGCGACCCCTGGTATAGACCAACGAGGACGTCGTTGTGAGGTAGTCCAGTACTGATTTATCGCCATCCTCGATCCATTACTTCGGAGATTTTCCTTCGTCGAGGGGTTAGGAGAGTTGCGTGCACTAATTTCAATTGTCTAAGTAGTCTCCTCTTTTACTTACTCGCGATTCGACCACTCCAGACATTTTCTCCACCATTCTGAAACTTTAATGCTTAGAATCCCTCGATGGTTTTCAAAATAATCATATAATCATAATCAATGTATTATTTAGTACCTCGTCCTGGTAAAATTTTAGAACTCTAATTATGCAAATATTTAACAAAAATAATCCTGGTGTTATTTTATAATCCCAATCAAGGTAGATTCAATTATTTATGAGTATACCCATTCATATGTTAGGTGGTGCGTTCAGTCAGGCTTTAACATCGGAAGGGATTGGGCGCTGTTTGTTGTGACTTCTATTTCACTCAGGTATCATGCATGGGCAGGTGGGGCACTAAGTCCTAGAGCATCTCATCCAATCAGGGTAAGTTCATCCTTGGGGAGAAGGCCCCAGGAACAAACCCTCGCAAACGCTCTCTCCCTTCACTTCTCATCCACAATACCCCCGGTTTGTGATTATTTCAGTCTCCATTCTTTCTAGCACTTACACAATCAATCTGTTTTTCACACAGCTGAGACCCTATTCTTTCTAGCTCATACACAATCAGTCCGTCTTTCACACAGTTAAGACCTTATTCTTTCTAGCTCTCACACAATCAGTCCGTCTTCCACACAGTTCACTTACCAAAAGCTGGAACGAGAGAGCAGAGAAGAACAACACATCCAAACGTCTTCATTCAGCAACGATTTAAAGCTTTTTGGCGTAAACAGAACCACGACTAAGGCAACTGACGACGGTTAGTTCTTCGAAGTAAATAGAATCCAGGCGTGAACTGATCGAAGACAACGAGGCTTTGACTGGAACAAAAAAAAAATACTGACCTGTTTTTAAGGAAAGAAATAAAACCGGTTAATGAAACCATTCCAAAGAATTTTACCTTTAATGGACCTTTTGCCCTTTCTAATCAGAAGGAGACGAAAGTACAAATTGCTGCTATGATAACGGACTCACAGATTAGACTTTTAGTCCCATTTATCGTCTCATTTTCATTTTTTTTAACTAAAATAATGCATTAATGAAAGGCCGTAACCAAGGCGTCTGCCTATGTGCCTATTCGTATTTATAAATCGATAAGTACCTCGAGAATGCGCCTGTCATCGTTAGGCTTTTCCTGGATAAGATAGGCGAAGTAACGGTTGATAAAAACACAAGTAGAAATACATAATGGCAGTCGAAATGAATTATATGTATTTGTTTAAAGAATTTTAATTAGAGATGGCCATATAACACCGCCCCCCCCCCCCTCTAATAAATATAATTAAATTTAAGGAAAACAACCACAGGTAGGATTAAAGAAAGTAAGATGAAAACAAGAAAAAGATCGAGAAAACTTTAAACTGGCAAGTATGAGTCAGCCGCATGTAAACTAAAAACGGGAAAATAAATGAAATATTTCAGAATAACCGAGAAAGAATAATAATTTTATATTTTGAATTATTTGATGTTTTGGAGACTAATATATATTTTAATTTTTTTCATTCCTTTTTAAAATTTACTTGATAGGAATAATTATTATAATATTGAAATTTTTGCAGGTTTATTAAAAGTCAGTATTCCAAAAATAATATGAAATAACCGCATTCATTCGCTGAATCCCCAATCTCGCTATGGTCCTGTCCTTGAAGGAGGTGAGTTTCAGTCCGTGGAGCTTTAATATTCGATCAAAAAGGTAAAATGATGACAAATATGGGTTAAATGAATGAGGTTTTGTAATTATAATATATTTCGTAATATTTTTTGTAAATCTTTTAAAAAAAAATCAATTCTCAAAGAAAAGCGTGCAACATTGCTGCTCCGCACCAAAGTGGCTTGCAATGTAAGGAGATAGTTGCAAATGGTAGTGTATCAAGGAGCACCATCTTTACGATTATTAAGGACTTTAAAAAGAATGGTTACTCTTCTTTGAAGAAGTCTTCTGGAAGCCCAAGACCTTCATTTTAAGGCCAAGATCGCCTCCTGGTATACCCAGCGTAAGGATCGGGTTGCCTCCAGTGACAAGCTTGCTCACGATTGGAAAGAGGCAGGTGTAAACGCTTCAACGCGCACAGTGAGGCGAAGACTTTTCGACAAAGGTCTCAAGTTGAGAAGGAGTGCAAAGAAACCTCATCTCACCAAGAAGAACCTTACGGATAGGCTCCACTTTTCTAAGAAATATAAAGAATGGACTGTTGAAGAGTGGGACAAAGTGATATGCTCTAATGAAGCTCCCTTCCGCTTGTTTGGAGCTTCTGAAAGACCCCTTCGTTACGCAAAAAGAGGAGCGCTTTCACGAATCCTGTATCTTGCTTACGGTGCAGCATCCGGACACTCAATGTCTGGTGGTGCTTCTCATCCAAGGAAACTGGAGCAGTGACGATTTTGCCCAAGACCACTGCCATGAAGTCAAAATGGTAGCAAAACATGCTTAATTAGCACCGCTTCCTAACAGTTCAGGACTAATGTTGGAATGATAACTGTATTTTTAGCATGATGGTACACCTTATCATAAAGCAAAAGCAATAAAAAGTTCTTAGCTGAGAATATATGGTTGGTCCGAAAGTCCTGACTCACCTAGGAAGTGAAAAGAAAACCACAAAATTTTTTGGAGCAACACCAACATTTATTCTTCAAAATAAAGTCCATCATTCACCATCCAAGTCGATCAGCCACCAACCGAATCTGTCTCAGATAGCAGTCAACTGGCTTTGAATCAAGAAACTGTAAACATTCCATCAAAAGTTTTGAATCTCTGTTCGCGGAGGAAGTGTGCCATTGAGCGGAATAGGCCATAGTCACTCGGAGCAGCATTAGGACTGAATGGTGGGTGTGAAAGCATCTCAACCCAGTCCATCTGTTTGTACTTCTCCATAGTCAACCTAGCAGTGTGTGGCCTCACATTGTATTGCTGAAACAAAGCCTGAACTCGATTGGTCAAAGCACGATATTCATTTAGTTTGTCGTATACGCAGTCTAGCTGCTGGCAATACAGTTTAGCGTTGATGGCGCAACCATATGGAACACGCTCAAAATCCACTACTCCTTGAAAATTCCACCAAACTGATTCCATTGTGGAGCGGATGCCGGTTTTTCACTTAGCGGAACCTATTTCCTCTACCAATCGTGATTAACCGAGTACACCCACTTCTCATCTGATGAGACGATTCGCATCCAGAATCAGTCGTTCATTGGGTTATTGAGAAGTTTGCTGCAAATCTCTATCTACTCTACGGGCAGCTTGTGCTTCGGTGAGGTCATATGGATCCAATTGGGGCTTCTTGTAAACAAAATCTATTGTATACAATCGGTTCAGCACAGTCTGATGGGGGTGAAGCTCCAACAACCTTTGCAAGATCATGGCTGATTGCAGAAGATTCAACTTTCAATGCTACCACTAAAGCCTCGCTATCAAAGGTTGATGGTAGGCAGAAACGTGAATGATCATCACGTCGAGACCTTCGCCTGACTGACTGCGCCTTCTCTTTCAGTATCGCAAACTTCCTTCATAGCAACTCTTGGACAAAGTTTTCGCTTGTAACGGTAGTGAACTGAAACTCTAATTCCAATTTTTTCAAAACTCATTTCTGTCCAATGGAGCTTACACATAGAGAAATAAACTATGTAGGAGCAACCAACAACAGCTCTGTACAGAGGCTGGTAGTCGAATGAGTAAGGTTAACTTAACATAATGTAGTCATATGAGTAAGTCTAACTAACTAATGCTGGTTTTGCTCCATAAAACTTTGTTGTTTTCTTTCTGCTTCCTAAGTGTCAGGACAAATTTCTGGCTAACCATACAACATCGAACTTTTAAGACCTTGCCCCAGGGAATCGCCAGATTTGAACTTAATAGAAAATTGGTGAACAATCACTTGTAAGAAGATTTTTTTCTTTGGGTAGCAATGGTTATTTTCTATTTGCTTGTGTCTAGAATACATGAAGAAACACTTATTTATTTCAAACTTTGCTTTTGTGTCCAGAATAATGATATTTATATGAAATTTACTTAGTTCCTCTGGAAGAAAGTGGCGCATTTGAAATTTTATTTGTATAAAGTAGAAACAAAATGACATGATATAAAAATAACATTTATTTATTCTAGAATTACATAAGTGAGACAATTAAAATACTATGTAGAAATGAGTAGTTTTCCGTGATTTATGCTTATACTGTAAATTACTTTCACGAATCAGCTCTCAAATAGTCTCCCATTAGATTTTCATTATACAATCATTGATAGCGGCGTTCAAAGTGCAGTAGATCCTAGTAAAAGCGCTCGCCATGCTCCTCAGAGTACGCTTCTATGTTCTCCTGAAATGTATCAAGATGAGCGTCAAGAATATGGACTTTCAGGGACATCCTGCAACCCATCTTGCCGTAGTTCCTCACCAAGTTCTCAACAAGCTCTACATAGTTTGCTGCTTTTTGATTACCTAGGAAGCCCAGAACCACTGCGATAAAGCTGTTCCAGGGTGCTTTCTCCGTCCTAGTGAGCTTCTCAGGAAACTCATTGCACTCCATGATCTGTTTTATTTGTGGACCGACGAAGACCCCGGCTTCCACCTTTGCTGCAGATAGATTATGAAAAAATCTTGGAGGTACTTAAAAGCTGCAGGCTCCTTATCTAGATCTCTGACGAATTGTTTCATAAGGCCCAATTTTAAATGCAAAGGAGAGGTACTTTTCGGGGGTCCAACAAAGGCTCACATTTGACGTTGTTTCTCCCCACACTAAATTTGGTCCGTTATAGCCAATCCCACTGATGGTAGTGTGCCACGTCGCCTCTGCTGTTACAAAGGCACAAATAACAAGGAAACTTGGTAAGGCTGCCTTGGAGACCTATCAAGAATGCCACCATTTTGAAGTCTCCGATAACCTCCCAACCGTACTCTTCATATTTCAATGCATCTAGCAAGATCTTAACACTGCTGTATTCCTCTTCAAGCTGGACCGAGTGTGAAAAAGGAGAGATGGATATATCTTTCCGTTATGAAGCAGGACTGCTTGAGGCTCCTGGATGGGCTGTCAATGAAGAAGTGCCACTCGTTAGTGTTATAGACGATTCCGATTGCCTCAAACAAACCGGTCACATTGTGACAAAAACAAAGCTTATCTTGACGTGTAAAAAAGCTTAAATAACACTAATGACGTTTTCTCTGACCTGATTGATATTCGTACATTGTTATTTAACAAATCCCACTGCTTGAGTCTCGAAGTTAAAAGCTCGGCATTTGACTTTGAGACCAAGATCGATGACAAGGTCGTTGAGATCGGTTTGGTTGGGGTAGTATGGGTTTCTCTTCTCAGTTGTACCTCTGTAATCTGGATTGTCGTGGTATGACATTACATTATATCAATATCATATTATATCTATGGGAGAGGACCAATAAACCTGAAAGCGAACCGACAAAAGGGACGGGAAACCACGTGTTCAGACGGGCTGAGTAACGAGAGAGTGCAACGAGGTCAGGTAAATTATGGACAATGGCAAAGTTCAAAGTTATTTAAAGAGACATGTATAAAAATAAAATTTTATTTACACAAAAAAATTAATAAGAGAATTGAAGGGTAAAATTACCTCAGAGAATTAACGGGCAAAATCACATCAATAAACGAAGGGGGGGGGATTAACTCAATTGGGTTACTGAAGGGGGGAGGGGGGTTGGCTTACGGATGTCTTCTGCTCTTGAGGTGAGGCCGCTCGAACTTCAAAGCGGGAGGTTGGAGTGATGACGGT
This sequence comes from Ceratothoa steindachneri, assembly GCA_963969495.1. Lineage (NCBI taxonomy): Eukaryota > Metazoa > Arthropoda > Malacostraca > Isopoda > Cymothoidae > Ceratothoa > Ceratothoa steindachneri. The sequence continues at coordinate 49,833,667 of OZ018320.1, forward strand.
TCTCCAAAAGCAAGGGGGGAGGGGGTAACTTCCGGTCCAGAGAAGAGTATTTCGGCTACCCTAAATGAGTTGGGCTTCGACAGGAGTTGATGAAAAAATGTCGAGAAAATCACTCGGGGCAATCTTTCAGTGGAATTACCTCCTGGCTGGGGCTAATTCCAAATACACAAAATAGTCTAGCTGTCACTTTGCTTTGTTGCTAGCACTTGAATTGATACCATGGGGAAATCTTCTTGGTTCTGGCGAGACTTCTCAACTCTGTGTGTCTTCCGGGGAGTCGAGCGTTATTTATATCCAAGGCTCTTCCCGGAGTTGCGGGTTAGCGGGAAACAGCTCTACTCTCGACGGGCCTCGAATCTTCTGGCAGAGCTATTTTAGCCCGCATAAAGGTGAATCGTGGGGGGACTCGATTCGAGGCTACCGCTTGTGGAAGGGAGGGGGGGGGGGGGGGGGTAGGCTTACCACTTTAGTCCTAGCCGGGCCTTTTGCTGCACATAGGAGTTTCTTTCTGCTAAAGATCTTCCACTTGGTGATTCCCTCACATGGATCAATGACTTCATCCTCTTCTGGACTGCTTTTCCCTTCTAAAAACTGCTGCTCTATTTTTGGAGGAGTGGGTTCGGGGAGCTCAAAAATGTGTGGCAATAGATGACTGTAGGTCTGGATAGATGATAACAGGCGCATATTTGCCTGTTCGACGTTTGGAATTGTTCAACATACATAAAAAACATTTGCTTGAGTGGTTAGTTTGTTCCCTCCCAATGTGTGGGATTGCGAAATTCATAGCTCTCTTTTCTCCTCTGTACCATTTTATAAAAAAAGCAAAAGGAAAACATAAGTAAAAATATACAAATACTTTTTGCTTAGTGTTATTAGAAATGTGAAAAAATTAAAAATACACTATCCAAATAAACAAAACACATTTTATATATATATATATATATATATATATATATATATATATATATATATATATATATATTACCCAAGGTTTGTTTTGATCTACAACTGGAATGCCAAAATATGCCTTGTAGACTTCACGCATTTTAGCTGTTCTCTCTACAGAGTACTTTTTTGTTCTTGTCTCAATATATTCGCCGTAGACATAGAAAAATGCGTCTGTCCGATGCTTATAACCTCTTGATGCCATGTGTGAGGAATGCTCCTATCAATGACAAGTGACGATGTTTGCGCTATGACGGATAGAGTTACAATGATCAGTTGATTAGGCATTCTTTGTATTTATACAGTCATCTACTTTGCTATAATGTTCTAGAAATTCTTCAAAAATATAAACAAATTCTCGAAAGTTCTAACAAACTCTACAGTTTATTTTTAACCAAATTAGTGTTGAATCTATGTAGAATGTAAGAGAACTGTCATTGTTGTCCAGGTCACAAAAAAATATAAGGGAAATAATAGCTATTACTACTGTATTACTGTTTCTATAACTTTTAAATACAGTATATCATGTTTATATCATAACTGAAAAAAACATAATCCTTGAAAGTTTCGATATATTTTTACTATTTGCATCAAAATAATGTCATTTACCATAAATGGGCTAATTTAAAATTCAATGTTTAAGCCACAAAAGCAAAGTTTGGGGATTAAAATTGACTTTTTTATTTAATAAAGCCACAAAGAATTGGGAAATAACACTTTCAACGCAAGGACAAGAAAAAAAGTTAAATTTTGTTACACAGTGAAATCAAACTGGCGGTTAGTAAACAGAAACCACCCAAATGTGAGCAGTTACGGGTGTTTATTGAACAAAATTGGAGGAATATTAGTCAAGAAATTATCCAAAATTTGTTCTTCAGTACTCCAAAACGAATTGATGCATTCATGAAGAACAGAGGAAATCATTGTAAATATTGACTGCGCGCATCAATTGACTGTACTCATTAATAAATTGGGTTGTGTTCTAAGTTCTTTTTTTATTTTTCGCCTTCAAATTATAATACAAACATATCAAAACGTAATGCAAGGTTTGATTAGTTCTATTAATTTTCTTATATGAAAAAATATAGTAGTTTCAAAATGTTTGCCCATAACTATATATATATATATATATATATATATATATATATATATATATATATATATATATATATATATATATATATATATATATATATATATATATATATATATATATATATATAATTGGGAAAGCACGACATCCCTCCTTTGAGCGACCGAAAGCTATCGGCCAGTGTGGTTGGCGCGCAAACTAGTACGCTTCCCCCCCCCCATGCTTAAACGCTGAGGTTCGATTCCTTGCCTGCCAGTGTTTTTTTTTCTCTTTGATTTCCTCAGGGTCACCTCCAGTAAGATCTCTTCTCTCTTGTTTGTGTATCACTTCTCCATATATATATATATATATATATATATATATATATATATATATATATATATATATATATATATATATATATATATATATATATATATATATATAATGAAAAAACTCAAAAAGTGGTACGTGAGGAAAGCAATAATATGAAAATTAACCAACAGGAAAATGAAAAGATGAATCCAAGCACTTTCGAACTATATTTACAAGTTCATTTGCAAGGAATAGCATGAAAATGGAGAAGACGACCTTATATAGGGTACAAAGATACAAAGGGAACGCCCATCACATAGTAAAAACCAATGGAAAAACACAAAAACAAGACAGAAAAATACCAATAAAAAGAACAATAGGCAACTAATAACAGACATATGCATCCCCAAAACGATATACACACAACAACGCTGTCTATATGAATGGAAGTGGTGGGTGAAAAAAAACAAAAATATTCAAAGGATTATCATTAGAACGAAAACATTTAGGGCTAAGAGTTAATCCACGATCAAAGCAGAGCCACGTGGTGGGGGAGGCAATGCGAATGATATTACACTAATAAAGAGTGACAACAGGCTGCATTATGAGGTTATTTCATTTGGTACAAGTTTCTTTTTTAAAACAGGGTCGAGTTTAAATAAGTCAGGGAAATATTTATATTGGGTAAGATGCCAATTACTGAACACTCGACAATATTTCTTTTTGTGAAATCAGCGGAATGATAAAGGACTTTTGCAGAATTCCAGTCAATGGGGTGGTTATTTTCGGATAAATGTAAAAATAAAGCGCTGTTTAGTTCACCTCTTTTATATTATACTTATGTTGGTAAATTCTAGTAGATAAAGATTTTCCAGTTTGCTCGAGGTAAGGAAAATGGCAAATAGAACATTCTATAGAATATACTCCACCTTTTTTCCTTGTATTATTCTGAACTAACATTTTATATAAAGTGAATTCATATCTAAAATATACAGAGATACAAAGTTGCTTAAAAATACTGGTGAGACAAAAAAATGGTTCAAAGTATAGCAAGATTAGACAATTTTTATAACTAAATACCGGTGGGTTATCAGTTCTATAAAAAGTTCTCCTAGCAAAGTTTAATGAAGTGTGCAATAATTGATGAGGGTAACAAAGTTTTTTACCTATTTTAAAGATATTGGACAATTCCTTATCCAAAAATTCCGGACTAACTAGGCGTAATGCACGCAGAAATACACTCGTAGAAGTGAATACAGATCTTTTAATTTTAACACTGTGATAAGAATAAAAGTGAATATATGAACTGGAGTTGGACGGTTTGCGATAAACAGAGAATTTAAAACCTGACGGCGTCCTATGTATTAAGAGGTCAAGAAAAGGAAGAGTCCGATTTTCCTCAATTTCAAGGGTAAATTTAATAGAAGGGACTAGAGAATTAAGATTACATAGAAAATTGTGAATATCTTTTGAGGAAGGCCAAAGACATATAATATCATCAATGTAACGGTACCATACAATAGGAAAATCGAGGATTTGGGGCAAGAATAACGTCTAAAAGAATTCCATATATAAATTAGAGAGGGTGGGAGGTAGACAACTCCCCATCGGAAGATCAAATTTTTGAAGGTAAAATTTGTCATTAAATGAAAATTTACAATTTTTAGCACAAAGAGAAATAAGCCTTAGGATCTAAATTATATAATTTATCACAAAGGAGAGGAAGTAGATCGTCTAAAGGAACTTTAGTAAACAAAGAACAAACATCGAAGCTGACAAGAATGAAATCGTTGGAGTAAGGAATTATATTAAGCTTCTCTATAAGTTCACAACTATTTTTAATATGAGATTGGGAGATGGACCCCACAACCGGGGATAAGTGATTCACAAGCCATTTTGATAAGGAATATGAGGCAGAGCCAAACAAACTTATAATGGGGCGCATAGGATTATTGGGTTTGTGAGTTTTTACCAAACCCTACATATATGGAAGAGAAGCGTTGCTAGATTTAAATTTAGTAATTAAATCGGGAACATTTTTTAAAAGGGATCGAATATTTTTATGAATTTCACTGTTAGTTGATAATGTAGGGTCTTTTTGTAGGACATCATAAGTAGATTCATCTTCTAATAATAAGTTTATTTTTTCAATATAGTTCACTTTGTCCATAATAACAACGTTACCAGATTTGTCTGTCTTCGTAATATGTATAGAGGGATTTTTTCAAAGATTAGATATAGCACAGTGAAAACGCAGAGAATAATTTAAGTGGGTAGGCCTAGATAAGCACTGATAAACACAACCCTTGGCGGTCGAAATTAAATCACTAGGGACATGACAATATTTTTCCAAATGAGCAAAGCTTTGAGCAATAGACACAGCAGATGGTATAGAAGGAATGGAGAATTTCAACCTAAATCCAAGGGCAGCAGTCGGTGTTGCTTCGAGATCTTGATTGGAGAGGTTGACGACTGTTTCTGGTCGACTATTCTTGGTCCAACTGCTATTCGATATGAGACGTTGTAGTTTGCAATCCAATTTATCCTCCAAATTCGAAAAGTTTCTTTGAAGGGTACCAAAGATGGAATCTTTGGTACCTGATTGGCCAAAGTAATATTTAGAGCAATCGATACATTTTACGCTATATACATTACCAATAGGGAAAGGGGCGTTCTTGACTAATAGTTTAGAGCTAGTATTATTATAGTTAAATACTACACAAATGCCTAGAGATTTTAAAATATGAGGGAGAGAAGCAAAGAATGAATTAAATGGAAGTACAAGAGTATTCTTGTTATTAAAAGGCGCGCGAGGTTCAAAACGATAAAAAGACTTTTTAGCTAACTAAAGGCATTTATCAAGGAAATGAAAAGGATAGCAAAGTTTATGGCCGATGTCAAAAATTTTGGAAACTTCAGAGTCAAAAAATTCAGGACTAACTACATGAAGTGCACGGAGAAACATTGAAATAAAAATAGATCTTTTGACATTAATATGGTGAGAGGAGTAAAAGTGAATATGAGAAGAAGAATTACTTGGTTTCCGGTAGACAGAGAATTTGAAACCAGAAGGCGTGCGGTGTATTAATAAATCGAGGAAAAAAATACTTCCATTCTGTTCAATTTTAAGGGTAAATTTGATAGATGTTACAGGGGAATTAAGTTTGTTAAACAAAAAGAAAAATATTTTCAGAATTGGCCCACAGGCAAAGGATATCATTAATATAGCGAAACTAGATTATAGGAAAATCTACAATAGAGGGGAGGAAAACTGTTTCGAAAAATTCCATATATAAGTTAGATAAAACGGGGGATAAACAATTACCCATAGCTAAACCAAATTTTTGGCGAAAGAATTTACCATTCAAAGTAAATGCACAGTTTTTGGTACAGAGGGAGATTATTTCTAATAATAAATTAGAGGGTATAGGTAATCTAACGTTACACAATTTATCTTTAAGAAACTCAAATAGATCATCAACCGGAACTTTAGTGAAAAGGGAGCTAACAAGGATGAAGTCTGAAGGATAAGGGATGGTATTAAGTTTTTCTATTAGGTAGGAACTATTAACTATATGGGAATCCGAAATGCATCCTGCAAGAGGGGTAAGATAAGACGTTAGCCATTTTGACAAAACATATGAGACAGAGCCTACATAACTGAAAATGGAGCGTAAAGGATTATTAGGTTTGTGGGTCTTGACAAGACCATAAAGATAAGGAAGAGAGGCATTCATAGATCTAAATTTAGAAATCAAGTCTGGATAATATTTAAGAATTGAGCGTACTTTTTTATGAAAATTACTATTCAATTGTTCCAAAGGGTCTTTATTTAAATGCACATAGGTAGTCATCATTAATTACTTCGCTCAGTTTATCGAAATATGTTTGTTTATCCAATATAACTATTGCACCAGATTTATCAGCTTTAGTGATATAAAGGGTAGGTTTATTCCTAAGGTTAGTTATAGCACGACGGAAACGTAAGGGATAATTAGAGACGGAGGAGTAAGTCGTAGAATGGTACACAAAACCTTTAGCAATAGAAATATACTCACTAGGAACATTGCCGAATTTTTCTAAATTAATAAAGCTCTTAGCAATTGTTACACTGGACGGTTGAGAAGGAATAGAACATTTTAAACCGAAACCAAGAGCACAAAGTGAGGTTCTGTCTATTTGTTGCGATGAAAGGTTGACCACTGTATCTTCGCGAGAGTTCTTTGTCCAAGCACTATTCTCGATGAGTCGGTCAAGTTTAAGGTTAATTCGCCGTTCGAGTTTCCCAGTCCGAAGTCTCAATGTCCCGAAGATGGAGTCTTGAGGTATATTGGACCAGTTATTGGGGATATTAGAAGTAAAGATGTGACGCTGAGTATTGACTTCTTTGAAGGCGGCAGCAGTTTCGGCTTTCAAAAGTGAGATCCGTTTAGAGAGGTGAATTCGCTTAATTTCTCCGAAAGGGACACCATGAATTTCAAGATCGCACTTGCCAATGAATGAGGTAGGAATCACTTTTTCGGCAAAACATTGCTTGAGAAATTTAAGCTTGGTTTTCTTATCGTGGGCACGGAGAAGAGAGGCACGGTACCCTTTTACAGCGGGTTTCAATGCCGGAAATAGACGGTAGAACTGGGTGAAGGCAGCAGAATAGTTGAAGAGTCGCGTGGGATCCATTAAATGTGGAAAACTCACAACGTATCGAGTAAGTAAACAATAAATGCAACAAAGCCCATAGGGAAAATTAATACGATGATTCCAAGTACTTTCGAACTTTATTTCGAGTTCTTTATCAACGAATAACAAAAGTATTGAAAATTGTAATATATATAAGGATGATACAGAGGAGAGGGAACGCCCACAAAAAAAGCCTTTAGCCTTTACAAAATTACAAAATTATTGCACATAATTCTCTTTGAATGCTAAATCGCGCCAAATCTAGCGCGTTTCGCGCTAAATTGGCAACACTGACTATTAGCACTAGCAGGGCTGACATTGAGATTTTACCAAACAACCCAGATTGAACCTTCACCACCCCTTCATCCCAGATTGCACATTAAAAACCAAAATTAAGCAGTATGTTAAAAACACATAGGTATCGAATTTAATTACTTTTTTCGTTTTCCTTTGGCTGACTTATTCTCTTTGTGTATCGCCTGTTTACTCTTCCGTCTACTACGTTTTGGATTAATTCCTTGTTCGGCTCCCATTTTGTACACGTTCCCGCACACTTCACTATATGCTGTTTTTCAAGTAGCCTTTCTTTCGGTTTCTCTGCTTTTAAGGAATTTGTGGCTTTGGTTTTGACACAGTTCATATTAAAAGAATATTCATTCTACACGTGCTGAAGAATGAGGCAGCATAGTCAAACAGTTAAAAAAATTTAAAAAATTGAATACGGTCGGTATTCAATTTTCTTCCACTACTGGCAATGTATACTTGCGTAAAATCTATAGATTGTTCTAAAAATTACTTTGAGGAATCAGGTAAATGTTTAAATGAACGAATATTTCAACATAAATATAATGTCTGTCATGGAGAAGAAATATCTCATTTTATGTACATTACACATCTTAATCAAAATATTGATTGGAATTCAGCCAAAATGATTTGTCATAACAAAGATACTATTGCACGTAATATCATAGAATCGACATTTATGAGTAAGTTCCCAAATTTCAATTTAAGCCCTAGCTTGTTTAAGCTCGATAGTTATATTTTAAATTGCATTCACACTTCAATATCGAAACTTTTAACTTGCAATTGATTATATATATTTACGTTAAAAAATTGATTGTATTTTTTGCATCTATTTACAAGGGGTGGTCAATAAGTTTTACAATTCGGATATAAGGAAACGAGATATGAGGAAAAGTGTTTTATTATTTTTCAATATAACTACCCTTGCCTTCAATGCACTTGCGCCACTTGTCCCTGAGGCTTCGAATTCTCGACAACCAGAAATCTCTCGACTGCTGTTCAATCCACTCTTGGACGGCGAGCTGGACATCTTCATCGTACCCAAACTGGTGTCCACGTAGTGCAGCCTTGAGCTGGCGAAATAAAAAGTAGTCGCAAGGGGCCAGATCTGGACTGTAGGGGAGATGGTTGAGCTCCTCGAATCCGCACACACGCAGGGCAGCTTGTGCAACTCTGGCCTTGTGAACTTTGACGACGTTGAAGTCGATCATCAGGCGTGAGGTTTCTAGGGACCCAACGGGCAGAGACCTTGGTCATGGCCAAATTGTCGTGGATGATGTTGATAACACTTCCATGTGATATTCCAAGTTGTCGCTCGATTTCTTCGACCTTCACCCGTCGATTGTCGAGGATCCTCCTCTCCACACGGGCCACATTGTCCTCGTTGGTCACGTCTGATGGGCGTCCTAGATGGGGGTCATCTTCAAGGGACTCACGACCATGGCGGAACTCCCTATTCCAACGAGCAATGGTTGCATAGGAAGGCTCGGTGTCGGTCTACACTACAACCATGCGTTCATGGATCTCTTTTGTATTCTTGCCTTCCTTGGTAAAAAATTTGATCACTGCGCGGTGCTCAACCTTCTCCATTGTTGAAAAAATTGTGACTAACGATCTGCGATCAGCTACTGCTTCTTAAATAGACGAAGCAGGAGCGTGCGGCTGCAGGTCCTGACTTGTCATAATTTGTCCTAACACCCGATTCGCAAAACGTATTGACTGCCCCTTGTATATACCTGTACGTTTCTTTTGTCAGTTTTAGTACAAATGTACTTATTTACCTTGGCTTTTACTCCTGACCTCCGATGTTAATCTCTCCCTCTGATTTTCTCTTACTCCTGATTTGATTAGGTAATATTTGAATCCTCTGTGAACCCTTTCAGTCTTTTGAGTTTACCTGTCTTAATGATCTTATTTTGTATGATTGGTTTATTGTCTAGTATGGGCGTTCCCCCTTCTCTGTGCCTGGCTTTATATATATATATATATATATATATATATATATATATATATATATATATATATATTACATTTCTCTGTGCTTTTGTTATTCCTGATAAAGAACTCGAAATAAAGTTCGAAAGTACTCGGAATCTTCACATTATTTTCTTTGTATATATATATATATATATATATATATATATATATATATATATATATATGGGTAAAAATCACGAGAGCTAACACGTGAATATGTATAAAAATTTGGTTGCACCACGTAGGGAAAACGAAAGATTGATTGGAGCTAGCACTTTCGTTATCTTAATAACATTTTCAAACTCACAATGGTTTATGAAATAGAGAGACTATTTATACAAAGCAATGTTTTCTGCCTCTTTCAACACTAATTTCAATCATCAATATATTGATGATTGAAAGTAGTGTTGAAAGAGGCAGAAAACTCAATATATATTTTGATGCAATGTATATTTACTGATAACTGCGATCCGTCTTAATGGAATACCCTTTAAAATCATATCTTTTTATCTCATAAACCATTGTGAGTTTGAAAATGTTATTAAGATATCGAGAGTGCTAGCTCCAATCAATCTTTCTTTTTTCCTACGTGGTACAACCATATATATATATATATATATATATATATATATATATATATATATATATATATATATATATATATATATATATACAGTAGTGATCAAATTATTATGGATTTCTTGAAAATTCGTATTTTTTTCTGGGAAAAGGTTATATAATGTTATTTTATTGACGAGTAATGAATTTATTTTCATACATATGGCAAAAATATCTTTTTTACATTGATTGATACCTGGTTTAAACTCCTCTAGCCGCTTTAAGTGCTTTAACACGCTCTGGCATGCCAGTGATTAAAGTTCTGCATAATTGCTTGAGTCTGTCAGAGTGGAACCAAACGTAGATAAAGCGTTCTTTGAGCTTTGCTTTGGTTGTTTTGGGAACTTCCTGTATTTCATTTTTTGGAATATACTCTGGGTGTCGCCATTAATGAGGTATTAGTAAATTTTATTGTAGACGACAGGGTTGCCAGTTATGTAAGTCCGCATGACGATGAATTGATTACATGTGAATGAGAGAGGTTTCCGTAACGACCATCTTATAAGGGCGCGACGAGTTCCAGTTTATAGGTGAACGATGGCTTTACGCTGAATTATTTATTTGACTCAAAAGATAAGTGATTTTAAGGTTGTCTTATACTTGGCTGGGCTTACCAACGCTTTTAAGGCAAAAATGGACATACGAAAATAAATACTTTATTCTAATAACTGAATATTACGGGGCAAGCGGCGCGACACGAGGCGTACTCAGCGGAATACTAGTAGTCCCTATATTATCAACGCTATTACGAGTTAAGAGCGAGACAAGTATCAGTGGATTAAAAACTGGAGCGTGAATGTGAGTGAATTCGTTACGATTGAATGCCTTAATCTATGAATGCAATCTGAATCTCTTTTACTCTCTCCTTTTCTTATTTATATATGCGCTCCTGATGCAGAGGGCGTGGCCTGGAAATGACCGTGGAATGACTTACTTCCGTTGTGGTCACATTTCTCAACCCCCTGGGTGGAGCTAGGAAGCCTGTGCACGATTTGTACATTTACATGATTAAACTCTTATTTTTTGTAATTTGTTACGATTGTCGCTGCACCACCTCTTACGGTCAACAGCTGTGTTTACCTGGGATCCTCATTAAACATCCGTCTTTGATAATTCTATCTCAAGACACAACTTGTGCAGTTTTATCAAAGCAGGTGTTCAACCATTTTCCTTTGCTCCTTTTGTGTCTCACGCTTGCTTGCTAAAAAAAATATATATATGTACATTTGCAAATCCCATCATATTTATCATACAATATTGAATCTTCACATTATATATATTTATTCGGCATGCTTAGATTTAATAGGACTAATCGCGTCCACTTTGCGGGGGTATCATATGGGCCTATTGAATCCAGCAATTTTTGTGCCAGAAGCATATCTATTGCGTCGTCCGATTACTACAAGCCTACTACTGTGTAACCTGACCACTATAATACCATAAACTCTCAATAGCGTTCATGTCTGGGGAATTTTCAGGCCATGGTAGCAGTTCAATGTCATTTTGTGCGCACCATGTCTCCACTGATCGCGCCGTATGACAAGGAGCCGAGTCTTGCTGAGGTATCCATGGTCTGTCACCGATCCATTCCCTTATTTGAGATACTAAACGGTTTTACAGTACTGTAATATACTTATACTTATTCATTATACCTTCAACAATCTTCAAGCGACTTGTCTCATGTACAGAAATTGCTCCCCACACCATGGTTTTCTGTGAATGTTTTACAGTCTTTGTAAGACACTCTGACATAAACTCTTCACCTGACCGCCTCCTTACTGTCTGCACATGGTCATCAAGTACTGCAATAGTTGACTCGTCCGAAAACACAACCTGCAACGATATAAAACACTATAGCAGTACTGAAACCACCTGTGATTCTAGTAGCAGAAGTTAAATAACCAGACAAATTATGACTTGAAATCATTTCATTCAGCATAAAGGCGTAGCTAAATCAGAATGTACTTACTACAATAGGTACAGTATGTTCTCTTATTCTTAATAACGAAAATAACTGGTAAATGTACGACCTTTACCTTTGCTCAGAAGTCCAATCAGCATGAGCATTAGCCCAGAATTGACGTGCCCATATCATGGTTTTATTAAGCCTAGGCTTCTTTCTTGGACGGTACGCTCGTAATCCCCAGTCCAGTAACCTCCTATTTACTGATATTCGAGAAAGACTAATGACATTTGCTTACATTTCGCTTGCAATCTTCCTGCAAGATTTGTTTTTTTCGATAATAGCCATTTGTTTGATTTTCCTGTCTGTTCTTGGTGTAGATTTTCTCTTGCGATCACATTTCCCAACCTTTGCTGAATCCAAATTAAGACCGTTTTAAAAAAAATTTCTTTATATTGCTTACTGTTTGAGAGGAGCCTCCCAATTTATTTGCAATATCTTTCTGTTTTAGTGCACTGTCACTCAATAAAACTTTGATCTGTCCGATTTTCCCACGACTCAAATCAATGACTTTATCCATAGCTGTTGACTTTCTTTTTATCTATTACACTGCAAGAAAAATATTATCCACAGACAAGCAAAATACACACTAGTTGAATTACTGAGCAAGTAACAACAAAAGAGTATAGCTCACACAACCTCACCCTGCGAAATCTAAATTGGAACTGAGGCAATTTTTTTTTTTTACAGAGCCCATCTGGCATCTGCCCCCTTGGGCATAAGTCGCTGAAAAACACGACAGCCTAGAACTACGCTACTTTAAAATAAAAATATGAAAACGTAACAATGATATAAATTCGAAAAACTTAACAACCAGGAAGCAATCTCCGGCAGCGGGGGAAGGTCCCCCTCAACCCGGTGCAGGAGAGTGAAACCTACAAAACAACAACAACAGAAAAACAACAAAAAGAACCTTAAATAAAGCGAGAGAAGCCCGGCCATCCCCCAAAAGTCAACAAGTCCAGAAGTCAATGTGCACGAATCCATCCCGAGTAAAGGGACAGGCGGTAGCGACCCCGCCCATCCCGGTACCGGGACAGGTATCGTGCGCAAAGATCACCCAGACTGGGACATTTGACAAGAATGTACCGAACAGTCTGGAGGACGACGCAGTCGTTGCAATAGGGCGCAGGCGAGCGCTCCATCAAATAGCGATGCGTCACACGAGTGTGCCCGATTCGGAGACGACAGAAAAGAACCTGAAGCCGCCGCGGCATTGGGGAATAGGTCCATGGGAACAGTCGCGGCGCAATGGCACGCAACTTTAAGATCCCTTCGACCGTCTCCCATCTTCTTTGCCAAGCAGTCCGAAAAGCTGCCCGTATTCCTGCCATGTAGTCGGTGTGAGAAAGAGCGAAACGCTGGTCCGGACGCAGAGTCCTCGCAGGACTCATCGGCACGCTCATTCCCCGCAATTCTTACATGTCCAGGAACCCAGCAGAAGATAATCTCGCCCCATGCCCGGCTCGCCAAACCGTGGCGTGACGGATATCGCGAACCAGGGAATGCGGAGATTCCAATGCCCCGAGAGCACTCAGGGCGCTTTGTGAGTCACTATAGATCACAATCCGGTTTCAGAACCGGGCACGTCGCGTAATCTTTCGTACCGAGTGGTGTATTGCCACCAGCTCGGCCGTGAAGACAGACGCAGCGCCTGGTAGAGCTCCGTTGACTTCAAACAGAGAGGATACGGCGTGAAAGCCCAACACCTCTTGAGACTTGGAGCAATCAGTATACACTGGCACGGTTCCAGCGTGACACGATGTGTGCTCCAATACTACCGGCGCCGTACAAGCTTTGGGAGCAGAAGCGTGGTGACAAATAGCCAAATGTGGTACCCTCCAGCGTGGCGTCCTGGGCAGAACCAGAGGCGCCACCGGCCCGAGAGCTATATCTACCTCTCAAAGGAGTTTCCTGGCCCTAAACCCAAAGGGCTTAGGGTATGACTGGCGTCTCTCGGCGGTATAGGCACCATCGAGATCAGCTGCGGATGCAGTGAGAGCTGTTGGTGACTGAGGGAGGCACCGTGCTCACGCGTACAGGCAAGTGATGCACTGCACGCGGCGCAGAACGAGTGGCATCTCCCCAGCATCAACCAACAGGCTCTCAATGGGGAAAGTGCGGAATGCACTGGTTGCAAGGCGAAGGCCGATGTGGTGGATCGAAGCCACCTTCCGCAATAAACTCAAATCCGTAGCGAGCTTCGAACGAACAAAGGATCGATAAAAAAGTAAGGCAGTAGCCCTATCAGCGCCCCAAGCGCTGAACGTCACGGAACGGAGAATGTCTATGGCACAGGTACAAGAGACCCTAAGGCTGCGAATATGAGCCTCCCAGGTGAGGCGTCGGTCGAATACAAGACCAAGGAAACAGTGCGACTCAACCACATCCAAGCGCACCCCATTTAGAAACAAATCTGGGTCGGGGTGAAGCCGTGGATGGCGGCAGAAGTGCACCACCTTAGTCTTGGCCAAAGAAAACCGAAACCTGTGCGCTTCGGCATAGCGAGAGACGCGGTTCAATGCCTCTTGGAGTGGACGCTCCAGAGTTGGCATCTGGGCCGCACCAAAAGAGATCGAAAGGTAATCCACGTAAAGCGTAGCGAGAAGATCTTCCGGCAGCACCGAGGTGATGCCGTTGATGCTCAGGGCAAAGAGTGTGACACTGAGTTCACTTCCCTGCGGAACACCCTCTTCCTGCTTCTTTGGGCCGGAGAGGGCTCCTCCCACCCGTACGCGCAATCAACGATCTCGCAAAAATTCAGATATAAACATTGGGAGGCGTCCCCTCGCCCCCTTCGTTTCGAGAATCTCCATGATACCGTATAACCATGCGGTATCATAGGCCTTCTCCAGATCGAAAGAGACCATGGCGAAGTGCTGTCCACGAAGAAAAGCCTCGCAGACGGCGTTTTCCAGTCGGAACAGAGCATCCGACGTGGATTGGAGCTTGCGGAAGCCGCACTGTGCGGAAGACAGATGGCCTCCGCTGTCCAAAAAAAAGGCTAATCTAACATTTACCAATTTCTCCCTCAACTTGCACACGCAAAAGGTTAGAGAGATTGGGTGGAAACCGGTTGGAGTAGAGTGATCTCTCCCCGGTTTGCGAAAGCCGAGCACAGTAGCGATTCGCTAGGAGTCTAGGAGAAGACCTTCCACCAAGATCCTGTTGAACAATTCTAACAGAAAGGCCATGCTTCGCTCACCCAGGTGTTGAAGCATGGCGTACGGGACCTCGTCCGGACCATGGGTGGTGTCTGCGCACGAAGCGAGAGCGGAACGCAACTCGCTCACAGTAAACTTGTCGTTGAAGGGTTCTCCGCCTCTGGAGTTAAAGTCCAGCCGGCGGCCTTCCGCGACATCATTACGTGCATTGAATGCTGGCAGAGCAGCACGGCTAGAGAATGCGGAAAAAGCGGTTGCTAAGGATTTCGCTACGGACGCGGGGTCCAAGATTGGGGTCCCATTCTCCTGGAGAACGGGAGGGGGGTCC
This sequence comes from Ceratothoa steindachneri, assembly GCA_963969495.1. Classification (NCBI taxonomy): domain Eukaryota; kingdom Metazoa; phylum Arthropoda; class Malacostraca; order Isopoda; family Cymothoidae; genus Ceratothoa; species Ceratothoa steindachneri. The sequence continues at coordinate 49,849,029 of OZ018320.1, forward strand.
TGCGAGAACTTGCCCCAAATCTTTTTGACTCGCTTTCACACCTCAGTTAAAGGGGTCTTCCCGTTAAGTGAAGACACGCATGCCCGCCAAGAAGAGCGGTGGGTGGGCTTCGAAATGTACCGGAACCTAGCCCTAGCCCGACGAAATTCAGCGACAGTGAAATCGTTCGGGCGGCGCTTATAGTGCATATAGGCATAACGCTTCTGTTTGAGGGCCGTCTCACACTCGGACGACCACCATGGGAGTGGTCGGCGTGCAAAATGGCCAAACGTCCTAGGAATAGTAGTCAGGCCCACAGCGATGAGTTTCCTGGAAAAGAAGTCAACGGGCTCATCTACCGACCTAAACTCCTCGACTGAGATAGAGAATTCCTTCATTTCCTGAAATGCAGGCCACCGCGCCCGCGCCAAGCACCACCGATGTGGGCTCTCAGACATCAGTTGCCCTGAAAATGATATTTGAATGGGAAAGTGATCACTACCATGGAGGTCATCGATCACCCCCTAATCAAAATCAGGCTGTGCATCCGAAGAGCACAAAGATAGGTCAAGGCAAGAAAATGAAGCGGTTCTCGGACAGTGATGCGTAAACTCATCCACGTTTAGGACACCCATCTCAAGCTCTTCTATCAGATCGGCAAGGACTTGTCCCCTGGGATTTATGGAGTATTTTCTCAGAGAGGATGCCTGCCGTTCAGATCTCCAAGCAAGAGATAGGGCCTTGGCAACCGTGCCACGACGCAGCAGGAGTCCCCGCGTCGAAATCAGCTGACGGTGGAATGTATGCAGAAATGATAGCATACCTCCTATCCAGGTGCAACTGCACAGCCACTGCCTGAAAGGAGGTATCTAAAGAGAAAAAAAGAACGGAGACATTATGCCGGGTGTAAACTGCGCATCCCCCAGCCGAGCCATCCCGCGGTGGTGGGGTCGCAAGACCCTTATACCCCGGAATGGGCGGCAGGGGGGCACGCGCCTAACATGGTCTCCTGCAAAAAGATAGCTAACGGGAAGCGGGACGAGAAGAGCCTTTGCAGCTCCTCCCAGTTAGCCCGGAGTCCACAGCAATTCCATTGAAGGAATATGCCCTCCTGGCCTAGCTCGGAGGACACGCGGGGGCCCTCCTCGAACTGAAGACCTTCACGGGAATGGCCGTACGCTTCCAGGGGGCAGAAACGCGGGCACTGTTGGCCGGACAAAGTGCTGAAGGCGGTGTCGCCTACGAGGACTTATTGGGGGAGGCTGGGCTCGCCATGCGAGTCTTTTCCTCCATCCACCTCGAAACCTTAGGCGGGGGTTGCGGCTTCGGAGGCTGGGGGCCCTCTTTTCGAGGAACCACCGTCTCCGAGCCACTCAGCCCACCACTAGGCGTGGGCGAAGGAGCCGAAGCTCCTTTGTTGCTGTCCTCCTTTCGGGGAACAGCTTTAGGGACCCCGGAAGATGGCCTAGCGACCATCTTCAGGGGTGTTGCCTTTTGTGAGTCTAACGAATCGGTGGAGGTGCGTGGCCGTTTCGCCTTGCGGAAAACGGTCACGTTGGGGGAAGAGGGGGGAGCCCTGGTTTTAGCAGGGGCTGGGTATGAACCCTTTTTGCCGCCAGCTTTACCAGGTGAGCGCCCGGGTTGGTTAGAGCCCGAAGAAAGGCTCCGAATGAGCGCGGAAACAACCGTGCTCGTTGGCCTGGATGGGCCAGGAGCAGAGGGTGCCTTTCTAACTATTGAGGCATATGACGTCCTAGGCAAAGCCGGGCGCGCCAGGACCAAGTCCTTAGCCTCGCGGAATGAGAGTCTATCCTGGGCCTGAACGGCCAGGATTTCTTTCTCAAGGAGATATGCACCACATTACTTCGAAGAAGCAGGGTGCGGCTCTCCGCAATTGACACACTTGACCACACACGATTTGGATTTATCGTGTGCAACCTTGGAGCAATTTACACAGACTTCAGGTGATCCCGACTTTGCACGTCTACTTGAGCGATTCGTATGGCCGAAGCGGTGACAGTAATAGCACCGCCGCGGCAGTAGAACGAATGCTTTCACGCGGTAGCGGTAACAACCGACACGCACCGACTCAGGGAGCTTGTCACAGTCGAACTTGACGAAGAGTATACCTTGACCGCCCCATGGTCGACCAGCTCTAGGGTGATGTCCTCAATGGAGTAGTCAACGAGTTCCCTCGCATAAAACTACTCCTTTCACAAAGTTTATGGTAGAGTGCGGCGTCACACTCACCGGGGTGCCATGAAGTGTCCGAAGAGCACTTATCTTGGCCGCCTCGGCGGGATTCGCCACATTCGCCAGAAAGCTCCCGTCCGAGAAACGGGTCACCTTCGGCTCTCTACCAATTGCACTATCTAATCCTCTCCTTTGATGGATTATGTTGCCCTTGGACAACAAGCTGCCATCAGTGGAGCGAATAACGAGGAAGCGTTTGAAGCCAGCGGGCTCGAAAACGCCAGGTAACCTCTGAATAAGGGGCCCCGATGTCATCGAGGCTCCGCCCAGTGCACTCTTGTCTTAGTCAGGGGCTCCACACACGGAGGTGTAGAGGGGCCGGATGTGCCGATCTTGGCTTGGTCGCCTACCAAAGTGGCAGCAGACCCATCCGTCCCCGCAGCCCCGCGAATGGAGAGGAGCCCCGAGTCTTCTTTGTCTTTATTGTCTTTTTATTCTTCTTTTTAGGAGAGGAGGGCGGGGAATAAACCCGCTTCTCACCTCCACCGGCAGAAGCCTTCATGCCAGATGGACCGGCCTCAGCCAGGTCCCTCTCCGAAATGGAGAAGGTCCTGGTAGTCGTAGGGGCACCTGTCGGAGGAGATCCCTCCCCTCCTTGTACTGCTTCGGAGCCCTCAGCCGTTTGAGGAGGACCTTGCTTAGAGGCGTTTTCGGGTTCGGTGCTTGGCGCCGAGCCTAGGATTCCTCCCCATGGAAGGCCCTACCGTCTGAGGCTGGGACTCCTCAAGGACCATGTGTGTCACAGGAGGGGCCTCCAGTTTGCCATCCCCTCCCAAGACATCACAAGTCCCGTTGGCAGTATTGTCACTAGTCATTTGTGCGGAGGCACAGGCCTTAACCCCGGCAAGGTTCAATATCCTTGCCAGCATGTCCTCTGAGGGAATTAACCGAAGGGGCCTGGCTTCCCTCTCCCCCCTAAGGGGGTTTGCCCTACCGAGCCGCTTCGATGGGGAGCGGCTGGCTAAGGGCTGCCTGCTGACTTTCTTGGCAGTCCCCTTGGAAAGAAAAGAGGGTACTGCCGCTGGAAAAAGGGAGGCGCCCGAAAGCAGCTCCAGAGAAGGGGGTGAGGGGGATAAATTAACCTCATTATTGACACATTAAATAGTCTTAAGTTACCTTTATACCAGAAAAGGTATAATAATAATTTGATTACTAATAATAATTTGATTACTAGGTAGCGACGCCTGAATTGCAAGGTGAAGTGAAGTAGTCTCAACGAGTAGCCTCACAAATGAGCACCCTGTTGGACCTATGAAATCTTGAAATTGGGCCCACATATTAACTACTGAAATAGCATGCCATGTAGTAGCAATGAACCAATGTAGAATAAAGCGAAATACTTATAGTACAAGTGTGCATATATTAAGGAAAACATGAGTATAGGAAAGTCAAGCGAATAGTTTGGAGGCTCCCACGCGGAAACGCATGCACACACACACGAGGAAAGAGCTGCGAGACGAAAAGTTCTTGACGCAAGACGATGTAGGCAGCTGAATAAACTTAGGGTGGGAATCTAATCAGACCAGTTAAGGTTTACGCGGATCTGCAATACGAAAAATTCGACAGTTGTTTACCTGGCTATGGATTCCGGTTTGATAAAGCCACGTTCATGCTATCTAATACAATACACACATGACCACAATGAACACGTACACACCCTTTTAACTACGCCCAGCAGTCTTAACAAAGCACACACGAGCATACTTCGCACACCCTATGCTCCGTCCAGCGTCCAGATTAAGAAAGATGATGTCATGCCCCCTTAACTGGGGGTAATATAAATGGACGAGTTTAAACATTCACACACAGAGATTCAGGATTATTCATTCGTCATAACTTCCACTAGGATTTGAACCACGAGTCCGTTCCTTGTCCTTAAGTTCTGCCCTCCTAGCCCAAACTATCTAAGGCTAGAAAAAAAAACAGCAAGGTAAGCTTAGGGTGGCATCTAATCTGACCAGTTAAAGTTGACGTGGACCTGCGAACGACAAAAATCAACTATCGTATCACTGGCTATGTTTGACGGTTTGATAAAGCCACGATCAGGCGATCAAATGCAATACACACATGGCCCCACTGAGCGCATACACACTCTTTGGGCTCCACCCAAGTCTTAACAAAGTACACACGTACATACTTCTCACACTGTAAGTTCCTTCCCCTTTCCGGATTAGGAAAAATCAAGTAACGCCCCCTTAATTGGAAGGAGTATAAATGGACGGGTTCAAACATTCTCCACACAAAGACTCAGAATTATTCATTCGCCATCGCTCTCACTCTGATTTTGTTTATTTCTTAGCGTCACGAGATCATTCCTCGTCTTTAGGTCCTGCCGTCCTAGCTCTAACTATTTAACGTTAGAAGAAAATCTACAACAAAGCCGCGTAAGACTCGACTATCTCGCTTACCCGCAATTAAGGTAGACCTGTAGATAGAGGCGAGTAGGAAAAAGGGGCAAAGAAAAAATGATAGGGTATGCGAGTTTCAAACAGCTTCCCGCGTCACTGGACTACTGTTAGCCAGCGGCGAAACCACTCGGCCATCCTGAGTCTCAAAAAAAGACTCATTCAAGCAAAGCTTTTAAGCCGCCCGCCTGCACTTCTCGTACGCTACAGACCTAAGCCAAGAATATAGCCTACTAAACTCCACTTTCCTTTCGAGTTCTTCCTTCAACCCATTGATAACCAAGTTACCCCTTAAACCTAGCCTATAAACGGATTCCTCGCAAGCACTTTGGGAGTCAGAGCAAACTCGACAGGAAGATCTTAAACGCCTTCGTCCGACACTCCCTTTACGGTAACCCTGACTCAGGAATAATAACCCTATATAAACTGGTAACTCCTCTTATAAACTGGTAACCACCTATTAACCCCTATACCTCATATATTCACAAATGGATCCTTCATCAGACGTGCCATCAGTGTTTTTTTGATAGTTTTTAGTGCTGAGATCAATTTCTGATTTTTTTTTACCGCGAGGATTTCTTATTTGATAAAACAACTAAGGATAGAATAAATTTGTACTCATCTAATATATATATATATATATATATATATATATATATATATATATATATATATATATATATATATATATATATATATATATATAGGTAAACAGGAAGATAGGACGCAAAATATTTCGTCCCTGTTTCAATATGTTTGACCTTTTTGAAGTAAATTCAAGGGGACTGCTCGTGGGGAAGTTTATCACTGCGGAGAGACCCCCTACGATGATCCTGAGTTTCAATCAATTGGGGGGCGGGGTCTGGGGGGCACAGCCACCCAGTATATAATCATAATTGTTTATAGAATAATGTTCTAACTTATTTTTAACGTTTTTATTTAACCAAACGCGCATGAATATGGATGCGCGGGTGAACGAAACATACACGCAAAAAAAAACAACACATTTTTGGGTGCGCCGCCGATCTTCATGTTTACCTATATATATATAATATGTGTAAAAGGAAATGCTCCGATTGAAAATCCAAATTTACTGTGTTAAGATTTTTTGCATATAATGGAGAAATATCAAAATGTTTAGTTCCTTGCTTGACTAATACATCAAATTTTGGGGGGGCTCCATCAATTTTATCCCTTTTTATTTCAATTTGAAAATACAGAGTTAATGCGTCATAATGTTTATGTTAAAAACATCTTGAAAAGATTAAAAATCTCTTAGATGTTTGCTACCCTGAGAAAAGTAGGAAGAAACATTCATTAAAAGACCCTCTAAATTTATGGGAAGAACATTCACAACGTAACTTGTACAGAGGGTGAATGAATGGCAAACACACCCTAAAATAAAAATGGAAGGTATATGACGCGTTCGGCGGTAGAGAGGCGTAGGCAACATTTGATAATTTTGCGGGAATATGCGCTTAAAGGTTTTAGGCAGTTTTTGATCAGCATTTATTTTCATGGTTAGCCGTAAGGAATTGTAAATGTAGGACTACCTTATACTTAAGTAAAATAAAAATAATATTTATTAAGAATCTACTCGTATTACAGCAAATATCAAGTTTTATTAAAACATTTTTGATAATTATGTATTTAGTTACATTGTAGGGCTCGTATTGTAAATAGGTAGGCATATGGCACCCAAATTGCAGGATTTAATAAGCCCATCAAGAAGTTCCACAAATGGACGCTCGGTAGATTTATCAAATCATAAACAAATTGATATTTGTGTAAATTAAGGAAATAATATGCCAAGTGAAAAGAGCCAACGGGAATTAGGAAAAATAAACTATATATATGTCATATTGTACAAATAGATGGGAGGCAAGCGGTCGTTAAAAGTTACGCAGAAACACACGAAAATACGAACGCTGGAAACAGCTATCAAACGTGACCATCTGAACAAATACAAGGATCGCACACAAACAAACATACGCGTGTTGGTAATATTTATGGGCAGACGTGAGACTACAAGGCAAGCTTAACAAATACATTGCTAAATACCGTGCGCCATTCATAATTGTATTCTTAGGAAGGAAATACATATATGCTTCCTCTCCCTTGGAAACTGAAACAACCCCAAATCATCACACTTGCAGGGTGTTTCATTGTCTTTTGGCTGTATTTAGGGTCCATTCTATTGCAGCTAATGGGCCGACGAACCTTTATAGGACAGCTTCCGTATTTTTTTACAAAATGAGCCACGTTTGTTACGCATTTTTTCATTATTGAATGACTTCTTTGCCGCATGGCGAGATGGTAATCTGAGTTCTTTTTGTAGCCGCTCCTGTTTAGTTAGTTCAGAAACATCAGATAATAAGTTATTCATATTAAATTTTAGTTCTTACGCAGTCTTCATCGGGTTATTCACTACTAAACATTACATAAACATGTCTGTTTGCAAATTTGTTTTTCTAGGTCTGCCAGATCGTTTTTTAGGTACTGGCGTAGATCGGCTAACATTGTTTTTAGCACGTGAAAACCCTAAATTAACAGTACTTTGGGCTATGTTAATGCATTAGCTGTCTCTGAGATTTTCTACATTTATCAAGAGCAACAATAGCACCTCTACAATCACTCTCAAGTTGTTTCTTAGTACAAGATAAAAATAAATTTTATTTCGACCACTTTCTGTAAAAATCACAAAATAATAACGAAATAACAAAAAACATGAAATCAGGAAAATTTGACGCACCCTCACACGCAACGAACCTACCAAAATAGTAACTTATGATTGCATTCGAATTATACGTCTGTGGATATCATTGAAAAAAAATTTTTTGAGGGTGATCGGATACTTTTCGCGGGCACTGTATATATGAGAAGGTAAAATCATCAGTTTGTGGGTTGAAATGAAGCGATCACCAGTTATGGGTTAAAGTTTATGGGGGTGACCAATTTATAGTGAAGGTGAATTAGGGAATGACCTACAATGATAAATTATCTGACTCTGAAGATGAGTTCTTTACAGGCTTAGGCTAATCGAGGTAAAGAAGGACGTTGAAAAAATATATATATTTTTCTAATATTGGCCTATAATGGGGCAAGCGGCACGTCACGAAGTTACTTGGCGGGCGACTAGCAGTCTATATATACTCAACGCGAAGTATTAAATTCTGGGGTGACAAGAGTTGGTGAATATAAAAGGGGTTTCGTAAACGCTAATACGGGTATGACAATACTTAATGACAATTATAATGCTTAATTCGTAACTCTCTATTCCTCTCATTGCTCGCCTATATATACAGTTTAATTTCTAGGAGGGCGTAGCCTAGATTCAACTACGGCACAAATATGTCGTCGGGGCTCATTAGTTTCACCCCCTAAGGACGGAGTTTTAAATCGCTGTGTATCACAATTTGTTTACATCCTCCAACCAATCTAGCTATTATATGACCAGATTTAACAGAAATGTGTTATAATTTCCTTTGGTTGGAGTTTGTGTTCACTCAGGGGTTCCGTAGACTTCCGTCTTCTGATAATTTTTATCCCGAGACGTGAATTGTTTATTTATTCGTTTCCTCTTGTTGACTTAGATATCTTGACCTTTTATCCATTTTCTCGCGTTCGCCCCTTTTTTGTATTTCCCGCGCGTTAGGATTTAATGATCCCACCACGCATCCATTTAGTGGAGTTTATTGCTGGGCCTATTGAATACTGCAATTTTGTGCTAGTAGCCTACCTATTACGTAAGCTGATCCTTACAGTACTCCACCCCCAGTAATGGAATGGGTGAGAAAATAGCGCATAACATTCCATAGGTAGTTACATATGAAATACATATTTTTGTCACACTTAATATCTGACAGCATTTACAACAGACGCACAGGGCATTGACACTTACATGAGTGCATGTCTGTACTAAACGGGTCTATTTATGCTACGTTCTGCCAAATAATACTATAATGGTAAAATCTAATACATTTATATACAATTTATCGACAAATTTGTTCTGTCTTTCTTCATATTTCTACATAATATATTACGACAATTAACAAACACACGATAAGGCATGTAATAAAGCTATAGAGGCAGCGAGGCGTATATATATTTATGCCTCTTCTTTTTCCATTAAATGTTTCACTACAATTTTGCTTACACGAGGATTAGTAATACATGGACGACGGATTCCTGGCAAACGGCTTGTCGTTGTTTTCGGAGCCGTTCTAGGGCTTTATACAGTTACCATGACGCTTATATGTGAGGGTTCAAAAAGGATCTTATTCTGGCTTACAATGCATATTTCCTAATACTTACATGGACGAAAACTATACAATATTAGTTTCCAGAGGTATATAACATTACTATTTTACATCATTATCTATATGAATATATTGTGTACATATATATTATTCACGCAAGTAGTTATTTTTATTCAAGAGCACCGTCATATCTTTCCCTTTAGATTAATCGTATACGCGTACCATTACAAGCGTTTACAGAATTCACATGGCACTCATCTGTGAGGCTTAATACTGAATCTATTTCGCCTTACAATGGACGCTACAAGGCTTGCAAGTGCGTACCAGAACACCTCACCTTTATTTGTACTGAACTTAAACATACGTCGCCAAAACGTAAGGTCTGCTGAAAACATCGCTGCCATAAATGAGAGTGTACGGTAAAATCCGAGGCAGTCAATTTCTCGTCGTTCACAAGAACTTGGCCATTCTGCAACTTCAGTTTGGCGAATTATGCGTAGGGACTTGGGTCTGCACCCGTACAAAATCCAACTTACTCAGGAACTTAAAGTAAACGACCATAGAAAACGCCGTGTTCGCTGATTGGGCTCTATAGAAATTGGAATTTTCACCAAATTTCCCCAAAGAAATCATCTTCAGCGACGAGGCCTATTTTTGGATGAATGGATTTGTGAACAAGCAAAATTGTTGGATTTGGGAAGAAAACAATCCACGTGAGATACACCAGCACCAATTGCATCCCAACACAGCACTGTTTGGTGCAGATTTTCGTCTAACGGAACCATCGGTCCGCAATTCTTTGAGAACGAAGATGGGATTGCCATAACCGTCAACGGCGAGACCTACAGATCGATGATAAGCAACTTCTTGTGGCCTCAACTGGATTATATGGATACTGCCGACATTTAGTTCCAACAGGAAGGCGCTACGTGCCACACTGCGCACGCCACGATAGACATTATGCACCAGCGATTTATGGGCAGAGTCATCTCACGCGGCAGCGACGTCAACTGGCCACCGAGATCATGCGATTTAACGCCATTAGACTACTTTCTTTGGGGCTACCTTAAATCGCAGGTCTATGCGAATAACCCGCAAACATTTGATGTCCTCAAAGTCAACATAACGAACACCATCCAGCAAATTCAGCCAGATTTATGCGACAAAGTCATCGAAAATTGGGCCTCCCGAATACGTTCCACCAAGCGAAGCCGCGGCAGACATTTGAACGACGTTATATTCCACACTTAATGCCATAAAATGTACTTTCAAATTTAAAATAAATTGAGTGCATATATCACACACAACTTGTTTTATTTACATTTAAAAATTGAGTGACCTTATTGAAAGACCCTATATTAACAATTAACCGACTTTGTACATTATTAAATTGTTTGGGCTGATATCCTTCTCACACCACCAGACATAGAAAAATATTGAATTTGGGCAGTTAAATTGATTATTACTAGAGCACAACACTCTCTACGCTTGTTATTAATAAGTTTAAAAACTGTACGCGAACGTATAGCGTGAGTTTCGTCTGGCATTATCTCTTTCCAGTGTTGATTGCAGTGGTCTAGCGTTTAGAAATGCGTCCTACAACTATCCTTATTGCAGCTCTTTCGAAAGGGTAGGCCAACGATGATGGAGATAGCCGAGTCCTATTCTCCCTGGGCTTAGAGTTGGCTTTGGGTCGGTGTCCTTGTTAGCGACTCCCGTATCCCTTCGTCCTGCTTGGCGTCGGTTCCCTGTAATGGCCTCCGAAAGACGCTCGACAGTCTCAGAAGGAAATGAGGCCAATACGTGGAAAAGTTTAGTCTCCTCTTCTCTAATTTCAGATGTGAAATTGGGCCTCCACATTTCGGAACGGACGTATGACTACTGTTTCAATAAAGTTGGTAGACTTGATTTTGACAGCGTTCACAAATTTCCCTTCACCTCTTCTTGTTTGACGATGGCTTATTGCGTCAATCTCTTCTACACCTTTATTGTCCGGTAGAGAAAGAGAGGTCACCAGTTTGAAGAGGTAAAGTTTATGAGGGAAACCAATTTATGGTGAAGGTGAATTAATGAATGACCTACAATGATGAATTATCTGACTACAAAGATGAATTCTTCAGTGTTCTTATTATAGATGGGCTTACCGAATGTTTAGGCTAATCAAGGTAAAGAAGGACATTGAAAAAGTATATATATTATTCTAATATTGGCCTATAACTGGGCAAGCGGCACGTCACGAAGTTACTTAGCGGGTGACTAGCAATCTATATATACTCAACGCGAAGTATTAAATTCTGGAGCGACAAGATAGGGTGAATATAAAAGGGGTTCCGTAAACGCTAATACGTGTATGACAATACTTAATGACAATTATAATGCTTATTCGTAACTCTCTATTCCTCTCATTGCTTGCAAATATATTTACAGTTTCATTTACAGGGGGATGGGGCGTGTCCTAGATTCGACTCCGGGACAAATCTGTTGTCAGGGCTCATTAGTTCCACCCTCTAAGGGCGGAGTTTTTAACAGCTGTGTATCACAATTTGCTTGCATACTCCAGCTAATCAAGCTATTTCATGACGTATTTTACAGAACTGTGTTATAATTTACTTTGATGGACTTTGTGTTTACTCAGGTGTTGCGTAGAATTTCGTTTTCTGATTATTTTTATCCCGAATTGTTTGTTGATTCGTCTCCTCTTATTGACTTAGATATCTTGACCTATTATCCATATTTTCGCGTTCGCCCATTTTGTATTACCCGCGCGTTAGAATTTAATGAGGCCAAAGTGCGTCCTTTTTGTGAAGTTTCCTGCTGGGCATATGGAATCCTGCAATTTGGTGCCAGTAGCCTACCTATCACATAAACCGATCCCTATATATATATATATATATATATATATATATATATATATATATATATATATATATATATATATATATATATATGAAATGAAAAACTCACAAAGGTGTCGAAGCATGGCGTACGGGACATTGTCCAGACCATGGGCGGTGTCCACGCACGAAGCAAGAGCGGAATGCAACTCACTCACAGTAAACCTGTCGTTTAAGGGTTCTCCGCCTCTGTAGGTAAAGTTCACCGGCGGCCTTCCGCGACACCATGACGTGCATTGAATGATGGCGGAGCAGCATCCCGGCTAGAGAATGTGGAGAAAGCGGTCGCGAAAGATTCCGCCACGGACGCGGGGTCCGAGATTGCGGTCCCATTCTCCTGGAGAACGGGAGGGGGGTCCTGTGAAAACTTGCCCCGAATCCTTTTGACTCGCTTCCACACCTCTGCTAGAGGGGTCTTCCGGTTAAGTGAATACACGTATGTCCGCCAAGAAGAGCGGTGGGCGTGCTTCAAAATATAGTTGAACTAGCCCTAGCCCGACGAAATTCAGCGACAGTGAAATCGTTTGGGCGGTGCTTATAGCGCATGTAGGCATAACGCTTCTTTTGAGGGCCTTCTCACACTCGGGCGACCACCATGGGAGTGGTCGGCGTGCAAAACGGCCAGACGTCCTAGGAATAGTAGTCAGGCCCACGGTGATGATGTTGCCGGAGAAGAACTCAACGGCCTCATCTACCGACCTAAACTCCTTGACTGAGATAGAGAATTCAGTCATTTCCTGAAATGCAGGCCACCGTAGCCCGCGCTAAGCACCACCGAGGTGGGCTATCAGGCGGCAGTTGCCCTGAAAATGATATCTGAATGGGAAAGTTATCACTACCATGGAGGTCATCGACCACCCCTCAATCAAAATCAGGCTGTGCATCCGAAGAGCACAAAGATAGGTCAAGGCACGAAAAAATGAACCGTTTCTCGGACAGTGATGCTTAAACTTATGTAGGGGGGGCATATTTATATTTTTATATATTTCTTGACTGAAGTTGCCCCTCGAAACATTGTCTTCAATTTTATCTGACTCATAGTATTCTTGTAGGCTGAGATTCCTTCTTTTTTAAGTTGGCTGGGTTAATTCTTTATCTTGGTAATTTTTTCTTGATGTATCTTCATATTAACTTCCATTTATCTGGATGTGATGAATTCTTCATGATGCTTCTTGATGACGTGATGATTTCTTCTTGAATTCTTGATGTGTTGAGACGAGTTAGCCCTTGAAGTCGTTTTCTTTCCGTTTCCTTGATAGCGGTTTTCTCTTGAGTTGTCCTTAAAGTGTTTTTCGTGGTCTCCGTTTTCTTCGAGAATTTTCTTCGTAAAAATTGTGGACTTTGGGGATCGATCGTGGGTCTTTTGAGTCCAGAGGGTAGCACTCTGCAGTCACGTTACGGCGAAGTCCGTTATGACTTGGTAATCTATTGGGCTATTTATATTCTCGCTTTGGAAGGAATTGTTCTCTGATACATCTTCGCACCCCTACACAGGTCCCTTTCTAGAACGCGGAGTGAATTTGAGGATTGGGGAGAGACTAGTATTGGATTTCTTAATCGAGGATTACTAGTAGCTATCCCTCCTACAACCTCCGAGTCTGCGCGATGAGTGGAGTTGATTCAGTGGGATTGAGGAGAGCGAACGAAGCCTTGTCTCTTAATCAATGAGTAATAATAGAATCTCCTTCCCGGATCTCCTGAAGTTTCCCAGCAGCACCTTTTCTTAATCTCTAGTAGGAGAGCAGGTGCAGTTGTAACGAAGATCAGAAGATTGTTCGGCCTTTTGAGGGTCACCAGTTATGGGAGGGGGGCATATTTATAATTATTTATCAATATCATTCATCTCGATATTTCTATATTCGAATCTATTTATTTCTTCTTGAATTGGTGGGATGAGATGAGTTGACCCTTGAAGTCGTTTTCTTTCAGTTTTCCTTGACAGCGGTTTTCTCTTGAGTCGATTTCTTGTGGACTTTGGTGATCGATCGCGGGTCTTTTGAATCCAGAGGCTAGCACTATGCCGTCACGCTACGGCGAAGTCCGTTATGACTTGGTAATTTAATGGGCTATTTATATTCTCGCTTTGGAAGGAATTGTTCTCTGATACATCTTCGCACCCCTACAAACTCATCCACGTTTAGGACACCTATCTCAAGCTCTTCGATCAGATCGGCAAGGACTTGTCCCCTGGGATTTATGGAGTAATCTCCCCAGAGAGGATGCCTGCCATTCAGATCTCCAAGCAAGAGATAGGGCCTCGGCAACCGTACCACGACGCGGCGGAAGTCCCCCGCGTCGAAGTCAGCTGACTGTGGAATGTACGCAATGATAGTATACCTCCTATCCAGGTGAAGCTGCACAGCCACTGCCTGAAGGGGGTATCTCCGAAATGGAGAAGGTCCTGGTAGTGGTAGGGGCACTGGTTGGAGGAGATCCGTCTCCTCCTTGTACTGCCTCAGAAATCCTTATGGGGGGGGGAGAACATTTATTATAACTTTTCTTATTTATCAATATCAATATTATTGCGATTTCTATATAAGAATCTATTTATTTCTTCTTGATGAGGTAGCCCCTTGAAACATTGACTCCATTTATCTGACTCTTAGATATACTTGTTGGCGGAGATTCCTTCTCTTGATGAGTTGAGACGAGTTAGCCCTTGAAGTCGTTTTCTTTCCAAATTCCTTGACATTGGTTTTCTCTTGAGTTGTCTATAAGGCGTTTTTCGTGGTCTCCGTTTTCCACGTAAAAATTGTGGACTTGGGGATCGATCGCGGGTCTTTTGAATCCAGAGGCCAGCACTCTGCCATCACGCTACGGCGAAGTCTGTCCTGACTTGGTAATTTAATGGGCTATTTATATTCTCGCTTTTGGAAGGAAGTTTTTTCTCATATAGAGCTTCGCACCCCTACACCATAGCCGTTTGAGAAGGAACTTGCAAAGGGGCAGATTCGGGTTCGGTGCTTGGCACCGAGCCCGGATTTTTTCCCATCGAAGGCCCTACCGTATGAGGCAGGGTTGCCTCAACGACCATGTCTACCTCAGGAAGGAGCCTCAAGTTGGCCACCCCCCCCCCCCTTCCCCACCAGACATCGCAGGTCCGTTGGTAGTATTGTCATTAGTCAGCTGGTGTGGGAAGGCACAGGCCTTGACCCCGGCAAGGTTCAGTATTCTTGCCAGCAGGTCTTTTGAGGAAAGCGACCTGGCTTCCCTCTCCCCCCTAAGGGGGTTTGCTCTACCGAGCCGCTTCCACGAGGGGTGGTCGGCAATGGGCTGCCTGCTGGCTTTCTTGGCAGTCCCCTTAGAAAAAAAGGAGGGACTGCCGCTGAAAATAGGGAGGTGCCCGAAAGCACCTCCAGAGAAGGGGGTGAGGGGAAGTCCCCTACACCCGTAGTCGTAGGACAGGAGTAAGCCTCCTCTCCGGTTAGAGAAATATGGAGGGTCCCCGCAAGTACAGGGGGAGGGGACCTCCATTTTTTCGGTGGAGCTGCCCGAGGGCGGCTCCGTTGACGAGCAAGGGGAATTGGGGAGAGATTTGGGTTTGTTTTTTTTAAATTTTCATACATGGGCATGGTGACCCTCTTTGTTCTACGGAAAGCAATAGCTCATCACCTCACGCAGTTGCCCGCACTGCAAGAGGTGCTTACAGGCCTGGCAGAGCCAGGTGCCGCCATTGAGGACCACCTCTCCCGCCTGGTGGCCTGGCAGTCCATCGGCATGGCGGCTCCACCTTAGACACGGCGTAAAAAGATAGATTGTGAAGAGGAAAGGAAAAGGGATGTGAGGAAGGTATGGGTGGGGATGAAACAGGTTGTTAAAAACCAACCACCCCAGACCGGAGCTCAGGGGTTAGGGAACATTGTCCCCTCAGCCCCAATTCGGGACGGTTGGGGCTGTGAAATTAGAGGCTGACCAGAGAAAGTTGTGGGAGAGGTTGTATGAAAAGCGACGAAGTAGGGGAGAAATACAGGCTATCTGAAGGAAAGAAGAGAGGCTAAGCTGGATCCCGTCAGCACGGCAAATCGCCGCGCCACTTACGGGAGGGGTGGCAGCGCAGTCAATCGAGTATAGGGCAGCGCCCCATCAAATGGCGATGCGTCCAATTCGGAGACGACAAAAAGCAACCTGAAGCCTTGGAGGCATTGCGGCGTAGGTCCATGGGAACAGTCGCTGCACAAAGGCACTTAACTTCGGCCGTCCCTCTTCATCAATAGCTGCCCTGATTCTTGCCAAGTAGTCAGAGCGATAACTGGTTTGGTAATCCCCATATCTCCAGCAACCACTCCCGATTTTAAGTAGTATAAATTTGGTCTCTTTATATAATTTAAATTTTGCTTTCTTCTCCATCCATTTTCCTTCTTTTCCTATAATCTCACTTAGTCTTATCACCCGATGTGTATCCAAGTGCGCTTAATTTATTTACTGTAGCTTGGCAGAAAAATTTCCCCCGAAAGCAAAAAAACCCCAAAACAATTAGGCATATTTTAGGTCCCTCCCCCCCGCCCATAAACTGCAGCGGGGCAGATTTCTCTTTTCATTATTATATTTTTCCTTTCATAGGTCTTTATTACCATCTTTGTCGTGCCTCCGTTTAAAAGTGACCCAGTTCTACCTACCTTAACTTCACCATTTTCTTACAAATTTTCTGGCGTAGTTGCCTTCGTTGGTTTTCACTTATTAATCTTAAGTACAAACCTTTGGTGTCCTTGGCGAAAGAGGGCTCGATCGTGGGATCAATAAAGTGTCCTATAAAATCTATTTTATTTGATAAATAAACGATCGCCATTAAATGAGTCACTCTACTGAGGAAAATAAATTAACTAGAAATCGATGCCTGACTATGGTTGAACAATGGTTAAGGGAAATGCCATTTTATTCCTTGGGGGTCTTCTTTTCTACCTTCGATTTGCCATACATGGCATCCAAAGTTAGGCCTGAAAAAGAACATAAATAAACTTGATTAGTTGCGTTGAGGTTGAAAAATAAAGCGAATCAATCCAATTGACCTCCATTATGGGGCTGCGTGCACGTCTAATAAGTACAAAAAGCCCGCAGACATATTGTAAAGGTCCCGCGAAAACTCTGGAGCTCGGGGAAACGCCATCACCCGGGTACTGGGTTCAAATCCCAGCAAGAACGGACGCTCGCAGGGAGCTGCCACCCAAATACAGCGGGGCACAGAGTCTGTCGCATGCGCAAATCCATCCATCTACGTCACCCTAATCTCCATCCATCTACGTCATCATACTCAAAGACAATCGCGACATTGCGCACTCTCTTAGGCATACACGCCACCACCACTAAGTAACCTACTGAAACTCTCCCGCCAACACGTCCCTGAGGTGGAACGGGTGGCTCTCCCTTGGGCCACGAAGGGTCTCCTTCTGGTAGGGGGTTTGCAAAACTCATAACTACCGCGTTTTCTGCCCCCCTCCCCGCGAAAACAACGATCCCTGGTGCCTTCGAACTTGCCAGCGAATGGCACTGGTATCTTTATGTGAACTTCATTGGCCGGAATCCCAGCTCTATGTGACGTAGGGTTTCGGGCCCCAACACTCGTAGGAGGATGCAGATTTATAGAGGTAAGCACCCTCCCCACACCCCCAGAGGGCTATAGAGATACGAATCTCCTACACTTCCCTTAGGAAACCCTCCTCAGGAACTTTCTGGCGGAGATGTGTCGTTGGTTATGGCTTCTCGAAAATTACTATGGCCCTTGTGTTGGGTCCGGAAGAATACGCATACCGTTCTACGGCACGTATCGTATAGGTGACTAAGCCCAGATATGGGTCCCAGCCTGGGTAGTAGACTAACCCGAAATTTTATTCCTGGAAGTGAAACACGCAATGGTGGTAATACCGCAGGAGGCGTTGATACGCACCAACCTTAGCTTGTAGAAAGGCCATTTATGGTTATAACAAACGAACGCCGCATACACCACTTGGCTGCCCCTTGGGACAAGAGAGGCGAAGTGGGGAAATCCGCATCGAGCAGAGGGGAGCCCTTGGTTCAAAGGACACGGGGGAGGCCTTGGCCAAAGAACACAGGGGAGCCCCTTGGGTTGCGCGAGTGAAAGAAGCAAGAAAGGAAGGACTTACCGATGAAAACGAAGACGGTCCCGTACCATTGACGCGCGGTCAGGGTATTCCCGAAGAACACCACGGACCCGAGAACCGTGAAGAACTTGCGGGTCGTAGTGACGATGGAGCACGGCAGGGGACCGAACTCACTCACCATCAGGAAAATGAAGAACTGCAAAAAAGACCGATTGAAGCTAAAAAGTAGAATTCTCAGGCGCGATAAATCATTAACTAATTAACCTCGTAATCATGGAGACCTACGACCCCCCTCCCAGCCTCAGTAATTGGGAGTGAGGATAATTTTTTAATAGTTTATAAATTTTACTTGACGGCAGCCGCCGAAAGCACAAAAAATAGCCTATTTTCGGCTAATTAAAAATAAAATCAGACATAACCACAAGAATAACAGCGACAATCAATAATAAAAAGGACAGACAGTGTTTAATGAATAACAATAGAAATAAGTGGCAAGTTACGGTGCTCCCAGGCCGTATTCTTCAGGGAATCAAACAAGTAGACAATTTAAAAACAAAATCATATGGAGTAGATTCGCATCCTCAAAAAAATTACACTCGACTGTCTGGCGTGCAGGAGCCCATCACAAACAAAAGATACAAAGGGTAGCGAACCAGCCTGTCGCGGTATTAGGATAAGGTAGCGCGCTCGAAGGTCCCCACAGTAGGATATTCAACCCAAAAGTCTTATGTGTCGGGGCTCAACCCCTCTTGGCCAAAAGGTCCAGGAGATAACTGTATCAAATGGCGCGGCTTAACGCGATTATGTGAAAATCGGAGACGAAAGTGAGTTGAAACCTGATACCGTCGAGAAATTAGGACAACGGGAATAGTCAGGGGAGCAATGGTGCGTAACTTTAATCTTCCATTTTGTTTGTGAGGCAGCCCTAAAAACAGACCCGAGTTCTGTCATGTAGGGAGTGAGGGGAGGAGCGGAGCGAAGCACAGGTCCGGTTCCTCAGTTTGTGCAGATAGCTTGGCGCCCTCTCCAGCGCGCTTATTCCCCGCAACTCTTACAGGTCGAAGATTTCTTATGAAGGCGCTTATCTGGCGACGGTTACCAATGGCTTATTCGCCAAAAATTTCAAAAGTTAGCCTCATCTTAGATTATATTACAATAAAAAAAGGCAAATATGACAAAAAAAGGAAACAGAAAGGAAAAGTCAAATAAGGTGGAGGAGACAAGCCTCCTCCAAAAGGTAAAACAGTCCGCAAGTCTGAATCCATGAACCCGTCCCTAGTACAAGCAGTAGCGATCTCACTCGTTCCGGTACCAGAAGAAGTAACGAGCGCGAAGATTGCCTAGACTGGGACACTCAGCAAGATAATTTCTACATCCGCCGGGCTCGCGGAAACAGGGGGCGTCAAGGATACCGCAAACCATGGGGTGCGGTCTGCGAACTGGGCACGACCGAGTGGGGTATCTCATTTTAGGCATCTCCCAATGCACTGTCATGATCAGCTACGGAAGAGATAAGAATCATTTAAGAATAGTGAAACGCTGAACTTGCCCGGACAAGCGCATCCTACACTGCATAGCGCAAAGAGTAGGCATCAGAGCCACGCTCGAGATCGATGCCGTCTAAGTAGAGCGTGCCGCGAACATCATCCAACAGCACTGATGTGAAATGGTTGATGAGCACGGTAAAGTGAGAATGATGACGCTTCCATGTGAGAAGTGTTCCTATTCCCCTACAGGTTCGATCAGGGTTCTTCTACACGTACGTGGAATCGACGAGCTCGGAAAATTCAAAGAAAATGGGCGCGCATTCCTTTGTTCCCATAGGATGGAGGGTCTATGGCCTTGCAGTATCATAGACTTCTCCATATCGAAGAATATGGTGGTGAAATAGTGCCCAGGAAAGAAATCAGCACAGATAACACTCTTCATTAGATCATCTAACGTATGGTGGACGTTACACAAGTCGCACCAGTGACAAGACACGTTCTCCAAGACGGTCGAACACAGTAATTCTGATGCTGTCAAAGGTTAGGAACAGAAGGGTGGCGGAAAGTTTTCAAATGTGGTACCCCCTAAGTTAGCGTCATGGTAAGATCCCAGTTTTTTTAATTTATCGGCCACCAGCGGCTGCCTAGTAGGGCATAAGTCGCTGTAATTATTTCACAGCCTCCTGTAGGCTAGATTAAAAACCAACACACAAAAGAAAAAACGGCAAGAAAAACAAGGAACATGCGACCTACAACAAAGTTAAATAAAATAGAGGAGGCCACCCTCTTCCAAAAAGTCAGTACACACTCTGTGTACACTAACTTGTACAAGGAACAAGCGGGAGCGACCCCGCCCGTCCCGATACAGAGACAGGTACGTGTGCGAATATCACCCAGACTGGGACATTCAACAAGAATGTCCCCCAAAAGTCTGCGGGAAAAGGCAGTCATCGGGATAAAGTGGAGGCCAACGCCAGTGTTTCCAAATGTTTCGAAGGTAAACGCGCTAAAAAGCGCCAAACTTGGGTTAAAACGCGCTAAAATAGGAAAGTTAAAGCAATACGTTAAAACTTAAAATCAATTTTAAACAAATGAATGTAAGGCAATTTACCTTTAATTTACTCAGCATCCGAGATTTCTAAATCACTGCTCTCTTCTAAATCGTCATAGTCTTCGTCAACTTTTTCTTCTGAGGTCGAGGCGTCATATGCATTCATCGTTCCAATTTTCCTCAAGAAGTCATTTGGCAATTTAAAATTGAAGCAGCATTTATCACTTCGCTTTAGACCATATTTTACAGATAAATTTCTCTCAATGTTTTTAAATTCATGCAGTTGCGCAATTTTGAATGAACAATGTTCATGACACTATAGAGTCTTTTCACATCGGAATTGGAATGCGAGAAAATAGGTAGTATTAATGCTATATCAGAGTTCTTTGAACTGATTTGCCCACACAGAATCCCTATACAAAGAAACTTCTATCCAGAATGAAATGGTGTTCGAAACTTGAATCCAGGATTCATTCCGTAGCTGGTTCCATTGAAAATCTATTTTAGTTATGGTCTCATCATTTTCATAAAAATGTTTCGCAAGGTCTCTACATTTGTCGGTTTGATGGGTTTAAGGCACTCAGTAGTACTAAAATTTTTCATGGATTCTAGAACTTTTATATTATCTGGTAGTCGCTGATTAATTTGCTGCACAAGCTCAATGACGAATTTAATGTATCTTTCACGTATTTCGTTTTCTGCTTGTTGAAGAAAGTTGCATTGCGAGATTTCATTTTCAAACTGATAACAGAGATAGGGTTTCGGGTCTATAAAATCCTGAAGACACTCATCTTGCTGAAGTTTTTTTCCTGGTATTAAAATGATTGAAGTAATAGAATTTATCAGAAATTGGAGATTCCTCAATGATATTGTCGGATCTTATATGTGCGCCTCAAAAATTGTATTAACCCTTTGAACTTGAGGAAGTATTTGTTTCAGAAACACCAGAAAAGCAGTTTTTCTTGCGTTGAACAAAGAATATATAGTTTCAGCTGTAAAGCATCTTTCGTCATTCCTCGCTATACTGAAATGGCAACGCAATTCAACCCACTCTTCCAAAATTCTTGAAACAGCAACTTCTATTGAGAGCCATCTGGTCTGACTAGGCGAGACAAGCTTTAGCGGTAAATTACCGTCGTTTATTGAGGTGAATAGCACCTTATATTTTGCTTGACGGACAGAGGAATGCGAAAACCAGTTATACGTTTCCTTGATCATGAAGTCTAAATGCCTAGGTAAGCATTCGGCTGCAGCAGGAGACACTGCAAGTTGAAGAAGAGAATGACAAATGCATTTGATCAGAGTCAAATTGTTAATTGCCGTCACGACGGAGGCGTTGTCTGTACCAAATCCAACCAAGTTCTTTAAATCAAGGGAATGTTTTTTTAAGTTTTCCTTAATTGCACTGCAAATTGCTTCAGCATTGCATTCCTGCAATCCAATAAAATCCAAGAAGGATACAATAATTGGTTTTCTAGTTTGAGAGTAATACCTGATGTAACTAAAGTAGATCAGTTTATTATTTTTTCTTGAATATTCATTTCTTGAATTTTATTATATATTTTTCATTTTAATATTTGTATGAGCTAAATTCCTAAGAAACCGTTTCAAATGCAGCGTTTTAAAGTAGTGTTTTACATGCTCATTGATGGCGTTCTCAGCCAGTTCAAAAACGTTTTTAAACGTACCAAAAATATCAGGTTTCTAATATACTGTAAGCCAGGGCCCTGTATAAGCGTCCAACAGCTAGGAGGTAAATAGTAGCAAATTTTGGACGAACGTACAAACTTTGGCAGCCCTGAATGGAAAATGGATTATCAAATGATAGTTTAAGTTTAAGGGAAAACAAGGTGGCAGCTGCCCAATCCTAATGGATTTCTAATGTATCAAATGATATAATCTAAAACTGCAAAAAGGCGCCAAAATAAAATGCGAAAGCGCTAAAATAGCGCGGCCGCGTCAAATAAAAATACTTCGTGCTAAGCAATGCTAAAACGCGCCAAATCTAGTGCGTTCCGCGCTAAATTGGCAACACTGGCGAGCGCTCCATCAGGCGAGTGTGCCCAATTTGAAGACGACAAAAAGCAACCTAAGGCCATAGCGTCATTGTAGGGTAGGTCTATGGAAGCAGTCATGGTGCAATGGCACGCAAATAAATTTAGCATCTCTTCGGCCGTCTCCAATCTTCTTTGTCAGGCAGCCGGAGAAATGTAATGTAGTCAGTGTGACAAAGAGCGAAACGCTGGACTGATAACTCAGTCCTCGCGGACTCTTTGTCGCGCTCATTCCCGGCATTTCCTACATGTCTAGGAACCCAGCAGAAGATAATCTCGAGATCAACCCGGCAACCGTGGCGTCACGGATACTGCGAGACAGGCTTATAGAGATTCCAATGCCTCGAGGCAACAAGGTTGTTTTGTGAGTCGGTAAAGATCTGTACCCTCCATGGTAGCGTAGCGAGAACATCTTCCGGCACGACCGAGGTGATACCAGTGATGCTCAGGGCAAGGAGTGCGGCACTGAGGACACCAGATTCCTGCTCGGCCAAAGGGATTCTCTCCCCCCCCCCGTAAGCGGATTCGACGATCTCGCAGAAACTCAGAAATAAAGATTGGGAGGCGTCCACTTAGCCCAATCGTGTGGTTGTCTCTATAATACAGTATTGCCATGCGGTATCATAGGCTTTCTCCAGATTCAAATACACTGTGCCGCAGGGATGTCACGGGAGAAAGCCTCGCTGACTGCATTCTCCAGTCGGAGCAGAGCATCCAACCTGGAGTGGTACGATTTAATGTTTTGTTGTGTATTGATTGAAAGTTATTCGTGACTCTAGGGTAACATGGAGAATCATGGGGTTATGGTTGAGTGGGAGAAGTTGGCAGTGGAACAAAATTTTCAGCGAATGTTTGATTGTTTTAGGTTAGGAGTAAAGAGACTGACTGTTCATTTTTTATTTTTTTGGGGGGGAGGGGGGGGTGAACATTCTGCTTAACGTGAACCAGTTTTGGAGTTGTAAAGTGTATGCGTAGGTTTCTTGAGGCCATGCATAGGTTGGCGGATTGGGGTGTAATGGTTAAGTCATCTGCGTAGATGTTTAGTAGACTGATTTGGTATTAAGAAGGGGTATGTCATGCACAAAGAGGTTGAAGTGGGTGGGAGAGAGGATGGTCCTTGGGAACGTTCCTATTGGATTGTGCTTTGCGTTTGATAGAGATTTGACTATGTCGATGGAAAGAAAGTTTACAATCCATTTTTTCTCATTGGTGTGGTAATTAGTGTCCAGTATTTTTTGTATGAAGTTGTGCTGTGGGATGGTGTCGAAGGCTGGGCTTATATCTATTGCACCCATGGCTGCATTGTGCAGACCCTTTTCATTGTAGCCTTCTAATATTTATATTCTTAAAATGTGTGGTAGTCTGGCTGTAGACTTTCTGAAACCATGTTGGGTGTGTGAGATGTGTGTAATGACCTGGTTTCTTTTGAGGATTAGTTTTTCAAGAATTTTTGAGATGGTGCAGAGGAGCGAGATTGGTTGGTATGAGGGGAGGGGGGGGGGCTGTTCGGGGATTTATTTGGTTTGAGGATGGGGATGTGTGTTTGTGTAAGCAGGAGCAGTTGAAGATATTTATGAGTTGAGTGCATATATGTATGGCTGAGGGCCCAGGGTGTTTTAGGTAGATGTTTGAGAGGTAGCCTGGGCCTTCAGTTTGCTAGTTTTTGAGTGATTTTATGGCTCAATGCCATAGGGGAAAATGGAATCATAGAAGCATAGTAGAGAGAAAGGACGAGAAATAATAAAATAAATTAATTAAAAAAAGAGGATCTATGGGTCTTTGCTGGTTGGTGATTCTGTAGTTCCTTTCAACTCTTTGGTCATTAGGTGAATCTCAATAATTGAAGTGGAGCTTCATGCAAAATATTACCAACTCCATCACCAGAGAAACATTTCCTTATTTATCTGGTTCCAGTTGGGAGTCATTCTTACCTGTCCAATGGCACTGCAGATACTGAACACGAGCATATTAATCAGAACCTCGGGGAATCTCTGCGTGAATTCGATGAACATGAACAGTTCCCCAGTCACAATCAGAGCTGCAAAATAAGGTTAGTGGCGATGGTTACCAGTCCTGTTTGGTTATAACCTACATACCCAGACTAACTAATGTTGTCCTATGAAATGATGTCTGCCCCATTTCCAGGGCCCAGAATCCCAGCTGGGAGCCAACTAGACTAGAAAATAAGGTATTGGATTGCTAACATTGAGGCACAGGGCTGACCGAATGTTGATGGATGCGCTGTGCCTAGGGTTAGGTAGATAATGTGAACATAGTCAATCACGACAATACTATCATTCCTCTTCCTGCCATCCCAACCTAACATATCTACTATTTCCTCCATTCCGGAACCCTTCAAATGGGTATATATATCCACATACCCCTGGCGAAATCCCTTACTCCCTTCTTGGCATCACGAAGTTGCTGATGGTTGGTATAAAACAAAACAAGACTACCCAAAGAGTTTCCTCTTAATGAGGAATGGTGCCTGGTGCTTTGGGCCTCACCAGCAATTGCCATTCTGATTTTATGTGAATTTCATTATCCAGTCACAAATCTCATCCAGTGTGCAACTGTCAGACATATTGTGAATCTGGTGAGCTGTGGCTGGTTGTGGGTGACAGTGGGAACAGATATTTTTGTTGGTCAAGCGGGCAATCTGCAAGTGTTTAGTTTTGGATGACAACTGCATTGAGCTTTGGCAGGGGTGACTTAAAAAAAAAATTTTAGACCTCTTCTTTGGCGTCCACTGATGAGGGCACATCTCCACCCACCCCAAATAAAATAGGCTAATTTTATGCAATCACAAGAAAAAATTGCAAAGATTTTTTTTTTAGGAGCCTATCTGGCGACTGTCTACTTGGGCATAAGTCGCCGAAATCAAGACAGCCTAGCACTAGGCTACTTTAAAATACGAATATGAAAACGATAAAAAAAGCAAGATCACAACAATCAGGAAGCAATCTCCGGCGTCGGGGGGAGGTCCCCTCACGGAAATGGCCATGCGCTTCCCGGAGGCAGAACCCCGGGCGCTGTTGGCAGGACAAAGCGCTGTCGCCTTTGAGGACTTATTGGGGGAGGTTGGGCTCGCCATGCGAGTCTTTTCCTCCCTCCACCTCGTAACCTTAGGCGGGCGTTGCGGCTTCGGAGGCGGGGGGCCCTCTTTTCGAGGAACCACCGTCTACGAGCCACTCAGCCCACCACTAGGCGTGGGCGAAGGAGCCGAAGCTCCTTTGTTGCTGTCCTCCTTTCGGGGGACAGCTTTAGGAATCCCGGAAGAAGGCCTGGCGACCAACTTCAGGGGTGTTGCCTCCTGTAAGTCTAACGACTCGGTGGAGGCGCGTGGCCATTTCGCCTTACGGAAAACGGTCACGCTGGGGAAAGAGGGGGGAGCCCTGGTTTTAGCCGGGGCTGGGTATGAACCCTTTTTGCCGCCAGCTTTACCAGGGAAGCGCCCGGATTGAGTAGAGCCCGCAGAAGGGCTCCGAATGGGCGCGGAAACAACCGTGCTCGTTGGCCTGGATGGGCCAGGAGCAGAGGGTGCCTTTCTAACTATTGAGGCATAAGACGTCCCCGACAGAGCCAGGCGCGCCAGGACCAAGTCCTTAGTCTCGCGGAATGATGGTAGATCCTGGGCCTGAAAAGCCAGGATTTCTTTAACAAGTAGATATGCACCACATTGCTTCGAAGAAGCGGGGTGCGGCTCTCCGCAATTGACAAACTTGGCCACACACGATTTGGACTTATCGTGCGCGGCCTGGGAGCAATTTACACATACTTCGGATGACCCGACTTTGCATGTCTACATGAGCGATTCGTATGGCCAAAGCGGTGACAGTAATAGCACCGCCGCGGCAGTGGCACAAATGCCTTCACGCGGTAGCGGTACAAACCAGCAAGCACCGACTCAGGGAGCTTGTTACAGTCGAACGTGACGAAGAGTATAGGGGTGGGTCTCGAGGCCCCTCCCTGTTTTCTCATCACACGTTCGACCTTGACCGCGCCCTGGTCGGCCAGCTCTAAGGTGATGTCCTCTATGGACAAGTCAACGAGTTCCATCGCATAAACTACTCCTTTCACAAAGTTCATGGTAGAGTGCGGCGTCACACTCACCGGGGTACCATCAAGTGTCCAAAGAGCACTTATCTTGGCCGAGGCGGGATTCGCCGCATTCGCCAGAAGGCTCCCGTCCGAGAAACGCGTCACCTTCGGCTCTCTACCAATTACACTAGCTAATGCTCTCCTCTGAAGGATCATGTTGCCCTTGGCCAACATGCTGCCATCAGTGGAGCGAATAACGAGGAAGCGTTTAAAGCCAGCAGGCTCGAAAACGCCAGGTAGCCACTGAATGAGAGGCCCCGATGTTATAGAGGCTCCGCCCTGCGCTCTTTTCGTCTTAGTCGGGGGCTCCGGACCCGGGGAAGGCAGAGGGGCTGGATGTCCCGATCTTGGGTTGGTCGCTTGCCAAAGTGGCAGCAGACCCATCCGTCCCCGCAGCCTCCACGGATGGAGAAGAGCCCAAAGTCTTTTTATTTGTTCTTTTTCTTTTTTGCAGAGGAGGGCGGGAAATGAACCCGCTTCTCACCTCCGCCGGTAGGAGCACCTTGGCCAGATGGACCGGCCTCAGCCAGGTCCTTCTCCGAAATGGAGAAGGTCCTGGTGGTCGTAGGGGCACCGGTCAGAGGAGATCCCTCACCTCTTTGTACTGCCTCGGAAACCCCTGCCATTTGAGGAGGACCTTGCATAGGGGCGGATTCGGGTTCGGTGCTTAGCGCCGAGCCCGGATTCCCACCCATGGAAGGCCCTACCGTCTGAGGCTAGGTTGCCTCTAGGACCATATCTATCTCAGGAGGGGGCCTCCAGTTGGCCATCCCCCCCAGGACATCGCAGGTCCCGTTGGCACGATTGTCTCTAGTCAGGTGTGGGGAGGCACAGGCCTTGACCCCGGCAAGGTTTAATATTCTTGCCAGCGGGTCTTTTGAGGACAGCGACCGAAGGGGCGTGGCTTCCCTCTCTCCCCTAAGGGGGTTTGCCCTACCGAGCCGCTTCATTGATGAGCGGTCGGCTTTGGGCTGCCTGCTGGCTTTCTTGGCAGTCCTCTTGGAAAGAAAAGGAGGGACTTCCGCTGGAAGCAGGGAGGAGCCCGAAAGCACCTCCAGAGAAGGAGGTGAGGGAGAGTCCCCTACACCCGTAGGCGTAGAGAGGAGTAAGCCTCCTCTCCGGTTAAAGAAATATGGAGGGTCCCCTGTGCAAGCACAGGGTGGGGGGGGACCTCCAATTTTTTCGGTGGAGCTACCCGAGGGCGGCTCCGTCGATGGAACAGGGGAAGTTGAGGGTCGTTTTTTTTTAAAGTTGTTCATCATTGGGCATGGTGACCCTCTTTGTTCTACGGGAAGCAATAGCTCATCACCCCTCGCAGTAGCCCGCACTGCAAGGGGTGCGTACAGGCCTGACAGAGTCAGGTGCCACCATTCAGGACCACCCCTGCCGCCTGGTGGCCTAGCAGTCCATCGGCATGGCGGCTCCACCTTAGCCACGGCGTAAAATTGATACTGTGTGAAGAGGAAAGGAAAAAGGATGTGAGGAAGGTATGGGTTTGGGATGAAACAGGTTGTTAAAAAAAATCCATCCCGGACCGGAGCTCAGGGGTTAGGGAACATTGTCCCCTCCCCCCTCAGACCGATCTGGGACGGTTGACTGAGAAGAAGGTCAGCATCTACCCTGTGAAATTAGAGGCCGACCAGAGAAAGTTGTGGGAGAGGTTGTATGAAAAGCGACGAAGTAGGGAAAAAATACAGGCTGTCTGAAAGAAGAAGAGGCTAAGCTGGGGTCGGACGGGGTGCCGAGTCCCGTCAGCACGGAGGCCAGGATGGCAAATCGCCGCGCCCCTTACGGGGAAAATTGCAAAAGAAACGGAAAGTGCCACTAAGAGACATATTTAGGACCCCAGGGAAGGCCTCTTTCCCCACAGGGACCCAAGCATACAATCAACAATAAAAAAAATAATAGTTTAGAGTAGGTGGACCTCTTACCCAAACTCCAAAACACAACAATATAGAATGCAAAAACCTTCCTCAAACACCAGGGACAAACAGGAGCAATGCAACTAATCCCATACTGAGGCTGGCAGCTCGCTTTCAACTCACCCGGGCTGGTTGGCACTCTCAACCCCAAAGGAGGCCATTGTTAGGATGACCAAAACAGGAAGAACAAAGGCATTAATGGAACCATTCCATTAGATGGTTCGCGTTCGGCGAGTTTCATCAATTCGGAGACAATTTAAAATGACTTGAACCCATTAAAGTATTAAGTGATAAGGCCAGGAGAACAGTTGGGGCAGCCTGCGGAAGCTGGTCACACAAAACCACATAGAGCTGGTTTCTAGTACAGGTACTACTCAAATGAAATCCAATTTACCTGCATCACTTGCACAACCATCTACGCACCCATCCCTGACAAAACAACACACCCCATGCCACAAAAACGCACTGCCTCCCAAGCCGAGTCACACAATCTCTTCCAAACTGCTGCATACCTTCCCTATGAAACCCCGAACACACCATCGAGGCACACACTCAACATCCTCCAACCCTACATTAACAAGACAGAACAAACGAATGGAATAACGAATTCATCAACCACAACATGCATCTAACCTTCATTCAGGAATCAAAACACAACTCATGCCGCCGTTACAAAAGTACCATGCTACACACACATCAAGCAAGTCAAAGAAACGAGGGAGGACTAATGACATACCAGAGAGACAATATTTCCTTTATCAAAACAACTAGTGCCACAACAGCATCCATCTCATACCAAGACCCAATGAAAATCCAATAAATCTAAGCATGCAGCAATAGAGCAGTCTACACCACCAATCTGTACATACCCTCACTCTGGATCCTGTCTACCAAACTACCACCTCTCAATGCAACAAAATAACTTTTGGGGTGACTTCAATGCTCATTGCCATGGCTGGCTAGAGTCACAAGACAGAAAGGAGTGCGCAACATCACAGAACATAAAATACTTATTCATCCTCAACAAACCTTCAACCCCACTCCCACGACAACTCCCTGTACATTACCAGACAGACAAACCCACACACACTGCAAAAATCAGCAATAAAGCTCCTCACCTCTCACACAGAACTACAAACACACACCTACGCTCACTAACAATGACCATGACATGCCTAGACAATTCGCCAGAGAAATGACATCATTCACCTACCTAAAACGCAATCAAGAGGCATCGATGCAGTCGCACAAATCTTCAACCATTCTCTCATGAATGTTTGGAAATCTGCTCAGATCATAACCATGCTCAAGCCAAACAAATCACCCAATGAGCCTGCAACATACCACTCAATCTCTCCCCTCTGTAGCCCCTACTAAATCATGGAACATCCAGTACTAAAAATAAATATGCACATTCCACTAGATGACCCCGCAGTTTCCACCCATTACACTCAACAAAAACTACTGACTATCCTCCACCCCCAGGACAAAAATGGCAACAATAAACATAAGCAAAGCCTTCAACATAGTACATAGACATCCACCAATTTTCTCACAGGCAGACAGGCTAGTGTGAAAATGATTCAGTCCCATAGGGATTCATACTCTCCATCACATCTTCAACCCTTTCCTCCATGACATTCTCTTCCACAACCCCTAAATAGCACTCTACAGCTACGCAGATGATATCACCATTTTTCTACAACATCCAAAGTGTAACCACCACGCAACTGGCAATCTACATCACAAGACTTGAATGCTGGTTGCAAAAGAACCCAATGACCATCTCACCTTCAAAATCCTATGTTACTCTTCACAACCTACAAACGTGAGAAGAACAAACATTCCTGCATCACTTTTGCAAATACGCCACTTCCCTTTAAACACAGTGTGTTTGCTGTCACACTAGATAAAGGACTAAATTTCCAACAACGCAACAAACAAGGATAACACAAAAATTAACACACTTTGCACTCACCGGAATCACATTCAAGCAATCCAAGAAATCCACCACCCACACATACAAGCATTACATTCAGCCCTCAATTACCTATGCCTCCACAGCCTGGGCATCAAACCTTGCATCCACTTACCTCAGCACACTAGAGAAGAGACAAACCAACACTCTTCACCTCAACCTCAGGGCAAACCAATTTCTACATAGTAGAAAACACACAAGCCCCTACATGCAAAACTCATACATCTTCCACATGACATGCAAAAAACTCCAAGGGCACCCTACACAAAACTAAACACACAAATACTGCACTGGAATGACCAGGAAACAGACACAGTCCAACACAAGCCTAGCTGAAACAAAACCTAAAGATACAGAGAGTGCATTTTTTTTATAGCACCCATCTGGTCACTATACAGAGTGGAACAGCTCTGGACGAATCCTGTCTTTTTCGTGGAGTACATCATGGTTGCTGACCTAGGGAAGGGATCCTAGCCAGAAGCAACATAAATAAGGAGTCTGGATGCAATAGATAACAAATTTAAATTCCTGAGTGCCATGGATGGCTGATCTGATTTCTGCCATATAAGCAGGAAGAGTGACATGGTCTGGCAACAGTCTGCGCAGACAGCCTGCCCCCTCATACATATGCTGGTTCCAAGAAACCCCCTGGGAATTGCGACATTTTATTCTTTTAATTTTACTGAGCTCATCTGGATGCCACAGACCAAAAAAAGTGAAAATTTAGCAACAATCTAATTTAACAAAATCAACATTCAACCTAAAAGTTGCGTATAGTCTGAAGGACTAAACAGCCTTTGCAAAAGATACAGGGGAACCCTATCAGAAGGCAAACACTGCAGAGTAAGGAGTTCCTATATAGAGTGGGTACAAGAGACCCAAAGGCTGCGAATTTGTAGCCCGATGACGAAGGAACTAACATCCCCCATTTAAGAGCAAGTCTGGGTCAGGGTGGCAGAAGTGCACCATCTTAGTTTTGGTTGAAGAAAACCAAACCGTGTGCACCTTGGCAAAACAAGAAATGACGTTCTTAGCCAGTTGGGGGTGGAGCTCCCAGTTAGAAATGTGAGTGGCACCAAAAGAGATTGAACTGTCATCTACAAAAGCATGGTGAGAACATATTGCTGCAGCAGAGAATACCAATAATACTCATTGAAAAAGAACTAAACTCTCCTGTAGGACATCCTCTTTCTGCACAAATGGACAAGAGCGATCAGCCCAATCCTTGTGTATGTAAAAATCAATAATCTTGTAGGAATTCAGACAAAAATATAGGTAGGATTACTTTGTACACATAGTATGGAGGGTTTCCATGATACTGTATCGGCAATGGTATCATAGGCTATTCTCTAAATTAAAAAATACTGAAGCAAAGCCTTACAGATAGCATTGTCCAGATGGAGTAGTCATGCAAAAGCTACACTAATTTTTTTAATACTGCCTATCTGACAACTGCCTCCAAGGAAATAAGTCACTGTATTAATATTAAGCCTAATACTAGGCTACATTAAAATAACCATAGGTAAAAAACACTAAACCGGAAAACACCACAAAACCCATGGAAACAAAAACAAAAAAAGCAAGAACGAAGCATGCTCCATCGGCGAGGGGAAGCACGATTCCCCCTGGTGCGGGATCATCCAATCAACACACACAGTCAAATAAAGTGGAGGAGGCCAGCCTCCTCCAAAGAGGTAGATATGCCACAAGTGCATGTACACGAACCCAGTTCATTCCAGTACCACGACAGGTAATATACATGAAGATCACCAAGACTGGGACATTCAACAGGTATGTGCCGGTCAGTCCAAGGGGACAACGAAATCATTGTTAAATTGCTCTGGCGATTGCCTTAAAGGTCATGTCACTATTATTAAAATTCTAGCCTAGCACTAAGCTATTCTATAATAAAAAAAAACAAAAAACAAAACAAAAAAAAAACGCATATTCTGATGTCAATGAAGCCCCGCCTCACTCTGGCGCAGAACATGTGACCTACCATCATTAACCATCGTGTCAAATAAAATGGAGGAGCCCAGCCTCCTCCCAAAGTCCTTCCCGAGTACAAGGGACAAGAGGGTAACGACACCGTCATCTTGATACTGGGACAGGTAACCTGCGCGTAGATCACCCAGACTGGGACATTTAACAAGAATATGGCGAACAGTCTGGAGGATGAGGCAGTCGTCCCAATAAAGTGCAGGCGAGCGCTCCTTCAAATGGCGGTGCTTCCCGCGAATGTCTCCAATTCGAAGAGGACAGAAAGCAACCTGAAGCCGCCACAGCATTGGCGGGGTAGGTCCATGGGAACAGTCGCAGCGCAAGGGCACGCAACTTTAACTTTCCCTTAGCAGTCTCCCATCTTCTTTGCCAGGCAGGTCGGAGGGCTGCCTTGATTCCTGTCATGTAATCGGTGTGAGGAAGAGCAAAACGCTGGTCTGGTCGCCAAGTCCTCGCGGACTCTTTGACGCCCTCATCGGCCCACTCATTATTCCCCGCAATTCCCATATGTTCAGGAATCCAGCAAGAGATACTCTCAACATCCAAACGGCTCGCGGCAACCGTGCCGTCACGGATACCGTGACCAGGGTGTGCAGAGATTCCAATACCCCAAGTGCACTCAGGGCGCTTTGTGAGTCGTTACTAAAGATGACAACCCGCATTTGTTTGAGGGCCGTCTCACACTCGGCTGATTATCACGAAAGCGGTTGGTGAGCAAAACAGCCAGACATTCTTGGATTAGTAGTTAGGGTCACGGCGAAGAGGTTGCCAGATAAAAACTCAAATGACTCATCCACCGACCTAAAATCCACGAATGGGCCAGAAATCAGTCATTTCGTGAAATGCGGATCACCGCGCCAGCGCTAAGCGCGCACCTACGGGGACGGAGAAGGGTCTCGGGCGGCCGCAGTCCAGGAAATGACATTTGAATGGGGAAGTGATCACTACCATGAATGGGCCCCACCCAAAGTCAGGCTGTGCATCCGGAGATCACAAGTAGATCAAAACAGGAAGATGAAGCGGTTCTCTCTCGGGCAGTAATGCCTAAACCAATCCAGTTTAGGACACCTATCTCCAGATCGTCGATCAGGTCGGCAAGGGCCTCTCACCCCCTCGAAACCAACCGACGGCGGGAGGAGGGGGGATGGGGGGCCCTTATTTTGAGGATCCATATTCTCCGAGCAATCCAGTCCAGGCTTGGTTGGGGGCGTAGGAGCAAAAGATCCTTCGGTGCTGTCCTGTTTTGGGAACCCCGGAAGATGGCCTCACAACCAACTTCATGGGTGTTGCCGCCTGGGAGTCTAACGACTCGGTGGAAGCTTGCGGCTGTTTCGCCTTACGGGAATCGGTCATGCTGGGGAAAAGGGCAAAGCCCTGGTTTTAGCCGGGTTGGATGTGAACGGTTTGTGCTGCCAGCTGTACCAGGGGAGCGCCTGGGGTGGGTAGAACGCGCAGAAGGGTTCCGAATGGGTTGTGAAAACGACCGTGCTCGTAGGCTTGGGAAGCCGAGGACCAGAGTGTCTTGTTAACATTTAGGCCTAAGGACCAAGTCCTTAGCCTCGCGAAATGAGAGACGATCCTGTGCCTGAACGACCAGGATTTCGTTCTGAAGGATACGTGCCACATTGCTTCAAAGAAGCTGGGTGCGGCTCTCCTCAAATGATACACTTGGCCACACACACGATTTGGACTTATCGTGTGCGGCCTTGGAGCAACTTAAACATACTTCGGGTAACCCCGAATTTGTACGTCTATAGGAGCGATTCATATGGCCAAAGCGGTGGCAGTGGCACGAATGCCTTCACGCAGTAGCAATACCAACCGGCACCCACCGACTCAGAGAGCCTGTCACAGTCGAACGTAACCAAGAGTGTAGGGGTGGGTCTCGAGACCCCTCCCTGTTTTCTCATCACACGTTCGACCTTGACTGATCCTTGTCGGCCAGCTCTAATGTGGTCAGCTATAGAGTAGTCCACGAGTTCCCTCGCATAAACTACTCCTTTCCCTAAGTTCATGGTAGAGTGCGGTGTCATATTCACCGGCATGCCATCAAGTGTCCGAAGGACACTAATCATGGCCGCCTCGGAGGGATCCAACGCATTCGTCAGAAGGCTCCCGTCAGAGAAACGGGGTCACCTTCGGCTCTCTAAAAATGAAGCAGCTAATATTTTCCTCTGATGGATTATGTTGCACGTGAGCAACATGTTGCCATCATTGGAGCGAAGAAGTAGAAAGCGTTTGAAGTCAGCAGGCTCGAAGACGCCAGGTAGTCTTTGAATGAGGGGCCCCGACGTAATCGAGGTCCGCTCTGCGCCCTTACGACTTTGGTCTTTGTCTGGGACTCCCTACCCGGGGGAGCACCGGGGCCGTACGTGCCCATCTCGGTTTGGTCGCTTACGGAAACGGCAGCGGACCCGTCCGGCCCCGGGGCTAACGCGAGGGAGAAGAGCACCCTCGAGTCTTCTTGTTTTTCTTCTTAAGAGACAAGGGTTGGGAATGAAACCGCTTCTCTCCTCGGCCGGAAGGAGCCCTTAGGCCAGATGGACCGGCGCCTCAGCAAGATCCTTCTCTGAAATAGAGAGAAGGTCTTGGCTGTCAAAAGGGTTACAGCCGGGGGAGGAGATCCCTCCTCTCCTTGTGAGTCCTCCGGGGCCCAAGCCATATGTGGAGAGGCTTACATCGGGGCAGAATCAGGTTCGATCCCATATAATCCTGTCGTCTGGGGTTGGGTCATCGCCTCCGGGAGCATGTCCATCTCAGAGAGGGCCTCCATGTGCCCCCCCCCCCAACAAATTACGATTCCCATTCAAGGTTCCTTCTGGCTTGTATAAAGCCGGCAAACCGGCATCCGTCGGGGATGAGAGGCGGGCAGTTACAGTGATCCCCTGTAAACTGGAGATGCACGCCAGCAGGACTTTAGAGGGCACTGGCCGACGGGCCCTGTCATCCCTTGCTCATCGCTCTGCCAGGGGTGAATACGGGGCCGGCAAAGCCAGCAGCTGCATTTAAAGGTCACTCCTCCCGCCGAGTGGCCAGGAAACCCATCAGCATGGCAACTCCACTTTGGGCTGGGTGTAAAATTGATAGAGCATGAAAATAGAGAGAAAGGGTATGCAAGGAAGGTGAGGCTGGGATTGAAGCAAGTTGTTAGAAACTCACTACCCTAAACCACCTAGAGGTCAGTTGGGAGGTGGGTCTCGAGGCCCCTCTGTTTTCTCATCACACGTTCGACCTTGACCGCTCCTTGTTGGCCATCTCTTGGTGATGACTTCTCTGTAGTTCACGAGTTCCCTCGCATAAACTAACACCTTTCACGAAGTTCATGGTAGAGTGCGGCGTCACACTCAATAGCAAACCATTAAGTGTCCGAAGGGCCTAATCATGGCCACCTCGGAGGGATCCAAGGCATTCGCCAGAATTCCTTGGATCTACCCGAGAAACGGTTCACCTTCAGCTCTCGAAAAATCAAGCTTGCTAATACTTTCCTCTGATGGATCATGTTGCCCTTGGCGAACATGCTGACATGAGTGGAGCGAATAAACAGAAGGCGTTTGAAGTCAATGGGCTCGAAAACACCAAGTAATCTGAATAAGTGGCCTCGACGTAATAAAGGCTCCGCTTAGCGCACTTACGACTTTGGTGTTTGTCGCCAATAGACTCTTGGACGGTCCCTTGATAAATTAAAGGTGGACTAGCCTCAAGACTAGAATCAGCCGGAAGCAACTTTACACAAGGGGAAAGGGGTAAACCTTTGAACAGGTAGCAATTGGAGAAGGAAAAAACACACACTGCTAGGATATATATGGAGGAAGTGGTGAGAAGAGTGCCCCTCTACCAAGGTTAGGGAGCGGTGGGAAGGGAGCCCTTCTATTAAAATCAGATAGGGAGTAGCAGTCATAGTCACTCATTGCCCGAAGTATTAATTTCACTGTTCCTGCCCGCGGTGACCTTAATTTGACCTACACAGGGGAATCTGCCTAGGTGTCTCTTTCATGCCCCAACCAATACCAGTAGGACGAACAGTATACGCCATTTCCGCCCACTTTTGGGGATTCCCTGAACAAATCCAACTGATAGCGTGGTAGGCAGGTCGGAATGGAGGAACCGCCATCCATTGGAAGGGGATCCGAGAGTGAGGTAAAAAAGAAGGCAGTAGGAGATGGAGCCAATGAAATAAGAAAAGAAAAGAACAGTCAGAGTGTAAAGGGAGCATAAAGGGGGCGCAGGGGAATCACACCAGCTTTTTCAGATTTGACCCTGAGTGGAGTTTCAATCTGTGGTCGGGTTCTTCCTTGCTGCCAGTGCTAGTAAGGTACAAAGTGCAACAGTCTACACAGTTCCCCCTGGGAATGCGAGGTGGAGTTTCTCCTCCAGGTTTCAGTTGTAGCAAGGGGTGTCGCCCCAATCTACACCATTCATTTTGCAGGTAGACAAAGATGTGAGGGAAGAGTCTCGGAAATAGAAAAGATGATGCTGAGAGGGAAAGGGAGAAACGTACCAGATTCCCAGAGCCTCGTCAGGGTTCAAGTCAACCAGTGACGGGGTCTTACCTATTTTCATTTAGATCGGGAGGACGCCCAGCTCCTCTGGATACCGGGGCTAATATTCTACACAGGGTTATACCCATTACAGGACCTTGAAACGGAAGGTTGTGCTGGTCCTGCTAGTTATAGCAGCGATAGAGAAAGGGTTGAAGGGATAGTGGTAGAATAAAAGGGGTGCTCAGAAGGACCAGGATGAAGCGCACCAGATAACCCAGTTGGATTCAGCCTAGCGAGCGGGGCCCTCCCAATTCGAATTTGACAGGGAGGGCTTGCGGCTTCTCCAGACATTGAGTGTAACTGGCTACACAGAGTACCCACCTGGAGGCTAAATCGGGGCAGCATATGTATGTTAGGTGTGCATGGAGAAGGTTAGGTGTTGCTATGAAGGGGCAATTAGGCATGGGCAAAATGAAAGGAGGAAGGGGTAGGGCGAGGTTCTTGATAGGGCAGGAAGAGGGTAGTTTTGTGGGGTTAATGTGTGCTGACTTCACTTTTTTTGTGGGAAAATGATTGTGGCAATGCTCAAAAATGATTTTTTTAAAGATAATTAAAAAAAATCCCTTCTGGAACTGACTAGGTTTTTATATTATTTTTAATCAAATCTTTTCATGCTACAAGCCTCTATGCTATGGGTTTTTTCGTGTTTTTATTGTGCCATTTAGAAAAAAAGGGCTGAAAATCGTCAAAATAGGAGTGAGAAGGTTTAATGATGGGTAAACGGTGTAACCAACAAGGTTATTTGGTGAGGGGAGGGGCAGATAAGACAAAGAAGAATACAAGAGTAAAAAATGGGGTAAAGATGTCAATGAATGAAATAACAAGCCTCATTAATCTAATGACTGCCACCATCAATGGAGCAACAGTAGGGAAAAAGAATAAAAGCTGGCAAAAATACATAGGAAACTTGTACAAATACTTAGAAATGAACCCTCCCCCTGCCCAAATGAGAGGAAAAAAGCTTATAAAGCGTGGAAATGAACAGTAAAAACAAGTTCTGGCAAGCCTAGATAATAAAGACAACCAGAATATCGAATCCTCTATTAGATCAAGCAGGTGCTGAAGAACACAAATACCTTATTTGTTACAGATAATCACCACTTTGATATTCCATGAGAGTGAAACAAGTTTACAACATTTGTTACTGCTCACATCATAGCTCTTTGGTAATGTACC
The DNA here is from genome assembly GCA_963969495.1 of Ceratothoa steindachneri. Classification (NCBI taxonomy): domain Eukaryota; kingdom Metazoa; phylum Arthropoda; class Malacostraca; order Isopoda; family Cymothoidae; genus Ceratothoa; species Ceratothoa steindachneri. Next base: position 49,887,186 of record OZ018320.1, read on the forward strand.
AAAGGGCAACTTACCCACAGAAAGGTACCCAATCGACCAAAAATTGATGTTGAGCATCATGTGGCCAGATTTGGTTCTCGTCTCCGCGATCATCCGCTCCTGCACGGCTCCTGTGAGCCCATCCATGGTCAGCGAGAGAAACTGTAAGGGTAGAACCACACAAAACCACAAAAGTCAACAATTGCAAACAAAACACACAAGCTCATAATTGAGTAACCAGTAAGCCTAACAAGATGGTTCAGGATCAGATGAATTAAAAACACAAGAAATTTAGATCATGTTAATACACAAAAACTGCAGGTGGGTAGAGTAATGCAATGTAGGATATCAAATGATGCCACCAAATAGTAGTATTGCAGCCCAAAGGAGAAATGGTTTTCACAGCTTAACTGGAAAGAACACCGGTCCTTCATTGGGTATAGGTGATGATGAATGAATACAGAAAATCACATCAAGATCAAAACTATTTATGGAATTGGAAAGCTGTAAACTAACAAATCCAGGAACAACTTGATCTCAGGAACCCAAATGAAAACTAAAATGTGAACCCCATTCACTGCAAATAAATTTTTGAGTACTAGTAATACAAATAGTGACAAACATCATATGAAAATTAAAATTCATCAGTGCAATTACCAACAAATTAAATTCAAACCAGAAAAGAAATCTTTCCTTTTCTTACCAGAAGCACTTCCCCCAATCCAAATCCATCACTTGTCTTTCCACTGCCCGCTTTATCTTTGTATATAAATAAAGCAACACCTGCAAGCAAAAAGAGATCACTTAAAAAAAAAGATTTACAGGTTAAATGCAAGGTTATGGATAGCAATCTTTGGCTCCATTAATTCTGCTTGGCATGGATGAGGGGTGTTCCCCAGGTGCGCCCAATGCAGAATCAATGGGGTGAGAGATATGTATCGTGACCGCATATCCAAAATGCATCAGCGAAGGTTATATAAAAAAAAAGCCCCCACAGGTAGCTAGTGTATGGTAGCAACCACAAAATTACTTTAAATTGGGATTCTATCCATTAACTAAGCACCCCCAATGTGGCTTAGCTTTCCCAAAGTGACAAGTGGGGTTTCTACTTGACTAGGCCATAGCCACAAAAGAGGTAAGAGAGAGGGGGCACTACTATTATTAGTTCCCCCTCACTTCCCCCTTTCTTAGAAGATAAGAAACTGAGAAAAATAAAAATAAAATGGCAAAAATAATGATAAAATGACAAGGTCCAAGCACACTGGGGGTACGAATGGATAACTTCAATCTCAGAACCCTTCAGCCCACCCTTTCCCCACAAAGTTGGGTTGGTGCACAACAATGCCACTAAAATTAGTCACTGACTCCCCCTTTTATGCTGTATCAAGCACAAAGCCAGCCATCATTATGACAATGCGAAAAGCCTATTCAGAGTGATGGGGTGCTATGTGTAGTCTCATCTTGTCCAGTCAGTGTTAATCGTTTGAGAGAAAAGCCCAAGGAAATCTCAGCCTTGGGAGGAAAAAATTGCCAGGTTCATCAGTCAAAGGGGAAAAAAATGTGGTGTTCATCAGCAAAAAAGAAAAAAAAGGCGGTCTTTATCAGTCATAGGGTTTTTTGTTTTTTTTAATAGTTTTATGCACAGTCCTTATTTAGGCTTAGTGTGCTGAAAGAAAGAAAGAAAAAGAGGCTAAGCTGGGGGCAGATGGGGGGCTGAGTCCCGTCAGCAGGGTGGCCAGGAAGGCTGAAGCATGCTGCCTTCTTGCTGTTGTTTTTTTGGGGTTTTGTGGCTTTTTGGCTTTAATGTAGCCTAGGCTCAATTGATTATGGTGATTTATGCTCTTGGTGGCACTTGCCAGATGGGTATCACTTAAAAAAAAAAGGTGGGGGGCATAGGTAGTCATACAGGAGTGTGTAGATATTCTGAACAGCTTGACAGGCTCTGGAAAGAAGAGTGGCATGGTATATGTGTAGAGCTTCCTGCACCCATGCACCACCCTGAAGCAGCTAGCTCCCAACATATATCAAGACTTGTTTGTTCCCACTCCTGCTGGGATTGAACCTTGTAGCTAAGCATGGAAGTCTAATAACTTAGCCACTAAGCTAAGAAAGCTCCCTGGGCACAAGTATGCATCAATGTCATAAGTTGGGGTAGGCAAGTACTGCAACCCAATAGTACGATTGCAGGAACAGGCAGTAACCCTAAATAAGTAATGTGATAATAAACTTCCAGGAACAAGTTAATAAAATGAGTCACGAGGGCTCAAAAGTATACCCTCCCCCATTATTGGGGAGCTTTGTACAAGGTACTTATATGGGAATGAGCACACAAAAGCTATATCAAATTAATTTACTTATCATTGGTCTTAAAAAAAATTAAAAATTACTTACCAATGACAACCATAAAAATAAATACATATTTCTTCCAAGAATAGGACTTCCTTCCCAATAAAACTCCAAGAATCATAACAGGAATTGGTTTACAGGATTTGCCCACAACCTAAAACAAAAAATTAAGGCTAAAATGTTTGGTATGAAGGATGATCAATTTATTAACAAAAAGAGTTTCATTATTGATATTAACTTGTGAATATTATCTTTTGATAGCAAACATAATATGCAGTTATCCAATTTTTAATTAATTAAGGTAACGAGGAACCAAACAGAGCATTTTGAATCAGGAGAGAGATAAATAAAAATATAAGTGGAACAGATACCAACTTACATGAATCTTTAGGTAACATAACCCAAACAAACTTAACATCATTTTCTCCTCATTTCACTTACATATAGCCAAACTACCTAGTAGAGCTTTGATACAATATAGTCTGATCATCTCCCAATAGTAAATAAATTACTTGCCAAGTAACTTAAACCTATCCATATTTTTTTCTTGCGGACCTCCTGACAGGAAAGAGGCTGCAAATTCCAATTAGTATATTATACTGCTTGCCAATTAGGCAAATAAAATTAGTTACTAACCTGGGTTGGATAATTTACCCACTGTAATGCCATATTGGATGCAACCATAGCAAGAAGGTAGGTAAGAGAACAAGCTGCATAGTGAGATTTTTTAGTTGTATCCTCACCTTGTTTCAAGAATGTCATAAGCACTAGAAAAGAAGAAGAGTTAAAAATATACAAAATGAGGGTAAGATATAAAAGTTAGAGGGTAGATATAAAAGAAATTAAAATTGTTGTTGACTATTAATTTTTTTAGGCATTTTCAGAGAACATTTAATGTAGGAACTAAACCAGAGGAGTTCTACAGCATATGGCAGCTGCTGCTAAGTTGACCAGATGGTTATTCCATCATGTAGTATATAGTTAAATTTTGAAACTGTATAATAGATCCTAAGGAAAACTGAAATCTTTTAACACCAAACAATCCAGAAGAATAACAGAATGAGGCAACATACAATCTATGCAAACCATTTGCAAGAATCTTTTAACTAAATGTTCAAATTACTTTGGTGGTTTTGATAAAAGAGTAACCATCATTGAATAATAAAGCAAACTGCAATATATGCACTAAAAGTAGGTGGTTAGTATAGCAATGAGTCGCCACCTTCACGCGGCATCAGACATGCCTGGAGGGATGCTCCTCGTGCACACCAAGCGACTGTATCCAATAGATGGCAAAAGTTAAGGATAAAATAAAAAATTAATTGTTCCTTTTTGGGCTGTTAGATTGGTCTACTGAATACAGTCACTTGCTTGCTGTATATGAAGAACATCCCCCTATATGTGCCCAGAGTAGTGTGAAGGTGGTTGGTTACTCATTGCTATACTAAACGAGGCATCATTGAAGAAATAAATGGATTTTTGTAGTTTAATTCTTCCCTTGCCACTGCCTGTACAGACACAGATTCCAAAATCACAACAGAAGCCCATCTTTAGGGCAGATTACCTTTCATCTCAAAAAAAGGTTGCCATCAACAAAATGACCACACAACAATATAATAGATACTCAGGTTGTAGCAGGGGGTCCACTCCATCAGTGAATTGAATGTGAAAATCAAACTAAATATTATGGATTAAGCTCAATTACATAATGAGTTAGTATGCAAGTCCTTCCCAAGGACTCAGTTGCAGTATAGGTCAAAAACCCTAGAGCTACTAATATGAGCCTCCCAGGTGAGGCATGGGTCAAAAAACAAGACCAAGGAAACAGTCAACCAGCTACAGGTGAAACCCATTTAGGAACAAATCAAGGTTGGGGATGGCAGCAGAAATGCAGCAGCTTAGTCTTGGTCAAGGAAAACTGAAACTTGCATGCTTTGGCATAGCAAGAGATGTGGTTCAATACCTGTTGGATTTGATGCTCCAGAGTTGGCATCTGGGCAAAACCCCAAAAGATATTTTTTTTTTTAAGGGGCTATCTTGCGACTGCCAACTTAGGCATAAGTCGCCATAAACAAACAGCCTAGTTCTAGGCTACTTTAAAAAATTTGAAAAGAAAACAACAATAAAAAGAAATAACAATTAGGAAGCAATAACAATAACAAAACAATAACAAAAACAACAACTAAACCTAGTTAAATGAAAGGGAGAAGGCCGGCTTCCCCCAAAAGTCAACAAGTCCACCAGTCAATGTGCACGCAGTCGTCCCGAGTACAAAGGACAGGCGGTAGCGACTCCGCCCATCACCCAGACTGGGACATTCGACAAGAATGTGTCGAAAGGTCTGGGGGACGACGCAGTCGTCGCAATAGAGCGCAGGCGAGCGCTCCATCAAGTAGCGGTGCAATGGCACGCAACTTTAAGTTCCCTTCGACCGTCTCCCATCTTCTTTGCCAAACAGTCCGAAGAGCTGCCCGTATACCTGCCATGTAGTCGGTGTGAAGAAGAGCGAAACGCTGGTCCGGTCGAAGAGTCCTCGCGGACTCTTTGGCGCCCTCATTCCCCGCAATTCCTACATGTCCAGGAACCCAGCAGAAGATAATCTCGACATCTGCACGGCTCGCCAAAACCGTGGCGTCACGGATATCGCGAACCAGGGGATGCGGAGATTCCAATGCCCCGAGAGCACTCAGGGCGCTTTGTGAGTCGCTATAGATCACAATCCAGTCTCCGAACCAGGCACGTCGCGTAATCTCCCGTACCGAGTGGTGTATTGCCACCAGCTCGGCCGTGAAGACAGACGCAGCACCTAATTTCAAACAGAGGGGATACGGCGTGGAAGTCGACCCCCTCTTGGGACTTGGAGCCATCCGTATACACTGGCACGGTTCCAGCGTGACACGAGGTGTGCTCCAAAAAGGTCGAACGCAATACTCCAGGCGCCGTACAAGCGTTGGGAGCAGAGGCGTGGCGACAAATAGCCAAATGTGGTACCCTCCAGGGTGGCGTCCTGGGCAGAACCAGGGATGCCACCGGCCCGAGAGCTATATCTAGCTCTCGAAGGAGTTTCCTGGCCCTAAACCCAAAGGGCTTAGCCCTAAACCCAAAGGGCTTAGGGTATGACTGTCGTCTCTCAGCGGCATAGGCACCATCGAGATTAGCTGCGGATGCAGTGAAAGCTGTTGGCGACTGAGGGAGGCGCCGGGCTCGCCCGTACAGGCGAGTGATGCACTGCACGCGGCGCAGAGTGAGTGCCATCTCCCCAGCATCGACCAACAGGCTCTCAATGGGGAAAGTGCGGAAGGGACCGGTCGCAAAGCGAAGGCCGGTGTGGGGATCGAATCCACCTTCCGCAATAAACGCTCGGCTGCGGATGCATAAAACTCGCATCCGTAGTCGAGCTACGAACGAACAAAGGATCGATAAAAAAGTAAGGCAGTAGCCCTATCAGCGCCCCAAGCGCTGAACGTCACGGAACGGAGAATATCCATGGCACAGGTACAAGAGACCCTAAGGCTGCGAATATGAGCCTCCCAGGTGAGGCGTCGGTCGAATACAAGACCAAGGAAACGGTGCGATTCCACCACATCCAGGCGCACCCCATTAAGAAACAAATCTGGGTCAGGGTGGAGCCGTGGATGGCGGCAGAAGTGCACCACCTTAGTCTTGGCCAAAGAAAACCGAAACCTGTGCGCTTCGGCATAGCGAGAGAAGCGGTTCAATGCCTGTTGGAGTCGACGCTCCAGAGTTGGCATCTGGGCCGCGCCAAAAGAGATCGAAAGGTCGTCCACGTATAGCGCAGCGAGAACATCTTCTGGCAGCACCGAGGTGATGCCGTTGGTGCTCAGGGCAAAGAGTGTGACACTGAGGACACTTCCTTGCGGGACACCCTCTTCCTGCTCCTTTGGGCCGGAGAGGGCTCCCCCCACCCGTACGCGGAATCGACGATCTCGCAAAAATTCAGATATAAACATTGGTAGGTGTCCCCTCGCCCCCATCTTGTGGAGAGTCTCCATGATACCGTATCGCCATGCGGTATCAAAGGCCTTCGCCAGATCGAAAAAGACCGTGGCGTAGTGCTGTCTACGAAGTAAAGCATCGCAGACGGCATTTTCCAGTTGGAGCAGAGCATCCGACGTGGAGTGGAACTTGCGGAAGCCGCACTGTGCAGAAGACAGATGGCCTCCGCTGTCCAGGAAAAAGGCTAGTCTAACATTTACCAATTTCTCCATAACTTGCACACGCAAGAGGTTAGAGAGATGAGGCGGAAACCGGTCGGAGTAGAATGATCTCTCCCCGGCTTGCGAAAGGCGAGCACAGTAGCGATTCGCCAGAAATCTGGGAGAAGACCCTCCACCCAGATCCTGTTGAACAAGTCTAACAGAAAGGCCATGCCTCGCTCACCCAGGTGTCGAAGCATGGCGTACGGGACATCGTTCGGACCATGGGCGGTGTCCGCGCACGAAGCAAGAGCGGAGCTCAACTCACTCACAGTAAACCTGTCGTTGAAGGGTTCTCCGCCTCTGGAGGTAAAGTCCAGCAAGCGGCCTTCCGCGACATCACGACGTGCATTGAATGCTGGCGGAGCAGCATCCCGGCTAGAGAATGCGGAAAAAGCGGTCGCTAAGGATTCCGCCACGGACGCGGGGTCCGAGAATGCGGTCCCATTCTCCTGGAGAATGGGAGGGGGGTTCCTGCGAGAACTTGAGAACTTGCCCCGAATCCTTTTGACTCGCTTCCACACCTCTGCTAAAGGGGTCTTCCCGTTAAGTGAAGACACGTATGCCCGCTAAGAAGAGCGGCGGGCGTGCTTCGAAATATACCGGAACCTAGCCCTAGCCCGACGAAATTCAGCGACAGTGAAATCGTTTGGGCGGCGCTTATAGCGCATGTAGGCATAACGCTTCTGTTTGAGGGCCGTCTCACACTCGGCCGACCACCATGGGAGTGGTCGGCGTGCAAAACGGCCAGACGTCCTAGGAATAGTAGTCAGGCCCACGGCGATGAGGTTGCCGGAGAAGAACTCAACGGCCTCATCTGAGATAGAGAATTCAGTCATTTCCTGAAATGCAGGCCACCGCGCCCACGCCAAGGACCACCGAGGTGGGCTCTCAGGCGGCAGTTGCCCTAAAAATATTTGAATGGGAAAGTGTTCACTACCATGGAGGTCATCGACCACCCCCCAATCAAAATCAGGCTGTGCATCCGAAGAGCACAAAGATAGGTCAAGGCAAGAAAATGAAGCGGTTCTCGGGCAGTGATGCGTAAACTCATCCACGTTTAGGACACCTATCTCAAGCTCTTCGATCAGATCGGCAAGGACTTGTCTTCTGGGATTTATTGAGTAATTTCCCCAGAGAGGATTCCTGCCGTTCAGATCTCCAAGCAAGAGAAAGGGCCAGGGCAACCGTGCCACGACGCGGTGGAATTCCCCCGCGTTGAAGTCAGCTGACGGTGGAATGTACGTAGAAATGATAGTATACCTCCTATCCAGGTGCAGCTGCACAGCCACTGCCTGAAAGGAGGTATGTAAAGTGAAAGGAAGAACGGAGACATCATGCCGGGTGTAAACCACGCATCTCCCAGCCCGGCCATCCCGTGGTGGTGGGGTCGCAAGACCTTTATACCCCGGGAGGGAGGGAAGGGGGCACGCGCCTAGCATGGTCTCCTGCAAAAAGATAGCTAACGGGGAACAGGACGAGACGAGCCTCCGCAGCTCCTCCCAGTTGGCCTGGAGTCCACGGCAATTCCATTGAAGGAATATGCCCTCCAGGCCTAGTTCGGAGGAGACGCGGGGGCCCTCCTCGAACAGACGACCTTCACGGTAATGGCCGTACGCTTCCCGGACGGAAAACCCCGGGCGCTGTTGGCCGGACAAAGCACTGAAGGCGCTGTCGCATTCGAGGACTTATTGGGGGAGGTTGGGCTCGCCATGCGAGTCTTTTTCTCCCTCCGCCTCGGAATCTTAGGCGGGCGTTGCGGCTTGGGAGGCGGGGGGCCCTCTATTCGAGGAACCACCGTCTCCGAGCCACTCAGCCCACCACTAGGCGTGGGCGAAGGAGCCGAAGCTACTTTCTTGCAATCAGCTTCAGTGGTGTTGCCCCCTGTTAGTCTAACGACTCGGTGGAGGCCGTTTCGCCTTACGGGAAACGGTCACGCTGGGGGAAGAGGGGGGAGCCCTGGTTTTAGCTGGGGCTGGGTATGAACCCTTTTTGCCGCCAGCTTTACCAGAGGAGCGCCGGGTTGAGTAGAGCCCGCAGAAGGGCTCCGAATGGGCGCGGAAACAACCGTGCTCGTTGGCCTGGATGGGCCAGGAGCAGAGGGTCCCTTTATAACTATTGAGGCATAAGACGTCCCAGGCAGAGCCGGGCGCGCCAGGACCAAGTCCTTAGCCTCGCGGAATGAGATTCGATCCTGGGCCTGAACAGCCAGGATTTCTTTCTCAAGGAGATATGAACCACATTGCGTCAAAGAAGTGGGGTGCGGCTCTCAGCAATTGACACACTTGGCCACACATGATTTAGACTCATCGTGTGCGGCCTTGGAGCAATTTACACAGACTTCGGGTGACCCCGACCTTGCATGTCTACAAGATCGATTCGTATGGCCGAAGCGGTGACAGTAATAGCAACGCCGCGTCAGTGGCACGAATGCCTTCACGCGGTAGCGGTACCAACCAGCACGCACTGACTCAGGGAGCTTGTCACAGTCGAACGTGATGAAGAGTGTAAGGGTGGGTCTCAAGGCCCCTCCCTGTTTTCTCATCACACATTCAACCTTGACCGCCCTATGGTCGGCCAGCTCTAAGGTGATGTCCTCAATGGAGTAGTCAACGAGTTCCCTCGCATAAACTACTCCTTTCACAAAGTTCATTGTAGAGTGCGGCATCACACTCACCGGGGTGCCATCAAGTGTCAGAAGAGCACTTATCTTGGCATCCTCAGCGGGATTCGCCGCATTCGCCAGAAGGCTCCCGTCCGAGAAACGGGTCACCTTCGGCTCTCTTCCAATTGCACTAGCTAATCCTCTCCTCTGATGGATCATGTTGCCCTTGGCCTACATGGTGCCATCAGTGGATTGAATAACGAGGAAGCGATTGAAGCCAGCAGGCTCGAAAATGCCAGGTAACCTCTGAATGAGGGGCCACCGATGTCATTGAGGCTCCGCCCAGTGCACTCTTGGTCTTAGTCAGGGGCCCCGCACACAGGGGGGTAGAGGGGCCGGATGTGCCGATCTTGGCTTGGTCGCTTGCCAAAGTGGCAGCAGACCCATCCGTCCCCGTAGCCCCGAGTCTTTTTTGTCTTTTTCTTTTTTGGAGAGGAGGGCGGGGAATGAACCCACTTCTCACCTCCGCCGGAAGGAGCCTCCAGGCCAGATGGACCGCCCTCAACCAGGTCCTTCTCCGAAATGGAGAAGGTCCTGGTGGTCGCAGGGGCACCAGTCAGAGGAGATCCCTCCCCTCCTTGTACTGCCTCGGAGGCCCCAGCCATTTGCGGAGGACCTTGCATAGGGGTGGATTCGGGTTTGGTGCTTGGCGCCGAGCCTGGATTCCCCCCCATGGAAGGCCCTACCGTCTGAGGCTGGGTTTCCCAGGACATCACAGGTCCCCTTGGCAGCGTCACCAGTCTTGTTTCGGGAGGCACAGGCCTTGACCCCGGCAAGGTTTAAAATTCTTGCCAGCAGGTCTTTTGAGGGAAGCGACTGAAGGGGCCTGGCTTCCCTCTCCCCCCTAAGGGGATTTGCTGCCTTACCGAGCCGCTTCGATGTGGAGCGGCTGGCTAAGGGCTGCCTGCTGGCTTTCTTGGCAGTCCCCTTGGAAAGAACAGAGGGAACTGCCGCTGGAAAGCGGAAGGTGCCCGAAAGCACCTCCAGAGAAGGGGGTGAGGGGGAGTCCCCTTACACCCATAGGCGAAGGAGAGGAGTGAGTCTCCTCTCCGGTTAGAGAGATATGGAGGGTCCCCTGCGCAAGCACAGGAGGGGGGGGGTCCTCCATTTTTTCGTGGAGCTGACCGAGGGTGGCTCCGTTGATGTTACAGGGGAAGTTGTTTTTTTTATATTCATCATTGGGCATGGTGACCCTATTTGTATCACAGGACGCAATCGCGCATCACCTCTCGCAGTAGCCCGCACTGCAAGAGGTGCTTACAGGCCCGACGTTGCCATTTGGGACCACCCCTCCCGCCTGGTGGCCTGGCAGTCCATCGGCATGGCAGCTCAACCTTGGACACGGCATAAAAAAGATAGATTGTGAAGAGGAGAGGAAAATGTATGTGAGGAATGTATGGGTGGGGATGCAGCAGGTTGTTAAAAACCAACCACCCCAGACCGGAGCTCAGGGGTTAGGAAACATTGTCCCCTCCCCCCTCAGCCCCGATCCGGGATGGTTGGCTGAGAAGGAGGTCAGCATCTACCCTGTGAAATTAGAAGCTGACCAGAGAAAGTTTTGGGAGAGGTTGTATGAAAAGCAAGGAAACAAGTGTTTTGAAGGAAGGAGAAGAGGCTAAGCTGGGTTCGGACGGGGTGCTGAGTCCCATCAGCACGCCGGCCAGGATGGCAAATCGATGCGCCCCTTATGGGGAAACCAAAAAAGATTGAAAAGTCCTCCACATAGAGCCTAATAAGAACATCTTGAAGCAGCACCGAGGTGATACTGTTGATGCTCAGAGCAAAGAGTATGACACTGAGGACACTTCTCTGTGGGACGCCCTCCTCATGTTCCATTGGGGTGGAGGTGGCTCCCTCCACCCACACGCAAAATTGATGATCTCACAGAAATAAAGATTGGGAGGAATTTCTTCACCCTATCATAAAGAATCTTCATCATAATGTATTGCATGCAGTATCATAGGCCTTCTCCAGATCGAAAAACAGTGGTTAGTGCTGTCTATGATGGAAGGAATCACAGGCAGAATTTCTATGTCAGAGCCGAGCATCGAAAATGGAGTAAAAGAGGCAGAAATTGCACTGTGGAGAAGACATGTGGCAATCACTGACCAGAAAAAAGTCTAGTCTAACATTCATCAATTTCTCCATCAACTTGCATATGTAGGAGGTTAGAGAGATTGGGTAGAAACCAACTGGGGTAGAGTGAGCTCTCCTTAGTTTGCGAAAAGTGAGCATAGTTGCCATTTGCCAAAAGTCTGGGATAATACCCTCTGTCCAGATCCTGGTAAACAAATCTAAGAGAAAAGGCTGTTCCTAAGTTACCTAGTTGTTAAGGCATGGGATACAGGACATTGTCAGTACCAGGGGCAATGTCTGCGCATGAAGTGAAAGCAGAATGCAACTCATTCAATGTAAACCTGTCATTGAAGAGTTCTGCCGCCTCCATAAGCAGCCTTAAGCAACATCACACTATTTTGACTCACTTTCACACCTCTGCAAACTACAAATGGGGTCTTCCCATTAAGACAAGACATGCATGCCCACCAGGAAGATTGGTGGATGTGCTTCAAAACATACTGAAATTCACCAAGAGTGAAATTGTTCGGGCAGCGCTTATAGTCCATGTAGGCATAATGCTTCTGTCTGAGGCAGGGTTGGCAAAAAAAACCCAAATTTGAAAAAAGCTCCCCCCAAAACCCAGGTTTTATTCTAGATTTTCAAAAAATTAACACTAGGAGCATTAGAATAACATAGAAAAAGAATAGCTCTCTATATTTTTATAATAATAATTATATTAAGGTAAGAACAGATCACTGCCAAAACCTGTAGAAGGAGAGGTGAATTATGAGTCAGTATCAGAAAAATAATCTTAATTTGATACATATTTGTTGAAATTATAAACATTAAACATAATTATGAATTTTGAATAAAATAATGATTAGTAGTATTCATTTCTTTAAAAAAGAACGTAATTTAAAAAAACAAAAACAAAAACCAGGCTTTTATTCTGGGTTTTCTCAAAAAACAAACACTACCAGCATTAGAATAATGTAGAAAAAGAATAGCTATCTCTATTTTCATAATATTAATTAATTAGTTTAATAATTATATTATAGTAGGAACAGATCACTGATCGAGAATTGTGGGTACTTATGACAGCCATAACCTGTAGAAGGAGAAATGAATTATTAGTCAGTATCAGACAAATGACCTTAATTTGATACATATTTGTTGAAATTATAAACATAAATATGCATTTTGAATAAAATAATGATAAGTAGTGTTCATTTCTTGAAAAAAAAAGTGTAATTTAAAAAAACACAGGTTTGGGGATTTGCTAACCCTGGTCTGAGGGCCATCTCATTCTTGGCAGACATCATGATAGTGGGCGAATGCAAAATGGCCAGACATTCTAGGAATAGTAGTTTGGCAATGAGGTTGCCAGAGAACTCAACGGCCTCATTCACCGACCTAAACTCCCCAGCTGTGATATAAATATCAGTTATTTCCTGAAATGCAGACCACCGTGCCCGCTCCAAACACCACCGGGGTTGTCTTTCAGGCAACAGAGGTCCAGAAATTGACATTAAAATGGGAAAGTGATCACTATCATGGAAGTCACCGCCACCTCACTGATCAAGTCAGCAAGGACCTCCTGCCCCAGGGTTTTATCATGTAGTCACTCACAAGGGGTGTCTACCTTTCAAATCACCGAGCTGAAGAAAGGACCATGAAACTGAGTCACAATCTGGCAGAAATCCCTATTATCAAAGTCGGCTGAAAGTGGAATGTATAAAGAAATTATAATATACCTCATATCCTGGCGTAGCTGCTCTATTACTACTTGAAAGGAGGTATTTATAGCAAATAGAAGAACAGAGACATCGTGCTAAGTGTAAATCATGCATCTTCCTGCCTGACACTCATCCTGTAGTGGTGGGATCACAAAACCCTTATATTTGGGAGGATGGGCAGTGGGCACAAGCCCAGCATGGTCTCCTGCAGAATGATAGCTAATGGGGCAGAGGAGGTGAGTAGCAGCAGCTCCTTCCAGTTAGCCCAGAGTTTGTGGCTACTCCCTTCAAAGAACATGCTCTCCAGGCATACCTCAGAGGAGATGTGGGGGCCCTATATATTTCCCAGAGGAAGAACTGTTTTCTTTATACTTATCATGGGAGAATTGGTTGGCTATGCAAGTCATTCCCTCTCTCTGCTTTAAAACCTTTGGAGGATGGGGCAGCTTGAGGTGGGAGGTCCCTCCTTTTGAGGATCCACAAAGTCCATCTTTGGATGGTGGTGTAGGAGCCGAAGCTCTTTTGGTGCTGTCCTACTTTCATAGGGAAGCTCTATGAATCTCAAACACCACCTCATAACCACCCTCATTAGGGTTGTCATCTGCGAGTCTAAAGGTTCAATGGAGGAATGCAGTCATTTTGCCATACTAGAAACAGCCATGCTGGGGGAGAACCCTAGTTTTAGCCAAAGTTGAAAATGAACCCTTTGTGCCACTAGCTCTAATGGGTGCAGAAACAACTGCTCATAGGTCTGGAGCAACCAGGAGCAAAGGATGCCTTTTGGAGGGGGGGTGAGGCATAAGACAATGTCCCAGGCTATGCCAGGATCAAGTCCTTAGCCCCATGGAATGAGATATGATCCACAGCCTGAATGTCCAGGATTTCCTTCTCCAGGAAATATGCAATACATTGCCTCAGAGAAGCAGTAGTAGCACCTCCATGTCAGTGGCACAAATGCTTTCATGGGGTAGCAATACAAACTGCAGGGTAACACTCACCGGCGAGCCATTGAATGTCCGAAGGGTACTAACCATGGCCACCTCAGAAGAGTCCAGTGCATTCACCAGAAGAAACGGAGTCACCTTCAGTTCTATACTAATGAAACTAGCTAATGCTCTCCTCTGATGGATCATGCTGCCATCTGTGGAGCAAATGTCTAAAAAACTTTTGAAGCCAGTGGACTAAAAAACACCAAAGTCTCAATGATGGGCCCAGATGTAACCAAAGCTCCAAAGTGGCAGCGTACTCCTTCTTTGAAATGTTTGCAGAGGGAGAGGAATCCCTAGTCTTTTTTGGTTTTCTTCTTCTTCTTTGGAGAGGAAGATAGGAAATGAACCTGCATCTTTCTAGCCCCGAAAGGGGACCAACCAAGGCTGAACCACCAGCCTGAGCAAGATCAGGACTTAGCTGTTCAAGGGCCACCAGTTGGGGGGATGAGATCCTTCCTCTCCTTGTATGTTCACAAGGACCTGAGAAGTTTGCATAGGGCCAGACTCGGGTTTGACCAAGCCTCAATTCTTTCCCATGAAAGGTCCTGTCCAGATCATAGGGGCCTCCAAATGGCCATCATCCTTCCTAAAGGTGTTATCATTCCAAATTGAGGACTCACCTTGTTGTCTTGGGTCAGTGAACAAACGTTCATTGTGGAAGAGGGGTGGGGGTGGGGGGCAGACAAGTTTGAAATACATGCATGCAGAAGGTGGCACAACCCGATGAGTCCAATTATCGTTTGCCCCTTAAAGTTGGCCCTAACACGCCACTCCCACCAGGAACAGTTTATTCTGGACTGCCTGCCTGCCTTCTTTGCAATCCCCGATGAAATGATACAGGGAACAGCCGCTGGTGCAGAGATAGAGTCACCTTTGGGTACTCTCTAAAGAAGGGCAGATGGGGAAGCCACTGCATCCATATATTTGGGATAGGTGTAAACCTGCTCTCCATGAGAACAGGGCTGGAAGGGCCCCTGAGAAAGCAGAGGGAAAACCCTCCACTGGTTGAAGGGTAGTCTCAATTTACCTCATCCTCCCCAAAAGCTAGGAAGGGTGAGGCTGTGCTTGGAGGTGGATCTACATTCACCTGTGGTCCCTCACTATTTCTTTATTGTAGCCATGATAGTAAAAAAAGAACAAAATGGATGGAAAGTAGATACTATGGCCTCCCAATCCATTCAAAGGATAAAAGAAAGTCTACATAGGATCAGAAAATTACCGAATGTGATAATTTGAACATGCTTGGACCACAGGTTCAAGCTAAGATGGGCCTTCACATTCCAGCCTGCAATTCAGGCTTTTTTTCCCCTTTTTTTTAAGGGGCTATCTGGCGACTGCCCACTTGGGCATAAGTCGCCGCAAACAAATAGCCTAGCTCTAGGTTACTATAAAATAAAAATTGGAAAACAAAACAACGATAAAAAGGGAAGATGACAATTAGGAAGCAAGCTCCGGCATCGGGAGGAGGTCTCTCTCCCCTCTGTGTAGGAGCGTGCGACCTACAAAGAAAACAACAATAACAAAACCTAGTTAAATAAAAGGGAGAAGGCTGGCCTCCCCCCAAAAGTCTATCAGTCCACCAGTCAATGCGCACGCACTCGCCCATCCCGGTACCGGGACAGGTAATGTGCGCGAAGATCACCCAGACTGGGACATTCAACAAGAATGTGCCAAACAGTCTGGGGGATGATGCAGTCATCACAATAGGGCGCAGGCGAGCGCTTCATCAAATAGTGATGCATCACACGAGTGTGCCTGTTTCGGAGATGACAGAAAGCGACCTGAAGGCGTTGTGGCATTGGGGGATAGGTCCATGGGAACAGTCGCGGCACAATGGCACGCAACTTTAAGTTCCCTTCGACCGTCTCCCATCTTCTTTGCCAAGCAGTCCGAAGAACTGCCCGTATTCCTGCCATGTAGTCAGTGTGAGGAAGAGCAAAATGCTGGTCCGGTCGCAGAGTCCTCGTGGACTCTTTGGCACACTCATTCCCCGCAATTCCTACATGTCCAGGAACCCAGCAGAAGACAATCTTGACATCTGCCCGAATGCCAAAACCATGGCATCACGGATATTGCGAACCAGGGGATGCGGAGATTCCAATGCCCTTAGAGCACTCAGGGCGCTTTGTGAGTCGCTATAGATCACGATCCAGTCTCTGAACTTGGCACGTCGCGTAATCTCCCGTACCGAGTGATGTATTGCCACCAGCTTGGCCATGAAGAAAGACTATGCGCCTGGCAGAGCCCTGCTGACTTCAAACAGAGGGGATATGGTGTGGAAGCCGACCCCCTCTTTGGACTTGGAGCCATCCGTATACAGTGGCATAGTTCCAGCGTGACACGAAGTGTGCTGTAGAAACTTTGTGAGGAGGAGCGAGGTGACAAATAGCCAAAGCAGAACCAGCTCTAAACCCAAAGGGGTTAGGGTATGACTGGCGTCTCTTGGCGGCATAGGCACCGTCAAAATCAGTTGTGGATGCAGTGAGAGCTGTTGGTGAGGGAGGCGCCGAGCTCACGCGTACAGGCAAATAATGCACTGTTCACGGAGTAGAGCGAGTGGCATCTCCCTAGCATCGACAAGTAGGCTCTCAATGGGGAAAGTGCGTAAGGCACCAGTCGCCAGGCAAAGCCGGTGTGGTGGATCGAGTTCACTTTCCGCAGTACACGCTCAGTTGAGGATGCACAAAACTCACATCCGTAGTTGAGCTTCGAACGAACAAAGGATCGATAAAAAAGTAAGGCAGTAGCCCTATCAGCACTGCATGTCAGGGAATGAAGAATATCCATGGCGCGGGTACAAGAGACCCTAAGGCTGCAAATATGAACCTCCCAGGAACCTGCCGCTGGAAAGAGGGAGGCACCTGAGGGCACCTCCAGACAAGGGGGTGAGGGGGAGTCCCCTACACCCATAGGCAAATGAGAGGAGTAAGCCTCCTCTCCAGTCAAAGAATTTTGGAGGTTCCCCTGTGAAATTACAGGGGGGGGATCTCCATTTTTTCAGTGGAGCTGCCTGAAGCCGGGCTCTGTCGATGGTGAGGAGGAAAGGGCAAGTTGTTTTTTTTTCTGATTTTTATCATTGGGCATGGGGACCCTATTCTTTCTGCGGGAAGCAAATGCTAATCACCCCCTGCAGTGGGCCGCTCTGTGCAAGGGCTGCATACGGGGCTGGCAGAGCCATGTGACACAATTCTAGGCCACCCCTCCCAGGCTCTACCTTTGGCATGGTATAAAAAGGATAGTGTGAAGTGAAAAGGAGAGAGGATGTGAGGAAGGTATGGGTGGGTATGAGCAGGTTGTTAAAAACCCACCATTTCAAACCAGAGCTCAGGGGTTAAGGAACATTGTGCCCCCTCCCAAAAGCCTGAATACAGGATATTAATAAGGAGATATTTAGGCATATGTCCTCCTGTAGGCATTTGCGCTAGGAGGTTATGCGAGTTCCTAGTTCGTTTTAGTGTATTACTTGATTAAAAAGGAATTGGAAAATTTTTAATACTTAAGCATTTAGTCAGTGAATAATAATTTTTAGTATTCCTTATTATATTTACTTAATAGTTATAATATACGACATATTAATCGAATAACTACCATAAGCAAGGGTGGCGTATAATTCTACAAATATACTGAATATAACTAATGCTTACTTACTAATTTTAGCATATATTGCATTCATAATACATTGAAAAAAAACAAGCGCCAGAGAATACTTGAATTTTTCTTTTTCTTCACCATATCTTGTCCTCGTACTGAAATTATAGAATCATTTTTAACTAAATACTAGTAATAGTGAAATGATTTTGAATTATATCAAGCAGCATGCAGAGAAACAATTCCTTAGAAAGCTATCATTTTGGAGACAGGTTTCATAAATGATTGACTTCCAAAGAGTCTTAGCAATAAAAAGATTTCCTAGGAACTTCATTATTTTCTTGAAGTTTAACAGTGTAAGCCCTTAACTTGTATATTTTTAGGCATTTTTATTTATTTATAAACAGGGTGTCAGAAAGAGCATTAAATTTGATTAAAACCAATATTTTATTTTTGTTATTTTAATTCTACAAAAAATATCTTTGGAGGAAACTAATGGGATCATACCCTGTCAATTAATGACCATCAGAGCTGCAAATACAGGCAATACCCAATATTAAAACAAGTGGGGGGCGAGTTATTATTCAAACAAATGCTCTTTAGCATGGGTTAATCTGGGTAGGTCTATTCATGTTTCATCTGAATAGTGGTAAGTGTAGTCATTTCCTTCCAACCTTTGCATACATGAAGGGCTATTTTTATTCCCTATATTACCCCTTAAGAACTTTGTAAATCTCAAAATCAAAGTTCTGTAGAGGTTTACTTTCCTTTTATGACTATCTAAAAGGCATTTTGGTGATTCAGCAATGGGAATGGTATATATGCTTCATAATTAGTATTTCAATAATTGCCACTATAAAATAAAGATTTTAATATGCTAATATGCATGTTAAAAGCCAAACTTAAAGCAAATGAAATTACATATTTTCATCCTTAACCTAATGTCTCCTAAAACTAATTACAATGAGACTACATTGCAGCTAAGTTGGGGCCAGAGATAGGAGCATGCTTTTGATTTCTCCAACATAATGTATAAACCTACAAAAACTTGGGGCATATTAAACAAGATACAAGGATTCAGGAATTAATGCTCAAGATATTAATCAGTACATAGCTTAAAGCTGTGGAAGATGAAAGTGGGGGATGTGGGGGATGAAAGTGAGCATGAGTGCCGGAATGTATGCATTGGTTGTGGTGTAGTTGGTGAGGGGTATACATGTGTTGTATGTGGGCTGCGTGAATGCATTGTAGATTTAGAGGGGATGAGAATGCAGGATTTAGACAGGATATGTAGGCTGGAGGGGTTAGTTTCTGAGCTCAGGAGGGAACTTAGTGTTAGGCCTAGGGCTGGGAATAGGTTAAGTGGTGAGGCAGGCCAAATAGATGTTTCAGGTGAAGGTAGAGGGCCGGTGGAGGAGGTAGGATATGATAGTTCTAGGGATAGTGAAGTTAGCCCCCTTAGATTAGTTAGAAATAGGCCTAGTGAGGATGGGGGACAGTGGAGAGTGGTTAGGAAACGTGTAGCTAGGGAGGCTTCTCCTGTTCTTTGTGAGAATAGGGTTGCTTCTGTTGAGGTGGTTAGCAAGGCAAAGAATAGGTGTGTGAGTCAGAGGAACACAGAACCTATTAGCTTGACTAATAGATTCAGTGCCCTAAGAGAAGAAGAAACTGGAAGTGATATGACTGATGGGGATGGGGGTGGGGGTAGAGTGTCTGGTAGTTTGAATGAGAATAGGAGTGGGGATGGAGTTAGGTCTGTGGGGGTTAGGAATAGGAGTCTGACTGAAGTGCTTGTAATGGGTGATTTGCGAGTTAGATATTTAGATAGGAAGTTGAATGCAAGTAGATTGAATGGTTTGAGGGTGTGTTTGCCAGGTGCTGGAGTGAGAGATCTGCCTGATAGGTATGAGGAGCTGGTGTCTGGCTGTGCAAGGGATGCGGTTGTGATTACACATGTAGGAGTGAATGATGTGATGAAAGTGGGTGCATGTGAGTTATGTGAGAGGTACAAGAGGTTGATTGAAAAGGTGAAAGAAAGTAGAATGAAAAGTGTTGTGAAAGGTGTGCTTCCAAGAATGGATGTTGGGGTAGAATGGATGTCTCGTGCGATTGGGCTGAATGATTATGTGAGGAGGATGTGTGAGATGGAAGGTGTCATGTTTGTGGATAAGTGGGATAGGTTTGTTGGAATGAAAGAAATGTATGCGATGGATGGACTGCATTTGAGTAGGAGGTGGGGTAGATGTGTTGTGGGAGGAGTATGATCGTGTTATTAGGTCTTTGCGGGCAGGAAACTAGATACTAATAGTGGTCAGGAAATTATGAGAGGACATTATAGTACTGAAAGTAGAATGAACTTGGCAGATAACAGAAATAGGTTCCAAGGCGATAGAGATGAGGTCATTTAGGTTGAAAGAGGCGCTTCAGGGATAGAGGGGTTAAATTGTTTCTATATAAATGCTCGTAGTCTTAGAAACAAGAAGGATGAGTTATTTAGTTATATTAGCGATGAGGATATAGATATATTATGTGTTACTGAATCATGGGTTAATGAAATAGAATTTAGTGACACTATAAGTGAATTTGATTTACACGGTTATAATATGTACATTAGTCAAAGGACAGGTAGGATTGGTGGAGGAATAATTATTATATAAAAAACAACATTGTTTCAAGTTTAAATACTTCAATAGCAGGATGGAGTTGAGTCACTTTGGATAGATATTAGGTTCAGTAAAAATAGAATGGTGCATTTGGGAACTTTTTACAGGCCACCTGGGCAGACTGATGATATGGATGAAATAATGATAAGGGAAATAAGTAAGGGATGTGAAACAGATGCAGTTATTATTGGGGACTTCAACTTAAAACTCTGTAGAATGGGTAAATATGATAGGTAGGGATAGAACAAGTGGCAGGTTAATAGAATGCTTTGAGGATCATTTTTTGAATCAATTTGTTAATGAGCCAATGAGGGGGGACAATATATTAGATTTAGTACTTTCTAACAGTAATCATTTAGTTCAAGAATTGACTGTTGGGGAAGCATTGGGAAATAGTGACCATCAGATAGTTCGTTTTAACTTGGGAATTGAGAAGGGTAAAATAACCAAGAATGCTGTAAAAGTTCCAAATTTTCATAAGGGAGATTATGTAAAACTTCGAAGCTTGCTAAATTTGGTAGACTGGGATGTAGAATTCAGAGGTAAAAATGCTTATAGGATGTGGGATACTTTCAAGCATATAATAAATGTAGTCCAAGAGCAATGTATCCCAATGAAGGCCATTAGGAACAAAAGTAGGAAACTATTATGGTGGAATCAGGAGATAGCTAGAAAAATTTCAGAGAAGAAAAGGGCATACAAAAAATTACAGGTACAAAATAATATTCAAAATTTAAGTGATTATAGAATGGCTAGGAATGAGTTAAATAAGATTATAAAGAAGAACAAAAGGGTGTCAGAAATTAAATAAGCTCAGGATAGAAACAAAAATCCTAGAAAGTTCTTTAGTTACTATAAAATTAATAATAAGTCTGGCAGAGTTAAAATAGGACCTATCAAATATGAAGCGGTTGTGAGAGAAACTGAGGAGGAAATAGTTGAGGTACTAAATGGTCATTTTGCATCAGTATTTACAAAGGAGAAACTAAATAGTCTTATGTATAGTACTCATGGGTCAGGGAAAGAGGTGTTTACTACCATTAGTGTGGATCGGAGGATGATAAAAGGACTAATAGGTGAGTTAGATGCTACCAAGGCCTCCGGCTCTGATAATATTCATTCTAGGATACTTAAAGGGGTAGAAAGTATCTCAATAGCTCTGGAGAACTTGTATACTAGGTCACTGGAATATGGAGAAATACCCAATGATTGGAAGAGCAAATGGAGTCCCCATTTTCAAGAAGGGTAGTAAAGAGGATCCAAATAACTTTAGACCAGTTAGCCTAACTCCTGTAGTCTGTAAAATTCTTGAGAAAATAGTTAAAAAAGGGATTTGCCAACATCTAGAGAGGGAGGGGTTAATCAGTGATGCTCAGCATGGGTTTAGACCAGGTAGATCATTTTTGACTAATTTACTAGACTTTCTGGAGTTCATAACAGATCAAGTAGATAAGGGAGAGAATGTAGATGTAATTTACTTGTATTTTAGTAAAGTATTTGATAAGGTACCAAATAGGAGACTAGTTCATAAATTAAAAATGATTGGGGATATGTGGGGGTGTTTCAAATTGGATAGCTGAGTGGCTGAAAGATATGAAGCAAAGAGTAGTGCTAAATGATGTAAAGTCAGAGTGGAGAGATGTTATCAGTGGGGTTCCTCAGGGATCAGTTCTCGGTCCATTATTATTTGTCATCTATATAAACGATCTTGGGGAGGCAGTTAATAATAAAGTGTCAATTTTTGCGGATGATACCAAATTAGCAGCTGTAGTTAAAGATATTCGTGATAATTTTAAAGTGCAGGGGGATTTAAATAAATTGTTATCCTGGGCACATAAGTGGCAAATGACTTTCAACCTTGATAAGTGCAAAGTTATTAACATGGGAAGGGAAAAGATAATAGAGAATTTAACTATGAAATGGATGGGCATTGGCTGAGCTCAGTAGAGGATGAGAAAGATCTAGGAGTAGTAATAGATAAGTCATTAAGGTTTTCTAAGCAGTGTATTGAAGCAAGAAATAAGGCAAATAGAGTGCTGGGTTTCATTAAGAGAAATGTCAGTTACAAAAGTAAGGAGGTTATTCTTAAACTCTATAACTCTTATGTTAGGCCACATCTAGAGTACTGTATACAGGCATGGTCCCCACATTTTACACACGATATTAACCTTCTTGAGTTAGTGCAACAGAGGGCAACAAAGATTATTCCTTCCCTGAGGCACCTTGAATATATAGATAGACTGAGGGTATCAAATATGTTCTCGTTCGAAAGGAGGTGTGTGAGATGGATAAATTGGATGTTAGCAAGTTTTTTGAGTTAGATGATGGAAATCAGACTAGAGGTCACCACTTGAAAATTAAAAAGCAAGGGTGTAGGTTGGATTTAAGAAAATATTTTTTCACCAATACAGTGGTAGACTTCTGGAACAAATTGCCGCAGAGGGTAGTCGGTTGTCCAAATTTAAATGTATTTAAGAGTGGGTTGGATGAGTTTATGGGAAGGGAAGGTTGTGATGGTTCCTAAGTTTTGTATATATTAATATTGTGTGTATATATCTATAGCTGCATGTTTTAGTTCTTGACAAGCCTTGATTGGTGATGCCCTTGTTTCTGGACGCAATCCTCTGGATGAAGTTTTCTTGGGAGTTTGGGTGCCTTAAAAAAGAGGCCGTTTGACTTGGATGATCTATGATGGGCCCTTGTGGCTTTTGTCATCTGTTATATTATATTGTGGGGGGCTTAGATTTTGTCTTCCCCTGGCCAATATTGATATAGTCTTATGTGGGTGGGTTTTGACGGATGCGGATGACCTTTGATAGGCCCTTGTGGCTTTTGTCATCCATGAAATTATGTTATGTTATACATAAGACTATTTAGTTTCTCCTTTGTAAATACTGATGCAAAATGACCATTTAGTACCTCAACTATTTCCTCCTCAGTTTCTCTCACAACCCCTTCATATTTGATAGGTCCTATTTTAACTCTGCCAGACTTGTTATTAATTTTATAGTAACTAAAGAACTTTCTAGGATCTTTGTTGCTATCCTGAGCTAATTTAATTTCTGACACCCTTTTGTTCTTCTTTATAATCTTATTTAACTCATTCCTAGCCATTCTATAATCACTTAAATTCTGAATATTATTTTCTACCTGTAATTTTTTATATGCCCTTTTCTTATCTGAAATTTTTCTAGCTATCTCCTGATTCCACCATAATGGTTTCCTACGTTTGTTCCTAATAGCCTTCATTGGGATATATTGCTCTTGGACTACATTTATTATATGCTTGAAAGTATCCCACATCCCATAAGCATTTTTACCTCTGAATTCTACATCCCAGTCTACTAAATTTAGCAAGCTTCGAAGTTTTACATAATCTCCCTTATGAAAATTTGGGACTTTTACAGCATTCTCAGTTATTTTACCCTTCTCAATTCCCAAGTTAAAACGAACTATCTGATGGTCATTATTTCCCAATGCCATCTGTCATCTGAAGGATGACATTTATAACCTGTGAATATTGATTTATCTCTATTGGCTCAAAATGCTTATAAGCCATTTCTACACAGAATTGCTACATATGAAATTTGGGTTCTTTACTAAAATATTAAGCACAAACAAAACTCTTCCCTATTACGTGTGATGCCAAATAGGAGAAGGCTATGATTAGTAATTGGTAAAAATTTTTTTAATTTCACTCCCTTCTAGCAGCTACCAAAATTGTAAAAAGCCTAATTTAAGGGGAGTTTAATCCAAGCATAAACAAATAAACCAAAACAATGAAATGGGCAAATATAAAATATATATTGTATCTATTTTTTTTTTACTGAAATGTCTACCTCTCTCCTTCAATTTTCCATGAATTTAATTATATCCTTTTGTTTAGGGATGCCCTGTAATGTGTACAATTAGCTTGCCAAATCATTAATGCTTTTCCTATTCTGCTTGCATTTTTTTGGCTGCACTTATTTCCAACTAGGCCCTCTCGGGTAATATATATTATGCTTTGCATGGCTTTTTTTTATTATATAATATAATAATAGGTATTTAATGTGCCCTTCAGGGCTGTGAGCACAGGTTGTGTAGAGAACGTTTACAGGGGAGAGAAGGCAATTCTGAAGAGATGAGTCTTCAGGAGACATTTAAAAGTAGCAAGGGAGGGAGAGGATCGGACTTCGGCAGGAAGAGCATTCCAGAGTCTAGGAGCACAAACTGAGAAAGGAATGGTCAACTATCGAGCAGAGGACAGAATGAGGAGTGTTCAGGAGGGGAGCGAGGTTAGACGGGAGTGCACAAGGAGTTTCACGACAGGAGGGCAGACAAGAGATAAGGTGGAGCCTCGAGGTTTAGGGCCTTATAGTTGATGAGAAGAATTTTATAGTGGGTATTGAAGCAAATAGGTAACAAGTGTAGCTCCTGTAACAGAGGCATTGAAGGAGAGAACTGGGTGTGGTAAAGGAGGAGCCAGGCAGCATAGTTTAGAACTACAGGGTGTCCACAAAGTCTGGGTACATAGGAATTTTAATATTTTATTTATTTATGTTATTTTTCCTCCCCAGATCGAATGATGGCTCTGTCTAAAGAAGAAAGAATCGAGTTGGTCCAAGACACTGCCTGTTTCTTTAAACTTCGTGACCAATTTTGCGACGGCAGTAAAATAAATAGGTAGCCGATCAGGGTGTCGAAGGTTAAATTCATCAGCGATTTTGCGATAAGACCATCCTTCTCATCCACTTAAGAGTACCAACTCGATTCTTTCTTCTTTAGACAGAGCCATCATTCGATATGGGGAGGAAAAATAACATAAATAAAATATTAAAATTCCTATGTACCCAGACTTTGTGGACACCCTGTAGTTGTAGGGGGCGAAGTGACGAAGAAGGGATATTCACTAGAAGAGAATTGCAGTAGTCTAAGCATGAGGTGACAAAGGCATGACTCGCGAAGAAGGGAGCCAAGAGGAAGTAAGTAGCTGTGAAAGAGGAGGGGACCAAGGACTGAGCAAGACTGACTAAGTACAGGAGAAGAGGAAGAGGTATGAGTAGAACCAATCAAGTGGTGCCTGAGAGACCGAGTAAAGTGTGAAGGAGGACAGTGTGGTCGATGGTGTCAAAAGCAGAGCAGAGGTCTAGGAGGACAAAAATGCATGTACAACCCCTATTAGCTGCTTCTAACATTAAGAAGAGCGGTTTCAGTAGAGTGCTTCACTTTGAACCCCTGACTGGTACATTTGATCAATAATGCAGTTAGAAATATGGTCACTATGGTGAGAGATAACTACTCTCTCAAGGACCTCAGAGAGGAATGGAAGCTGTGAGATAGGGCGATAGCTAGATAATTCAGAGGGGTTAAGGTGGGTTTTTTTAAGAATAGGACGAATTGAGGCATGTTTAAAGCTAGAGGAAATCACCCCTGTGGCAAGTGAAGTGTAAATGAGATGAAGAATCAATGCGAGGACAGCAGGGAGAATTTGGTAGATGAGTTTGGGTGGAAAGATGTCATTAGGGGATCCAGATTTGTTAGAGCTTGAGATCAGAGCAGTTATTTCCTCAGAGGACAGCTGAGTGAGGACATTAAGCGGAAATAGAGTATGGTCAGGGAGAACAGCATGGGCTTGTTTAGATAACTGAGGTAGTACGGCCTGAAGGTTAATAACTTTATCAGAGAAAAATTTAGAAAGAGTAGAGGGGTTGATGGGGAAAATGGAGCTAGGCGAGGAAAGACAAGAGAGGAGATGAAAGATAGTCTGAGGGTCATTCTTGCTCTCAGACAAAAGTTTGCCTGATCGGACACAATCCTATAGATTATTTAAATTGTATATTGTAGATGCATAATCTGACACAATCCGGTGGGTGGGTTTTGACAGATGAGGAGGACCTTTGATAGGCCATTGTGGCTTTTGTCATCTGTTAACTCTTCCACAACACTGGTAGACGACACATCAAATATGATTTTTTTTTAAATAAGCTCAGTAACTATGTAGATTGGTGGCGCGAATGATGGGACGTAAACTATTTTGTCTGTGTTAAAATATGTTTCACGTTTTTAGAGTAAATTTAAGGGGACTGCTCGTGTTGGGGTAAATACACAGGGGGACCTGCAATACGATGATCCTGAGTTTCAATCAATTGGGGGGGTTGGGCACAGCCCCCAGTATATAATCATAATTGTTTATAGAATTATGTTCTAACGTTTACAGAACTAGGATTCAAATGTGCATGAATATTCAGGCACAGGTGAACGAAATATAAACACGCAATAATCCACTTTTTCGGGTGCGCCGCCAATCTACATGTTTACCATAAGATCTAGTGGATAGAGTAACTGCTCTATACATGCCTTTAAAAAATATGGGTGGAGCTCATCTGGACCCATAGATGAGAAGGAATCCAACTGAGCATCAGCTTTGAACCCAGATTCCTGGGTAAAATCAAGATCACCTATCATGCCTCCAAATGCCTGGTGAAGGAATGGGTTAGCTGGGGTAACATGCATATACACATGTAAAAGCCACAACAAACATATTAGCCAACTGAGCAACTGTCATCCGCGAAATTATGTTATGTTATATTATAATGTAAATATACATACTTACATTTTTTCTTGCAAAAGTCCATAATAAAAATATAAAATAAAAATTCCGGTAGCATAAAATGGAAATTTTAATTTAGTATAAAATGAATTTGAAAGTTCAGTCATGCTAATATTTGTATTAAATGGAAATTAAAAATCCCCCAAAGTGTGGTAGGCTAACTCAATTGACCAAAGTCAAGTAGCGGCAGAGAAGAATAAAATATTGAATACAAACTAGTAGGTTAACCAAAAGAGCGGAGACCAATCACTGAGCTCCATTTGTTTACGGTGCCAGCTGTTAAGCTGAGTTGGTTTAGTTGGATTGGCCGATAAACCGAAACCACTCCATAATCGGACTCTTTTGCATAAAGATAAGTTCATTATAGAAAAAAAGGAAATTTGCAATCTAAAATCGTAAATTATTAGTTTAAAAGTAAGAATTACAAATAAAATCATGTTAAAGTGGCGAATTTATTCTAAGATTTTATTAGATCAAGTTGTATAAATGTAGTTGTATAGCGTTAGAAGTTCTCGTTCGAAAGGAGGTGTGTGAGAGGGGATATGATTGAGCTCTTTAAAATTTTTTCCGGGATAGATAAATTGGATGTTAGCAAGTTTTTTGAGTTAGATGATGGAAATCGGACTAGAGGTCACCACTTGAAAATTAAAAAGCAAGGGTGTAGGTTGGATTTAAGAAAATATTTTTTCACCAATACAGTGGTAGACTTCTGGAACAAATTGCCGCAGAGGGTAGTAGGTAGTCCAAATCTAAATGTATTTAAGAGTAGGTTGGATGAGTTTATGGGAAGGGAAGGTTGTGATAGTTCCTAAGTTTTGTATACATTAATATTGTTTGTATATATCTATAGCTGCATGATTTAGTTCTTGACAAGCCTTGATTGGTGATACCCTTGTTTGTTAATGCAATCCTCTGGATGTAGTTTTCCTGGGAGTGTGGGTGCCTTAAAAAAGAGGTCGTTTGACTCGGATGACCTATGATGAGCCCTTGTGGCTTTTGTCATCTGATATATTATATTGTGGGGGACTTTGATTTTGTCTTCCCCTGGTGATGGTGCTTTTTGTGGGTGGGTTTTGACGGAGGCGGATGACCTTTGATAGGCCCTTGTGGCTTTTGTCATCCGTGTAATTATGTTATGTTATGTTATGTTATGTTCTACAATATGGTTCTAACTTAGAACCATATTGTAGGATGGAATATGACTCAAAGGTACCTCAAAAATGAGCAGTCGGAATGTGTATTATATCTTATAATGTGTTCGCATTAAACCAAAAATAAAATTCAATCAAAGGGATTCCGAATTATACTCGTACATACGTGATGTAACATAACATAACATAATTTCACGGATGACAAAAGCCACAAGGGCCTATCAAAGGTCATCCTCATCCGTCAAAACCCACCCACAAAAAGCATTATCACTAGGGGAAGTACTGTTTCCCAATCGTTAGTACTTCTCTTTTGCATTATAATTGTGAGGGAATTCCACGTGGAATCTCTTGTTCAGAACGGAACTTCCATGTGCTGTAGAAGGCTCTGTTAGGCTTAAATTGGTAAGCCTACCCCCCCCCCCCCCCTTTCACAAGCGGTAGCCTCGAACCGCGTCCACCACGATTCACCTTTGCACGGGCTAGAATAGCCCTGCAAGAAGATTTGAGACCATACGAGACTAGAGCTGTTTCAATCAAAGGGATTCCCAATTATACTCGTACATACGTGATGTAAAAGGAGTACTGTTTCCCAATCGTAAGTACTTCTCTTTTGCATTATAATTGTGAGGGAATTCCACGTAGAATCTCTTGTTCAGAACGGAACTTCCATGTTCTGTAGAAGGCTCTGTTATGGTAAGCCTAATCCCCCCCCCCCTTTCACAAGTGGTAGCCTCGAACCGCGTCCGCACGATTCACCTTTACACGGGCTAGAATAGCCCTGAAACAAGATTCAAGAACATTCGAGAGTAGAGCTGTTTCCCGCTACCCCCCACCCCCACGGGGAGAGCCTCGGACATAAATAGTGCTCGACTCCAATGAGGAGACACAGAGTTGAGAAGTATCGCCCGGACCCCAAGAAAATTCTCCTAGTTCCAAGTCAGGTGTTAACAACAAAGCAAAGTGACAGCTGAACTATTTTTGTGTATTGGAATTAGCCTCAGCCAGTAAGGTAATTCCATTTAACGATCGCTAGCGAGGGATTTTTCCGACTTCTCTCGTCAACTCCTGTCGAAGCCCTCCTCGTTCGCCCCTCGTTTCCGGGTGGCCGAAATACTATCCCTATGGACCGGACGTTACCCCCTCCCTTTTTCGAGAACCGTAATCACTAAAACATCCCGCTCAGAAGCTTCGAGCGGCCCCGCCTCACGTGCAAGGGGACATCCGTGAAGCCTTACCCTGACGTCTCGCCTGGAATCTTCTGTAAGCCAACCCCTCTCCCTCTCCAGTAACCCATTTGCGTTAATTCCCCCCATTTTAATAGTCTCTTCCCGTAACACCGAAAGTTTTAACTTCATAGTCTGATTCATGACTACAACCCCCCCCCCTCCCTTTCGTTCATCTGATGTAATTTTCCCCTTTTATTCTCTGATGTAATTTTTGTCCATCATTTTCTCTCATTATTTTTATGTAAATAAAATTATATTTTTTGTACATACCTCTTTAAATAACCTCGAGCTTTGCCATTGCCCATAATATACCTAACCTCGTTGCGCTCTTATCTAGTTGTTTCGCCCGTCGAAACTCGTGGCGTTCCGTCCCTTTTGTCGGTTTTTCCTTGAAGTTATTGCCCCCCCCCTCCTAGATATAATATGGTATTGATATAATGTAATGTCATACGACGACATATATATTTATTAATATACATATTATATAATTTTGGTGTCAAGTGTGTTTGGGGTTTTTACGAACCCGTGTCATTTTAATTTCAACATGAGAGGTTCCCTTTTATTCACGTACATCCCTTTTATTTTATTTTTTGTATTGTACTGGCAGAAGGCAAGTTCAAGTTAATTGAAGAGCAGTGGAACGTAATCTATTTAGATTCTGTGATGGAACCCAGGTAATTTTTTTTTTATTGTGTTCGAATTTTGGATACTCTCCTGGTTATTAATCCAAAAGAGTTAAGGTCTTTGGTGTCCTAACTCCGGTAGGTGCATTTTTTTCGCTTAGAAACAGCAGAGGTAGCTAGCTGTATCCATTTGCGTTAATTCCCCCCATTTGAATAGTCTCCTCCCGTAACACATTAATTTTAACTTCATAGTCTGATTTATAACTACCATCCCCCCTCCCCTTCGTTTACTGATGTAATTTTCCCCTTTTATTCTCTGATATAATTTTTGCCCATCCTTTTCTCTCATTATTTTTATGTAAATAAAATTATATTTTTGTACATGCCTCTTTAAATAACCTTGAGCTTTGCCATTGCCCATAATCTACCTGACCTCGTTGCATTCTAATCTAGGTTTTTCGCTGGTCGAAACTCGTGGCGTTCCGTCCCTTTTGTCGGTTCGCCTTGAAGTTATCGGTCCCCCCCCCCATAGATATAATATGGTATTGATATAATGTTATATCATACCACGACAATAATCGATATTAAATAACTTAGTCATATTTCTCCAAATTATTGTCATTCTCTTAATCATTTTCATTTTTACCAGTAACTAAATATATTTTCTCTCCGTTATTAGAAGGAACTTTAAAAGAACTTTAGAATCATGTTTCTTCCGTATATTTAATACAAGCCGCTGTTCTCTTCCTTAACAGGAAGAGCTTGGTTACACAGGCACCCCTGCGGGGTGTAGCTTAAGGCCTTATTTGCTAATCCTAACCGCCTTTTTTAATCCCCTGAACACCCTTTTCTTCTTCTTCTTCTTCTTCTTCTTCTTCTTCTTCTTCTTCTTCTTCTTCTTCTTCTTCTTCTTCGGTCTGTGTCCTACGGCCTATCATGATTCTTTTTTTCTTTTCTCCATCTAAATTTGTTATAATAATTTACATGCCAAAATTTTAATAAATTTTCTGAACTTCACCATTTGTAATTCTTTTAGTTTTAAAAAAGTCACAAAAATTCGATACTTATATTTATTTCTGAACTTTACGATTTTATTTATTTTTATATTATAAAGAAATTATTAGAAATAACTTTGATAAAAAAATAAATCTACTTAGGTGACAACCGAACTAAAACAAAAAATCTTATTCAAACCTTCAAAAAATCACGTTCTTAAAATATAGGGTTATGGATAAATCAAGTTTAATTGATGAACAAAAATGAATATTTATTTTAGAACACTGAAATAAGTGAAACGGTGGCATTTGGCAACCATGCAAGGCCTAAAGAGTAAGTCACTCTTTTGTCCTAATATTTAAGAAATTGTATTAATTCCTTGTATATTATTACATAGCTGTAGTTATACGGAGCCACAGCATAGAATGTTGCGGTTTGGCAATGCTGGAATGAGCTGTCTGGCCCAGCTGAGAAGGAAGAAACCACGCGTGTTCGCCACCGGTTAGCGAAAGGCCTGTTGGTCGTGAGGTTATATCGTTGTGGGTGATCCTGAGGTTGGCTAGGATGTCCTGATTTGCTCCAATGTTGATTAAGGTTAGGCGGGCTCAAGTCACCGCCTTGTGGAGAGGAAGTAAAGATAACCGTCTTCGGTTTATGGGGGAATGAGGAAACCCAGTTTATGGGAGAGGAAGGACATCACCAGTTTGAAGGTTAAAAATGACGCGGATATTTTGGAAAGGTTCCTCAAGTCACATGAGTGAGGTGATAGGTGGCGTTAATCTCGTATCTGACTCCAAAGATAGTCAAATAATATTCCAGCTTGGCTGGGCTTACCGAAGGCTTCTGATCGAGAAAGGGCTGAAGGGAATCACGTAAAACAAATAAATGTTTAATTTCAATAAGAAACGCAAAAAAAAGCTTGCGTTTACACGATTACGGTGTAGCAAAATTTCACTCCCGGTGAGGAAAGTGAGTGTTACGAGAACAAGAATAAGGCGGGTACAACGGGCACTTTGCTAAGCTACACGAATCATAATTAGTTCTTTACTATCGATCGTCTATCTGACTTGACTGTCTACCCAAGTGAGAATGAATCTCCTCTCAAATTCTCCGTTTTTCTTCTATAAATAGCATAGAAAGCGTGGCCTCTGGGATCACGATGTTTTGAGCTTGGCCCACTGAGCAGGATATTCCTTATCCCATACTCTCCGATATAATTTTATCATTCCTGATACACAGACAGCTATTTCGGCTTAATTCCATTTCTAGACGAGAAATCTTCGTTTTTATTACACTGTCGCCAAATTTTACTGCTTATCTGATTCCTGGGCTTCCCACTTATTTCCTGACTGTTACAGAAATATATATATATATATATATATATATATATATATATATATGTATACCCGCGAGGACATTTGTTTCAATTCTTCCTATTCCTGCGAGGCACTTTGCTGGTGCAATTTTAGTGCCAGGGCCATGCTCTCTACAAAAGTGTTGAGGAGCAGTGAGGATTGAGGTTTACCGGCTCCGGTCAGTAGAGCTATTGTTTTCAAAAAGTTTGTTTACGTTGACGCTGTCAATCTTTTTCCACGCTGCAACTTAAGTATAGTATATGGTTATTCATGAGATTTATTTTCCGTTAATAAATCAGCCTAAATTGCGTTTCGAAAACCATAACCATAAATTTGTTTGATCGAAGTTGTCGCCTGATAGTTTTTAGGCCTAAGACGAAAGCGAAATAAATTTTTAAATAATGAACTGGATTTTAAGAAAAACAATTAAACAAATATAAATATATTCATAGAATCAACGAATGTACAATGAGATAAGTTGGATTAGTTATACAATGTAAGATATGGTAAAATATGATTTACAGTAACGAGATGTGAAGAGAAATGAAGTACGTGAAATAAATATGAATTTAATGAAATAATATGGTGACTATGATGAATTGTGAATTAGGGGCTGCAATATGAGAAGTAAATATAATTAGGACCTACTCTCGAAGGGTCGTTTGCAAAGAATTGTGAGAAAAAGTGGAATTTAACTAAGTACGATTTGTTTGGAGGTAAATGACTAATTGTAGAAGGAATGATTACCGACCTTTATACAGAGAATGTCGAGAGTCGAATGGGAAAGAATAGTGTGCTATTTGTTCGAGCTAAAAGCGTATGTTTGTTTGTTTCTTTGTGTGTGAAATTTTAAGAAATTATGTTTGAAACAGTAGTACGTTAAATGAATTTGCAAGTAAAATACATGAATTAATTAATTATTAAGTTGTACATAAAATATGATTTAATTTACAAAGGTTAAGTAAAATAATTGATGTATATATATATATATATATATATATATATATATATATATATATATATATATATATATATATATATATATATATATATATATATATATATATATTTAAGTTTCCCAGGAGGTTTTTATTATATGAATGCCTAGAGGCATTTCTATACGAGTAAGTAAGACTGGTTCTCCTTTATATTACTACTTTGTATGATCTTGCAACAATAGCAATTGTAAGACTTGATAATAATGTAGGAATTGGTAAAATAAATTAATGCAAGTAGAGAGAAAAAAATTAATGTTATGGGAACTAAATAAATATATAAATTAATTATAGGTAATGTTAAAATACCGCATTCATGTATGCGGGCCGATATGTAAAGAAGGAGATGCCTGCGTTTAAGGATGAATTCTTTTATTAAGAAAAGACACCCAAAGACGATTTCCAGTTCCCGCCGAATACAGAATAATGAATCCAGTTCCCCAATTCCTTCTACCTTTGAGGATATTTCTAATCATCTTTACCGGTGAGAGGCAGATCTCCCACCGACGCCTGATGTTTTTTTTTTTTTGTTTTTTTTAGCATCCTCTTTCAAAGATGCCTAATTTTAGGCAATGTTGTATACGGCGACTAATGCCCAAGTAGGCACTCGCCAGATGAGCTCTTAAAAAAATATCATCATCTTTACTCAGCCTACAATTAAGCAAGAAGAGAGCTTTCTACTCTTTTGGAGTCTTGTGCCTTACGAATACCAGCCGTTCACAGTAGAAGCAAACAGGCCACCCCCATACCGAATCACGAAACTCATTTGCCTCCCCCAAGAGTGGTACCACAACTCGGCGATTAATCACTCTTGGTAATCACACCACTCTCGAAGGGGCTTACCCAGCCTACTCAACCTATAGTTGCGCTACCTCTATTTTCTATGTGAAAAAATATAATTGATTATGACCAATTGCGCTACTATTAGCTCACACAATACGCTCCGGGGAAACTTATGATTTAATGATGATGATGGTGATAGTAAGTCTGGAAAGATACGAGGGGCGTAGTAGGTAAAGAGATGGCAAGGTTAGAGGAGAAAGAAAATCTACGAGGTAACGTTACCCTGGTGATAAGTACTTCACTTGCAAGTCATTTAAGCTAATTACTTTTTCTGTTTTTTTGCAGGAGGGGGAGGGGGTAGAACAAGGGCGGCAGGATGATAGGGGCTGCAGTTTATGAAAATTGTTACATGATTTGGTTGTAGTGGTACAAATGCTCAAAAAAGGACCAACTGAATAATCTCGAATTTAGCTGACGCAATACTTTTGTTTACAAGTCAGAAAGCCATCAGTATTTTGTAATTTTTTTTATTCTTTTTCGAGGTAAAATTATTCTTTAGTATTCTAAATGCTTTGGCAGACTTTATATAGTTTATTTATTCAAGTACTTCAATCAAAGTTGCTTTAACTAATATTAAACCAAAATTTTTGCCACATTGTTTTCAGAATACATTAATTTTGTATTTTATTTTTATTATTCCCTAATTTTGCTATATTCATAAAATTTAATTCTATTTATTTTCATATATATATATATATATATATATATATATATATATATATATATATATATATATATATATATATATATATATATATATATATATATATATATATATATATGAGAAAAATAGTTGTCACTCAAATTCTTACTCTTTTTTTTTTGTATAGTCAGTTGTTATAACATAATCCTACCCAATACATTTATCCTTGACATACTTTTGCCAATTAAAGTTCAAGGTCATCATTATTTCAATCCAATAACTATTGCAATTTTTCTATATTTTTTTAAATAATTTATTTTTGTTTTCTATTTCTTATAAAATTAAACTTTACTTAAAAATTATATTCATTTCCATTAATTAGTTTATGTAAACTGTACTCAATAAACAATTTATTATTATAGTGTGTGGTTGTTTTAAAACTATAAACTATACATGTATAGTATTGTGTTATTTTCGACTTTCCTGTTTTTGGTGGCGCCACCAGCACTTTTTTACACAGTTATTTCATGTTATTCCCTTGTGGTTTGTGATTGGTGTTTTTGTTTTTCTTCGCAGATTAAAGATGTCGGGGAAAAAAACAAACTCAGTGGACATGCCTACAGAGATCTTGCCAAGAAAAAAAACAAATCGTCTGGAAGAACAATTGGCCAGTACACCAAAGTTAGATACATTCTTCGCTCCTTATCAGTCCACTGCTAATCAGTGTAAGCCCATCAATGATGTAGATTCAGAGGATATAGTAGAAAAAAAGATGAATTTGAATCTGATGAATGTGGAGCCGAGCAAACCAATGATAGAGAGGTGAAAGAGGTATCCCTCAAAAAAGTCTAACATCTGATGATCCAGCTGAATGGGAAATAAACAATGAATTAATAGATCATATTATTGCTTTCAACAAAATTCCTCAGAATGCTGAAGCAGATTCTGCACCTCAGCACGAAAGTATAGTAATCAGACAAGATATATGTACAAATCATTTTTTTCATCGGAAACTGAAGAATGGTGAAGTCAGTCACATGATCTGGTTGACATATTCAAAGAAAACTAGAGCAGTGTTTTGCACACCTTGTCGCCTGTTTGGTGGTACATGTCAGTTTTCTTCATGTTCAGGATTATGTGACTAGTAAACGCACTTAAACGCATAAAAGAGCACGAAGATTCACAAGTTCAGAGGATAATGTTTTGTTGCCTAGAAGAAGATCTGCCTTAGGGAACAGAATTGATAAACAACTTATTGATCAGCAACAAAAAGTAAAGCAGTATTGTAGAGAAGTTTTGAAGAGGGTAGCTGTTGTTGTAAAAGCTCTCTCTTCCAGGGAATTAGCATTCAGAGGCACCAGTGAACATTTTGGCTCACCTAATTTAGCTTCTAATGGGAATTATTTAATGCTGCTAGAGCTCATTGCTGAATTTGATCCCTTCCTTGCTGAACACATCAAACGATATGGCGATGTTAGTTCAGTGAAAGTTAGTTATTTGTCCAAGGCAACTAGCAATGAGTTCATAGATATCATGGCAAAAGAAGTGATCAAAGTTATTACCAACGAAGTGAGGACTGAAAAGTATTACTGAATTAATGTTGATTCTACACCAGACATTTCACACGTGGACCAGCTGTCATTCATCATTAGATATGTAAACCATGATGGTAATCTAATTGAGAGATTTCTTGGCTTCATCAAGAATCCTGGACATAAAGCAGAGTTGTTTAATGCTGTGACTGAAATGCTTGAGAAACATATGTATTAATATCTAAAATTGTAGAGGACAGTTCTATGATGATGCCTCGAATATGTCAAGCCATTATTCAGGACTGCAGGGTCGAATTAAAGATATTAATAAGTTAGCAGTTTACATTCCTTGCTCTGCTCATCCACTGAATCTTGCAGGAACATGTGCAACTGAGATCTGTACAGAAGCTGTCTCCTTCTTCGCCACCATCCAAACATTGTAAAACTTCTTCTCTGCTTCCACCCATAGATGGGAATTTCTGCTTCGATACCTGAGGAAAAGACCAGTTGTGAAAATTTTATCAACTACAATATGGTCTGCTAGGAAGGCGGCTGTTACGTGTTTAAGAAATTCATGGAAAGAAATCATTCAAACTCTGCTAGCCATAGCAGATTATATGTTACAAAAACCAGTCTCACGAAGTGAAGCTAGATCACTGGCAAGCTATATAGACAGGCTTGAAGCTGCTATAATGGTCGCATTGTGGAACCCAATACTGGATAGATTTAAAGCAATTAGCACATGCTTGCAGAGTGCTAGAGTGGATATGGGCAGTGTGGTTTCTCTCTACAACAGTCTCATTACATTTGCAGACGAATGCAGAGAGGATTTTGCTAAATATGAAGAAGGCAAACCCCTCTCTGGACAGGATGAATATGATCAGCCTACTTCTAAAAAAAAGAAAAGGAAACTCCCATTTGGTGAAAAACAAGCAGACCAACTCAGGAACCTCCAAGGAATTTTGATACCACATCCTCTTACCCGCTCACAATTTAAAGGCTCATTGTCCATGTAGTATAAATGTGGTCTAAAAATTCCTTTGAGGTTCCTAGCTTAGAGAGATACTGGGTTTGATGGAGTAACGCTTTGGGCGAAGTAGAGTCACTGTGCCTGGTAGCCTAGCGGTAGAGCATCTAACCGGCAATTAGCAGACCCAGGTACGAGTCCCTGCCAGGAATTTTCAAAAAAACCTTTTTCCCCTGGCGTTATTTCTGTTTTCTCGGTAAAGGATTGCCTCTATTGTGTCACCCTCTGCTATCTTTGATTCTAGTGTTCTTCTAATGTCCCTTTCTCTTACCTAAAACCCCCCAACTCCTGTTTCTTTTCTCATTGCTCATTCGCGTCCAATTTTCTCTTTCTCTTGTACTACATGTATATATAGTCTGCTATACAAGGTTTCTGCATCTTTCTTTCTATCTTCAAAATTGTTTTTAAAGACAGAAAATAAAAATATGGCGAAAACTCTGTGGTGGTTGTTGTTATCACCCGCAGAACTTGCATTTGCTTTCTTTGTAAAAAAAAAATATATATATATATATATATATATATATATATATATATATATATATATATATATATATATATATATATATATATATATATATATATATATATATATATACTTTTAAAGTAAAAAAGAAAAACTTATACAACGACACTATTAGAAAATTAAATATTGACGTCATCCTGATCTCTGAGCACTAACTTCCTAGGAACAAGGATTACATCACAATCTACGGATGATACGATGTCCTAATAGCCAACTAATCGACAAAATGATACGACGTAGTGGCCATTTCCATTCAAAGAGGCATGTAAGTTTCAAAAGTACGCGACCTGAAAGAATCATACCTGCCGGTAAAGATCTAGATGAGCTGCGGTAAATTGATCCTGGTTGTGGGATGTCAACCTCCCAGGCCCCTTTACATACGGATCCCTAATTTCCTATGCTTCTTCTAAAGAGTCGCTTCTCCCATCCTAATTGGCGATATTGACGACAGCTTCAGAAAACCTGACAAGACCACTGCGTTCATTGGATCTGGTAACGCATTAAACCTACTTATTAACTGGAATGCAGTACAATTGGAAGGCCCACACCCCCTTTCTTTCCCCCTTCTCTATATATCCCTTTACGCCGTTCCTAAAGTTGAGCCGCCATGCCGATGGCCTGCCAGGTAACTGGAGGAGTGGTCTTAAATGATGGCAGCCGGTTATGCCAGCCCCGTGTTCACCCCTTGCAGAGCAGGCTACTGCGTGGGGTTATGAGCGTTTGCGTACCGTATTATTATTTGGCTCCCTATGCCTGATGATGCAAACCTTGAAATTAAAAACTCTCCCCATCTACGTTCCGGTGGACCATCAACTGTGCCGCCCTTGGGTAGCTCCACTGATAAAATGGAGGTCCCCCCCGTGTTTTCACAGGGTGCCATCCAAAATTCTCTGACTGGAGAGGAGGCTCACTACTCTTCTATGCTTTCGGGTGCAGGGGACTCCACCCCCCTCCCTGGAGTTGCTTTCGAGCAACTTCCTTTGGCCAACGGCAGTCCCCACCCCTTTACTTTCTAAGGGGACTACCAAGTACACAGGCAGGCAGCTCATAATTGACCTCAACCGGCCCGTTAAGTCTAGCTCCCTTAGGGGAGCAAGGGATGGCAGGTCTCGTCGGCCCATGGCCAAAATGTCCTTCGTGCGTGTACGAGTAACTTGCTGGGGATCACTATACCTACCCCTTTCGACCAAGACAAGAAAAAATGTTCCTCGAATGGGATCAGTGATGTCTTGGTGGGAGGGGCAGATGACCACATGTAGGCCCACTCTGAGATAGACATGTGCCCTGAGGTGACTCAGCTCCAGATGGTAGGACCTTCCACAGGGTCGAATACGTACTCTGTGATAAGCACTGAATCCGAGTTCGCCAATATGAAGGGTCCTCGTCAGATGGCTCGGGCCCCCGAGGCCTTACAAGGAAAGGAGGAATCTCCTTCCTCAGCTTGTGCCCCTGTGGCAACCAATATATTTTCCATTTCAGAGAAGAATCTTGCTAAGGCCGGTACATCTGGCCTAGGGGCTCTGGTTGGCGGAGGGTAAGAGCGGGTTTATTCACCGCCCCCTCTCTTAAAGCAAAAAGAAACTGAAAGAAGTAAATCATGTGTGGCCAAGGGTGTCAATTACGGTGAGCCACGCCTTCCTTCTTCGAAGCAATGTGCTTTGTATCTACTTGAGAAGAAAATCATGGCAGTTCAGGCCCATGATCGTCTCTCATTTCGCGATGCTAAGGACTTGGTCCTGGTGCACCCGGCTCTGCCTGGGACGTCTTATGCCTCGATGTTAAGAAAGCTGCCCTCTGTTCCTGGCCACTCCAGGCCTACGAGCACGGTAGTTTCCGCGCTCATTCAGAACCCAATCTGCGGGTTCTACCCATCCCAGGCACTCCCTTGGTAAAGCTGGTGGCATAAAGGGTTCACACCAAGCCCTGGCTAAAACCAGGGTTCCCCCTTCTTCCCCTAGTGTGACAGTTTTACGTAAGGCAAAACGGCCACACGCCTCCACCGAGTCGTTAGAATCACAGTAAGAAACACCACTAAAATTGGTTGTGAGGCAGTTTTTACGGAGATCCTAAAGCTGCATCCCGAAAAGCGGAAAGTAGCAAAGGAGCTTCGGCTTCTTCACTCACACCCAGTGATAGGCTGGCTGGCTTGGAGATGATGGACCCTACAAAGGAGGCACCCCCACCTGCCGGCGATTTCAAGGTGGAGGGAGAAAAAGACTCGCATGAAGAGCCCAACCTCTCTCAATTAACTCTTGAAGACGACAGCGCCTTCAGCGCATTGTCTGGCCAACAGCAATTTTTCAGCCAACAGCGATCGTACTTCTGCCTTGGGAAGCGTAGGGCCATTCCCGAGAGGGTCTTTTCTTCAAAGAGGGCCCCTGTATCTCCTTCAATCTAGGCCTGGAGGGCATATTCCTCCAATTGAATTGCCATGGAGTGCTGCCAAACTGGGATGAACTGTGGATGCTCATCTCTTCCCGTTGCCCATTAACTATATTTTTGTAGGAGACCATGCTGGGCGCGTGCGCCGACCCCACCACCGCGGGATGGGGGCCAGGCAAGAGGATGCATAATTTACAACCAGCATGATGTCTCCGTTCTTCTCATTACTTTTGATACCTCCTTTCAGGCAGTAGCCGTGCAGTTGCACCTGGATAATAGGTATACTTTTATTTCTGCGTACATCCCATCTTCAATCGACTTCGATGTTGATGACTTCCACCGCGTCGTGGCACGGTTGCATATGCCCTTCCTCTTGCTCGGAGATCTAAACATAGACCCCCCATCTGGGGAGATTATTCTATTAATCCCCGGGGTGAAGTCCTTGCCGACCTGATCGACGAGCTGGAGATGGGTGTCATAAATGTGCCAGAGAACTGATTCATTTTCCTGTCTCGATATACGAGTATCTTTGTGCTCCCCGGATGCACAGTCTGATTTTTTTTCGGGAGGGGGAAGGTGTCAATTATCTCCATGGTAGTGATCACTTTCCCTTTTAAATATGACTTTGTGGTCCGCTGCTGCCTAAGAGCCCACCCCAGTGGTGCTTGGCGCAAGCGCAGTGGTCTGAATTTTAGGAAATGAATGCTTACTCTATCTCAGTCGAGGAGTTTAGGTTGGTAGATTAGGTCATTAAGTTCTTTTCCGGCAACCTCATCGTCGCCGGCCTAACTACTATTCCTAGAACGTCTAGCCGTTTGGCACGCCGACCACACCCGTGCTGGTCAGTCAGTCAAGTGTGAGAAGGCCATCAAATACAAGTGTTATGACTACATGCGCTATAAGCGCCGCCCTAACG
The DNA here is from genome assembly GCA_963969495.1 of Ceratothoa steindachneri. NCBI lineage: Eukaryota > Metazoa > Arthropoda > Malacostraca > Isopoda > Cymothoidae > Ceratothoa > Ceratothoa steindachneri. The sequence continues at coordinate 49,928,231 of OZ018320.1, forward strand.
ACTTCAATGTGGGTGAATTTCATAGGGCTAGGTTCCGGTATATTTCGAAGCACGCCCGCCGCTCTTCTTGGTGGGAATACTTGTCTTTACTTAACGGGAAGACCCTTCTAGCAGCATTCAATGCGATTCGGGATGTCGCGGAAGGCCGCCGACTGAACTTTCCTCCATAAGCGGAGAACCCTTCAAAGACAGCATTACTTTGAGTGAGTTGGGTCGCCTCTCACTTCGTTAGCGGACACTGACCTTTGTCCTGACGATGTCCGCTACGCCAAGCTTCAATAATTGGGTGAGCGAGGCATGGCCTTTCTGTTAAATTTATTCAACGAGATCTGGGTAAAGGGTATCCTCCCAAATATCTGGCGAATTGCTACTGTGCTTACTTTTCGCAAACCGGGGAGAGATCACTTTACCCTGGCCGGTTGATGGAGAAATTGGTAAATGTTAGATTAGTTTTTTTCCTGGAGAGCGAAAGCCAACACTCTCCTGCACAGAGACGCTTCCACAAGTTCCAACCCACGTCCAATGCCCTGCTCCGACTGGAAAATGCCGTCAGCGAGGCCTTCCTTCGTAGAGAGCACTACACCACGGTGTTTTACGATCTTGATAAAGCAGATGATACCGCATGATGATACGGTATCATCGAGACTCTACATGATGGGGGCGAGGAGACGCCTTTCACTCTTTATATATGATTTTATGAGATTTCTTTGATTCCGCGTATGAGTGGTGGGATCCCTCTCCGGTTCAATGGAGCAGGAAGAGGGGGTCCCGCAGGGAAGTGTCCCCAGTGTCACGCTCTTTGCCTTGAGCATCAACGGGATCACCTCGGTGCTGCCGGAAGATGTTCTCGCTACGCTCATGTAGACGACCTTTCGATCTCTTTTGGTGTGGCCTAGATATCAACTTTGGAGCATCGATTCCTACAGGCATTGAACCGCGTCTCTCGCTATGTCTAAGTGCACAGGCTTCGGTTTCCCTTAGCCAAGACTAAGGTAGTGCACTTCTGGTGCCATCCACAGTTCCAACCTGACCCAGACATGTTTATAAATGGGGGTTCGATAGAAGTGGTGGACTCGCACCATTTTCTTGGTCTTGTATTTGACCGAAGCCTCACTTTGGAGGCTCATATTCGCAGCCTTAGGGTCTTTTGTACCTGCGCCATGGATATTCTTCGTTCCGTGACTTTCAGCACATGGGGCGTTGATAGGACTACTGCCTTACTTTTATATAGATCCTTTGTTCGTTCGACCTCAGATTCGAGTTTTATGCATCCGCAACCGAGGATGTATTGCGAAAGGTGGACTCGATCCACCACACTGGCCCTCGCATGGCGACCGGTACCTTCCGCACACCATCCCCATTGAGCGCTTACTTGTCTATGTTGGGGAGATGCCACTCGTTCTGCGTCGTGCATAGTGCATTATTCGTCTTACGCGCGAGCCCAGCGTGTTTCTCAGTCGCCAACTGCTCTCATTGCATCCTCAGCTGATTTCGACGGTGCCTATGCCACCGACAGACGCCAGTCATACCCTAAGCCCTTTGGGTTCAGGGCTAGGGAACTCCTTCGAGAGCTAGGTATAGCTCTTGGGCCGGTGGCGCCCCTTGTTTTGTCTACGGCGCCACCCTCGGGGGTATCACCTTTGACTATTTGTCGCCACGCTTCTCCTTCCAAAGCTTCTACAGTGCCGGGAGTATTGCGTTCGACCTTTTTGAAGCACACCTCGTGTCACGCTGGAACCGTGCCAATATATACGGATTGCTCCAAGTCCCAAGAGGGGGTTGGCTTCCACGCCGTATCCCCTCTGTTTGAAGTCAACGGGGCTCTGCTAGGCACTGCGTCTGTTTTCACGGCCGAAATGGCTGCAATACACCACTTAGTACAGGAAATTTTGCGATGTGCCCGGTTCGGAGACCAGATTGTGATTAATAGCGACTCACAAAGCACTCTGAGTGCTCTCGGAGCATTGAAATCCCCGCATCCCCAGGTTCGCAATATCCGTGACGCCACGGTTTTGGCGAGCTTGGCAGATGTCAAGAATTTCTTCTGCTTAGTTCCTGGACATGTCGGGATTTCGGAGAATGAGCGCGCCAATGAGGGCGCCAGAGTGTTCGTGAGGATTGGGCGACCTTGACCAGCGTTTCCCCCTTCCTACACCGCTTACATGGCAGGAATACGTGCACTTCTCCGGGCTGCTTGTCAAAGAAGATGGGAGACGATCGAGGGGAACTTGAAGTTGCGTGCCATTGCGCAACGAACCTATCTAACAATGCCACGACGGCTTCAGGTTTCTTTCTGTAGTCTCCGAATTAGACACATTTGCGGTACGCACCGCAATTTGATGAAACGCTTGCCTGCGCCATACTGTGTAAACTGCGTTCTACTCCTGACTGTTCGGCACCTTCTCGTTGAATGTCCCAGGTTTGTGATCTCCGCACACGTTACCCCTCCCGGTACAGGGACGAGCGGTGTCGATATCAATTGTCTGTTGTACTCAGAATTGATTCGTGCACACCGACTTATGGACTTTACGACTTTTTGGAGGAGGTTCGCCTTTCCACTTTATTTGCCTTTTTCTGTGCTTATTTTTCTAGATCGAATGTTTACGCGTCGGGATGGAGGTGGGTCTACCCCTGACGCCCAAGCACGCTTCCTTCTTGACTTTTTGATTTTTCTCGTTATTGTTATTCTTTTAGCCTTTATTCTTTTATCGTTGTTATTTGTTAATTACATATTCTTATTTGTTTTTTTTAATATAGCCTATAAGTAGGCTGTGTTGTGTATGACGTCTTATGCCCAAGTAGGCTTCTGTCGCCATATGGGCTACCACAATGAAAAAAAAAGCGCCTGTATACCACCTCAGATCACATTAGCACGGATACAACCATCTCTTCTTTGTCTATTCGGGCGAAAATCCCGAAACTTAGATGCTTGCCAAAAGCCAATTGGACCCACTGCAGAAAACACTCGCAAAACGCTAGTATAGACTAGCTAGAAGGATCTACTCTTTTGGATATAGACGAACATTTTAGCTGCCTATTAGCAATATTCACTGCGGCAGACAGTGTAGCTATCCCAGAATAGAGCACAAAAAGCTCCCTGCCCGGCGATGGGACAAAAACATTAAAGATAGAATGAAATGTTTTGATGCACTTATTACAGAAATAAATGACCATGGGCACACGGGGGACCGATATAGGAAGCTGCGTAATATAAGGCTCAAAATTCGACAACTAATCAGAGAAAAATCAAGTAAAGCCTGGGACAACATCATAAGTAATATTGATATTGAAGACCCTCCCAGCTCCCACCCACCCCAAATTCTAGGGCTAGATAAAGAGTCTGAGAGTCATACCTCCGAAGAATGATATTTCCATCAAAGTCAATGGCAATGAAATTACGGACGCCGATGAAAATGAACAACATTACAATGATCATGGACTAAAACAAGTTTAGAATAAGGGAAGAATACAATAATGAAATGATGCAGATTACGAAGCTGAAATGACAACAAGAATAAACCAGCTTGGACCGGAATTTACAAGATACCACTATGCGACAGGGCATGACAGCCACGAGATTAAAAGAAACCTTATGAGGAGTATGAGGCGACCCTGGAAAAAATGTAAACCAGAGGCGCCATCCATTCCTGGCATTCCTAAAATACACCTAGTAAATGCCTTCCTAAAATAACATCAACGAGTCAATACTACGGTTCTTCCCTGTTTGAACGTGGGATATTTCCAAGATCATTTTAAGAGGGCAAAAATGATATTCCTACTAAAGCCTGGATAACCTCAACAGGAAATCAATAGCTATCGCACATCTCCCTCCTCGAGTTTATGTGAAAACTACTTGAAATTCTATTAAATAACAGACTGAGGCAGTATCTAGAAAATAATGAACAATATTAAATTCAACAATTTGGATTCCGGATAAATTACGGGACAAAGACGGCATTAGGATTAATCACCGAGTACATTGCAATAGCAAAGGCAAAAAATAACACAATCGATGTTGTGCTTAGAGACGTGGTCTCTGCGTTTGGCAAATTATGGAAAGATAAAATACCTTGGGATGGAAGATAATGTGAGTAAAATCCTTTTGATTATCTAAATGAACGACAAGCCGTTTGCAAAATTAAGAACTCCGTAAGAGAACTCCTCACCATGGTAGTGGGAGTACCAGAGGGGGATTTTGAACCTTACCCTGTAGGCAATATATACCTGTGCCCTTTCTGGCCTTACACATAACAACGCATAATATATTTAACTAGCGGTGATATTACACAGGTGATTACAAGCAACTATCTCAATCCAGCTAATATCGCCAAAAGAACTGAAGGAGAGATAAATTACATTAACAACTTCGAAGAAAAGAAACAAAATTCAAACAAACGTCAACAAATTCAACCTTAAACATATAAGAAGGTGAAGACTAGCAGGCACTCTGGTGCAGGATGAATTTTATTCCTAGTGCCAAGAACGAGAAGCATTCTGACTGAAAATTACATCTAGAGGTTATACTCCCTACCTTAATGAAAAAGTTGCGATAGCAAAAGAAAAAAAACTGCATTCAATTCCCGTACCGCTTTAAATCTTTATCACCCACACAAAAGAAAATTATATCTGATGTTGGTGGTACCAATATTTTTATATCTAGCGATACCATTACACGTTATGAGCACTAAGCAGATGAGAAAGGCACAAGTGTTACAAAACCGTACTACCAGATTTATTACCAACATTACTCCAAGGACTGCAAATCCTCAATAGTATTACATGACTTCTCCGATCTCAACCATGTTAATAGTAGGCTTGACGAACGTGCCAAAAAGATATGGCAAAAGCTATATAACTACTTGCCAGGAGAAGTACTTCAGTTGATCAGACTGCCCGATGAAAACCCACTAAATCTACATTTTAAACAAGGATTCCAAAGCACTTAACTGCGAACGCAAAAGAGGTAGAACTATTATACACAAGAGAATAAGACCAACAAACTTAATCTAAGCTTAAACTTACTGAACTATAGTAAAATTGAAAAACAAAACAAAAGCTAAATTGTGAATTACCGATACACAAAAAAAGAACCGAGGATGACAACACCCCTCAAATAGAAAAAAATACGAAGTGGAGAAAAATAAAGAAACAAGGTCTGCTGATCAAAAAAGTCGCGTGCCCTCACTTATTCTGATTTATGACCACACCTAACATAATATAGCCAAGCGTATATACCCTAGCCAAGTATAGTATATCCTAGACTAGTATAGTATACCACACCCTAGACTAGAATAACCTTGCATAGCTTAGCCTATTATAGCCTTGGTTATTTAGCCTATCGTAACCTAACATAGTATTACCTAGCATAGACTACCATAGCAGAGCATAGCCCTCCCCAGCCTATTATACTTTAGTCGACTCTAGCATAGCATAGTATAGCCCTATCTAGCTTAGTATAGCTTAGCATAGCTTAGCCTAGCCTAGCACAGTATAATCTAGACTAGCATTAACTATCATAGACAAGTATAGCCAATACTAACTATCCTATTATACCCTAGTCAAGCATAGCTTAGTATTGTCTAGACTAACATACTATATGGTATCTAAGCATAGCCTTTTATAGACTAAATTAGCATAGTATTTCTTACCCTTATGCATTAGATCTTAGCATAGCTTAGCATAGTATAGCCTAGCCTATAAATATCATAGTATAGCCTAGCCTATAAATAGCATAGCATAGTATAGCCTATTAAAGCTTGCCTAGCAGATTATAGCATATTATAGCCTAGTCTAGTCTAGCAGAGTATCCGCCAAATAGTTATGATGTTATTGACAAAACAAAATAATTCATGGGCTAACCTTGCGAAGAATTTGGCAATTATATCATTCAAAGAGAATGTAAAACATCACAAGGGTTTCAAATTTCGTTATAATCGGCCCAATAGTTATGATGTTATTACAAAAAAAAGCAAAACGGGGAACGACCGACCGACCGATATAGTGAGATGTAGAGTCGCTCGCGAGTAGACTTGCACGCGACTAAAAACAGTAAGATCACTATAACTCTTTCTTAAGAAAAATTAATGAAAATAAAACAAAGACTTGAATTCTAGTATTTATAAGGTAAATTATCTGAAAAAAAGGCTCACACGTAGCACAATACCAGACTTTTCCAGAAAACCTGGTACACCAATTCTTCTACTAAAATAGCACATCTTCTATCTAATTTTATTCTATTTTTACACCTATATATATCTTTAAATATCGTTTATCGTTGTTCTTTTCTTATTGAACACACTCACACCAACGAGAGAATCGACGCCATCATCGCGACCGAAGTGGTTAGAGGAACAATAAGCTGTTTTAAACAGAACGCGCCATGAACATCAAGGCTTACGGGGAAAGGTTACGTAGAAGCCCCATATAACATCCTGGAATGGCTAAAGAATGTTTTCAATGCGTTCCTGAATACGGGCTACTTTTCCGACGATCTGAAATTGGCCAAAAATGATTTTCATCCCCCAAACGGGAAAATCACCACGTCAGTCAGAAAATTAAGGACCAATATAAATACTTATTTCATCGGGAAGGTATAGGAAAATATATTTAAACTTAGACCCGACTAACACTGCGAGGAAATAAAAATATAATGATTTTTTAATTTGGATTTGGAAAAAAAACAGGAGCACGGAAATAGCATGGTGCCTGATAATGAAAATTAGCGAAGGCGAAGAGCGTAGACATCCTCTGTGGAAACCTGTCTAATAGCTCTCGATAAATTTTGGTAGAGGGGTATTCAATACAAAATACTTCAACTAGGCATAAATAAAATAGGAAAGATACTCTGCGACTACGTCCTTGATATATATATATATATATATATATATATATATATATATATATATATATATATATATATATATATACTGTCGTAGAATGACTCCCGACGATACCATATATATCACTATTCGTTGAGGAAACTTCCTTAATTATCTTTAGAGTGCGTTAATGTCTGGCGGCCGATATTATGTATCTTCGATATGCTTAAGAAGTGGAACTGAGCTCAAGGATAATAATATTACTATCATTAATAAAATAGAGTTTTATTAATAATAACTATCAACAAACACAAGACGGAAAATATTGACATAAACAGAGAATTGAAAGGGTTGTGGGGGCTCGGCTAATCCGAGGATTTAAAGGATTTAAAAAGGTAAAACAAATATAGAGTTAAAGAGATGGGATGGTTCGATAAACCATTTAAAGCATAGGATAGAATTGACAAAAGGGTTAAGTACTCAAAGGTGACGTTTGGCTTACGTAACTTTTACACTAGTGGTGCAGTGGAAGGTGGTGCGAAGGAGTTTCGGTCCGCTGGCGAGTTCCAGCCGAAGGGGGGGGGGATAAAAGGATCCTGACGTGGCGTCTTGGGAAGGAGAACCGTTTCTTGACGAACGGCTTGAAGAACAATGGCTGTTCTACGTTGTTCTCTTCTGAACAAAGGGGGGGGGTGAGAACCGTCTCTTGTCTACGGGCTCAAGAACAATGGCTGTTCTAATGTTGTTCTCCTCTGAACAACAAGGGGGAAGGGTGAGAACCGTCTCTTGTCTACGGGCTCAAGAACAATGGCTGTTCTAATGCTGTTCTCCTCTGAACAACAAGGGGGAAGGGTGAGAACCGTTTCTTGTCAACGGGGCTCGGAGAACAATGGCTGTTCTAATGCTGTTCTCTTCTGAACAACAAGGGGGAATGGTGAGAACCGTTTCTTGGCGAAGGCCTCAAAAGAACAATGGCTGTTCTAGTGCTGTTCTCCTCTGAACAACAAGGGGGAAGCCTTGGGGACTTGGCGTCACGGAAGGCTCGAACCTTTGGAACTCAAGGAATATTGTCCTCCTTCTGGACAAGTGATGGTGAATCTCGAGGTCGAGGTCCCTTGGCGCACAAAGGGAGAGAGGGTCGTGGTGATGTTTCGCGACAAAAATCTGGATCTCCAATCTGATCTTAGTGGTAAAGTTTCCATATAAATAGCCAGGACATCTCCTTGGCGTGGGGGACAATGGGGTGGGAGCTTCGAGGGAACGCACAGCCGAGCCGGAGAACAATGCCTTATCTGCCCATAAGCCTAACTCAATCTGGCGAGGTCGGCGTATGGGGGCGAATGGGGGGGACGATAACCTCCTTGTTTAAACATTGACATCCGGTAGCTGCGATAAGGCTCCAAGCTTCGAATCGAAGATGCACATTGGCAGCATCGTGGTTTTAAATAATATGGGATAGGAGTTGAAATTAACGCAGCTTCAACTCGTTCTATCACATATACATATATATATATATATATATATATGAATATATTGACACAGGAAACTACCAAGGAGATAAACTTAAACTGGAAGCAACTCTTCCTCAAATTGCTTGCTTCGTCCCAATAATATACACTATCTACACAGTAGATATCCCGATCCTGGTATTGCATTGTGTATGAACGTACAATTTACGGACAATATAAAACAAATGATTGTGCCACAATACAGTAACAGTCAAATGCAAGCAAGAATAAGAGGGCAAAGATATAAGAAGAATTAAAATATATGAAAAACAGGAAAATAAGCACAGACACACAATCAAAATAGTACCGGTCTACATGAAAAAGCTAACTGATATATGCAGAGAAGATGAAAGGTATAAATACAGTACCGATTGAAAACTTCTGGGATTGACCATAACGAAATCTGGTTACAAGAACCAAGTTACCGACAGAATATATAGAGAAAAAATTGGATTGAAACTACTATACAAGCTAAGATGACTCATTTGAAAAAAAACAAGAAGGAAATCTACCAAGCAATTATTCAACCCACACTAATCTACCCGACAAATACAAAATGTACCCTATCTCAAAGCAACTTACTGAAACTGCAAAAAAATGGAAGCAAAGCGATGTAGCTTGTAACGATTACGAGAAAAATAGAAAGACGGAAAGTGAGAGACCAACACAGATAAACCGAAATCGAACCCCTAAATTAGAAAATTAATATCATCGTCACCGGCTCCAGCTCGTCTCCGAGCATTGATTTCGTCGTCAGTTATCCGGTCTCTTCGACGAAAGAAAACAGAGATAAATGCCATTCGCTTAGGAATTTGTTTTGGGCGATTGTGGCTGCGCGACGGCCACGCCCGCGCACTTGGCAGGTAAGGCATCTACTGCAGCTCAAAACATTGAGACATGTGGTTTCAGAGAGGCTGGTTGCATCTAGCTACCTGGTTTTTGGTCTATCAAGGCACGCCTTTGTCGCGCCTGCTCGCTGGGCGCTGCCCTCCTCCGCCGGAGTCAAGCATAGGAATCCTATATGGCCCATGTCTGCTCGGTCTGCCGTTGGGGTCTTGTTGTTGGTTGCGTTTTCTGGAATCTCATCCACGACCTTACCGCCTTGGGTGACCCTGCCAGGTGTTTGAAACTCCCGACGGCATCGCTCTTCGAATCATTGGAGCACTCAAGCCCTTCCACCACTTGAAGCTTTGGTAAAGGTTCAATGAATAAGTGATTCACATGATCCATATCTTCGATTTCAAGAACATTTTAATAGCATTCTGAAGGCCGGAAAATAAAGACGAACGTTCTACCTGATATCACTCGAGGAATTATTTTGTAGAGGGATTGAATAAACTGATTAAACACATCCAGAGCGGTTTCACCACTCATAATTATTCATTTAATATAAAGAACAAGGGTAGTTATTGAAAAAACAAGAGAGTACATTGGCGAAGAATTAGACATTCAAATAGCGCAAAACCTGCGGTAGTATCCCTACACTCAATTCTCAGGTAGAGTGGAGGCAATGGAAAGAGAAGAAGAAGAAAAGGAATAATTACGTAGCAAAGAATAAAGAAAGCCAACCAGGTATGACTAAAATATTCCTGAAAGTGAACCCCGATTTTGACAAAATTCCACTAAATGATAACACATACATTAAGATAACCGATGATTAAACCGAAAACAAAGATTTCCGAGCATGAGACGAGAGGAAGAATGATCCGAACAAATCAAACTTTCTTAACCCCCTAAAAATTTATATAAATAAATAAATTTCAAGAAAACCAGGTTATATATATATATATATATATATATATATATATATATATATATATATATATATATATATATATATATATATATATATATATATATATGATAGTGAAAGCACTGTATAGGAGTGTAGAATTTATTTATGAGACTAGTGTCAGTATGAAGTTTACCATACCTTCTTCAGTCGTATACCCAGAATGGAATGAACACACAAGTCAATAGACAGCATACAAAATCCCGACAAAAGAAAGAAAAATGGAGGAAAAGGGTTATTAATCAGGGGTGTTGGTTCTAAGATCATTAACTAAACTATTCACGTTCAAGTTACGGGAATAGGAGCTACCTCTAAATTGACCATCCGAAAAAGTAAAATTGGGAATTTCTCTTCTTAGTATCGATTTTACAGTTTTTCTTTTGCCTAAATCTTTACAATTATATATTAGTTGAACCTTTGAATAATCTATTTGGTAGTTGTAATTGCTAATGTGGCTAAAAATACTCGATGTAGTACTGCCTCGCCTAACATCACCTTTGTGTTCATATGTTCGTTTTTCTAATGTTCTCCCAATCTTTCCTATGTAGAATGAGGGACAGTTAGTGGATTCACATGGGATTACATATACACATGCCTCATTTGGCTGATCCATGGGCTAAGTTACTCGCTTTTTTTTATCCTTGGGACGGTAGTATGTAGATTTAGATTTAGATAAGCTCTCAGTGATGATGTGGAAGGGAAAATTTAATTCAATGAAACTGAAGGTTATATATGTAATCTCGTCTTCTAGAAAGCAAGGATCACAAATTCTAAGTGCTCTCAAAAACATACCTGATGTGAAGAGAAATGGATGTAAGAGTTAGAATGGGTCGGTTTACGGTACACAGTAAAGCTAATTTGGTGAATGAGTCTTACAATTTTGACATCGAGAAAGGCTATACAATTATCTTTTTCCCATTCTACTTTAAAATTGATAGTGGGATGGAGGTCGTTAAGATTTTTATGGAAATTGTCGAATGAATTCAAAATTTTCATAGGCAAAAGCAATATGACATTATCTACATATCCAAACCCTACAAAATCTTGAAGTGGAATCACAGAAGGGAGTGAAGTAACTTCAAAATATTCCATAACACGGTTACATAATATGAGCGGAAGAACCCCAAGTTATGTGGGTAGTCACACTACTGAAGGGATTTCGCCATATTTAATTTTGGCCTTTTAAAAACCCTTTGAACACAGAAACAAAGATGCCTAGACCTTGTACTTCAGACGATATGTCAATAGAGTGCAAGATAAAAGAAATTGGGCCTAAATGATAAACGAGACAAGAAACAAGAGTTTTTAAAAGCGAAAGAAGGACTTTGGAAGACACAAAATTCAAGGAAAGAAAAGGACGGCATCTTGGTGGTTGGTATATGTGGCTATTATTACTAGTGATAGCTGTATTTCGACTCTTACGGCAAAGTAGACCTCGTCAATTAAGATGTTACCTAGATTAGATATTTTTCCGATCCAGCTATCAATATTGATTAGCAGAATGCTGAGCTTTCTTTTTATCTTTCCATTTTCCATTGCGTACTGTGATAGGTGGTTTTGTTGAGTGCCACTGAGTCTCCAGGGTAGATTCTGATATTGTCTTGAAGATCTAACCTCAGGATCTCTTGTTTGTCTTACTCCCATGTTTTCCCTTTGAGGGCCCCTTTGCATTTTCTTTCACGCTGGGCTTTACTTATATCTTCCTCTCTCTTCGTAGAGGGTAGTTCTCATTGATACAAGCTCTGAGGTTAAGCTGTATGTACTCAATCCTCTTTGTATTGAATTCAGTGGTATTTATACCTCTTATTTGGTTATCCTCCTTTTGGCTGGCCTCGTTGGATGATATTTTTTATTGTTGGAGAGTTTTGTTCTCTTTTTGGTTAGCCTCGTTGGATGATTTCTTTGCTTGTTGGTAAGTTTGCCCAATGTTTTTGGCCTCACTTCGTTTAAGTATTTCTGAAGAGGGGGCTCTCCGGCTGTTACTTTCTTATCCCATTTTCACGAGCATATTATTTAATATTTCCTCGAAAGTTCTGGGATGGTCTATTTTCATGAAGTGTCCGTGAACTATACACGTCAATACTCCCTCACATGAGTAGTCTTTCTACCTCGCTCTCGCGGTTGCAGACTGCTAGGTATCCATTAGAACTGTCTAGAATGCGAATGAATGCAACCAATAATTTTCCATAGCCTTAGGTTTGCTCTCTTGCTCGATGGTTCTGAGTTATACTTAGAAGCATTCGAGCCTACTTCCCTTCCCCGTTGCGGGAGGCGTTCCCGCTATCTCCAGCATTAGTTGTTTAGTTGTTTTCCTTCTCGATCTTTCATTCTGGATCATTCTTCTGAAAAGAATCGGAAAAAGAAAGTAAAACATGAGTTATATTCCTTTACGCAGCTTATTAGGCTCCTGTATACCTCCATATAGAGAAGCCCTCCACGGCCACTTTACTTTAACACACTTAATTCTATGAAACATATCCACAAAATTTTGGGCTCATGACCATTAAGGACACGTCTTATTCGCCCTTCCTCTAAGAGCGCTTCTTTTCGTAGCTCATTATATCCTACTTGTAAGTGGTTCTGAACGCAGATGTGGTAGAGCTATGTCAATTAAAGAGAGGAATATGTAAGTACAAGTTATAGTATGAAAATACAGAGGTGAAAATAAGGATAAGGTCCCCTTTTAATGCATGTAGCTTGTTCACTTATAACAAGAGTAATCTCAAATCAGATGATATGACACGAATAATTTTTCTTTCTTTGCTCGGTGCCTCTTTGCAGAATTTGAGTCGTTTACCAGCTCGATTCTTCTCAGCGGCTGCCGCTCTCAGCAAACTGAAGCAGGTCGTCATATTTGAAAATTTGCATTTGCGTGAAATTGGTGAATTTAAAGGGAGAAAGTATGTGTAATTAATGGTGAGGGTTTTCTCCAGCGATATATGTTTTACTTTGTCTAAGAAAATAGGGTGGTTCATATTTAACCTTTAGAAACTGATATTATTTTTATGTTCATACAAACGACGTATGACAGCTCCGCCCCCTCTTGCGAACATTAAATTTCTCATTGCCTCCACATGGAATTAAGAAGACTCGTCTGGCTTGCTTCCTTATATTATTATTCGAGTACCTGGGCCGTTTTATTTATGGAATCGGGGAGGAAATGATTTTTATCCCCCTAACTTCAAGAAAGGCTAGCGAGTTTTCAGTTACCCATTTTGTTTTAAACTTTTTGCGTTGGTGGGGGGAGTTCAAGTTAGCAAAAGTCTACGCAGTTCGGAAACTATTTTTTATAAAAGAGCTCCTCTAACGTACTATGGTTCTTAATCCTATTGAAACATCCTGTTAATAGTACTAGAGTATTATCGTTTATAAATTATAGAAGTCAATTGCCTGCATTTTCCACCATTTAATTAAAAAAAAATACGTTCGCAAAAATAATTTCTTTCATTAACGTGACTAGTTTTTCATCTATGCCTATTTCATTAGGACATCATTATCATCATCATCATCATCATCTTCATCATCATCATCACATCACAAACTCTACAATTTAAGCAGGGGATTTTTTTGAGTATTTGAATAATAATTTCATCTTAATTTGGTTATGAATTATGTTTTTTATCAAAGTTATTTATAATAATTCTTTTATAATAAAAAAAAATGGTGAAGTTCATAAATAAATATAAGTATCGAAATTTTGTTAATTTTTTAAAACCTAAAGAATTACAAATGGTGAAGTTCAGAAAATATATTTTTATATATCTTCTTCTATAACTATATTTTAGCAACGTAATATTTTGAAAGGAGGAAAATTTAGTTTAGAGCTCCTCTTTAAAATTATTGTAATTGGCGAAGTTCAGAAAATTTATAAAATTTAACTATAGCTGCTTTTTTTTTAGATTTTAAATTTTAATCTTATAGCGAAGCGCAAGCTCCCTCCGTAAGGGGGCAGTCGCAAAGCCTTTGCCTGGTTCTATATATATGAAAGTTAATTTCTTCAATAAATCTTCGGACAAAACTGAGACCTTTGTGTTAAAACATGACAAATTTACTCTACTTTGCAGTCCTGCTTATAAGTTATTTCCTTTAGCTCCAGATAAGCTTTCAGTAATGTGCAAGGAGTTCAGGTACGAATATATACTAAATAGTGTCATTAGGAGGCTGTTAAGGCCTCTTTTCAGACTGATTCAAGTAGGTTCCCTTTACCCTACCTCATTAATTTCATCTCTTCTTTTTTATCTCTAGCTGCTCAATCCTTCCTTTTCTCGATCTTGCTCTGGCTTTTAACGAGTTTGCCGCGCTTCCGAAAGTTGTCCCGAAAACTACTATCACTACTCTCTTCTGCCTTTTCGAAATGTTTAGAATGACATATGGTCTTTGTAACAATGGTAATATTTTCTGGCGTTTTATGATAAGTCATCATTTTATCTCTTGCAACATAAAACCTATCGTTAGGATTTTATGTTTGGAGGAAAACTTTCGCTCCTTAGTCGGTTTTTCTCTCGCCGCATTTGAAGAGTACAGTATCTCTCACAGATCCATAACGAACTGCGCTGAATTAGCATCTCCTTCAAACTAAGAGACTCACTTATTTCCTTCCAGTGGTCACTCAAGGCATGCGACATGTTTTTGGCTTATCCATGAACTGAAGCAGCCATTAGTTTTGCCTCGCACTCGTCTTCTATCTATGTTTGCGCGACGTACAGCAAAAGGACAATGATCTTTGGCAACCTCTTGACTTTCTTTTTCCCCTCCCTCTTCATTTCCTTAAAGAGGTACAGCCGATTAGTTCGCGAAATGATTAGCATGTACATCGTCGTCCGCGATTTTTGGTAGTAATTGGGAGGGCTTGAATTTACTATAGTCACTAACAACAGTTCTTTAGTTGACGGTCTCTCCCCTCGTGTCAATCGTATTTGCCCTCAGCAGTTGATTCTCGTCTTTTGGATTTCCTTCTGGAGCTTAATAGTGACTTCGGTATGTTGCTGAATCCTCTACTATCGTACCGAATGCGCTCCATTTCATTTCAGCAATTTTTGGCACGCAACTCTCCCGACTTCAACCCGTTGACATTGTAACTATAACTTTAGGGGATAGAAACGTAATAGGTTTGACATTCTTATCAACTCGACTTTATAGGCGTATCTGTTTTTTATTTTTCCTGCTTAACTGTCCCCGTTGACTAATTGAGCAGGCCTACTACCATCACTATGCGTTCGACTAGATTCGTGATATTTCGTATCCAGATGCTCGGAAGACTTGAAAGTTCAAATCCAGCCTGTCTCTGTGCCTAGAATGAATAACAACGTTCACAAAATGAACTCGTGCCTACCTTTCCTGCCAATACGCCAAAGTTTATCGTAATAATAAAGCTACTCTTACCTAATTGCCTCAGCCTTCGTCTCGTTTTGATGCCAATCATATCTAAATAGTTTTTTGGTTCTCGATTATTTGCTATTCTATGTATTTTGACCCTATTTAGCCTTTTACTCGTTGGCTAGAAGATTTACTGATCCTAGATATTCTTCTCATGCTAAATTTCGCGGTTTGGTGTTTCATGATCTTGACTGATAGTGGAAGCTAATTCGAATCTCACCATTATAGGTTCGTTTGTTGGTATGGACCTCTCCCGATGTAATGGGGGCTAGTATTTATTGATCAATAAAGGTGTTTAAGGTAGGCAACTAACTAGAATTGCTAGTTTTGAAATGTTAAATGCCTTCCCAGAGATGCTTTGAGACGAGCTGATTCCTACATTCTCGTTAGTTGGTACCTAGTTGTAGGAAGGGATAAAAGATGATTTGAATATTTGAAATACGGTGTTAAAGTTTCATAAGAAGAGTGAATTTGAAAGGACTGAACAAAACGCTGAAAGGGATTTGAACGATTTGAAAGTACGTGCAAGGGAACCAAAGATATCTGAAATGCAAATTATTTGATAGTACACGGTTACACTACTATAAAATAATGAAGTTTAAACAATTAACTTATTCTCATAAAGAGCCTAACGTAATCAATTGTTATTTATCAGCACTTTAGAATTATTATATTAAGAGGAGAGAAGTTAATAGGAAAAGGTGAGATAAGATGACTAAAGAAAATTGACACCACTGTTCCTTTTCTTTCATGCAAAAAATACACGGAACAAGCGTCTGCTTCTTATGCTCCCTCTTGCTTCTCACTTTTTGAACCTGTGTAACTGAATAAAAGGACTCCAGACAACCCTATTATAGGGAATGAAAAAAGAGGGAACACCCATAATGATCTCACGCTTATAAAATGTGCTTCGACCCTAAACCCCAATTAGAGGATGGGAAGCGTTACCCCGTTAAGAAAACCACAGGAGCAGCGAAAAAGAGAAAAGGCGGGCGCGTAAATTCTTCAACTTTCTCCGTTGACTACTCGTCTCAAGTTAAAAACAAAACAGCCTAAATTCTAAACACTCAAAGCAGGTCCTTACGCAAAAAAGGGATACATAGACACGCGATAAATAGACAAAGAGACGCAGTACAAGATTAAGATTTTCGGGGCCCAAGGCTATTCATTTTAGCGGGGCCCCATGGGTATAGACGAACGAAAGCATCACTATTTCAGGCATATAAAATAAAATAGTATATTTAAGAAAGTACAAATACTGATAATTTCTTAAACTACTGATATCATATACCCACATCATAAAGCATATCACAGTTACCATTCCATATTTTTTGGCATTTGTCAAAACGATCACTATTTCAGACATATAAAATAAAATAATATATTCTAAAAAGTAGTTAGTATACCTGAAATTATATATACTGAATTAAGTATTGCTGAAATATTTAAACATAAATACTTATATATTATAGCATACACATTACACATAGGACAAATAATAAAATAATATAATTATTTTAATGATAAATTGTAGGGTATATTTTAGATAAGTGGCTAATAAACTAACCACTGCCAGATTAAGGGTTAAATAATAATAATCATAATAACTCGTATTGCTATAGAAGCGTTGGGACCCCAAATGTGCGAGGCTCTTAGCCATGGCCTATTTGGCCTTGCGGTATTCGTCCCTAAGTATACAAAAGAGGGAAAGGGATTATCTCCCGTCGAAAATATATTTACTCGCGTGCGACTCTATATCTCTCACTATGTCGGTCCGTCGTGCCAGTTTTGTTTTTCTTTTGTTTTGGCAATAACATCATAACTATTCGGCCGATTCTAACAAAATTACAAACACTTATGTTGTTTCATATTCTCTTTCGAATTACATAATTGTTAAGGTCCTCATAAGGTTACTCCGGGAATTATTGAAAGTTTTGAAGGTCGTAAGGTCATAAATCAGAATAAGTGAGAACGCGCGACTTTGGTCAACAAACCTTGTTTTTAACAGTTTTCGGCTTCTTGCCACTAGCTATCAGCCTCGCAGCATCGGAGATATCTCTACGCTCTACATACTTTTCTATTACGTGGTTTGTTAAGTTGGTGATGATATTGTTTTGAATGTTTCCTATTCAAAAAGATATATGTACTGTTTTGCCACAGTAGTACTCTATAGTACACAGATTCGTTTTCCAGGTCACTTCTTTTTCTTCCTTTGACCACTTTACGCTTTTTACTTTCGACATATTTATATGTTAATAATTTAGTACAGAAAATCACTGATACTGAACCTACGCCCCAGAAAAGTAAATGCAAATCATATTTTTTAAGGCGTCCATCTCGAGATTGCCTACAAGTGCATAAAAATGGTCGTGATTGAATCATAATTAGAAATAAAAATCAGAAACCATTTGTGCCAAACTAAATTACAACATCTGGGTTGAGGTGATATAGCATATATGGCTACATCCTTGTCTTACTAATGTGAATTATAGCGCAAAATTGAGTGAAAATTATGTTTTTCATTGTCAATTCTCTTTTGGCAGCACTAATTTTGAGAATGTATCGAGAAATTGACTCATGCAGCATTTTGGCAGTAGTTATTGGAATTTTGAGCCATTTTTGAAGAAAAGCCTGTTTTACTTCCTTCATCGACGTAGGTCCCAAAAAGTTGTTCTCCACTTCTTTCTATTCCATTTCAAAACATAAATGTTTTATAATATTAAAAACCAACGTTAAGGGCATTATCAACTTAGAAGCCGCGGCACTATTTGGAGACTATGGTTGGTCATAGTATAGATGGATCCAGTGATTTAAAACTGACAGATTTCCTGAATGTTAATCCTACTATGTGCCACCACAGCATTCTCACTATAATTCCATGATATGGCTGCACAACTCATCATGATCTCGTCCTTATGCTTTAGGCTGGGGTTCAGGCAGTTTAGATTAAAATCGTCTTCTCTCTTCCTCCATAAGTCATCGTCGCATGAAGATAAAAAAGGCGTAAGGAGCAACTCGTCAGGCTAAAGGACATTCTCTCATTGTTCACTTTTAATTTTGAGAACACCATTTATTCACTTATTAATATTGTTGTATAAAAATAAAGGTTTGGCAATTGCCACTAACTCAAGATAGTCAGCTGCTTAAAACTCTCGACCATGTTTTTTTGAACAATGCTTTTAGGACAATACTTTTTATTGCTTTGATCCCAGACAATGAAATTGGCCTACCACATGTGTCTTATCCTTTATTTTCTTATATCATCATGACTTTAGATAAAGTTATTAAATCATGCTATAACTCAACAATTTACGTGATTGACCATTTGTCATCGGATCTAAAAAAAAAAAAAATTGAGCTATGAAAATCTGACAGGTCTCTGATTTTTCCATGTATTCTTAACTAGATCCAAAATGAGCATAATTTGAACTTAATAAAAACAGCTATGAGGTGCCTGCAATGCATATACATAGTGTTGATAAGAGGAGTTTTTATTCCTTTATAATCGCTGACAGAATTATGCGTTAAAACTGCTTGTGTTTTCATCGAATGTCCATCATTTGTGTTTTTACCAACCACCGTTGGAAGTAGAATTAATTGAATCGGTCGTTTTTCAGGTAAATTTGTGATGCATTTTTCCTTCAACAAATTTTAATTCAATTTTCTCATTTTACAATTTTTAAACTCTATTAATTTATCTCACGCTGGCCTGACTCGAATCTACACACACACGCGCGCGCGCATACACACACACACACACACACACATATATATATATATATATATATATATATATATATATATATATATATATAAATATATATATATATATATATATATATATATATATATATATATATATATATATATATATATATATATATATATATATATATATATATATATATATATATATATATATATATATATATATATATATATATATATATATATATATATATATATATATATATATATATATATATATATATATATATATATATATATATATATATATATATATATATATATATATATATATTAGATATATTTCTCTCTAATTTGAATTAATTATTCCTTAGTAATCTATGCCGCTGTGATAATGTAAAACAATTTTATTTTCAGTTCGAAATCTCTTTATTCTAAGCCCAAAATTCATCAGTTTCTTTATTCTCCAATATTTTACTTCCATTCAATATCTACTGTAATTTGATCTTGTTGCTAATTCAGTCTTTATTACGTTTTGAGCACTAGAGCAAAAACTCCAAGTTTCTTTGTTGCAGTCTTTTTTTATTCATACCTTCATACTAACAACGGGCAATCTATAAGTCTGTATAAGTCAAGGTATTTTTAACTCAGTTTTTCCTAGCAATAATAATGAATCGAAGTGTTTTTTCATATCTCTTGAATGGTATATGGAAAGTCATATGGTATTCGTTAGTAATTTTGTGATAGATTTCATAAGATCATACATAAAAATACATACATTGGCATCCTGCCAGTTCTGGGGTCAGGATGCATTTAGGCGTCTGGGTTAGTCTGATTGATAAACGTTTTTGGGTATTTTGTAATTTGCTGATAGAAAAATACGTCACATTTTTCAGGCTGTTCTTGTCCCTCCTTTTAACAAGCTGCACAAACTTTGTAGATTTCAAAAACCATCCCAACCATGCCAGTGCTCTCCTCTTTCCATTTATATTTTATAGATGAGAATCAATCCCGACGGATGTTTTCAAGCCTTTATAAACGTTATTGTTACTTTATCGTGTCTACGTAATTTATAATTTATGCTTTTTCTGTTTTCCTTCATGGGGACCTCTTTGATCATTTATTTGGTAGTTTATATCAGGAGTTTAGTGTACCTATTGCCATTGAGTTCTTAAATGCCCTTTTCGGTTCTTTCATCCATTTTTATTTGACTTTTTTTCGAAGCTATTGCACTGTATCATTTGCGTCTCTTTCTTAATATATAAGTCAAAAACTAACGAGGGTGGTTCCCATAGAATTCTTTTAAGGAGAGGTTTGCAAAGAAAACTATGAGGAAGTGAAATTACGTGGACGAGATATAACCGAAGATTCTCCTTTAGGCATTGTGGCTAGGAAGCATTACATCCTCCACATGTCAGCTGCAACATGATTTCGATGTTAGTTATAGAAAATGAAATAGAGCTCATAGCAGGAGGGGGGGGGAAAGGGATCATTGGACCAAATGCCACATAACAGAGGTTTGATCTTCAGCCTAACCGGTTGTCCATGTCTCACAGCGCATGTATGGATTGAGTTAACTCGTTTTTCTGTTCCTGCATGGAGGTTGTATCGTTGGAAAGATAAAAAAATGATACCTTGTATTTTTATTTGTTTCCAATCGTGCAAGATATTTTCTGATCCTTTTTACTCATTCAAAATTGATGTGATTCCTCGTTGCTTATTTCGAAATTAAGGAAAAGAATAGCGCTATGTAATTGTCGTCCTTCAATAGTAGACTTTCTTTGACGAGATTTGGAAATTAAGTTGAACCCCGTGTTGTATGTCAATGCCAAATTGATTTTATTTACCTTTGTATAATTCTGCATTGGCGAGTCTGTTTGCCTAATAATTATATCTCGCTCTTTGTTGAAATTAAGGTAATTTCTTCTAAATTGAATTTCCCCTTATTTCGTATTCATTTTTTAACTCTATTTTGGTTATTTTTAATTTCTTTGTTTGCGTAGAATACCTTTTTTTCTCATTGCTATAATTTTTATTTCCTTTTATATCGAGAGATAACAACAAACAATGGTCAAGCTCACATTTACAGGTTTGGAGAGAATCACTCTTAAGGATGTAAAGCTTCATAAAGAAACAAAACAATTTAATACATGGGAGTTTTAGAGGACGTGCACGATATAACGATCAATAAGCTAGAATAATAAAAAAAGAAGCTATAAATTGAATCTTTTAGAAAAAAAATGTGAAATTGCTAAACAATTTTAACAACGTTAGAATTCGAAAAATTCTCCTACAGGCAAATTAAATTATGCGGTATAATAATAATAATAATAATAAAAACCAAAGTTACAAGCAGGTTAATTAATTGCATGTATTTGTTTATCCTTTTCTACGGAGTCTTCGAGAAGACTTTAGTATTTGGTCATTCGCGTGTTTGGAAGTAGCGAGGGTCACCACTGAAGCGCGAGAAGAGATGATGATAGAAGAAAAGAGGTTGGGAACAGTGATGAAAATTATACCATTGACTACAACGTCGCTAATGTAAAATAGTGTAGCCGCCTTACTTACTAGGCTATCTAGTAGATTAAAAAAGTTAAGTCCAAAGTGACCCTATATAAGGTTGCCCGCTCTTTTTGTCCTGTCAACCGCTTTAAGTTGCATATCAAGAATCTACCTCTTCTCAGATTTCAAACTTGTTTGAGGAGCATTAAGTTTTTTTTTTGACTAATAGTGATTTTATAATTATAGTCCCGGGTTCTTGGGCGTCCATGACCTTAGGAAGGAAGCGCACTGAAGGTTTCAGAGTAGTTGTAGTCATATAGTTGACACCATTACTGCGTTTAACACTTTTCTCAAAGAAATACATGTAATGTACTTTCTGGAAGCGATGTAAAAAGAAGGCGGTGCTATTCTTACATTTAAGTCATTTCCATCAATCAATGTTTAGCAAGAAGATTTTGAATGGATATATTATGTTTGTTTTTGCGGTATTTTACGAAGCTTAATTTAATATTTTATAAGAAGAAACAACCAACGAGGGCCTTAATTTATCAAGAAATGTGTAGGGTGTGCCAAGCGGTGAAATTAGAGGAAGTCAAAATGACGCTCTAGCAAGTTTCAGTTTGGGTTTGGCTCTATGTGCCTCTTTTAGTCGTTTGAAAAGTTTGTTATTCTTGGCAGATTTGTGACCTTTGTCTTTTTGGGGTGTTGAAGAAAGACAGGTTATACTCATTGACAAATATTCTGCGCTATGTTTTTTCATGGAATTCTGTGTTTCGGGCTGATGAAATATTATATTTTCCTTTATAGAGATGCTACATTTTTTGTATGGATAAACTCCAATAGGATCTACTAGCGACTAAGTTATAGTTCGTATTACGAGTATTGACCTCAAAATCGTTCTCAGATGAAGGCAATGTTCTGACTTCTCCAATCTCCACCATGTTTAAATCGTTTAGTCAATTTCAAGGCCTTTGATCAGAAAAAACTTATATAACATAATTGAATGTATAACCGATAAAATGTACTTTAATTTAAATTATCTACCGGCTCTAAAGTACCAAAATGCCAGATAATTATGCTGGACGGAATTATGCAGATAAAATAATACAAGTTATGGTTGGAAAATCGCGGAAACCTTTCCAGGAAGAACTGTTTAAATGTGAAGAAAACAGTATATAAGGATCTTAAATGGGCCTTTTAAATAGGATAGGGATATAAACATTTCTGACGGACAAAGTAAAAGGGGGTACGAAGGTAATTGTTTAATTAATCCACTTTTGCCAGAAACATCTAGGCATAATCACTTTTGGATATAGTCTTGATATTGGAATTCAGAACATAAATACGAGAGGACGCTATAAATATCCTTTCCTCCCAACTAATTGGTGTCCCGACTATTTGTTTCGCTATTTGTTCGACATAAGTGTAACTTCTTTCATAGACTCATTTTGTTATGGTACGCCTGCCATATTTCATTATCGTTGACTCGTCTGTTTTCTTGCAGGCTGACTCAAATATTTTTGCCTTATTTTCTGTTTTATTTTTTCAGCGTTTTTGCCTTTTTTCTCGTTGCCCATCATTTTTTCTTATTTATGTATATCGGTACTCTTTGTTGTGTTGTATCTTTGTTAGTTTCCCGTTCATCTGTTTAATCCTTTCTACTTTGAAATTCGATTTTAAATTTGTCATTTTTTTTTCTTGACTGTTTTCTGTTTGTGCTTATACACAGCCCAAAAATGTGTCTTTTCACTCAGATTCAATTTAAAAAGAAAAATGAAAGGATATTGCATCTCCTTACCCGCATGACTAATCTTCTACTATTCAAACTTCCTTTGAGAAGGTCATCGCCTTGTTACAATTCAAAGTATTGAACTTTAGCTAATACTAGCCCTCTCCAATTTGGTGTCAAATCCAGTAGGGATAAACGAAGAGCAGGACCAGTTTCCCTCACAATCCTCACCCTGGAAATAAGTTAGAGAGAGTTACAGATGGAATTTTGACGTGTGAAAGTCACCCGAATCAGAGCTATTCTTCAAATCCAAACCAGTAAGGATCTAATTTCTCCCAAATTTTCCTTTACCTGTGGTCATTCGTGAAGTTCTCTGCTGAGGCTACGAGTTGATTCATTCGAAGAAAAAAAAGCTGCAAAATGTAAGCAGCTGTGTATGTTTTTTCCTTCATATGCTTCATCTCATTCTTTAAGCTAAAAAAACAAGTGCTTTCTAGCCAATTACCTCTACTATTTCTTCATCTCCTCTGGTTGTTCCACCTTTTCGCATTTTTAATCCACTTTCTGGTTTCTTCTTTCTTGTAGATGCTCGTTTAAAATAAAACTCTATCCCCGCGTCTGCTGCTGAAATAACTTACGCTACTTGGATCTTGCTATTTACGTCGTAAATTTCTCAGTTATGAGGAATTATAATAGGCGTAATCACTAACTAAGCCCTGGTCGATTTCCATAGTGTTTTTCGATCATTTTTGTAATGGTTTATGTAGTCTTCTATAATTGGCCTAGATTTTTCTCTAACTACTCTCTCACGCTTAGTAGGATTTCGGAATCACCAACATATTGACCCCATCAACTGTACTCTCTCTCTCTGTATAAGGCTCTTTTTTTCCAATCTGTCTCTCTTTGGATGAATCCCAATTTCAACGCCTTCTGTGGGTGTTTTTGTCTTTGTCCTGCCTCCTTCTAAGAGCAGTCCAATAAGCACGCCCGTCTACGTCTCTGTAATATCCATTTCATATTTTGCCAAAAGCTATACCTTGTGACTTCACGACAGTGTGTAGTCACATGGCTTTTAAAGTGAGGAATATAGTAGAAGAGGGTTTTAGTAGGACAAAATAGTGGGGAAATAGGGGAAATTAATAGGAAAGTGAAAATGAAAAGAAGTGTGAAAGACAGATCCCTGGTGAAAGGGCATCTCTGGCTTTCTTTGCGTTTTGGTTATATTTTTTTGTGACAATATATAAATATATTATCTGGTAATGCGCTAGGCATTCAAGCCTTTGTAGTAGTAGGTATTTTTACTCTCTACGTGGCTTGTTGAAGATTTGCATCTTCTTATCCGGGCATTTTACACCCAGATTTTGGTGTTTATTTATTTATTTATTTTTTTTTTATTTTTTTTTGTTTTTTGTTTTTTGGTGATATTTCGCACAAAAATTTTTGGGGAAGTTTTTAATAAAAACTAATATTAACAAATGCTAATATAGTGACTAATTTCGCTTGGCTTTGTTCGTGATTTGTGTTGTGAATTGGGGTTTTTATTTTAAGTGAACCTTGGGTCGACGTCAATGTCAAACGGTAGTCTGCTGCTTTTAAAGGATATTGGTCGTCTTATGTTGTTTAAGTTGTCAAAGTCAATGTGCCCGAGCACAAACTTGGGAAGGAGGTGCCGGTGCACCTTGTCCCAGATTTTGGTTGCTCTGAGGTGAAGCTCCACGTTTATGGGGGTCATCCCCAGTTCACCATGGAGTTCACTCTGCCTTCTCCCTTCTCTCCTTCGGGCTCCTGTAATGATATATACCGCCCTATTCTGAACCCTTTGCAGTTTAAGGACTTGGGTCTTGGAAACTGCGTATACAGGAGTTTTGAGCAATGCACGCATTATAGATTTTAAGTTTGTTGGAGGTGCTCAGGTTTACGAATTTGAAAAATTCACCCAAGTACCTTCGTGCATTTTGTGTAGTTTTTGCTACATGATTCCTATACCCACCAGTAGTAATACGCAGTCCCAGAACCGTGCCCTCCGTGCGGTATGGGATGCGTGCACCCCCCACACGGATGTCTGCCAGTGTCCTTCGGAATAATGGAATTACACGGAACTTTTGGGCATTGGTGGATATCTTCCATCTTCTCTCGAAAGAGTTGCTGTTTTCGATTTCCACCGCCGTACTCTGCGCCATGAAATTCGCATTCCGATAAGGCGCCGTACATATCATTGTTATGTCATCCGCAAATTGGACGTACAAGGAACCTTCAGTCAGAGGTTGGGGAAGGTCAATGGTGTAAATGTTATAGAGCAGGGGACTTATGCACCCACCTTGCAGCACCCCTGCCTCGAGTTCGAACTCAGGGCCATTATAACCTTCAATACTCAGAAACTCCCTCCTCTTCCTTACCTAGTCACAAAGAATCCTTTCAAGTATGGGATTGAGGCCCAGTTGTAAGATCTTATATTGTAGCCTTCTCCTCCATACTTTGTAAAAGGCCTTTTTGACATCGCGTAGCAGCAGATTTGCGTGGCGTTTTTCTGATTTTACTTTTGCCAACTTCTCGGTAATCACGGCTAGCACCGTGTCTGTTCCTCGCTTCACTGGTTATTGTGAGAATTGTTATTCTCGAGGAACGTATTTACCCTGTTGGCCAATATCTTCTCCAAGACTTTCTCTGAAAATTCTAAGAGAGATATAGGCCTGAAGTTAGCTGGACTGTCCGGTGGTTTACCGGCTTTAGGAATGAATGTAATTTTCGCTACCTTCCAGTGGTCAGGGAAGTAACCCACATTCAGGCACGCGTTCATGATATTCATCAGCCCCAATAAGATGTTGGGCGGGGCTAGAATAAAATTCTCCTTTGTCAGTCCTGAATGCCCCGGTGCTCGCTGTCGAAAGGACTTTAAGGTTTTTGAGAGCTCCTCGGCAGTAATTCTACCGCCGAGTCCTTCCATTTCCCTTTCCTGTGATACGCAATGGTGAGTGAGGATGGGTTCTGTGTATTTGATCATTCAGGTCATTAATGATTCCGTCTTCGAAGTCTAAATCAAGGTAATCATTCTCTTCCGGGGATATCTTAAATCTAGATGCCCAAAAGAGTCTGAATTCCTCTTCGATTCTTCCCACGTCCGAAATTTCAGTGTCATCACATTTGAGTTTAATAGTCTTTGGCGGTTGTCCGCCTTTTAGTCGTTTAAGTCTGCCAGAATGTACGTGAGTCAGTTTCTATGTTCAGTCTGTCAATTAAGTTATTCGAAAGTACATTCTGTTGGTCCCTTATAAGAGTCATTAGTTCGTCACGAATGAGTCGTGTTTGTCGGTGTGTGTTAATGTTGGGGCCAGTGAGGTTCACTTCATTTGTCCGTTCCCTATATTCCCTCGCGAGGGATTTCATTCTAGGGGTCCATGAGGGAGCAGGAAGAGTTTTATATTTTACACGGGAAACGGCTTCCTTGTCGGCTTTTAATAAATGTTCATTAATTTTATCCAACTCCTCGTCAATTTCTTCTAGGGTGGCATTAATTAAGGGTTCTGGGTTATAACTTTCGAGGAGTTGTTTATACTTATTCCAGTTGGCTCGAGCGTAGCTCTTTAGCTCTGGGATAGGGATTTGAATAGGGGAGGTGGAAACTTTAATAAGGATAGCCTGGTGGTCGCTGGGAATAGGGGGTCCCGGCTCAATGAAGTAATTGTACGGGAACATATTGCTGGTTAGTACAATATCTGGTTTGGTGGCTGATCTGTGAGTGATGAATGTAGGAAAGTCTGGTCCAATTCTAGTCATAATATGTCTATCAATAAGTGTCTAGAGATTCCTGCCTGCTGGGTTGGTCGACGTATGACCGGAGGCAGCACTTCTTGCATTGAGGTCACCGGCAAAGAGAACGGTTCTGCCGTGACCACATAACTGCAGGAAGTTGGGAAGGGGCAAATACCCTCTCCTTGGGGGTTGATACCCTGTTGCCAGGACCAGGGGTCCCACTGCCGTACGGACCTCCACAACGAGGTAAGATTCGTTGAGTACACTTATTGATTTGAAGTCAAGACCTCTTTTCACAGCTATAGCGCATCCGCCCAAACGTTCTCCGCTGTGATTTTTGGTTAAGACTTCGTAAGGGAAAGCTTTTAGTGTGTTTGTGTCATTTATTCCATGTTAGGTAATAAATATAACGTCTGGGTCGCATTGTCTCAATACATTTCCGTATACTGTCTGTTTATTTGTTCATCCGTCAGAGTTAAAATGTAATATCTTTAGTCTCCATTGTATAGTAAACTTAAGGGTTCTTGAGTGTGATATGATGTTTTTAGGACTTATTCTCTTACGAGCTTAGGTCAATGTGAAGTGTTAGGTGGCGTGATAGTTTTACCTGTTTGTTTCTTTCTGTATTCGCAATCAGTAAGGGTGACAAAGGTATCCGGTGTCAGTTTGACCAAGCCTTGGAGTAAAGCCTCCTCGACTTGCTTCTCACTTTAGTCGTCCGAAGTAAATTCCCATTTGTATCTTCTGGCTATTACACCTTCCGATACATCAAGGGCATCCATCTCCTTAGGAAAAGGGGACCTTTCGGCAGCGAATACCTTCAAGTTAATTTTTCTTAAATGGTATGCGTGCCTAGATTCCCTCTTGCAAGAAAAGGACGATTTCGGGCGTCTCTTGGGCTGCGAGGTTTTTCGTGAGCGGGGCGAATGTCCCCCCCCCCTCGGCTCTCGCAGTCTCAGTCTCCGTAGCCTCATTGTCAACCTGTGTGAGTGTGTATGCGTTTGTGTTTTTGTTCTGGTGAGTTTGCGCTGATTGTTTCTTCGTGCGTGCTTTTGCAGCCTGGATCCTGGGGTTCCTGGAGGGGGCTGGGGTTGTGGCACTGCTGGGAGTTGGGAGCTTCTGGCAGCTAGTCTCACACTGGGTTTTAAGACTAATTTCCAGGATCTCTTCCGACCGCGGGTTTGGGGGAAACCACATTTTCTCCATTCCATTATGAATTAGCATCTTATTAAGCTCATCTGAAACGCACCCCGGAGAGGAGAGATTCACAATATGAGCATAATATATGCAACACATAATTTTTGTCGAGTTTTCATTTTCGACCTGGAGAAATGTAGGGTTTCCTTTCGACTCCGCTACCGCAGCTGTTGCAACTTTGGCATAGGTTGTGTTAGCTTTCGTTTCCTCTTCCAGTTTCTTTTGGTTTGCTTTTTCCTCAGAATCTGTTTTTAGATCGGGCAAGCCATGGAGAGCGTCTAATGTTCTCCCGCGCAATTGAGACACTTCATGGAGGTGCTCTTGCAGCTCCTCCCAGAATGGGTGACCGACGCGCAGATAGAACATGAGATAACATTCCCTCTGGGGCAGCTGGCCGTAGTGTGCTTCTCATACTTGTAGCATTTGAAGCACATTTGGAGGTCGATAAACTCCTCACGCTCAATCTGCTCGGGGCAGATTCGAACGTTAAAGAGGAGCATACCACCCTCTATGGCCTTTACCGCCATTGTCGAATAATAAACACGATTTTCAAAACGTGCGTATAGTCCTTAAATTTAAGGACTTCCGCTACCTTAGCCCCAGAGTGGTTTTTCTCGACCTCAGCATGAATTTCTTCGATGTTGTGGCCTCCGACCCAAGGATCAAGGCGGCGAAGGACGATGCTGCGGTGTGTTTTAATTTGTGGTGGCGTTTGTGGTTTTAGGTTGATTTTCTTCAAGCATTCTGCCGCCTTCTGAGACGTGAGGACTTCGCAGCCGCTCTCCTGTTGGCAGATAGCCGAGTAGCCGTTGTATGTATCTATTAGTCTAACTAGGGTCACCCCTAGTTCCCCATGAGTTATAGCTAAGACCTGCCCCCGATCTGGCTTGAGGCCATCGGAGAGGGTCCTCAGCGGTATCCGCCGGGTCTCCCTCATTTATTTTTCCATTTCCTCATTTAAGGACTGGAAAAATATTTTTTTGTGGAAGACTCGGTGTGCTTGGCTGTGTTGATGTGTGTGTTTGTGAGAGATTTTTCACCAGTGAGAACAGAAATAGTTAAAGGGGGTAGTCCCTGTCCAAAGCAAAAATAATTACAACCCAAGCAAAATGGTACTTTACCTTACGTGCAGGTGCTATTCAAGAGCCTGCAGGTCCTTGGTCCACCCCAAAGGGAGATCGATGAAGAAATCGGAGGGAGAGGAGGGAAGCACGCTCACCCTCGCTACCAGCGCACGAAGCGAGTGAAAAAGATTCACTCTTTACTGCACAAATACGTAATGGCACTTTCCAAATATGCTGCGAAAGAACTTGTAAGCGAGGAATCACTTAACGCGCGAATCACTTCACTTAAATCTCGTGCGAAAACAAACAAAAGTTTTTGCTGTATCAATTCCAACTTGAAAAGTGTTCGACTGGCTCAGGCAAGCAAAGCAGTCTTCCATTCTTTCCTATTCTCTCATTAGCTGTTCTATCATTTCTCATTTCGATAAAGTTCTTGTTGACTTTAAACTGATTTCTGTGCATACATTCGAGGTCAGGAAGATTGCTATCATTATTCCCTTCGAAATTAATCTAATGACAATGTTCTTCATATTAGTATTCATAGTTTTCACTATTTCAGCGATCAGATCTAAGAGGCTGGCTTCGTCTTTTGATGGATTTCTTTCTCAGCTCAGCCAAGTTTTACATCGCATTGAAGAGTACAGTATCTTAGTCGAATTTATTTTTCGATGCATCGCAATTCTCCCTTCTTGGCCATATTTTTTTTACTGACAAATTGTTTCCTCTTGAGTTCAAAGTTGCTGCGATTTGTGACCTTTCTTGACGTTGTTTGTTTCTGTGAGACGGTTAATTTTTACAAAAGATTTCTCTCAAGTTTGCTCAAGCCATACGAGCCATAAACGTATTGTTTTCTCAAACTAAAAAAGAACCGCATCTCTACAGTGGTTTAATGAGGCATACCAAACGACTTCTTGCACCAAATTGCCATTACATCCATTCCTTAGCCTGGCACCCCCATCAACGTTGCAACCGACGAATCCTCCGCTTCCATATGAACGACAGAAGCTCGGATGGCTGATAACTCATTGTTACTTCCCATTTTCTTCTTTCCAACATATTTGAAAGTGCGTGAATTTACTATACTCACTGATCATAAGCCACTGACTAGCGCTATTTCCGCTTGTGCTAACTCTTTTAGCACTCTAAATTTGATGCTCGTCATTTAGATTTATTCGTACAACTTACGAACGACATTCGATATTTTCTAGGCACGCTGTACTGTGATTCAGAAATATCGGGAGGGCAACTCTCTAAATCGTTACTCGCTGACAATATGACTGTAGCGCTTGCAGAAAAGTAGGGCATAGAAACGCAAACGCTGTGTCATTATTATCAGCTTAACGTTCGGAAAAGTGAATTACAAGACACTTTTGCAAGGCATATCTTGGTTATCCTTTTTCCTTGCCTGACTGTCCTTGTCAGCTCATTCCTATCGCCTACCGTTAGCGTGTTCAGGTTCTGTATCATCTTTGTCTCCGAACTATTTGTAAGATCATATAGCATGTTGTTTTTTTTTCTGACCAAGTCTGAACGCTACCGTCGCAAAATGTACAGTTGACTACTTTTTCTGCCAAAGGGCCAAATATTTTTGTCACACGAAGGCTCGTCTGGACCTTTTTTATATGCCTTCACATCGTTTAGAATCCATTCCTTACTCTCGGGGTTCCAACTATCTTTTGACTATTACACTGGTCGAACAAAATTAAATTTTTCATGGTTCTGAAATGAAATGGTCTTATTCTAATAGTAATTAAAAGTGCTAAATTCGAATATGGCATCAGTAAAGACGTATGGGTTCAAGTTTTGCGAACCAGTATATGGGTTTATCTAGTTCAGAAAGTGTGAGATACATTTTTTTGTTTAGTTCCATCGATTATATTTGTGTAGTGTTTGAATATATTTCGCATTTTTGTTGCAGAGTGATTAATTATATCTTTCCACTTTTGTTTTTGCAGAAATTCTCGATCATTCTAACAGTGGTGAAAAATGGAACGCCACAAATGTGTAAACGATCTTGACTGTTTTTGTCACATTTATGGACACTTCACCCCGGAAAGCTTCAAGAAACCAATCACAAAAGTTGTTTGAATGAACTACAAAAGCTACTTTAAATGTTCGTTAGTCGACAAAGGCACGAAATGGGCACCTCACATCGTGTAGGTCCTGCGTTAATCCCCTGAGTGAATAGGTACATGGAAAGCAAAGTTCAGGTTTTTCATTTGCTGTACCAATGGTCTGGCCAGAGTCCAAAGACCACAGCAACGACTGCTACTTCTGTCTCAGAAACATTAAAGAAATAACTGTCAGGATATGAGGTAGAGTGCAGTAGCTCATTATTACTTCTGAAATCTGGCCAATACCACAAAGTGCAGAACTACCAGTTGCGAACTCACCTTCTAAACACAAACTTAGCAATGATTCTGGTTCCAGTTTTAGCCCGAAGAATGATGACTATCAGGAGGACTCTAGAAACAGTAGACCTATACCATTAAACCAGGGAACCCATATGATCTCACAAAGGATCTTGATTTGTGTATTGAAAAGGGAGAGCTTTTGGTAGCAAGACTGAACCAGCGTAACCTGCTGGATCATGGAGTGCGGATAACCACAGCGCATCATCGTCTTAGACAACTGTTTGCGTTTTTCCAAATGGCACACAACTTTTGCTACTGTGATGACGCCGTGTCTCATATGCAACAACACTGCAAGTGTGGCCCATACAATTTGGGAATTTTCATAGATTCAGGAAAAGATACTCGGAAAGCAGTCCTTTTCCAGAACAGGAAACGGCTTCCATCCGTGTCAATGGCACATGCGACAAAGATAACTGAGAACTATGAAGATTGTGTTTGCTGACTGTGGCATAATAAGGGAGGGTAGAGGGCTTAAGGCCCCCAATTTCGGACTCGTTTATGTTGATATTTTTTTTTAAACCATACTTGTATTTTGCTATTCAGAAAGAGTTATGGAATAATATAAAATATACATAAAACCCGTTTTTTAAACCGTTGCCATCGAATGTACCTAATATGATACATGTGTAAAATACAGATAAATCTAAAAAATAATTATTTAATTGAGTATTATACCTTAGCTGACCTCACAAAACTACAATAAAGCTCAATTCCTAATTATTTCATGTGTGAAAAAAATCAAATCTGAAAGAGTTAGTGCTCATTAATGTGTAATATAAGGTTATTTATTATCTATGCTGTGTAAGATAACCATAATTAATCATCAGTGCCTTTTTCTCAGACTACTCAGGGGGAGAAATTCAGGTTAGGCCCCCCAATTTTTATCCTGTATCCGCCACACCTTTTTGATATCGAGTATTGCTTTAATGGAGGACAGGTATCAAGGTTGATTCACTCCAGAATGATTAGTGACTACACCTAAAAGCTCCAACAAGAAGAGAATCTGAATAAGCGCAAGGTAAAGTTCTGAAACATTTTTAGAAATTTAAAGATAGCTAATAATATTTGCAATGAATTTTCATACCTTTGTATCACAAATAATCAAAAGGTTGTCTGACTACCTCAATATATAAAACAAGGCTAAGAGGAGTTATAGAAAATTGAATATGTTTTTAGTTTGATATTCGAGAAACCTGGTCCAACAGTAGAAAATGAATAGCAAAGTGAATTGAAATCAGCGCTAGGTAATTAATTAGAGACACATTCATGAATGAGAACCATTTTGGTGTTTAATCAGTGTTATTGATCATTCACTCGTTCAAAAGTTTTGCCGAACCCTAAATTTTGAACATCAGTCATAACTCGGGAATTTGTTTCAGGTTTAGTTTTGTGATTATGTGTTCCCTCTATACGTTCATATCAATCTGGGAATGCATTAGTACCTCTAATTATGTAATCAAAGCAACGGTGGCATCGAACGGTTCCTCCGCAAGTTTAAGACAGCCTTCCACCTCACAGACTTCCATAATTACTAAGCTAGATAGGAAGATATTGCAGGTTCGGGTGCGGAACTTGGGTATTATTCACATCTTCGTTTGACAGGTTAATTTTATTCTTCTTCTAAACTTTCTTTACTTTCTACTCTTGGGCTAACTAAATACGTTTGCAACTTGGTAAGGGCAACGGCTGATTCCCACCTTACCACCCAAAGAGTGTCTGCTAATTAAGTTGAACCTGCGCCACAAAGATTCTATTTTTTTGTGGTTTGCAATTCAACTCTCTTTCATTACAGTGAGTTTCCAAAGGAGTCTTTCTCGTCATCCTCACTAAGTTAAGTTTTTTCGTTCTTTAGCGTGGTATCGATATAGTCTTTCTGGACCGCCTGAAACTCGTTTCACATACTCTACTGAGTCCGATTTGCCTTCTCTTCGGCCTATCTTTTCGTAAATATTCTAGAAACCACCTTTTCTTTGCCCCGAACGCATTAAACCTCTTAACCCTCTACGATCTCTATTCCAATTGACAATTGAGTACTGTAGCTCAGAAGAATCCGTCCCTTGCGTTACATTTAGCTAAATCATCTTAAAAAAATAGCCAACATATCCAAGCTAGCTCTACTACAGATGCCTTGAGCTCCATGTCATCACCACCTCCTCTAGATGACCTATCCATCACCAATGCATCATTGAGGACGGTGTCACACCTCCATCTACTTGATCTTCATCCTACCATTTCTCGATCTCTCTCTACCTCCACCCACCTCTTAGGACGAGGTTTAGTCTGTTGAACTAGCGGTCTGTGTGACTCTAAGATAGATACTAGCTATGCAAACAGCAGAAGTGAAATTCACTTTTTTTTGAGTGTAGGATATTGTTAACAGGGCTGTGATGTAGCTTACTCATTCTGTTGAATGGTTCATAGCCCTGCGTTATCTCTTCTCTATTTGGGCGGACTCAAAGCGCAAGTTAAAATTATGTTAAAGCGCTGCTGTTCTCCTGAAAAAGAGGCTGCATCTCTGGAAAGACACCAAATTATATATTTTATTTTCATTTTTTCTTATCTTATCTCTGTGAATATAATGTATTTCTGATTCTTTTTTCCCCTTTTAATTAGTCATGGAGTTCCTCATTGGCTTATTTCAAATTATTGGAAATAATAGCTTGCTATAATTCTCGTCCTTCATTAGAATTTACTCTACTATCAATTTATCTGTCAAAACTTCTCACTTAATTTAAACCTTGTGTTTCGGATTGATTCCTTTGAAATTTCTCCTATGTGTAATACTGATTGACAGGTCGTCCGTAGCATATATTCTATAATATCCTAATGAAATAATTATATCACCCTGTTTGCTAAAATCAAAGTAATATCTTCTTTATAGTATTTTTTTTATAATTATTGTTAATAATAAACTTTACTATGTTTATTCTCATTAATTACGTTCATTCTTTTTTCCTCCGTAAAGAAAAAAAAAATTCTATATTTGCTGGGGGTAGAATTTAGAACCAAGCTCCTTGACCAGGTTATAAATATTTCTCCAACGGCAACAGTATTTTAACTGGATTCGTAATACAGTCACTTTTTACTTTTTTAAGCTCTTTAGTAAGCTAATATATTTAAGTGTTGCAAACGCTAGGTTATATATAGTTGTTAACTACCCAGCTAGTTTCCTATTTTGCTGATTCGGGCAATGTATCTTGCTCGCATTTTCCCTCTACGAAATTCATTTTTGATTATTTACTTAGATGCTCTCGATGGTTTTCGTGTTTACTAATCAACAAAATATATAGTCCTGATTAGGGATTTCACTTTCTTTTTGATAACCTTTGTGTTGTTTTTCCTTTCCTCCTTTAAAATGCTGCTCTTTTGTTTAAATGTAAAATTATTTCAGCTTTCTCTATGCTGTATCGATATTCAACACTTTCAAAATAAAAAAAATATCCAATGCATTGAAATTACCCTCAAATTGATACAAAGGTGTAATAAAAAAACATGCTAAAATACCATTTATAGAAGACGTTTCTGACATAAAACATTGTTAGGAAATCTATTTGCGCTCTTTTTCATATTCATATCGATAGAACCTCCTTTTCCTTATACATCAGTAATAATCAGTTTATTTACTAGTTATTATTACATTATTCACAGTAACCATCTTTAAGTTTAAAACATATTTTAGACTTATTTTATTTGGTATTAGAATGTTGTTTTTCCACTTTAATAACTGTACACCTATGTTTTTTTAACGTTTAACGTACGAAATACATATTTTTAATTATAACTATTGAGAATGATTAGAAGAAAACAGAGAATACAACGGACAGATTCTATCTCTTACCTAGCAACATAACATGGTTATTTGAAAAGAAAACAAAGAAAAATGAGTTATTTTAAGAGATGCTGATCTAATTGCCGGATAATATAGTTAGTCGGAATCTATATAGCCTTAGTCGTACAGTAAATTTTAATATTTTCCACTGTAGTTTCCTTAATTTAGATTGTCTTATACTTTGAAATATTTTAGTAGCGGAAATCTTTCTTTCGCTAAATTTGAATAAAAGATGCAAATTCATATTATCTTCCCCATCTATATATGAAAGTAAAGGCGCGCCTTGCTCTCAAAGTTCAAGCCACAAGGACTTGTCTAACCAGATACCCTTCATGACGTCATTGCCACGTCGTTCTCAATTTCACCCCTGATGTCATGCATGTGGTCGACATTCGTGGAAAACTACGACATACCGCTTATATGACAAACAAGAGAGTATTTGGTTGATTCGAAATAGGATCCAAACCACCCAACCCTAAAATGTTACCCGCACCTCGACTTTAAAATGATCGAAGGGTGTTAGTGGGGTTCAAACCCAGGGTCGTTGGGTGAGAAGCTAGCTATGCTAATCAGTTTTTATCGCGGGACTTAAGAAGTGCATTTAATATATTAACTGTATGTATGCTATCACAATTTTAATCATGGAAGTATATTTATTTTCTCTATAAAAAGAAAGTGATATGATTTATAGTAAGTTGAGTGTAACTATGAAAATGACTGTGAATTTACACTATGAACAATTGCAAACTTGAACATTTAAGGCCAAACTAATATTGATGAAAGTCCAAGCGAGATATGTTGTAGTATGAAGCTAAGTTGCAGTCAGTACAACGATTACTATAGACATTTACACATTGTTCCTCAAAATCGACATTTATTTTGTAGTTTCCCACTAATACACATTAACACTAAAACTAATTTAGACAAAGTTTATTCGAAGAGATATTACGGGTGTCCAAAATTCGTATTTTTAAAAATTACATCTCTACATATGAGAGCCTTAAAAATATCTAAAAATAATTACAATTATTAAGATTATGTATATGACTATGATTACCATTATATTTATATTCGCGGTTGGATGAGGAAAACACAAAAATATGTAGATGATCTTAATTTCTATTATATTGTTTTTTCCTAAAAATAAAAGTTGTATCAAGATTATCATATAGGTACCACAAATTACTTATCATTTAAGAATATAGTCCACTTTAGTGACATCACCCTACACCAAGTTTTAGCCCTGTGGTAGGATTACTACTAAGAAGAAAAAATCTCTTTGAACGGCCGGTTTTATGTACACCTCTGAAAAGAGGTTTTATTGATATTTTATAATAAATAATGTTTTATTTACATTAATTTCCTTTGGTTTCGAGATTAAATTTGAAAAAATACCTCAGTACGACCATATCGACCACCGAAACCCCCAATCGCAGTATATCTTTAAGGGCACTGCTTTTGAATGCACTGATACTGAGAAGGACTTGGGTGTTACTATCTCTAGTGACTTCGAGTTCTTGAAGCAGTGTATTGAGGCGGAGAAGAAAGCCCAAAGGATGTTAGGCTACATAAAGCGACTGTTTGGATATCGGAACAAGGAAATTGTACTTTGTTTGTCAACTCCTTTGTCCGGCCGCACTTGGAGTATGCCGTACAATTTTGGAATTATTCGTTTTAAAAGGAAATTACGAGATTGGGCAACCAAACTGATTCCCTCTATCAGACACAAGAGTTAGGAGATAGGTTACTGGAATTAGATCTATTCTCGTTGGAGACCCGGAGGCTGCGTGGTCAGCTTATCGAAGTGTTTAAAATGCTTCTAGGCTTCGACAATGTAGACTAAAAGGATATTTTTCAGCTTAGCGAGAACAGAACCAGAAATTACGGCTACAAACTTGAGTTGAAGCGTTACCACCGTGATCTGTGCGAGAAATCTTTCACAGCATCTGTGGTACATGGAACACACTTTCAGTGGAAGTTGTCAACAGAAATTCTGTTGAGCAGTTCAAGTTGCGTCTAGACAAAGTCTTGAAAAATAGCCGTTTGGGCACATAACCGTTGTGCGAGTGTTCTTCGAGGGCGTCAATTGACACTTTCGAAGACTGCGTCCGCTCAACTGTTACGCCAAAGGTACCCTCTTTAAATGGAGCGTAAAGTCTACTAGGGTACTTCTTTTCCTTTGTAGCTCCTTGTAACTGGGGTATGACCACTGGAATAAATAATTCTGATATTTATTTTTAGGAGTTCATTGCCCTTTTCGCTTGAATTTAGGTTCATACAGGCGCCAGAAATAGGCGAAATCAGAGAAGAAAGACAAATAAACATAGCAATAAATTATAACAAGATAAAGGGAAAGAAAGGATTTCTATACCAAACCTAGTCGTAAATATGGAGTGAGGGAATGCTTTGGAAGGTTCTAGGAAAAACATATAGATACCCAACTACTCAAAAGCGCTCATTTGAAAAACGCTAATATTAGAATTACGAATCATTAGAGCTGCCGTCCTATTTATTATTGGGGAATCCTTCTTATTGGAATACTATTAATATTCGGTGGGAAAAATGAATTTGTGTCAGATTACCGAATATGCTTCTATTTGTATTTATACGGGGCATAATTCATCTTATAAAATACTTTAAGGTACTCAAAAATAAATTTGAAGTTAATCCATTAGCTTATACTACTTAATGCAAGAATTCGCTCGCGAAAAAGGTAGGGAGATGATAAACGAATCCTTATATTTTATATTCACCTGCTCGCAAAAATGGTTTCGTGCCGTTCACTCTAATTTGGCCCGGTCATGAAACTCGTCTGCTTTATCAGAGCAGAGAAGAACGAAGAGTGGTCTTATGGCGTCTACACCCCATCGATTCCATAGGTTGTTCACGGCTAAGGTCCATCTCTTGGACGTCAGCCTCGACGAACTCCGCCAACCAGAGATCCATCACACACTGTATCTACAGGGGCGTCCATAAGTTCCAGGACACTGCACGTACAACTTTTGTATAAAAATATATGATTAACGGAAAAAAAATGTATTTTTTATGTAATTGTTGTGTCTCGGGAATTATGGGCCACCCTGTACAGGTTTTATCTTAGCGTGCCTGTGTAGGGCATGTAAATATGTTTTGAAATGTGCTTGGTTCTTAGTGGCAGCGTGGCAGGTACCTGTATTGGTCAGTCTTTTTTTTTCTATGCGTTAAATTTTGGGTGGTAACCGCGCCGGAGCGTTGTCAGGGCGACCCATGTGAGAAGTGGGAGGATGATACTTCTGGCTCTATATACGATAGAATGGCGTTAAGGAGGTGATTTGGAACTGAATATTAGCTGCTTTGGAATGTTAGGTGTGAGTGGGTTGTTAGGTAGGGGGTGGAGGGTATTGGTGGCCTAGTTACAGAATGGTGGGACCTCTGTATAGCTTGTCGAGAGTTTAGCGAAGGAGGGTAAAGGTTTTGGATATAGTGGTATGGATGGATTGGGTTTCGCGTACAATGGGGAAATAACTTCCCGCAGAGGTCGACAGGACATAACCTTTGTTTCAGAGGGTAAGCAACTAATATTGGTGGGCTGGGGCTAGATCCCATGGGGGGGAGGGGGGCTTCATTCTGTGTTCTCTTCCGAGGGAAGTGAATGGGTGGAAAATTGTCTGAGCGATAGAGGCAGAGACGGATATATTATTTTAAGTGGTGTGGGTTTTCAATTTTTTTCTCTTTCCCTGTCTTCCTTTCTCTCTCTCTCTCACTATCTTCCCCTCTTTCTCTTTCTCTCACTCTCTCCCCCTGTATCCCCCCTCTCTCTCTCTCTTTTGTATCCCTATCTTCTTCTCTCTCTCTTTTGTATCTATATCTTCTTCTTCTTCTTCTCTCTCTCTCTCTCTCTCTCTCTGGATTCCTTGGTTTAACTGAGGGGTCCCCAAACCTTTTTACCCATTGACCCCTTCATGGAATCTTGGCCTCCTCCTCGACCCACAGGTATGTACTTGAAAATAAATAAATAGAAATTAAGTTCATGTGGCAATTTCGATGTCCATCAATAAGGAAAACTGTTGTTCTGTATTCCCTTCCTTTGTAAATATCCCCCATTAAATATGAGAAAAAAAAGAAAACCTCTTCACTGTCATTGTGGAGATCGTGGAAAATTAGCAAAATAGTCATCGACCCTTAAAATAATCGATATTGACCACTTTGGAGACCCCTGGTTTAACTGTTTGTGCTTCTTGTGGGTATTTTGAGTGTGTCTATTTCTTGTATTAGCATTGTTGTGTTTATTAAGTGTTTTACTCCTGTATTAATTGTGATAAAAAGGACTGCAGATGTCTATTGAAGGGGGGAGGGGGTGTATCACTATTTGTTGGTTGTGAAGAGAGTAACCAAGGAATTTGAAGGTGACAAGGGCAATAGGGGCTGTTGTAAGCCAGAGTTGAGTCTCGGGTGAGGATGGTGATGTGAGTGGCTTAGCTATAGAGTGTGAGGTTGGGATTTCGGGTTGGATGTGTTGCAAGGAAGGGTTAAAAAGCGTGGGATAGAGTGGGATAAGCTGCGGGACTCCTTTGAGTTATGTTCGTGATACCTTGACGTGGTTAACCTGTGAGGAAGATTGAAAGCGATTTTGGCGGGTAGGTAAGTTGCGCTATTTGTTCCTTGCATTGTGAAGGAGTATGATTGTTCTAAGTACCGTTTGTAATTCCCTGATGAGGTTCCAGCAAGTTTCCTAATTAGTGAGGACCTCCTTTTAGTTTGGGAGCTGCGTTTCCTCGGTGCTTCTTATTGTTCAGAATTTTGTCAAGCACTACTTCGAAGTATTTTAAGTGTTTCTCCGGAGGAGTTAGCTCATTGATAGCCTGCATTTTCAGGGCTTGATCTTCTTTCTGGTTGTCAAGGTAAAAAAGATTGCTGTTACAGTCTTTTTCAGATTCCTTTTTCGGGACCAATTATGTAAAGATGCCAGAATTGTTTGGATGTCTCGGGTGGGTATGGTATTCAGTTTGTTAATTTGATTGGACTGGAGGGGCAATAGCTATATAATCCACATATGCGAACTTAAGAGATATTATTTCAGGCATGTCACCAATGCAGATGGTGAAGAGGGGTGCGCTAGGAATGACCCTTTATACATTTCAATTTTAGTCGCGTGCTACTCTATATCTCACTATGTCGGTCGGTCGTTCCCCGTTTTGTTTTGTTTCTATTTTGGTAATAACATTCTAACTATTCGGCCGATTCTAACGAAATTTGAAACCCTTATGTTGTTTTACATTCCCTTTCAAATGATAGAATTGCCAAGGTTTTCTCAAATTCAGCCCGGGAATTATTTTGTTAAGGGAATAACGTCATACCTATTCGGCCGATTTTAACAAAATTTGAAACCCTTATGTTGTGTTACATTTTTTTTTCAATGATATAACTACCAAGGTCCTTCCAAGGTTACTCCGGGAATTATTGAAAGTTTTGAACTTCCTAAGGTCATAAATCAGAATAAGTGAGAGCACGCAACTTTGGTCAGCAGACCTTGTTCTAACTCTTACAAATGTCTTTCACCAAACATACATAGTAGGTTCTTTAACATGTTATTCTGTTCAGTATTTTTAAAGTTTTATTGAAACTGATGATTTTAATAAGTGTCAGCTTTACTTCCTCGTACCACACTTTTCCATAGGTTGCAGAAAGTTCGATGAAAACTGCCGGTTTTCATTTTTTTTGTTCGAAGCCTGCCTGAATATATGACATGAAAGCCAGTTGTTGCTCTGTCGTGTCTCCCTATGATCTGAAGCCAGCTTGTTCTGAGGATATATGGGCCTTGATTATTTGTGAGTCTTGGGGGCTTGATAGGCTCCCAAAGTTAAAATAAATACGGAATAGCTATGAGACTGGTTTATACCTAGTTGGGTCATCCTTTGGCTTTTCCGGTTTTAACATATCAATGACTTTTGACTGTTTCCTTGCTATTGAGTAGTTTACTATGTTTATTATTCCAGAAAGAGATTTGGCAATACATGTTATGGCTTTGGCCAAAGATATTTAATAATTTCAACTTAGATTATATCCACTCCTGCTGCTTTTCTTGTCTTCAAAAGTTATATGGCTGCTTCAAGTTTTTACTTGGCAGCTGGTGCTGCAATGTTACTTTCTATTTAATGGACAGCGATTGTAAAAGTGTTGATACTCGTGCCTTGCGGCTCTGTCGAAGTCGTAATTTGCTACGTGGCACAACGCTGTTTGATCTGCATGGTTGTTGTCAGCATTGGTGAGAGTAGCTAGACCATTGGATAGTGATTTGTCTGAGTATAATTTTTGGGCACTTGCCAGGCGTGTCAGCTAGAACGACTGAAATCAAGGTTTTAAGTATTTTCATTTAATCTTTCACGCCTGCCTTCATGAAGAGAGTTCAGTAGCTCATCTATTATGGCTGGACTTTGGGTGTTTTCAGATTCTTGCAGTAGTGTTGGCATTTTTCTCTGACAAAACAGTATGTATTGTGCCCTATGTCTTCTTGAAATGTGTATTGTCACTTTTCAAAATGATTTTGGTATATTTTTAAATATTGTTATAAGTGGCTAGTATTCTTTTACATATGTCTGCGATGTGTTTAGCGTACTGTTTCAAATTGGCTTTTTGAAAATGCCATTTTTTTCAGTGAGGCTGTTATTGGTATTGCAGTTCCAGTTGTGATGCAGACGAGTCTGTGTTGGCTATTTGGAAAGTTATTTATAAGATATCTTTGTACTGAGTGAGGATTTAGTATCTTGATTTGGGTGCCTAGTAGCAATGAGTCATTGATGGACCCTTGCTCACTTGGCGATACTGCCGTTCTCTTCAGCAGCTCCGCGGTCTTATTTATCTTTGATAGCAACCGAACCAGAATGGATAATCTTATCAGTTTTATTCATTGATTTTGGAAGCGTGTATTCAGGACAAGGTATTGCGTCCTCATCAAGCTGCCGGTACGGGATCACTCCTAATAATTATCTCCCTATCCTTCTACAGGTTCAGTATGATTGAATCTTATCTCGCTTCTCCGGCAGGGTCTTGGGCTTCTTCAGCCACAACACGCCACCAAATGGGTGATTCAGGAAGGCACTGGCAATGTTACTGGTAAGGTTACTGGAAAGGTTACTGGTAAGGTTACTGGAAAAGTTACTGGTAAAGTTACTGGTAAAGTTACCTTCCCCACATCGCTAATTCGAAATTTTTAATTATGCCTCGCCTTTAGCGAAACCAGTGTAGTTTTGTTAGTATCATACATACAACCATTTTCCAAACAGTTCAATTTCTAGCATCTCTTCTCACTGCTGCCGAAAAGTCGCACTGTGATTGGCTGAATTGATGATTTTTATTTATAACGAATAAACAGAATTATTTCTCATTCATATACAAGCAGCCCCCAGTTTACACCAGCCTTTATTACGATGATTCAACTTAACGCCAGTTGAAATTTAAAACCACTTACGTAAATGCTGTCATATTATTTGAACCCTGTAGGATATGGTTAGGTGGGATATTCAGGATTGTATGTAAGTTTTTATCTGGTGAATAAACAAAGATATGCCTTTAAAATTGAAGTGCAAAGGTGAAATTATGAAATGCGGTTGAAATAACAACGGTTTGCATTCTCTAGATTACATCGGACACTCCTTGGGAACACTTTTCATCTACGCTAAAGAAGTGACTGCGAGATTGGTCTATTAGATACAGCCGCTTGCTTGGCGTTGCTACTTATGAGGTCTTTTGGCTACGGCATTTAGGGTGATTTATTTAATATATAACCGTATGCATAGGATTGACAGTGAGATTATTTTTAGCATTATTATACTCCTGAAGGTCTACTTGGTTTGGTTTTCTTCATTAAATGTTATTTCTCTGGCAAAACATTTGTATACAATCCTGAACACCAACGACTCAAATTAATCGGCTGCCATTTGTCGAAAATGCATAATAAACAAGAACCGAGTCAATGTTTTGGGGCCAAGATTTTTTTCTCTCAAAATAAAGGTCCGTTTTATATA
Source organism: Ceratothoa steindachneri (assembly GCA_963969495.1). Lineage (NCBI taxonomy): Eukaryota > Metazoa > Arthropoda > Malacostraca > Isopoda > Cymothoidae > Ceratothoa > Ceratothoa steindachneri. The sequence continues at coordinate 49,971,921 of OZ018320.1, forward strand.
GAGGTGCGTTGTATATCCCCTCAAATACTTTAGTATGTATATAGGACAAATGTAGCATAAGAATAAGAACGGTAGGAAAAGTGATGATTCTAGTCTACGAGGGAGACTATATATAGTCTGGGGACGAGGTACACACCTTTACTTACACTTTTCAACCACACCTTTATTTACGTACATATATGTATACATTTGAATTATTTTATATATGAACACAAGTAAGATATACAGGGTATTTCAGTAAAAAGATGCCATAATACCATCAATTTATATGTTATATCCTTCGCTCGATATATGACGTGAGATAGAGAATAAATAGATTGTAAATAATTATATAAAACTTAAAAAATATATATTATATATTTGAATAACACATATTAGAGCTGTAACATTGTATTTATGTAGTCAATATTATGAACAATGACCGATTTAGCCACCTCTAAAAAGGTCGCTTCCAAAACTGAGCAGGTCTTGAGCTCTTTCCTTAGTTCATGTTACTTGCCAAACCTATATCAACTTTCTTTGTAAGAACTTTCCTATTTTTCTTTCAACGTTTTAATTTATGGCAAAATATGTATTCTTTTTACGCACCCTGCATATTTATACACAAATATTTACTACACTACAAGCTATTTGGCCCTACCAATTGGTCCTTGAATCGAAAGAGAAGCTTGTTTCTATTTCTTAATTTAATATAGCTAAATAATCCTTTCGTGACAAACGTACGCAGAAAAATATTGTATTTCACTTGTTTTTGCGACGATATAGCGGTTATTTGATATATAAAGTTATTAAATATGTAAAAATACTTAATAAATATTTCAGCTTTATGAAAAAACCTTCGTTTTATAATTTACGATAAGGAAATTTTGGTCAGATAACTGTCATCAGGATGTATTTCAAAGGATACAGCTTTGTAATCAAATCCTTTAGGTTAACAAACAGAGAAACTTTTCACACAAAGCAGGGTACTACCACGTAATGGAACCAGAAAAAACATTTCTTTAATATCCTATCAAACTATCTCCAAACAACGAATTGGTTGCGATATGACATAGAAGAAAATGATATTCAACAAATAGTAGCTGTAATAAATCCACATTTAAATTAAGGATTTTAGGACTTTTGGTGAGAACTCAACTCATACGAGTAGGAGATATGCAAGAATATAAAAAAACTATTTCCAATATACTGGCTACCAAACTCACGCGCAACTTTCTGTAAAAAATATTGTTCTCGGATATTTACGCATAAGGGATTATGTTTTTACCTTCTAGTCAAGATTTTGTGCTATTTTGGGGGAAAGATCGAGAAGTTTACTTAGATTAATGAAAATACTTCGAGTTTGTCCTTCAACAGTAAACAGCTAATTCTACCATAGAATTATCTAAATTCAAAGGCTTTAGTTGTTAACTTTGAATTATTGGTCTGGAAACGTAGTTTATCATTATCATTTTTTTTAATATTGTAAAAAATTAGCTCATATGCCTTTAATCATTGGCATAATTGTAAACAATATAAAAATAATTATTCTCAAAACTGTTTATCTATCAATTCACTAGAAATGTTGTATAAATTAATTTATTTCCCTTCGTTATTTCTCAGTGATGATAAACTAAAAATTAGCCATATATTTTTATTTTTAGCATTAACACAAATCAGTTGCAAAGAATTTTAGCACTGGGTTACTTAAGGAAAGAATGTCTCAGAGTGTTTTCTTCTCTTTCGAAGAAATATTCTTCTATAACTAAATAAAATAAAATGCATAATTATTAAGAATGAAAAGTGCATATTATTTCGATTGTATTTCAAAATATTCTCTACTTTCAATTAAACTAAAACATAACTTTAATTTATATCTAGAAACATAGCAATGTTTTTGTAAAATAATTAATAAATTTATATTTAATGATATTTTAATTAAATAATTCATTAAATAAAAAATCAAACCTTTATAATAACAAACTACATTCAATTATACATATGACACTTACTTAATCTTAATAAATATTTATAACTCATTAAAGAGATAAATATATATATTTTTATAAATATACTTTCATAATATTTGTTTTCAGGAAGAATCAACTTCATTAAAATATGATATAATAATTATTATTAAAAAATTATGCATTAACACAGGTCGGCGTCGTTTCTAAGGTCAAGTTTTTTTGTCTTTACTTTTATACTCTTTACAATATTAAAAACTGAAACTATTTAAAAAATAAGGTCGTTTTTTATTAAATTCTTTATTATTTTTTTTAAAGGTCATATAAATTATGTTGAGTTTACAAGGTGGCTACATCAAACACCCATGTTTCCTGTGTCTGTAAAAGAGCAAATAACAACACTAAAAACACCGCGACAGGCCAGCAATCTCTGAACTGGGACCAGGTTTAACAATGATTTATCCCTTTCTGCCCTCAATTAATTTTTAAAAATGAAAACATATTAAATACATTTATCGTTTCTATTAAGTGGTAAATTGCTAGTGGCAAACTGCGCGCAAATCTGATGCAACCCTTGTGTAAACCTAAACAAAAGACGTGTCGTACTCGTCACAACCGCTTGCTAGACTCTACACATGTGATTGCTCTAGCAATAAGCTTATATTTTCTATGTGACGAATTAGTCACATACGGGCATAAAGGGTTAAATCATTCTCTTTTTAACCTACAGAGGATTCTATCTTCACATCCACACATAAAAATTGGACTAATGAAGAACTTTGTCACGACACTCAACAAAGAAAGCCAATTTGTAATTTTTCTGGAACAGAACTGGAAGCAAGTGTTTTTGGTGGTCCTCAAATCAGGAATCTGGTGAATGACGTCCACTTCGATAAGTTCATGAATGAAAATGAAAGGCGTCCGTTAATCGGAGTTTAGTGTCTTACACTTTCTGGGCAAACAACGAAGCCTAGGCTATGAACGCGTTGCAGAGGAATTTAGACGATCCTCCAGTCTCTTGGTGCATGCATGTTTGTAACGATGCAATTTTCAACTCATATCTAAGCTACTTCCCAAACAAATCCGTTATCGTAACGAGGCGCAAGAAGGGAGTTTCCATCATGATTGAGATTGATGGAATATTCTTGCAGACATCTGTTGCTATATTATGAGGGTCATTTCATTTGTGAAACAAATGCAAACCTTTGGAAAAATTACTTCTTCACCGATTTCTAGGTTAAGTCGTCTGCTTTGATAAAAAAAATGTGCTAATTTCCTACGTTATTTTTATAGTCCCTTCAAAAATTGAAATTACTTAAAAAAAACTTGACCTCATTCCAAATATTTTAAAACGCAGACCTTTCGAATCAACACCTTTATAAATAATTGACAGATATTACCGTTTCAAAGACTAATTCACCTACGAACACTAGAATGAATGTTAAGACAAGTGAGCATCGTATGAACTCAATTACTCAAAATTGCCCATTATGATTGCAATATTTCACTAAGATTGCATTCGTTCATTATTCAGTGGATGCAATTACAAACCCAATAGCCTAAAACCTCACAAAATTCCTGAGGAGACGGGAAATCAACTTAGATTTCAAAGATGGCGGGCGAGGAAGCAACTGTTGATCAACAAAGTCTGTGTGATTTTATTTTATTTATTGAGGTCTGGAGGGAAATCTTCCTTCCCTGTGTTCATCCAGGTGGGTGCGGGGTCGAGGGCCCCCCCTTCTTTTCCTTCATCCACCTCTTCAATCCTTTTTTTCGTTCATGTTTTCGGTTCCTTTCTCAAAGGGGCTAGGGGCAAAATATAACTGGCAGTTTTTCGTGATCTGAAAAATAATAATAATGATAATACGATAAAAATTTATATGAAGGTCAGAAAGAACACCCGCACCAATCTCCGTCACTTGTCGTAAAAGGGGACTAAACCTGGATAGCGGGCGTTATTTGACTGGGAAGTCGCTTACCCGATAGTTTGGTCCTGAGAGCGCAATGCCCTAGAACGGTAAAGCGCTGATGCGTGCCAACTCCACCTTATGTGGAAGCAGTCGAAGATAAAGGAGACGATAAACAAAAGAGGGTTCCAAAAGCATTTTCAATATGGCCGACGTTGCTTCAAATCGAAAAAAATAAAAAGTCGACTCAATTTTTGTGGCTTTGTTTGCATCGCCTCAATTTCCCGATTGCGTTCAAGTTTTTATCGTTTGGTCAGACGTACACACACTCCTTCCTCTCTTTATACACACACGCGCGCGCGAAAGAGAACCCCGTATTAATAAACCGTAATACAAGAAAATCTGCGCACAAGTACACACGCGTAGACACAACTGCACATACGCGCAAGCACTACAGAAATACAAGGGAAAATACCCCCACGTCAAAATACACTGACGCAAATCCGTACATACAAGCTTGTTAGAAAAAGAAATTTACAACCATTCGAACATAAACAAATGCGCATACACCCCTAAAAATGCACATGGACATACGTACATAAACTAAATAAACATATGCAGATATGTACACACTCACAAGTACAGAACAAATAGAAATCCGAGCCCACATTCGGCACATACATAGATACACACACATGCCAGAAAAAGAAATACGCGCAGCACTGGAAGTAGAACGAGACGCACATGCACGCACAATACACACACGAATACACGAGAGTGGCGAGTAATTGGGATTCAGATAATTAATATAATTGACCAACGTCGATAATTCTTGGGAAGAGATTAACAAAAGAAGCGCCATTAACGGGAGATGAAAACCAGTAATCCGCTACTCCACTCACTTCAGAATACCCAGATGTCCCTCCCTCGCGTGGGGTTCTATAGATTTGGGAGTGTATGGTTTTGTAAGGTTCTTAGTCACCTGCACTCGTCAACTGTGGCGAGAGGAAATCAGATAAACAAGCTAATTTTCGTTCTCTTCTCCTTGCTACCTCTACGTGATCTATTGGCACGCAGGTCTTCGCTTCTTGCCACAACCAATATGTTGTTCATTGCTTCCTTCAACACATCTGCTTATGTTTGCTGGGTTATTATTTTGGTAATAGAGTATAATCGGGGTTTTTCGTCCTTTCAATAAGAAAGACCATCAGAATTATTCCCAATTATTCCTACTTGTTTAATAATATCTTAATATTACCTGTAACAACATCAATTTACGAATAAAAAACTACTGGAATAGTCTAACGTTTACATAAACGCATTTGAGTCGAATTACGAACTTGTTCGAGAGACAGAGTGTTTCAGTGCCTGCGTGAATAGTCTGGTGTGAGGCTTTATTCAAAAGGTTGTTCGGCGAAATTAATTACCCTTTTGTAAAGAAGTACTGTGTGATATACTTAATATTATTAGTTATTCATAAGAGAATTGCAGATTTAGTTTAGTTATTTTTTGTTAAAGTGCGGGACACCAAAGTCATGTATTTGTTAGTGATCGTTTATTTATCAGTATGGCTTAATTTATTAGTTAATAATTAGTGTGTTCCCGACTTAGCATTTCTATTTAATAATAGGAGTGTATATTTGATTTTCTCTGAATACTTTTATATCTTATTGTTTTATTTAGGTGATCATTAGCCCATAACACTGAGTGGTGAAAAAGAATCTGCTACGAAGAAAAGAACATGCCATACACAATCATTCAAAGAAGAATATGTTGAAGATGTGCAATTTAAAGATTGGTTAGAAAGAGACAACAATAGTAAAGATTACAGTTTTTGCAAATGTTGCAATACCATATTAAAAAATGCCTATAAAAGCATACTATTACATGATAAAAATTCAATGAAACGTAGAAATTTTAACACCACTAAATCAACAGTAAAATTCATTGGCTTTTTTTTTTTCTAAACGGTTTCTATGAACTGTTAATTGCTAGATACTTTTCTGAGACAATATTCCATTCTCTCACGTCAACGATCAAATAGAAGTTTATGCACGAACATTTCCTGATAGCAAAATTGCAAGTAAATTACTTCTAAAACGAACAAAACATACGTATCTTATCCAAGATGGCATTGCATTTGACGAGAAAACAAGTATAACGGATATTTGTAGAGAACGAAAATTTTCTATTTTGATAGATAAAAGTACTGATATAACAATGACACAAGTATTGGCTGTAGTAGTTCAATACTTTGATTAAGAGAAGCAAGATGTTGCAGATGCGATTCTTGATACAGTTGTAGTTAAAAACGGAACTTCGCAAAATCTCTATAGTGCAATCAAGACTTTGCTAATGGAGAAAAACATTCCATTTGATAATATAATAGGCTTTGGCAGTGATAACTGCTCTACAATGATGGGTGTTAAAAGTGGATTCCAGAAAGTGTTAAGAGAAGATATACCTTCCATTATATTTCAGGATGTGTTTGCCATTCATTCGCTCTCTTTGGAAGTCACTCTGTGAATGTTCTTCCCGTATATTTAGGTCTTTTAAAGCAAGTTTCTTCCTACTTTCTCATAGTAGCAAACGTCAGAAATTTTGATTTTTTTTCAAAATGTTTTTAACATAAAACACGTTAAAATACTAAAACATTCTCAGACGAAGTGGCTGTCTCAAGAAAATGTCGTCGCAGTTATATTAGAGCAATATGACGCATTAACCCTGTATTTTGAAAGCGAAATAAAAACTTATAAAATTAAAGGAGTAAAATCAAAAGTGATGTAAAAGTCAAGCAAGGAACTAAACACATGTTAATATTTCTCCAGTACATGCTGAAAAAAACAGCACATAATGAAGTGTGCGGGAACGTGTACAAAATGTGATCCGAACAAGGAATTAACCAAAGACGTAGTAGACGGAACAGTAAACAGGCGATAGACAAGGAGAATAAGTCAGCTAAAGAAGACAAAAAGTTAAAAATTCGCGAAGGATTTGATGCCGGAGAGTCCCTTATGTAACTAAGAACGCATATGTTAACAAAAGTAATTAATTAATACTATTTATTACATTGTCGCGTTAAAGTAATTTGGGTTTATAATGTGAAATCTGGGGTTTTTTGAAGGTTCAATCTTGGTTGTTTGGTAAAATCTTAATGGCAACCCTGCTATGGTTACCTATGTAAGTACTCGTAATAGCGTCTATTCCCACGACCGCAATTTGAAAAACAATCCCTACTCGTGTCAGAGGATTTAAGGACATGGACAAATGTTTGTGGAATAATTTTAAAAAAATGCTAGTGGAATTATCGCTCTTTTAAAAAGAGAATGTAAGAGTTGTCTATTCTTATAATTGTCTCTGTAGGGCTTAAAGATTTTATCGAACATGTAGGTCTTTGTCTCTCCTAAATCTATTAAATATATGTTTACTAGCAGTTTTAAACCAGCGAAATTATTGAGTTATAAAATGGCTATTAAATATTGGAGTAATTTTCCTTCTACTATAATAATCCAACTCCCCAAAAATTTATTCGAAAACGAGCCTCGAGGAAGGTCGGTACTGAGTATTTGTTCCCCTTTTCTTCCTAATTAAATTATGTAGGTTCCAACGTAAAAAAACAACTACTTTCTAGTCCTCAAATCTTCCAGTGGAGTCAAAAATTTCACCAAATTAACACATCATTCGCATGATACTACTGTTTCGGTATAGGACAGCAGCAACAATTTCCGCAGAGACGCATCGCGTCCTTAAAGAATGGTGCAATCAACCAGTTGGCTAAAGATGCTTAGAGTCAGTCATTATTATATGCATTATTTGGCTACAACTCACCCAGGCTTACTCCCCTAAATCAAAGGTTTAAAAATAACAATATAGCAATTTTTACCTTTTAATAATTGGTGTGGTAATTGAAAACAATAAAAGAACATCCGGTGCTTAAGGCACCCTGGGGGATACCCTACTTATCACCAGGTAACATCAAGTTTCAGTCACCAGTTTCTAGTGGGTGCCAAAACCCCCCAATCGAAATAGGGGCTTAATACTTTGACATTTCGCTGCTTTGCAGAAAACGGGGAATTATCTAGATTTCTTTAGGTGTCTCTAGTAAACACTTTTGGTAGTGGTAAAAATATATAACAGATGGTACCTTAAGCAGAAGGCTGTGGCATTTATTGCTTTACACTAACCGCACCATTTGTTATATATATTTTCCTATAAATAATTGTTTTGTAGGTGGTTGAAATAGAGATATCACTACATGCAGGGTGAGGCAGAGAGGGGTAATTTTTGAGGCAAATGACAACATCATTTTGTTAATGAGTGATGAAGCTCATTTTCATGCCAATGGCATCTTGAATCAACAGAATTGTTGTTATTGGACTCTTAAAAATCCGAGAGAACTGTACGAAAGACCATTGCACAGCCTAAAAGTGACTGTTTCCGAAGACCATAATGGAAATGCTGTTACTGTGAACTCCGAACTTACATCGAGATGATAAACAACATTTTTTGCATGAATTACAACAAAAACGTATTCCTATTCGACGTGTGTGGCTTCAGCAGGATGAGGCGACGGCTCTCACAGCCCGAGCATCAATGGACGTTTTTCAGTTTCTCCTCGGTGACCGCCTCATTTGTCCATGTATGATTATTTCTTGTGAGGAAACCTCAAGACACGTGTGTGCGACCCTAAGCATCGTACATTAGACAATTTGAAGGAAGCTATTTTCGTGTAAGTAGACCAAATCGATAGGGCAATGCGGAAAATAGCGGAGTCCAACTTCCAAGAACGCCTTCAGAAATGCATCAACGAAATCGAACACCACACGAGGGATGTTGTTTTGCACACTTGATTTTGTCAAATGCTAATTAAATACGAACCAATTAATGTCAATAAGTTTCTTTGAAGCTAAAATTAATGATCGTATGAATTTTTCAAAAAGGTCCCTCCTCTTTCTATTTGATTCGTCATCTTTTTATTTCTCAGGAATTCGAAAATGTACGATTCGAGGATCCAACGAGCATTTGTAGTTTCTTTTTTGTTCTTAACCGTGACACCTTCGCCGATTTTGATGATATTTTTAAATAATACATTAGCGAAAACTTCGCGCAAATAATTCTTCCAATCAGTTATCGATTCTGTAGACATTTTAAGGTCTTCTCAACGATATTTAGTAGTTAACTCTTTTTAACATAGTTGGATAAATATTAATAGTTTCAAAAGGCAATTTAGTCGCTTCCAACCACATATTTTTATGCAAACCTATGGTAATTCTACAATGCTTTTTATGGCAACACCAATGTTCCTATTAAAAGTAAATGATAGTTTCATTTAATGACTTTTCTTGCAATTTTATTGTTTTTATTCTATAAATAACGTATAGCAGCTTCAATGCTTGCTTTTTCTCTCGCTATTTCATAAACCATAGCCATCTTAAAGGGAATACAAAAAACTAGCCAAAGTGTCACAAGACTTTACTTGCGGCGAAGCGCCAGGTCAAGGCGTCGCTTTTTCTCAAAAGGAGTAAAGTTCAATTGTACCCATTTAGAATCATAAAATGACCCAAATGACCATGGGACATATACGAGTAGTTATTCACCCTCAGAATTTCAAATCTGTCATCGGATTTGGCACTGGGTGGCGTCATCTAGTGGCAGAATCCTCATTTAGCCATTCAAAGGCACTTGTAAGTGATTTGAACCATGCGAAACCATCAATGCAATAACCATTTATCATTGTATTACAAAACGCTGCAGGTCATTAGGTCATTGGAGGGATTTTCCCTCTTGTTGTTTTTAACTTCGAAGCGATTTAATGGCGACCACCATCGAGGGCATTGCCAACGAAAAAATATTCAGCCAATACCTAGGCTATAATTATAGAAGCCACTGATATAAATAAACCAGGTAAAAGAACTTTAACAAAAACCGAAAACAACGACTAGAATCAAAACAAATCAATCGAAGCAGAATACTAAAGAAAAGGCATGCTCAGGGGTCGGGGGAAAAAAACTCCCTTTCTTCCCCAAACATGCAGCTAACACCCGAAAACTATAGACCGAGGAGGAGGGCTGCCTTTTCTCCCCTCCCCTCCCCTCAAAGAAAAATCAAGAATGCCTCAAGCAGGTGTCCACGAACATATCCCGAGCACAAGTGGCAAGCGATAGAGAGCTCAATTGTCCCAGTACCGGGACAGGTAGCATGCGCCAAGATCCTTCAGACTCAATTGTCTCAGTACCGAGACAGGTAGCATGCGCCAAGATCCTTCAGACTCAATTGTCTCAGTACCGAGACAGGTAGCATGCGCCAAGATCCTTCAGACTCAATTGTCTCAGTACCGAGACAGGTAGCATGCGCCAAGATCCTTCAGACCGGGAAGCTCGACAAGAATGTGTGAAAAAGTCTAGGAGCCCAAGCAATCGTGGCAGTAAGGAGAAGGAGGGCGCTCCATCAAATGGCGGTGTGGCCCGCGATTGTGCTAAATTCGGAAAGGATAGAAGGCAGCCGTCGGGGCATTGCAGGTAGGATGACCGTTATATTCGCGTCGCCATGACCCGCACCTTTAGTTTTCCGTCGGCCGTCTCCCATCTTCTTTGCCATGCACCATGAAAGGCTGACTTAATTATAGTCATTGAGTCAGTGTGGGGAAGAGCGAAACGCTGGTACGGTCGCCGAGTCCTCGCGGTCTCTTTCTCCGCAATTCATACAGGTCCAGGAACCCATCAGAATACAATCCCGACATCTCTCCAGTTCGCTTGAGCCATGGCGTCACGGATACTGCGAACCAGAGTGTTCGGAGATTCCAATAACAAGAACTGTAGCTACTGCAACACTGAACTTCTACGCCACCTACGTTCAGCCAGATGGCTGAAAGAGGCGAAAAAGGAGGGGAAAAAGGAGTAAATTATGTTTTATAGATGTACAAATATGAATAAAATTTAATCTCTTAAAAATGCATAATGAACTTTTTCATTTAAGAAAATCAATGGTTTTCGCCCTTCATAAGAACTTATATTTGCTTTTCTCTCGATAGCTGAGGTCACATTGGTCAGAAGCAAAGCCAATTGGCTGATCGCATCACACTCTCAGATCGGAACGCAATACGTCTGCGAGGAGTGCCGGACAATAAAGAAAAAGTAGTCAGAACACACCTAGCGAGAGTCGAGGGTTTGTATATTTCTATTTTTCTTCGTTCAACATGGTTCGATTACAATTGGTGAGTAGTGTATTGAAAAAGATTTTAACTATATGATTTCAACTTTACAGAGTCCAGCATATTTTGATTCTAGAGAGGTTGTCCATAATGACTTTTTTCAATAGAAAAAATCATACTATCTTTTCCGCCCCCACGAGCTATGTAATAATGCCTGCTCTAGATAACCATGTTTTTTTAGGCAGCTATGTATTGTGTAAATAAATGTATTTTTTTTGGACATATTTTATTTGTAAATATTCTACTTTCGTTTCCCTTTAATACACTATAGTGGTATGTATATACATGCTCTTACAGGTTACACACTGACATTTGAAAGAATGAAAGGCAAGTTATGTTGAACCCAGATAAATGTTGCTCGGAGAAATCTGAGCGAGACTAATGGCAGAGCGGTTTGGAAAACCGATAAGTCGCATCCATTGACTCTACGAAACAGGAGCTAGAACCTCAGAAGCAATGGAGCTTTTCTATTACATATTCGCACATTCATTCTCTATTCACTCACACGCTAAGAAGATTAAATCGTTAAACCCCTCTCTTTCGTCGCTTGCGAGCTAATTAAATCTCATATCTTCCTCTCTACCGAGATTCCCATCGCACGAAATCAATGAACCGCTATGAAGTCGTTAGCGAGGCACTCTATATCAGTTAGTTGTCATCACTATAAGGATCGCTCCATTAAATGCTGGTGTGGCTCGCGAGTGTGCCCCATTCGGAGACGATATAAGGCAACATGTAGCCATTGGGGCTTTGAGGGGTGGGGACACAGGAAGAATCGGGGCTCAATGACACGCGACATTCAGTTCCCGTCGGCCGTCTCCCATAAACAGAAATAGGCGCCAGAAGGAAAACAACTAATTTAATGGATGTCGTTGTATGTACATAGTTAAAGTGTTTTATTCTTCGTGCTTATTCCTATCTAATCTTAGGATTAATTAGTACAATGAAAATGCATTCTAATAAATGTTTCCAGAAATATTCTTGAATGTGTTTGCATTTTATTCCTCTATAATTTTAAAGACGAACGCTGGATTGTTTTCTATGGACCTATTTTTAATTATAAAAATAATAAATGAGAAAATCTTTTGAATGAAGTCTACATCTCCCATTTCTCTTTCTCAACAAACTCCATAAATGTTTATTCGAACCTTTGTTTATTCTCTTAATACGGAAGTCATTTTTTACTGAGGAGTAATTTGCATTTTTAGTCTCCTGAGATTTTTATTTAGTTCTCTTTGTTTATATACTTTTGACTCATGAAAATAGCCTCAACTCTCTGCTCTAAATTCAGAAAAAAATAGGATGGCTTCGTTCTGAAGAAAAAGATGGATACGAGGATGTTATATATAAAGAAATAATTTATACCTATGTGAGAGCGAGATGCCTATAAGTGGTATGTGCAGACAGGTTTTACTGGTTATGATACCGTATCAATTAGGCAGAGAGAGAGAAAAAAAAAAGGAGAAAAATTTCTACTAAAACACAACGCACATTAAGGAAATTTAAGCCAAATTGCGATGAAAAGATTAGGTTACACCGTTGGTTGATGTTTTAGAGTGAGATATAAATCCAAACAGGTTAAATCTGGGACTAAAGCATATAACTGGTAGAAAATCTTAGTCTTTAAACCAAAGCAGAAACATAGGATTCCACTCTGACCGCACTCAAAGCCAGGATAAATGTGGCCGAAAAGGTCAACCCAACATATGAGGTGGAAAGGAGACGCAAAAATTGCTTACTTCAAAGTGTTGATTCTGCGTATCTTCAACCTTCAAGCGGACGTGTTAAGAACTCTCTTGGGCTCCAGACGGATGAGGGGACTGGGGCGGTTGGCTGACATCGTGATAGACCTCAAGGAATGCGGGATCTCGCATGATGTCCCGGATCATGTCCTTGAGCATGAAATAACGAGGCAGTATAGGGTACATCTTGCTGTCGCTGTAGTCATCCTGCAATGGGACCCTACCTTAATTGAGACACAATGACGACATTATCTTCTAGTTAGGGGCTTTGTCTTAAAACAGCTACATCAGACGAGTACAAACGTACGACATTTGCCTCTAGCTAAGGCCTTTACCTTAGGCCAGTTACATGAAACCAAAGGACGACATATGTATCTCGTTAGAGCCTTTTCCTTAAGACAGCTGAGTGAGACAAATGGACTGCATTTTCCACTAGCTAAGGATTCTCCTCTAAACCATCTGCCTCGGCAAACGCTACCAAACGAACGGACTTTTCACGGACATCCATCACTCCCTGTTTCTGTAGACTATGTCTGAAGTGTTGTGCATGTGGTATCATGTGTTCAACCCTCTGGCTCCTCTTGACATCGAATGCAGACGTCCATGTCGGTCATGTCGCTTGTATTCGTTGCTTTGCGTGTTCACAACAACACCCAAGCCTTGCTAGGATAGCGTGGGAGTGACGTTTTCTGGGTGGCCAATATCTACTGATATAACTCTAAGGGGATGGCTTGGGTCCAGAGATTTGGGGAGTTATTATGTTACGTGTGTTGGAGGTGGCTGTTTTTTTAGGGGAAAGGAATGATTACAGTATTGCCTCCCCCATTCTCACTCAATCCTGACCAAGGGAATTGAGTTCGTATTGTCAAGTCCATGTGCTCTTACTACCCACTTGTTCCTGGGTCCTACTAACCTCAGGATTTCGGATGTGGTTTGTTAAGGCAAATATTTTAAGATCACTCGCTACTACTGTTAACAGCTCATTTATTCGTTCATTTCTTCATTTATCTGTCCTCTCTCATTCTTCCCCAAGACTGAAGTATGTGGGAAAGAGGGCTTTAAGCACTCCAAAAAACAAGACCCAAATAAGGGTCCATTAAACACAAGTTGCGAGTAGCGGCGATAGAAGGCAATAAGCATTCCAAATAACCCAAGAGCCGAGGAAGGATGGAAGTGGGAGATATCCCTCTCTTTATATCCCAACCATCCCCTATGGGGAGACACCGACCTTTAGTTCTTTTATTAACGTCCGCAGGGAGGAATACTTCCTCAGCTGGCGATAGAGGTCGTTAGTTAGCGTCTGGTTCTCTTCAAAGATCTGAGAAGTCGTCATTCCTGCAACAATTAGTGTTATTATTATAAATATAACTTTTATCAATTGTGATTTTAAACTGTTTCTTACATTCCGCTTCTAATTTACGGAATATCTCTTTCGCGTCAAAATAAGTAGCACTTTTGTGAAAAAAACACTGTGTAATGTTTTTTTATTCATATTCTAACGTTTGGTTCGTCACATTTCTTATGACATCATCAGAGAAACTAAACAATATAAATTTCGACTTGGTTTTAAGACTAAGATATATTTTTATTTTTTAATTAGTTTTTAAAATTAATATTTAAATTAATGGTAATTTACTAAAAAGTCATAATTTAAAAAATATGAATAAACTGCATTCTTTCGCTTAATCCAAAATTGCGCTCTGGTCCTGTTCCTGTATGAAGTGAGTTTCAATGCCCGGACCTTTTCTATTCGATCAAAAGGGTGAAATGATGACAAATATATGTTAATGAATGATGTGTAATTTTTATCTATTTTTAATATTTTTTTTTATACAAATAATGGTTTGAATCATTTTTATTTCCAGAAATGGTTCTTTCCAAAGAAAAGCCTGCAAGCATTGCTGCTGAGCACTAAAGTAGCCTGAAATGCAAGAAAATATTTTCTATATGTATTGCATCAAGGAACACTATCTTGAGGATTACAAATGACTTTAAAAAGACTGGTTACACTCCTGTGAAGCAGTCTTCTGAACAACAAATGTCTTCAAATGAATGCCGAAAACGCGCCCTGGTATGGTTAAGAATCGGTTTGCCCCAAGTGCCAAGCTTGCTGCCGATTGAAAAGAAACAGGTGTGAACGCTTCAGTGATCTAGTAAATGCCTTACAGCAGATCATTCAGGGAATTAAAAAAGTTTATAACGCTTCCATGAATACGAGTTACTTCCCTGAGGGTTTTAAGATTGCTAAAATAATCTTCATACCAAAGGGAGGTAAACCTCCTGATCAACTGGTCAATTACAGGCCAATCGCCCTGCTGGAATTCGCTGCGAAAGTATATGAGAAGCTCCTGGCTGACAGACTTCAAGAATAACTAGCCCAGCTTGCAGCTCACAATTCGCAGCAGCACGGGTTCACAGGGGACGAGGAACGGAAACCGCCCCCGCCATCCTAACGGAAAAACTTGCATGCAGCAAAGCTGAGAGAAAATATGTATACGTGGTGCTGCGGGGTGTAAAGAAAGCCTTCGATAAAGTTTGGCTGATAGGGCTACAATTCAAGATCCTCAACCTCCAGCTAAACTCAATCCTGGAAAGGGTACTTTGTAACTATGTCACGGATAGGAGAGCAAAAATCGCGATCGAGGGCTGCAAAGGACCCAGATTTGAACTAGAGGCGAGAGTTCCACAAGGCAGCTGTCTGAGTCCTTTGTTGTACCTCGTGTACACAATTGACCTCCCTGCTCCAGTGAGGTACGATTCGATGAAACTGCATTACGCGGCTGACATCACACAAATTGTTCTAAGTCCATTCAGGAACGCTGGAAGTCAAGCAAGGGCGACAGCTACCGAGATTGATAACATCAATCGTTATGAAAAAAGTGGAAAATAGAGACCAACCGACAGAAGTTCACTATAATTCCGATGAAACGCCAGAAATTAGACGACATCCTCGTTGACAATGAAATTTATCTGTACTCTAACGAGGGAAAGGTCCTAGGCTTACGTCTTTATAAATCAGGATACAAGGACCATGTAAACACCAGAGTCTCCTTAGCCCAAGGAGAGCTGAAGAAACTGAACAGTTTCTGAAGCCTCAACGTGCCAAATAAAAAAACAAATTTCCATGGCCCTGGTACGCTTTGTTCTGGTGTATCCGGCTGTAATCACGCAGATGGTAAGATGTACCTCTCTCAGGACGAGGCAAAGGGTATAGAATAAAGCCACACTGCTTATAACTGGCACGAAAAGGATCGACCATATTCGAAAATCGGTTCTACATGATAGAATCGGACTAAAACCTATCAATATGGAGATCGAAAGGCTAGGGAGAAAGAAATGGGACAAAGTAAACCAAGATATGATCCTAAAAATTAACAACAATTTAGATATACCGGAACACAGAATACGCAAAGTAGAAAGGACATTTCTATTCCCCAGCGGAAGAACCTGTGTGAGAGAGAATATAAGACCTATTTACACCTACCAATATACAAAAGGCAATTAACTTTAGAAAAAAGAGGCGAAGTGCCCAAATTCAAATCAAAATTTAACTAACACAAAAGCAAAGAAGTATAAAAAGCAATAAACTTTAACAAAAAGAGGCGAAATACCCAAATTAACATTTAACTAAAACAAAAAGAAGAGAACAAGAATAAATAATCAACAAAATTAACCAAATAATAATATGAAAAGGAAGATAGATTAACATAAACAAAAAGAGGCAAAGTGCCCAAACTAAGATTTAAATTAAAAATGTAAATGAATAACTAAATACAATAACAGTAAGGTAACTATAATTTAAATAAAAAGAAACAACGAATTAATAAATAACAAAGTACAAATAAAAGAGGCGAAAATGCCTATATGAAACAAGAGGTAATTAGCAAAATAAAAACCAATTGAAAGGCTTGAAAGCCATGACGGAGGAACTTATTAATGGAATCAAATAAATATATATATATATATATATATATATATATATATATATATATATATATATATATATATATATATATACACACACAACAATGGAAGAACCTGACCGTCATCGACGCTCAGCAACATTATTGTCGGAGGAAAAATAATTTTTCGACAAACAAGAAGAAAGCATGCTAGTGATGCCCTCAACACCAAAGCAAACTAGTAAACATTTTCACACCTATGAAAACCTACCACACATTTCATCACTTTCATTAAATTTGAACTTTGAACTTCAGTGATCGCGGTGAGGGGGAGGTATTGTGACATAGGCCGCAATTCTACAAGGGCTACGAAGGAGACTCATCTCGCCACCAATCTATCTCTACACGATTCACAAAAGGAATTAGGTAAAAGACATTTCTCAAATGTTCAAAATACTATCAAATTCAATTACAATTCCAAGGCTTCACTTTTCTAGGGAATATAAAGAATGTACTCTTTAAGATTGGGAAAAAGTGATATTCCCTGATGAAGATTCCTTCCGCTTATTTGGAGCTTCTGGATGATCCCTTGTTAGGAAGAGAAAAAAAGTACGCCTTAACAAGCCATGTGTCGTGCCCATGGTCAACCATACGGAGACTCTCTATGTATTGGTCAGCTTCTCATCTAAGGAAAATGGAACACTAGGAATTTTGCTCAAGATAGCTGCCGCTCACTCAAAATTGTACCAACACGTGCTTTATCGCAACATTTTTTTCAACAGTTTAGGACCAATTTGGCGATGATAACTGTATTTTCCACCATGATGGTACGCCTTGACACAATGCAAAAATAATTAAAAAGTTTTTGGCTGAACATAGCATCGAATTTTTTGGACTTTGGAATTCACCTTATTTAACCCAATATAGAATTTGTGGACGATAATCAAACTAATGGTTGAGAAAGAGAAGCCATCCAATTGTAAGCAGTTGCGGATGGTTAATGAACAAAAATGAAGCAAAATTAGTCAGGATATCATCATAAATTTGGTCTTCAGCATCCCAAAATGAATTTATCTGTTCCAAAGAACGAGGGACATTAATGTAAATATTGATTGCGCGCATCAATTGACCGTATTAATTAATAGAATAGATTTAGGCTCTATTTTTTATATTTCACCTTCAATATGATAGAAGCATTTTAAAACAAAATGGAGTGCGTTTGATTAGTTCTATTAAATTTCATATATGAAAAATAAAGTAGTCTCAAAACTTTTGGCCACATTATGGTCGAAACCTAATTTCGCAATAAATTGGGTCTAAAATACGGTGGTTTCTTTCCTTCATTTACATGTAGGTTACTGGACTTATTATATATATATATATATATATATATATATATATATATATATATATATATATATATATATATATATATATATATATATATATATATATATATATATATATATATATATATATATATATATATATATATATATATATATATATATATATACACACGAGGGGCCGTCAATAAGTTTTGCGAATCAGTAGGGCAAAACAGAGGAAGGGGGATGCCTGTTTGTGGGGGTGTTAGGACACGATATTACAAGTCAGGACCTGCAGCCGCACGCTCCTGCCTCGTCTATTTTAGAAGCAGTAGCTGATCGCAGATCGTCAGTCCCAATTTTTCAACAATGGAGAAGGTTGAGCATCGCGCAGTGTTCCAATTTTTGACCAAGAAAGGCAAGAATGCAAAAGAGATCCATGAACGCATGGTTGCAGTGTACACCGACACCACCCCTTCCTATGCAACCATTGCTCACTGGAATAAGGAGTTCCGCCATGGTCGTGAGCCCCTTGGAGATGAACCCCGTCCAAGACGCCCGTCAGACGTGACCAACGAGGACAGTGTGGCCCGTGTGGAGAGGATGATCCTCGATAATCGACGGATGAAAGTCGAAGAAATCGAGCGAGAACTTGGAATATTACATGGAAATGTTATGAACATCATCCACGACAATTTGGTCATGACTAAGGCTGCACTGCGTGGACGCCGGTTTGGGGACGATGAAGATGTCCAGCTCGCCGTCCAGGAGTGGATTGAACAGCAGTCGGGAGATTTCTGGTTGTCGAGAATTCGAAGCCTCAGGGACAAGTGGTGCAAGTGCATTGAAGTCGAGGGTAGTTATATTGAAAAATAATAAAACACTTTTCCACATATCTCGTTTCCTTATATCCGAATTTCAAAACTTATTGACCGCCCCTCGTATATATATATATATATATATATATATATATATATATATATATATATATATATATATATATATATATATATAATATCTCTCAAAGTAGCGCGAGAGAATAATGAAGATGAATGCAATAGACCACATTGAAAGAGAAAACGGAATAATTTTTTCTTACAGTAATATTTATTACCTTTTTGCGAAAAAATCGGTGCAGGGAAACGATTCGAACCATGGACACTGAGGCAGCGAGCACCGCTTTAATCGCAGTTAAAAGTATGCCGTTAGTACACTGCGCTAAGCAGAGAACCAAAAAATTCTCTGAATAGAATAGCTTTTAAGGAACACTTTTCGCAAGTTCGAACGAGGACTATGAAAGAAATAGAAAATTAATTGGGAATTTAAAGAATAAATGAGGAATAGTTAAACGCGTGGTAAAAAATAATTATTCCGTTTTCTCTTTCAATGTGGTTTATTGCATTCATCTTCATCATTCTTTCGCGCTATTCTGAGAGATATTATATACATTTTTTATTTACCACGCGTTTAACTATTCCTCATTTATTCTTTGAATTCTTAATTAATTTTCTATTTCTTTCATAGTCCCCGTTCGAACTTGCGAAAAGTGTTCCTTAAAAGCTATTCTATTCAGAGAATTTTTTGGTTCTCTGCCTAGCATAGTGTACTAACGGCATACTTTTAACTGTGATCAAAGCGGTGCTCGCTGCCTCAGTGTGCCTGGTTCGAATCGCTTCCCTGCACGGATTTTTCGAAAAAAGGTAATAAAAATATTACTGTAAGAAAAATTTATTCTGTTTTCTCTTTCAATATGGTTGATTGCATTCACATATATATATATATATATATATATATATATATATATATATATATATATATTAACGGGAAATCACATTAAATGTTTAATATTGCATAAGAGATAAATAAATATGATAAAAAAAGGATTTCGTATTTTTATAAGATCAAACATGTATTAAGAACGAAGGAAGAGGGATATAGCAAACAGAAAAAAAGAGTTTATATCATTTTATTCCGTTTGTTATCTCTCGCTTACTTCTTTCTTAATCTTTTTGATATATATGATTCTTTCCGTATTTCATATTGGTTATTGAATATATACATATATATTCAAAAGTGGGTAGTTGTAGAGTTTACACTATGGAGGAAGATAGGATGAGATAAAATCGGACGACCTCGGCGGTTTTGCCTTGACGGTACTTTCGTACTTAATGATTGAATATTTATACATAGAAGATACAATAATTTACAATATGACTTACATAATTATATGATTGGTGTAAAAATTCACTCTTTATAATAATGTCATGTTTTATAATCTTTATTTGTATTGATTCTGCAAGTTTAAGGTTCTCTTTTTCTTGGTATTGTATACTATTTTGAACTTTTGAGAGATGTCTTTTACCTTATTCCTTTTGTGAATCACGTAGAGATAGATTGCTGTGCAGAAATTCACTTGGTTTATCCCTGGTGCGGAACTACAATACTACTTAAGCCACCCATGCGATTACATTTAAGACCCAAGCCATCTTCCACTAAACAAGGACGTACTACATAGAGAAACTTTAAGGATTACCACTACCTCTTAACCATGCAGATGTGGGCAAAGCTAATCGTTATTCCGTTCAAAATGGGACGGAAATTGACGCTAAAGCGTTAACGTTATTATCGATTAATATGTGACAATACATAAAACGCTTTTCTGCTCTCAAACCACATCAAAAACTGCCAAAATATAAAATTATAAATATAAAATATAAAAATTGAAATAATTATAAATGACAAAAAAAGCGAAAACATGAAAATTTAATTGAACAAAATATTAGTACTAAATTAATACCATTTTGTTTCATTAAAATTTTAGAGCTAAAAACCCCCACCCCGTTTTGTATTTTGTTTTATAGTAAAAAAATAAAGTGTAGAAAGAGAGGAAGTACAAACCACAAACCAACGAGCGGGACTCATGTCGTGTCCCGAGGGAGATTCACCTTTTCCATATCAGGAGAATGTGGAGATGAAAGAAAATTCCTTGGACAGATTCCGAGACGGAAGAGTAATGTGTGCAATTTGTGCGAGATGGATGGTGGTGTAAGATACAGTGATATTGCAACTGGCAATGTGTGTGGCGACGTACGCGGCAGAAGCAATCTGTATGCATGCCTCACACTCGACGCCCCGCCAGATTGGCGGCAGCTCCCTATGAGGGTCGAAATTGGATTTTTTCCCTTCTCGTGGGAAAGCGAACCGGGTGCCTAGTTACGGATATCGAACGCCTTATCCACTAAGCTAGCGAGAGTTCCCTCGATACTTTAATACAAGACCTTCACTATTTAACAAACTAACCCAGGGTTCCCCAACCCGCAGAGTACCGAAGGCCGCATCCACAAGTGGGAGAGAGCCCGAGGACCGCACCAATAAAAAAACCTCTGAAAAAACATATTATACAGAACCTGAACTAACCAATTAACCTCACCTTACCATAACTTAACATATCCTAAAACACGCTGTTGAGAAAAAAGATGTTTCAACATACATATGTTTGGAATGATGGAGGGCCGCACCGATGACCCAGGAAATGATCTGGCGGGCCGCATGGAATGTTTAATTTGACAAGTGGCCCGCGGGCCATGGGCTGGGGACCCCTGGCCTAACCGAACTTACAACTATTTTTTTTAGTAAATTTTGTAATTAATCATTTCATTCGTATAGAACGACGGATGTTAGCAGATACAAATTATGTATGTATATATGCATGAATTTATGTATGCATTTTTATGTATGTATAAATGAATTTATAAATGGATTATAGGAGGCGTTCGGCCATGAAAAGAGCTTTGGAAGCTATAGTTGATTCCCTGGTTCATTACTTATCTGGTGGTTACCATTTAGCCTTTCCGCATTCTCCCGTTTCCTGGCTTCCTCCTCCGTAGCTTTGTGCTGCTTGTCGGTGCCGTCCTGCACTCGCTGAGAGTACGTGGAATTCTTCTCGAAAATTGAGCACGCTCTGAGGACGTAACCCAGCACCGATTCTTGTTTCTCCTGACGCGGAACCTCAAGTAATTGCCAGTACTCAGATTCCAAGCGGATAACTTCCTGCGGAGTGGAATTTTTAGCTATAAAAAGTGAAAACAAATAAAGACTTCTACTCGAGAGTTTTTGAAAAGAGGGAAAAAAAGTGGTTGGGGAAAGTGAGAGGACTTCTTGGCTCAACTTTCCGAAAAGGACTACGGGGAATTATAATAAAGTTTGTGTATTTTGGTAGTTTAAAAAGAAAACTTATAACAAAAGTGATTTTGAGGGTAAAGCTGTTAATAAAAAACAAGGATAAAGTTTACTATAGTAAACTTCAGACTTAGATAAGAGGGCTGAGTGACAGATTTTTCAACCTTTATAGCATGGGTACATAACACGGTCTGCTGACCAAGGTCGCGTGCTCCCACTTATTCTGATTTATGACCTTACGACCTTCAAATGTTTCAAAAATTCCAGGGCTAACCATGGGAGGACCTTGTCAATTATATCATTCGAAAGAGAATGTAAAACAACATAAGAGTTTTAAATTTTCTTAGAATCAGCCGAATAATTATGATATTATTGCTAAAACAAAATAATTCCCGGGCTAACATAGGAGGACCTTGGGAATTATATAGAGTTACATAGATAAAAAGGTCACAACAGACCTTGTAGTATATACTAGGTCAACTAGGATAAAAAATATGGGGAAGATAGATAGTACACCTTGCAAAATCGGTGAACTTGTCACCTGAAGGCTAGGTAGTTAATTATTCGCTAGAAAACGCTGTTAGTCGGAGATTAGATTCAAGGTATTTATCTATACGACGTTTAAAAGTATCTACGGTGTTTCAGTCTATTACTTTACAAGGAAGCCGATTCCATAAGTTGATGATTCGGTTGAAAATGAAATAGTTAGATTCGCGCGAGTTAAAATGCTCACCTATAATTTTGCAACCGTTTCCTCTCGTGCAATTTGACAGGTCGATAGTGAAATATTTGTTGCAATCCATACTGTCTATGCCTTTGATAATTTTAAAGACCTGAATTACGTCCCATCTTAATCTACGCTAGGTTAACGGAAATAGATTTAGTTATCTAAGTCGCTCTTCGCATTTTTTCTTACCTAAACGTGGTATTATTTTCTTAGTAATCCTTCGTTGGACTCGTTCTATGTAATTTCGCTATATCTTTCTGATAGTACGGGCACCAGGTTTAAACGCAGTATTCCAAGATGGGACGGACCAAGAAATTATGGAGAGAAGGATTGTATTTTTGGACTTATACTCGAACGCTGTACCAATAAATCCAATTATTTTATTTGCTTTCTTAAGGACTTCTGAACATTGCTGACTGGGTTTTAGATCGCTCGTTATTGTTACTCCTAGGTCTATCTCTCTGTCTAGGCTTAAGAGTTGAGTACCATTTAGTGAGTAATTTGCTTTTCCGCTACGGTATCCGATATGGAGCACTTTATATTTATCCGTGTTAAAAAGCATTTTCCGCGTTTGCGCCCAGTTCGACAATTTGTCGAGATTGTTTTGCATTTCATTAATCTGTGCGTTAGTGAGTACTGAATTTGCAATTTTTGTGTCGTCAGTAAACTTCGATAGTATGCCTGAAAGGTCTTTGTCTAAGTCGCTAATGTATACTAGAGATAGAACTTGTCCCAGAATAAACCCCTGAGGTACTCCGCTAGTGACCTCTGTCCAGCTAGATAATTTTCCATTTATAACTACGCATTGCTTACGATTGCTCAGCCAGTCTTCTATCCACCTCGCTCTGGCGCCTTGAACTCCGTGCGCTTTTAACTTAGTTAGTAAACGTTTGTGGGGAACTTTATCGAAGGCCTTTTGAAAGTCAAAGTAAACAATGTTAACTGCTTTACTCTCGTTGTATTTATTAAAAATGCTATTAAAATAGTCTAATAGATTCGTTAGGCAATCGCGTTTATTACAAAAGCTGTGTTGGGTGTCTCTAAGTAACTTCTTTTCTTCCAAGTGGCTAAAGATTTCGCTAGGTATAAGTTTTTCTAACAATTTGCAAGGGCCCCGAGGTTAAAATAATTGGGCGATAATTATTATTAGGTAGGGATTCACTGCCTTTTTTAAATATTGGTGGTTAGCCAGCTTTCACTCATCGGGTATTGTTCCGCTCTGTAATGAATAATTAAACAATAACGACACTGATTTGGCTAGTTCACTTTTGGCTTTCTTTAATACCCGAGTGGAGATCATATCCGAGCCGGGTGACTTATTGATCTTAAGTTTTTCAATGCATCTCAATACGCCTCTTTCTGTGACGCTGATACTACTTAACGCCTCGTTGTTACCTATTTGGACAGCTGCCGGTGTTAGTATATTGCTAAGATCTTCTGTAGTAAAAACTGATGTGAAGAATGTGTTTAAGATACAGTTCATTCGCTCTTCGTTCGTGAAAAAGTCTCCGTTCTCTTCAGTTAGTGGTCTGATAGATGAAGTTGTTTCTCTTTTGTGTTATGTAACTATAGAACCCTTTTTGGGTTGGGTTTACTTTGATTCTCCAAGTGTGATTCCAAGGACTTTTTACTCTGTTTGATTAACCTTTTGGATTTGCCTCGTCTACTGTATACTTGTCGCGTTCTGCCTCATCGTCAGATATTTTTAATGCTATGGGCGTTCCTCTTATCTCGTAAACAATTATCTATCTCACTACTTCACCACTTAGGTGTATGTTTTGTGTGACGAACGTCGATTTTTTAAGGGTACACATAAATTCTTTCACCGCTTCTAAGTACGAACTAGTAAAAAAATTCCATTTAGCGTTTATATCATTGTTGTCACGCAAACTGTTCCAATCATTTTGCTTAAATTTTGCTCTGAGATTAATAAAATTCGCATTTCTAAAGTTGGGGACATTTTTCTTGTTACTAATTATCTAGTTTCTAGTTAAATTTATACTAAATGTGATTTCACAGTGGCCGCTATTACTAAATTCCTCTCCGAAATTAATATCCTCTAACAAATCTTCTTTTGTTGTAATAGTTAGGTTGAGTATGCTATTTCCACGAGTAGCGTAGTACAAACTGTGTAAGTGAACTTTCTTGCAAATTCGTATGGAATTCATGGACATAATGAGGGGATAACGGTTCTCGCCACTTTGATACTGGTAAATTAAAATAGCCTCAAATTATGGTTTTATGCGTGTTACTTATTTCGCTGATTTGTTCATAGATATCGCATCGGTTTGCACTGGCTGATCTGGAGGTCTGTAAATTATGGCCAGCACTATTTTCATCCCGTACTTGATTTCAAGAAGTATGCACAATGTGTCAACTTTTGCGAGTTGTGGCTTTGATAATTCATCGGGTTGAGATTTTCTTTGATATAATATAGGACACCACCTGCCTTTTGATTAATTCGACTTTTCTCAAACATTTTGTATCCGGCTAGTTTATACTCTGCTAGGACATCTCTGATTTCGATATTTAACCACGATTTTGTTATGCCGATTATGTTGTAATTATCTGTTAAGGCAATTTCCTCTAAATCTGAAAATCTGTTACGAATGCTACGAGCGTTGACATAGAAAACCTTCAGGTTGTTACAGATGAGTGCCCTCGCGCTTTTCCTATTTCTTAATTGATGATTGTTGTATAGAAAGAATTACTTATTATTTTAGTGCGTGAAATCTCTTTTTTTATTTGAAATTTTTGATTGCCTCTGTAAAAAATCGTGACAACCTTGTTGAACCTATAGTGTTAAGATGGAATCCGTCTGGAAGAAAAAGTTCTTTTTTATTATAAAAGTCACCAGAAGTTTACAAATTCAACGCCTTCACTCTTGCAGATAGTCTCAAGGCAATTATTTGTGTAGTGGGCTCTACTGAAAAAACTCTCTGCCTTTGTTCCGAGGGAGATAGCCTGAAATAATAAAATTATTTGTTTTTCTTTTAACTGACTTGATCATGTTATTATATTTATCTAGCAGTTCTTCGGATCTGGCGGTTAGCACGTCATTTTTTTCTACTTGCAGGACAAGCACCGTGTCTTTCTTGACCTCCTGAAAGAGATAGTTAAGAGAATTTGTTATGTCATCAACGGACGCACCCAGTAGACACAAGATTTCATCTTTTAGGATTCGTTCTACGGACGATCGAATATTCGATTACTACGCACTGCTGACTACCCTACCGATAAAACATTTTTACTTGCTTAGTAACGGACTTTGAGCACCGCCTACATAGAAAAGAGCCTATTCTGGAAGTCTTTTGGTGAATTTTGCTTCAACCTTCAAAAAGAGAGAATACCATTTCTTTTAACCGAGGATTCATAATTCAATGGGGGCTTAAGCATCTCACTGCTCCCGCCCATCGTCCTGCGTGGGAACCTGCTCGGATGTCTGCCATTCATTGATTTCGTCTTAACTATGCCGGCCACTTGGACTGACATAATAAAGGGCTTATGTGAAAGCTGGTTTGAGGACTAGCCACAGCGGAAGCATAAGTCAGAAATTTTCTCAAAACTGAGGCATAACTGCGAGTCCCGGACGGAGGAGAGATCCTCATCGCCCGGGGGACCCGGCCAGCATCATAGAGGGAAGTAACACTCGTCTCCATGTAGTTGGATGCAGTTATGGCGTAAGTACCCGAGAGGGGGTGGCAAAACTTTACCGGCCGTTGATTCGAGCACTATTGCATAAAGTCCACCATAAATCATCCCTCTTGAGGTTCCCAGTCGAGATCCTCCCATCCATCATCACCCATTATCCTGGCAGCAACCAAGCGGGGGACTAACTGGAAAATGGACGGGAGCGCTCTCACTGACATTTTTGAACTTCACAAACCACTACCACCTTTACCACCTCCTACTCACATTCTTTTTCACTCACAAAATACAAAAATAATGATGCATTGGTTAAAGAGGACAAGGAGGAAAGAAGAGGATATAGTAGGGGGCGAGGAAGACCATGGAGACCCTCACTAAGAGGGTCCCTCTCAAGACCATACAAGGAGAAAAGGCCCAGGAAAAGAGGAAGCTATGCGAAACCCTCTACCTCGAACACAAGGTGGCCCTGGTGAAATTGACTAAAGTTTCATCAGGTTTTATTGCCATCTGCGCAGAGACCAAGGATGTGGACCGGCTTCGGTCTAAAGAAGGAGCTACCACATTGAAGAGCACCGGACTCGAAGCAAAGACCCCCACCTCCACCCACCCACAAGTGGCAGCGAAACGCTGCCACTTTTATAATAAAAAAGAACTTTTTCTTACAGATGGATTCCATCTTAACACTATAGGTTCAACAAGGTTGTCACGATTTTTTACAGAGGCAAAGTGGAGAGTTGGGTCGGTGAAACTCAAAAAAAAGAATTGAAAGAAGAGATCATGAGGAGCAACCTGTGGGCAAAAGTCCGAGATATAATAAAATTCCGCGAACACACACATGTGTTCAAAGTAACATTCTCTACCACCGACATGGCCAGGAAAGCGACGACGGACGTGATCTTGATCTTTAATATGAGGATCACAGGAGATAACTTTCAGCAAGAGAGGTTCAATAGCATACAGATGTGCTGACAAAAACAAACTGTGGTGCAGTGAATGCATCACATCGCTTCGATATGTGCGAAAGCACTAAGAAGAAATGTCTTAACTGTAAAGGGAAACACAGGACCATGGCCCTGAACTGCCCAAAGCGCCGATATATAATCAAAAGGAAGGCAGAGGAAGAGAAGAAAGCTAAGGATATGACATACGCGAGCGCTGCCAAGAAGAATGGGGAAGTAAGGACTACCGCTGCACAGATGAGCATCACAGGGGATCTGAGTGCAAAGATTCTGATCTGCATTACTCATGCAAATGTGGCTAATGCACTGAAGCCTAGCTGTTACAACTAGGTCCACAATGTACTCTTAAAGGCAAACAATCTTCCTTCAGTGATCATGCCTGCGGACCCTGAATGCTTCAAGGTATTCAAGGAATCAGTCATAAGAAATAACAATGTTAAATCTGGACTGACAAAGTCTCCCACCCCTAATAAGGAAAACCATGGGCACAGTAAAACCGCCCCTCCAGCCCCCAAGAAGAAAAGGAAGAATAAGAAGAAGCATAGATAAAAACAATTCACCATGTTACGGAACGCACTGAAGATACTGGAAATTAATTTCAATGGCTGGACGACGAAAAGGACTTTGCAGAAATATATTCAGGGAAATTGATGCAGACATCATCTTAATTTCGGAACACGGGATCGACACGCGTAATGCAGAAATGAAAATCTGAAACTACGATGTGTTGATCACGAATTATTCGCAGGAGCCGTTCGACGGTGCCACTATTGCAATAAAGAAAGGGATTCAATACAATCAAAAAGGAAATCTAGAAGAATCCTACATCGTGATTGAGGTCGAACTCGACTAGGAAAGATGGTCATTGCTACCGGATATCAACCGTCAAGGAGAAACGTGCTACCAATTCACACTCTACCTGGTCTATTTGGATAAGTCCACCACTATGTTAATGGGGGATCTGAATGCCAGATGCTGAGAATCCGGTTATAGGACCTTCAAAGGTATATGCAGAAGTCTAGACCTATTGCTGGACAGAAATATTGCCCAGCGAATAAGCCCTAACTTTCCCACCTTTGTCAGAGGAGGAAGTGCCACAAAACCAAACATCTCTCTGGCGAATCGTCAGCTACCGTTAAATTACTACATGGAACCAGTCCAGGTACCATGCAGTGACCATATAGGGATCCTAATCACTATCAACAGGAACCCTATACAAGTTCCAGCTGTAGTCAGAAAGAACTACAGAAGAGCAGACTGGACACGGTACACGCGCCTTCTCGAGGCCTACTATCCGCCTTACTTGGACGAGGCAATTATTGAGGAGATTGACGAGGCACTCGATGACCTCAATAACCATCTCATCAACGCATATAGGGCTTTATCCCTAAATCTGAGTATATGACCATCTCTACCTACAGATGGACCGAATACATGAAGGATTTATACCATGAGCTGAAATTATTGTATGAGATCAGCATGGGGAATGCATCGATTCACTCACTGCAACGAAGTAAATAAATCAAAGAAGAACTCAATCAGTTGATCATCGAATAACAATGGAGACGATGGGATGATGCGATCGATAGCCTCGATCACGAAGCAACTCCCAAATAATTTTGGAATAAGATCAGACGTCTCAAAGGATCGACTGGGAAGAAGAAGTTCGAACTACAAAAAAGAAGACGGAAACATTGAAACAGAAGAAGGAAGAATTGAAGAGCTATTTCGAAGTTATTGTGAAAAAATCTTCAAGACGCACCCTCACCACCAGGTGGATAGACAGCGCGACGGAGACGCCAAGAAACCCGAAGAAGAACTACTTGGCGTACTCCAATCATTCCGACAAAAATCCCCAAGACAATCGGGGCTTACAAACTTAAATTTTTAAAAGGCACCAGCCAATGTCATCGAAGGGATAAGAAGGATATTTAACGCCTGTCTAAACAGGAGATACTTTCAAGATGCTTATAGAACGGCTAAGATGATTTTCTTGTCTAAGCACGGAAATGACCCAAAGTTGAAGGATAGCTACCGGCCAATTTCACTTCTAGAATTTGGCGGGAAGCTCTTCGAGAAGATCCTCAACCAAAGACTGGTGGCTCACCTGGAGGAGAACCCCCACTTTAACCCATATCAATTCGGGTTTAGGAGGAAGCGAAATACGGAGATAGTGATTAATGTCATCACGGAAAAGCTAGCCCAAGCAAAACGGGAAAGAAGTTACGTGGACATTGTTTTCCGGGATGTATCAAAAGCGTTTGATAAGGTGCGGCAACAGGGATTGCAGTACAAGATCTTACGACTGGGCCTATGTGAAAACTTAGAAAGACTCTCTGTGACTATGTCATTGAGAGAGCGGCGTATATCAGTTTAGGGTGCACAGACGGACCAAAGTTTCCGCTCACTGCGGGCCTCCCACAGGAAAGGGTACCTCTGCCCCACTCTCTACTTGATTTACACCGCTGATGTCCCAGCCCCTTCGAACCCCACTTGCATTAACATTCAATTCGCCGATGATTTCACCCAGATAATCACTTATCCATGGACGAATGCTCCTTGGCAAGCTCGTATGACAGCAGCAGAAATTGAAAACCTTAACACCTACGAGGCCCGGTGGAAAATCCGCACGAACCAGGAAAAGTTCAAAGTAGTCCCTATAGGTAGGAGACTACTATACAATGTATAGGGGGGCGGATATATGCTATCCTACGCTACGGAGTGCGTTGTACTCGGAATAAAGTTTACTTCAACCAGGTAAAAGAAGCACGACCATGAAAGAATCACCAAGGCCACATCTGCAGTCAGAACTCTATACAGGTTCAGAAATGTCCGTGAAAGCAATAAGAAAAAGATCTACAATGCACTTGTAAGAGCAACGCTGCTATACCCCGCTTCCGCCATCTCGTGTGTCTCGAAGACACAAAAGAGGAAACTACTCGTGGTGCAGAACAAATGTATGCACCTAATTACAGGTACACTAAGGCGAGAAAGATGACGCCCGAAACAACTGCACCGGGAGGCGTGGTTAAGTCCCATTAACTTTGTCATAGAAGAACGGACAAGGAATATGCTGAAAATGGTTAATCGAAAATTGAACGCAGATATTGTCCAAATGATGTACCAGAACAGAAGAGATATATGTCGCGCCAGATTTCTGAGCTCCGCTAGGCTTTTAGCTGGCGCAGCAGAAGTACCGTTCTACGCATGAGAATAAGAATGTTTTTACCCAAACCAAGAAAACCTAATTATGAAATCTCAAAAATTTCTACAAGAATTAACTGAATATCGACAGCAAATTCACCGATGAAGCCCAAACTATAACGAAGAAGACATCAAAGAAAAAACAAGACACTATTTACACTCACTACAAGATATACAGAAAAACAAAGACACTAAGCATAATACTGAAGTGATTAAAGTAATTTATTACTACAACAGCAAATGCGCATATCATACCCAAGGACATTAATTGTTTTTTGAGGACAAATGACTTGAACGCCATAATAATATAAACTATCTCAAAGACAACAAAGGAACCACAAAACAAGAAAATATTTAAAAGCGATAAGCCTGATCACCAGGCAGTTAGCATCTCTTTGCACCCTACCGCACTTCTTTCTCTTTTCACTACTTGTCTATTTTCAGCTATCCGTCCCCACATTCTTTCTTTATCCCCTAGCCGCACCTACCCACCTACAGCGTTCATAGTTCATAGATTCGCTCTACAAAAGGTGTCAACTTGACCTCTTACTATAGAGTCTCCTATAATTGCAGATTCAACTTCAGTGTCTTCCTCCTCGCTAAAACCTGAAAGGAATTGAAAGTTTTAATGGGGAGGAACTTTTTCTGCTGGGGTTTTGCACCGTTTGTAACCTGTTAGAATGAGCTATTGTTATTATAATTATTATTATTATTGTTATGGTGGTGGGTGTTTGGCTTCTTCTTTGGGGGCAAAGATGGTACCTTCTTCCCCTTTGCGGGTTGGGAGAAAATGGGGGGTCATTTTCTCCTTCGTGGGTTGGGTCATGCATTGACACATAATTACATTCCTCTTTACAAATTAATGAAAAGAGGAGACCTTCTTTTCTAAATTAGTAAATGCCTGAAAGGAATATTTGCGGGTACATAAGTTAGTTGAGGTACTACGGAAACTTTTTAATTCGGCTAGTTCATCTTTGAGTGCTGCTATCGTAGCTCTTAGTTTGTCAATTTCCTTCTTGTGTTGTTCTCTAATCTCACAGAGTAGGCAAATGGAAGAGACAGTTATGGCTGCATAATACCCCTCTCTAAAGTCAATTGCCCAGCGAGTGCCTTGACACTTTCTGCAGACCGCTTTCTTCTTTTCTGCACTCGGCATGGCACTAGCGGCCATTCACGCGTACGCGTAAACTGCCAGGGGCGCGCTGTAAAACGTTTATTCATTGTAAGTATATTATATGATAGGGAGAGTGCGCAACTCCTTGATCTGCCTTCCCCCCAAATACTACTACTACTACAAATAATAATCAGCACGTAAAGATATTTTTATGCCACAGTATAAGAATTGTAAACAATATGCATCGATATTTATTTGCGACATGACTTTTTATCACGAGCAACGTCGGGTACCTATGCTAGTACTCAGATATAGCAATTCTCTAAGTTTCCTCCAAAATATTCCCTGAATCTCTCTCTCTCTCTCTCTCTCTCTCTCTCTCTCTCTCTCTCTCTCTCTCTCTCTCTCTCTCTCTCTCTCTCTCTCTCTCTCTCTCTCTCTCTCTCTCTCTCTCTCTCTCTCTCTCTCTCTCTCTCTCTCTCTCTCTCTCTCTCTCTCTCTCTCTATATATATATATATATATATATATATATATATATATATATATATATATATCTATATATATATATATATATATATCTTTCATGAACGCGAAAGAATGATGAAATGAATCCAGCAAACCGCAAAAAAACAAAAACATGGATAATTTTTCTTCGGAAATGTTATTTCCTAAGATAATGGTAAACCACAATGTGTGATACTATGGTCGTACTTAAATTTTTTGTCATAATTTACATTTTTAAATTTATTTAAAATTTTGAATACTTTGATAAGCTCACCTCGCAATCACTTGGTTTCGAGAGTCGGTAGTTTAATTATATTTAATCTTTCGATATACGACTTATTTCTAATCTAGGGAATTAGTTTAGTTGACCGTCGTTGAATTACTTCCATTTTATTGATGTTTACACGTATATAAGCTGACCAGAATTGCATCACGTATTCTAGGTGTTGCCTTACTAAACTTTTATATCGAAGTAAGAATATATCTTGGTGTTTGTAGTGAAAATTTCTCGCAATAAATCCAAGCATTCGGTTCGTCTTCTTACACTCTTCGTCACACTGTTTAATAAACTTGAGATCCTTTGAAACCTGCACCCCTAAATCTTTTTCTTTGTCCACGGAGATAAGATTTTTACCACCCTTTTCATAGATAAATAACTTTGGTTATCTCTACCAGAGTGCAAATCTGTACATTTGTCTAAATTGAATTTCATGTTCAATTTATTAGACCATTCAAAGAGTTTATCTAGATCTCGCTGAATTAATTTGCTATCGCTATAATATCGAAGGTGAGTAAGTGCACTAAACATTTAATTTTTTTTAGCTTATTTCAAATACTAAGCGCGATACAGTAGTAGATGTGTAAATTTGTTTTTCGAAATGGTACATTATTATTATGGCCTGGTGAGCCACTCTTCCCTATGTGCTCTCTACTCTCTGATGCTGTTTTGTCTGTAAATTTACAAGAGAATTATTAATTATTCTTTCCAGACTTGCCGCACCCACTTCATTTAGATGAAGGCTGTCTCACCACAATAGCTCCATTTGTTCGTAGAAATCATCCAACGAATCGATGATTCAGTAGGGCGATTATGATATCATATGTATTAGCGAGACGTGGTTAGATACAGCTTCTAGAGACTTTATTGCGGAATTTAATATAGAAGGGTACAAAATCCATCATAAGGACCGACTAAATGGAAGAGGCGGTGGAGTTTTAGCTTACTTAAAAGAGGGGATAAATGCGATATCGATGGCCGCCACGACCGTAAATATGAAGAGCGAGGTTCTGCTAATTGAGCTCGAGTGTGCTAAAAATAATAAAATTAACTTAGCCGTTACATATCGCCCCCCATCTCTAATAGAATCAGAGAACGTACTACTCTTTGAGTGCCTTTTATCCATGGTGAGAAAAGGAAAAACAATAATTTGCGGAGATTTCAATTACCCTAACGTTAACTTTACAAACTATACTTCGGATAAAGTTGGGGAGAGATTAGTAGATTTCATCCAGGATAATTTTCTTGTGCAAAAA
The DNA here is from genome assembly GCA_963969495.1 of Ceratothoa steindachneri. Lineage (NCBI taxonomy): Eukaryota > Metazoa > Arthropoda > Malacostraca > Isopoda > Cymothoidae > Ceratothoa > Ceratothoa steindachneri. The sequence goes on from OZ018320.1 coordinate 50,005,825, forward strand.
GTAGAGGAACCTACGCGTGAACAAAATATACTGGATTTGATTATTTCAACAGAGGAAACTTTGGTAGAAAACGCTTGCGTGGGTGAGCATTTGGCGACGAGTGACCATAATGTAATTAGGTTTGAAATTAATACGAGTGTTGAGGTAAAAGAGAGTTCACAACTAATCCCACGATTTGGGAGTTGTTATTTTGAAACCTTCCGTAACCAGATTAAAAGGATAGACTGGGAGGGGGGATATTTTGATAATAAGACAGTACAAGGAATGTACTCGGAGCTGCAGCAAAATGTGCTCACGGTGGATTTCGAGTTAGTTAAGTAAGTTCGTCGAAATAATGGAAAGTCAAAGAGATCACCGTGGGTTAGCCTTTTAATAATTAACTTAATTTGGGAGCGTAATAAAGACTATCAAAGTTTAAAAAAAAACGAAACGACAACAAATCGGGAAAAATACCTAGACGCTCGAAGGCTGGTAAAGCGGGCCATTAGAGAATCTAAGTTGAAATATGAAAAAGACCTTGCTATAAATTCGAAACACGAACCGAAACGGGTTTACAGTTACGTTAACAGTAGAAAGCCCATAAAGGGTTCAATAGGGCCGATCAAAGGTAAAGATGGTGTTATGACGGACGTCCCAGAACAATTTGCTAAAATATTGAATGAGCCCTTCTCGAGCGTTTTTACTATTGAAGACGTGACGCAATTAGAAACAATAGGCGAGGACATAGATTTTGAAAGACAAAATACCCTATCCAATATAAATATAAATGAAGGGGAGATTCTCTCATATATTAATAAAATGAAAAAGTCGAAGTCACCGGGGCCCGATGGAGTGTACCCAACACATCTTAAAGAACTAAAAAATGAATTAGCAAGACCGCTCTGCACGATTTTCAATCGATCAATACAGGAAGGCCTAGTTACAATAGAGTTCAAGCATGCTAATGTTACGCCGATATTCAAAAAAAGGGATAAAACTGAGCCTACTAATTTCCATCCCATCAGTCTAACTTCTGTAATTGGAAAACTCTTAGAATAGATAATTAGAGATAGGTTAGTGAGCCATTGTGAAACAAATAATTTAATTGCAGACTCCCAGCATGGATTTTGACGGGGGCGCTCGTGCCTAACCAACTTACTCGAATTCTTTCATAACATGATTTGCATCTATGAGGAAACTAAAGCGGCGGATATAGTTTACCTTGACTTTAAAAAGGCCTTTGATACAGTTCCGCACGAAAGGCTATTGATGAAAATTAGAGCAATTGGAGTGAGGGGTAACATACTTAAATGGATTAGAAACTGGCTATCAAATCGTTCACAGCGGGTTGTTGTAAATGGGGCGTGTTCAGACTGGGCCCCAGTCACCAGCGGGGTACCGCAGGGGTCATTCCTGGGCCAATTATTATTTATTGTGTACATTAATGACTTGGATAATGGAGTGTTTAGTAGGATCTCTAAATTTGCAGATGACACAAAGCTAGGAAGCCGTGCCCTTGCGAGACCCGATGTAGAGCAAATGCAAAGGGACCTTAATATAATTGTGGAATGGGCGGATAAATGGCAAATGGGCTTCAACACAAGTAAATGCATGGTCATGCATTTAGGGTGTCATAACTTAAAAGTAGAATACCATATGAAAGATCAAATTCTCGAATCCGTTAAGTTAGTAAAACAACTGGGGATTTTAATCTCGGAGGACCTTAAAGTATCAAAGCAATGCGCAGAAGCTTACAAAAAAGCAAACCGAATGCTAGGATATATTGCTCGGAATTTTACTTTCAAGTCGAAAGATATAATCATGCCACTATACCAATCCCTCGTGCACCCACACCTCGAATACGTGGTCCAATTTTGGTGTCCCTCCCTAAATAAGGATATAGCGCAGTTAGAAAGAGTGCAACGTCGGGCTACGAAACTAATTCCTGAAATCCGAAACAAACCGTACGAAGATAGACTACGCTCATTAAACCTACTATCACTTGAAAGTAGACGATTACGTGGACAATTGATAGAGTTTTTCAAAATCCTAAAAGGATTTACTAATATTGATTACAGACTATTGTTCGAGCTGGACGAAAGGGCCAACACACGCCAAAATGGTTTAAAATTAGTGAACAAGCGAGTTAACTCTACTATAGCCCAAAATTACTTCACGTTTAAAATCACGCAAACGTGGACTGGCCTTCCCAACCGTGTAGTTGAAAGCACCTCAGTTAATATGTTCAAAAACCGACTTGATGACTACTTCAATAGTGTAAATATAACATAGTAGGAGCACAGATTAAAACGTCATATATTATAAGGAGTTGAGGATTAAAATGAAATGATGAATAGAAAGATGCTAGCGACGCCTCCCTGCACGAAGTGAATGTGAATTCCCCTTTTCTTTTTTGTCTGTCTTATAAGTATATTATTTTCATCACTAGCAGGCGACGCCTGCGGGAGAAGAGAGTACTGTCCTATCAACCCCTCCTCCCTGGTTCGAAGAAGCGTGTTAGTGAATTTGAGGGATAGCTAAACCTGCATGTCAAGGGTACACATGTAGATAAGTGTGTACCGTAGAGTTGAAATAGTTAAATATATATATATATATATATATATATATATATATATATATATATATATATATATATATATATATATATATATATAACAAAAAAACAGCATGAAAAAAAGAGCATGATACACTAACGTTAGAATGTGTAAGCGGACTGGCCTTGAGCAGACCTTAGGGTCTTTGCTGGTTCTTATTTCTGTAGTAGTTCTTCCTGGCAAAGAACTTTAACAGAGTTGTTAATATATGATGCTCTTCCATAAAAAAAACATTTGCTGCACATCTCTCTCTCTCTCTCTCTCTCTCTCTCTCTCTCTCTCTCTATATATATATATATATATATATATATATATATATATATATGAATAACGTTACAGCCACGAGGAAAATGAAACAACGGAGAACTGCGAGGCCTTTCGGATTCCAAGTACTTTCAAACTATATATATATAGGAGAAAACTAAGTGACCCTCCGCCTACGTACAACGAAGAGATACAAAACAAAGTAGTCGGAAAAAATATAAATAAATTATCGGAAAGGAGGGGGGATTAAAGACAAGTACCAAAAGGTAAGACATATAGATAAGATCTCTTCCCTAATTTCCACGTATGGGAAAGTGTGTGTGAAATTTAGAAATATAAATCACATAACTATGAATACATACATATGCAATTATAAATACATTGTTCAATTACCCCCCAAAATATAACAAATTTAATCAATCAAAGGGCTAAGATTTAAAATGGACAATTTCGTTTAAAATTAGCTCTTTAATGTCAGGGATATATTGAAGTTAGGAGAGAAATTAATGAAGGAGCCTTCAACAATATTTCTTTTAACATAGTCATCTGAGTTGTAAATAAATTTAGCCGAATTCCAATTGATAGCATGTCCATGTTCAGATAGGTGAAAAAAACACACTATTGCTTTCACGTCTTCTAATATTGAATTTGTGTTGGATCAAACGAACATTTAATGATTAATGATCTTGCAGTTTTCCGAATTTATCGCTTAGGGCAAACTGAAACAATTCACAAAATAAAATCCCCCTATATTCTTGCTATTATTTTGAACCAACATTTTGCACATAATAGACTCATACTTGAATATGACTGAAATATTCAAACATCTAAGGAGACGGGGAAGAAAGGTAAAGGCCCCAGAAAACGTTAAAACAAGCTAGTTCTTAAAATTGAATGCGGGAAGGATTTCAATTTTGTAAAACATTTTTTTTATCGAATCTAAGCACCTGGCAAGAAACTTATGAGTGAAGTAGAGGTTATTACCTATTTCAAGATCTTTGAAATCATCTAAATATCCAAGAATTCTGCGCTGGCGACCCGCAACCGTCGGAGAAATATTGAAGTAAATACCGAACGTTTGACTTTATGACTATAACCAGAATAGAAATGAATGTAGGAACCAGCGTTGGTAGGTTTCCGATAAATGGAAAATTTAAATCCAGACAGAGTCCTGTGAATTAGTAGATCTAAGAATGGGTGGGCACCATTTTGCTAAAGTTCAAGTTCAAGGGCAAATTTCATTGAAGGAACCAAACAATGGAAAAATCGATAATAATGGGGAGTAAAGTAGTTTAAAATAACTATATATAAATTAGATAGGACAGGAGATAAACAGTTTTCCATAGCTAAACCAAACTTTTGAAGGTAAAATTTGTCATTAAAAGACAACTTACAATTTTTGGTGCACATGAAGATGAGGTCAATAAAAATATTAACAGGCAAAGAAATATCAGTTTCGTAATTTATCACTAAGGAAGGGCTAAAGATCGTTTAGTGGGGCTTTAGTAAAGAGAGAACACACATCGAAACTAACAAGAGATATATTATTATACTAAGGAATGGAGTTAAGTTTATCAATAAGGTCTTAGCTATTTTTAATATGAGAGTGAGGAATGGTACCAACGAGGGGAGTGAGGTATAAAGTAAGCCATTTAGATAAAGAATAAGAAACTGAACCTACAGAACTAATAATAGGACGCGTGGGATTATTAGGCTTATGAGTTTTAACAAGACCATATAAGTATTGCAGGGAGGCGTTACTGGATTTAAACTTGGCAATTAAGTCAGAAAATGTTTAAGGTTGGAACGAACTCTTTTATGGAAATCACTATTAACTTGGATCGTAGGGTCTTTTACTAGGGGTACATAAGTAGATTGATTATTTCGTAATAAATCCATTTTTTCAATATAAGACAATTTATTCATAATAACAACTGCACCAGATTTATCTGCTTTTTGTATTGTTTATTGAAACATTATTTCAAATTGCACCTAAAGCACGACGGAAACGCAAGGGGTAATTATAATGAGTAGGAGTAGCTAAACATTGGTAAAGGGAACCTTTTGCAATAGAAACAAGTTCACTAAGAATATCACTAGATTTTTATAAATTTGCAAAACCTTTAGCGATTGATACATTAGATGGTCTGGACGGAATGGAAAAGTTTAAGCCAAATCCGATAGCAGAAGGTGTGGTTTCGTTAAGTTCTTGAGAAGAAAGGTTAACAACAGTATCTGGGTGGCTGTTCTTAGTCCACTAGTGTTAGAGATGAGGCGTTGTAGTTTAAGATCTAACCTACGTTGCAATTTTGCAGACCATTTTCTGATGGTGTAAAAAATGGAGACTTGGATCACGTTGCACCATTGGACAGGGATGTTTGTAGGTAAATGCATGACGGAGAACGGTGACTTCTTTAAAAGCAATGGAGATCTTGAACTTCATGAATGAAGTACGCTTGGAGGGAAGAATAAGTTCAATTTCTCCGAAAGGTTGGTCATTAATGCACTTGTAAGAATTGCCTGCCAATAAAACACGTAGGCACAACCTTCTCAGAAAAGTAGTTTTATTCTTCTGTCGAACGCACGGAACAAAGCAGCAAGCCACCCTTTAACAATGGGGTTCAACACCGAATAAAGTTGATAGATGTTGTAAAAGATAAAGTTGTAGTTGAAGTGACGCGTGGGATCCATAATGGATATGACAAGCTCACAAAGTAGCGCGTGGGAAGCGCAATAATTGCAAAAAATCCCACAGGATTTTTCATTTTTCCTGTGTGATTTCTGGCAATTATTGCTTTACTCATGCACTACTTTGTAATATTTTCATATATTCGTATAGTTGAGCAGTAGATTTTATTCGTAATATATTTTATTGAAGGCGACTGCTAACTTATTGTCAATTGTTTTCTTTTAAAGTCTCTCGATTTGTCTTATATTCCACTTTTGGTCTTGGCTTAACCCATAGTTTTTCAACCTTTTTTATCTCACGGCACATCAAGCCAGGGAGTAATATAGTCGAGGGACACCATCAGTATTTAAGAATATATTTAATCATATAATAATTAATCCTAATAAATGTTTATTAGTTAGGCATGCTAATCATTTATTAATTTAGTGGCCAAACGTATTATAGTACGAACATAAGTAAAAATTAAAAGCCTTTTCATAAATAGCTAAACATATCAATGAGAAATTTGTCCTTAACGTTGCTTCATAATTTTCCTTATCTGAGGCCAAATGGTGGATAGGCATACCCGCAAGTCCTCCTCCAGTTTCTGAGGCCACAACCTATTCTTATTTTTTACTGTGTTTATTGCAGAAAATCCAGCCTAACACAAATATGAAGTTGAGAAAGGAAGAGGAGATTCAATTTCTTTCTTTGTAATTGCGGGGTATTTGTCTTGAATAGACAACCAAAAAGCAGTAATATTTATGGATTCGTGCTTCAGTTTTAGTCCTCTGTCATTCCTGATTTCCGACAGTTCATCTTCTTTGGTAACATTTAACTCTGCTAATTCGCAGGCACTTGCCACAAACGGATTTCTCAGCCATTCCAACAATGATGTTTTAAATGATGGAAAATACTTCGCAATGTTCTTACTCAGTAGCGACAAGCTTTGTAGAATTAAAGTAAGAAAACTTTTGTCCAATCTGCAATCTTTAGTTAATTCAAATATTTCAACTTTGTTCTCTTTTTTATTCTAGATCCCCACAATGTTAATTTTTCCTTAAATCAGCTAATTTTGTCTGTACAAGTAAGAATGTTTTCTTTCTTTCCTTGCACACACTTATTAAGAATGTTCAAGGCTTGAAAAATATCAGCCAGGAATGCCACTTTATTACACCGGGATTTCATCACTAGATAGGCCAGCCAGGTTGGACTCTTCTGATGTTAAAAATATAAGAATCTCCTCGCTTAGTTCATAAAATCTTGAAAGAACTCACCCTCGAGATATCCACCTCACTTCCGTATGTAATAATATGTTGTACGCGAGCAGATTCCATGGGATAACACAGAGTTGAAAACAGTCTCGATTTTAATGGACTACTTTTGATTTAATTAATTATTTTGATTGCCTCATATAATACTTGCTGAAGCTCAGGTACTACAGATTTTGAAATAAGGGCCTGTCTGGGCTGGGAACAATGTGTAAAAACAATGCTAGTTTTTTTTCTGTTTTGCCAGTGTGATGAATCCTTTTATGCCTCCTGACATATAGGAGGCACCATCTGTGCAGATACTAATACATGCTTTTCATGACAAATCGTTAGAGCTGAAATAATTGTCGACCACTTCAAAAATGTCTCGACATCTTGTTCTTTCTGGAATGGTTTGCAAAATATAAATTGTTCCATTATGTCTTCATTACAAACAAACCTGATAAATGCTAAGAGTTGAGCTTTTCCAGTGATGTCAGTTGATTCATCCAACAAGATGGCAAAATTCTTGTCTTCTTTTATTTTAGCTATGATTTGTGACTCAATGTCTTGAGACATATCGGAAATACGACTACAAATGGTGTTATTTGACATGGGGATTTTCAAAATCTCCTTTTCATATTTTTCGCTTAACATAATGTTCACAATTTTACTATATGCTGTTAATATTACTGACTCTGCAATTGTATGTGCTTTCATATTTTGGTAACGATTTCTGCGACAGCCGAACATGCTGCTTGAGTTTTCTCAGATATAGTGGTGATTTTGGTCAGTTTTTGAGACTGGCGTGTTTGGTCAGTGATAAGCCTTTTAAAATATTCGGTTGATTTCTCACATAAATTAGAGTGCTTTGCTTGAAGGTGTCTTTTCATTACTTGGTTTGCCAGTTTCTCGCCACAAACAACACAGACATGACGTGTCTCTTCTTCTCCAGATAAAACGAATCCAAAGGACAAGTAGACTTCTTTATACTGGCGCACAATTGATTTGGAAGTAACAGTGCAGGTCCTAAGTGTTTTAATTGCAGAACTAGCTCCAGCCACTTCGCTGTTATCATTTTCTAACTTGTGTTTCTTTGTAAGAAATCAATGCATACCTCATAAGACCTGAAAACAAGAAAATATGACTCTGAATATTTATTTCAAAAAATGCAACTAGAACAAAGTAAACACTAAGTGCATTAACATGAGAATGAAAGATATTTTAAAGAAATTAACAATAAACGGACACTACACGAAAAGAATGAAAAGTAATAGTACAAATTACCTTGCAGGAGATCGAATACACTAAATTTAAAAGTATAAATATATATAAAATGCAGTAAAGAAAATATCTTACGGCATTCCACCCTAAAATACAGTAAATATTTGAAAACATAAACAGCAAAACAAAAATAAAAAAAGAAAAACATTCAGTGAAAAAGAAAAAGTTAAGCACTTTATTTGCTAAATATAAATACCATTAAACAAACCTATCAACTTATTTAATTGACAAGGAATAAAAACGACAATGAAAAACAGAAATAGTATTTGCAAAACACAAAAATTTAAGGATTAAACTTCTTAAATTTCTCATTTATTAAGCAATTATATATCAATTGTTAACATCGGCCTTGATAACATACTTTCCTTAAATCTCCCGTAGCACACTCGCAGTCGCTTTAAGAATTCATCTTCTTAAATTCCTCACACTTAAGAAATTATATATCAAATCTAAATACCAAACTTATAAATCTTAATAGGCCTAAAGACAAAATTAAAAAAATATTGGATTGAGATAATGAAACATAGAAAACGAGTTTATTGATATTAGTAAAATCTGGCAACTATAGCTATGGCAGGACACTCTGTTACGGCAGAACACTTTTTTGTGTCACAGGTACGAAAATTTTATCATACATTCAGACAGTATCGAAATTTGTTCATTGCTCTTCTCTTGTTTGAGGGAGAATCAACTTTCCTCAAATCTCCCGCGGCACATAGGATGAGAATCGCTGTTTTAACCCGTGATTAGTTTCCCAAAATTCATTAGAAAGTCGTGACGCACGAGTTCAGAAAACTGGTTCACTAAGCAAAACGAAATTCATTCATTGTTCACCCAAGTTTCCAAAATTTTTGACATCGGCCATAAACTTTGCTCTCCTTTTCATTTCCTTGATAAATGCCTTCAGTTAGCTAATAAGTCTTTTTATCGTTTTGAACCTCGCGCGCCTTTTAATAAAAACAATACTCTTGTACTTCCTTTTAATTGATCATTTGCTTCTCTCCGTCATATTTTAAAATCTCTAGGCATTTGTGTAGTATTTAACTATAATAATACTATCTCTAAACTATTAGTCAAGAACGCCCCTTTCCCTATTGGTAATGTATATAGCGTAAAAAGTATCGATTGCTCTAAATATTACTTTGGCCAATCAGGTAAATGTTTAAAAATACGGATTTCTTAGCATAAATATAATGTCCATCGCGGTGAAGCAAGCAGCTCATTTCATGTTCATATGTCATATTTTAATCAAAATATTGATTGGAATTCTGCTAAAATCATCTGTCATAATAACGATACAATTTCACTAAATATCATTGAATCGACCTTTATTAGTAAGTTCCCAAATTTTAATTTAAGTCTTGGCTTATATAAACTCGATGGTTATTTTTAAAATTATATTCACAATGCACTGTCGAAACTTTTAATTTGAGCCTGAATATTTATATTAATCTTAATAAACTATTTAATTTTATCTTTTTTGCGCATCTATGTGCCTTATGTTTATGTCTGCATATTTATTTTCGTTTGAGTCAAGTCTTTAGAACATTTGTACTTATTCTACCTTGGTTTTTCAATCCTGACCTAGGATGTTAATCCCTCGCCCAGATTTTCTCCCCCCCTAATTGCTTAGGCGGTATTTTAATCCTCTTCACAACTTTTAGGTTTTTGAAGTTACCTGATTTAATGATCTTAGTTTGTATTTATCTTCGCTCGTCCTAAGGTTTCCATTTCATATTAATTCATTTTGTTGATTGTTTTTTTGCTTTTCTGTGGGCGTTTCCTCTCCTCTGTACCATCCTTATATATATTACAATTTTCAATACTTTTGTTATTCCCTGATAAAGAACTCGAAATAAAGTTCGAAAGTACTTGGAATCCTCGTATTAATTTTCCCTGTGGGCTTTGTCGCATTTATTGCTTTCTCACGCGATACTTTGTGAGTTTTCACACACACACACACACACACACACACACACACACACACACATATATATATATATATATATGATAGGGAAACCACTGTATTGGAGCATAGAATTTATCTACGAGACTAGTTTCGGTATGAAGTTTACCATACCTTCCTCAGTCGTATAATGAGAATGGAATGAACAACACAAGTTACTAAATATCTCAAAATCCCAGCAAAGGAGAAAAAAAAAATACGGAGAAAAGGATCATTAATCGGGAGGTGTGGTTCTAAGATCATTGACTGAACTCTTTACAATCAGGTTTCAGGAATAGGAGCTAAATCTAAATTAACCACCCGAAAGATTAAAATTGGGAATTTCTCCTTAGTATTGATTTAGATGTAGCTCCTATTCCCGGAACCTGATTGTAACCTGGTGTAAAGAATTTACGCCATCCTACAATATTTAGGATGAATAAACAACAACTTCTGACGCGCTCAATCCTCTTATTTCGTTACTTAGGGCTTGTACTTGTGACGAATATTAGTAATTAACTACTCACAGTGTACCACTCATTTCTCGATGACCCGTTTTGGTCCTAGTCTTTCTTCATATTGCCACCTATGGACTTTGTGCTAATGTCAACTTTTTTTTATTATCGGCGAGTTAATGACTCTTTCTTTTTCTTGAACGCTTAACAACCACTTTCCCTCATTGTTGGGTCTAAGCAGGCGATAAAACGATAGTGAGAGATTTAAAAGAGGTGCAAAAGATCACCGAAAGAGAGAGACCTACTTTCTCTTGGGTTATTGGTGTCGGGAGGGCGTGCCGTTCCTCCAGCTTTCAGTAGTAGCAGAGACATACCCCTGCTAGCACCCCCTAGCCATGGCAGAGGGGCGAATTAATCACTGTGATTAATAGATGATATATTTGTGGTAACTTTACTAAAAATAAATGGGATGACCGTTTTGGCCAAAATTCTACAACAGAGATGCCCTGGTCAGTTGCCACTCATTTTTAATTTAACACATCAGGAGGAAGATTGTTTCAATTTTATTGTTTTTTTCTTTTATTGTTTTTCTTTCATTGTTTTCTTCGTTTATTTTATCATTTTTTTTAACATCCGGAGATAGAAGCAATTGCAGAGGCAAAGGGAGGTCCCGCGTAAAAGCCCCCATTTTAGAAAGTATTCGTGACATTAACTAATATTACAATTCTTTGCTTTATTTTATTAAACGTTTGATGCAATGTAACGGAATTTAGAGGAATTGCGATGAATGTATTGATAAATGCGCCTAAAAAGTTTCAACAAGTTTGATTCATATAAAAGAATAATAATATTTTACGAAATTTCGCAACTAAAATGTATTCATTCGATATTATTTTCACATCAAAATGTTTAATTTATATAGTTTAAATTATGACCCAGTTTCGAAGTCACAAGAGAAGTTTCTGTAACCTTCTATTTATAAAATAGAGGTTCTAGGGAATAGTCAGGTTATTATTATTATTATTTTTATCGTAGGAGGGAAAGATTCATTGCTGGCACAGGCACCTCTCTACCTCTCCTCACCCGAGTGGGAATGGAGGGTGGAGAGTGGCCCCCGGTCGACCCTTCAACAACTCTCTTTTCCTCTCCAAAGGGTCTAAGAAGACCCCGATGTGGAAGAGTCGGTTGGAGCCGGTGAGTAAAAAAAAATGTAGTGAGGAACGGAGTAAGAGAGTGAAAGGTAATCTTTTTTGGACCTTCTTATAACGCAAAAATTTGATGGACTTACTGATTTTATCGTGGATTCCAAACCACACATCCCTCTATCATTCGGTCCCTTCCATCTCTTTTTAGTTCCTTTGTTCCACTTTTGCAACTTGATACAGGTAGCCAGTGAACCGCCTAATCTCTGTTTTCTTTTTCGGTTTCTCTTTCATTCGTGTGTTTAATGTGGCATTCATACCGTTGTGTTTTTAAGCTCTGAGCTTGTTGTTGTTTATATAGTATGTTGTTATGCATGTTTTATCTCTTTGTTATTTCTTTGTTTTCCTATCTTATTTTCATTTTCCGTTTAGTTTTTCGTTTTGATTTTTGTTTTCCTCTTGCACTTACTTCACTTGGGATATTTGACTTAAGTTTTGTTTAATACTTTTCACTACACTATTATTTCTGTATTACACTTATTTACACTTTAGCTCACTTATTATACACGTCACTTATCTTTGGCTAGTTTGACTTTTCTTAGGTCTCTTTGTTATAGTTTCACTAATGGGTTGCTGATTTATTTGGGAGTTTTATTCAATTGGTTTGTCCCATTCGGTTATCTTTCCGGCATCCGTTTGGTTTAATTAATTGTTTCTGCTTTTTTATATCGGAGAAAATGTCCTTCCCGGGTGTTTTTTTTCCTTCGTTTTTACTTGCGGCGAAGCGCCAGCTATAGGCGTCGTTTTTTTTTCAAAAGGAGTAAAGTTCAATTGTACCCATTTTGAGCCATGAATTGACCCATATGACTATGGGACATATGGTTATTTACCCAGGATATTTCAAATCTGCCATCGAATTTGGTGCTGGGTGGCTCCATCTAGTGTCAGAAGCCTCATTTAGCCATTCAAAGACACTTGTAAGTAATTTGAGCCAAGGGAAACCATCAATGCAATAACCATTTATTATCTTATCACAAAACGACGCAGGTCATTGAAGGGAATTTCCCTCTTGTCTATTAAAGTTTCAAATTAAGTAAACCTATGGGCCTCTTCAATTCTTTACTGATGTCTTCCGCTGGGATATCGAGTATTCAACAGGTTTCCTTCTCCCGGGTGTTCCTGTCCTCTGCAAATATTGGAGGTAGTTCTTCTATTTTCCTACATATTTTTTCCGCTCTTTTTTTGGTGTCGATTTTGAGTGCTTCTCTCCCTGGCTCCTGATGCAGACTTTTTGAACTTCTCTTATCTCTCCTTCGAGTGATAGTAATTAGGTAGAGAGTTTTATTCTGAATTTTCGGCCATTCTGGCATTTCAGTGTTTTTAGTTTTTGACTCGCTGTTGAAAGGGATTGGAAGGTATGGGTGACCCTTTCTTCCTACTGCCATATGTATATCTAACTATCTATATATATATATATATATATATATATATATATATATATATATATATATATATATATATATATATATATATATATATATATATATATATATATATATATATATATATATATATATATATATATATATATATATATATATATATATATATATATATATATATATAATTTCACGGTGAAGGTAAGGACACATAGGAGGCTGAGGTACATGTGATTTATTTATGGAACAACGTTTCGGGCGTATCACCCATCTTCAGGTTCTAAAACATAAATTAATCTAATACAGTTAAAGAATATTAAAAATATTAAAAATAATTAGGTTATACTATGTAGGTAAATCAAAAATTATAAAATAACTCAGGAATTTAAAAGTCAAGAGAATCAAATTATCAATCTAATATAACACTATTGAAACGAAAAAAACCCACAAAAACAAAAGTAAATAATTACAGTTTGTCTTTTGACGAGAAAAAACTTCCTATTGTGACTTGTCACACAAACTCAGTGCAATTAAATCTCTAATATATAGAGGTTACCATCTATCCTCCAATTATTCCCTAATGCACAATGAATTCCAGACTCAAAGTCTTATTTTAAAAATAATTGTTACCCCCCACCTTTGGTTGACAAACTAATCAATAATTTTCTTACCAAAATTTACTCTCCATCCTTACTCTCATATAATGTTCCCCAAAATGAAAAATTTTCGTAGTACCAGAAATGGGACCTGACAATAAATTATTCACTAGAAAATGCAACAAATTACATAAAAAATATTTCTTTCATACCAACTTCAAAATCACTTTTGTTAACCCACTTTCCATAGGAAGTTTTTTCTCGTCAAAAGACAAACTTCCTCTAGAAATGAGCAGCCGTGTTGTTTATGCTTTTACTTGTCCTTGTTGTTTGCAAGGAACCTATATTGGTAGTACGGTTCGCTCATTGAAAGAGAGGTTTTGTTCTCACATGGGAATAAGCCATCGCACTGAAAAAATATTGTCTAAGAAGGAAGCTTGTGTAATAAGAAATCATAGTATACAATGCAAGACAGAATTTTCCATAGATAACTTCAAAATAATTGGTCATAATAACAATGAATATAGTCTAAGAATTTTGGAATCCCTACTAATACGTACAAAATCTCCTACACTGAACATAGATAATACCGCTGTTCCTCTTCTTATTTCTTAATTTTAATTACTTCATTCAACAACAAACCAACCTTCTCTTATTTAACAACCAACCAATCAAATTCCTATCCTTCTTTAAGCCACATCCTTTATAATTTCTTCACTTTGTGATTTCTCCTGAACTTCATCGGTAAGCAATATTATACTGTAATTTTTTACTTTTGTGTTTTTGCTTCTTTTTTTGTGTCAATAGTGATTACATTAGATTAATAATTTGATTCTCTTGCTTTTTAAATTCCTGAATTATTGGTAAGCAATATTATACTGTAATTATTTACTTTTGTTTTTTGTGTTTTTTTTTCGTTTCAATAGTGTTATATTAGATTGATAATTTGATTCTCTTGACTTTTAAATTCCTGAGTTATTTTATAATTTTTGATTTACCTACATAGTCATAACCTAATTATTTTTAATATTTTTAATATTCTTTAACTGTATTAGATTAATTTATGTTTTAGAACCTGAAGATGGGTGATACGCCCGAAACGTTGTTCCATAAATAAATCACATGTACCTCAGCCTCCTATGTGTCCTTACCTTCCATGTGAAATTGAAGATTAGACTGGTCAGCAGCAACTCATATGACTATATATATATATATATATATATATATATATATATATATATATATATATATATATATATATATATATATATATATATATTTCTTTTATAATTCACGCTTAAACCTCTCAAATTGTAGAGTAGTTTAGAATCAGCGTTGCTTTATTCTTCTTCCCTGCTATGTGTTATTTATAGCCTCTCTTGATATTATACGAGTTTTTAACCTCAAGACTTTACCTTAGTGTATGATATCTATAGTTATGATCGTCTACTTCGATATCTGGAGAGTGGGACTATCGTAAATTTTCTCATATTTGTTTTTTATCTTCCAGTCCCTTTCGAACTTGTTGATGTTGCTGATCTCCAATGCAGTTGTCCTTGCCTGAAAGTGTTCGTTTCTGTACTGAGTAACAACGAGCTGGCTTATGTTGTCCTTGAAATGTATGTTTAGACAAACATGCTTTATTGCTGGAGGCAGGTCTGCTGCATAACTTGGATATGTGGTAGGAGTGAGACAGCTCCATCCCAATACAGGAGTTGAGCTTCTTGTTCGAATTCTGTTCTTGAATAATCATTAATGACCATGTATGCTTTCCTGTATGTGATGAAATCGCAGAGAATTCGCTCTAGATTGTTGTGCCTCTAGAGATTTAAGATCTTATATTGCATTCCTCTGACCCAGCTTTTGTCATATGCTTTCTCTACATTTTTCAGTACTAGATCAATGAAATTTTCCTCAGCTTTTGCATTGGCTATTTTCTCACTAATTATACAAAGTGCAATCGTGGTGTCTCTGCCTCTTATGAATCCAAACTATTTATTATTATAAATATCATTTTTCTTCGAGATATTCTTTCAGTCTTCGATTGAGGATTTTTTCGAATATGTGACTCAGAAAATTCAACAACAATATAAGCATGTAACTGATGAGGTAAGTAGGCGGTTTTCTTGGCTTAGGGACAAAAATAATTTTGGCTAGTTTATAGCCAACCGGGAAGTAATCGGTGTTTGGCCACGCGTTGTATATGTTCTTTAATGTATCTATGATGATGTCCAGTGTCTTGGTAAGATTAATTCGGGTTATTCCTGAGCGTCCTGGCGCTTTTTGCTTAAATGTTTGGATTATGTCTTAGATTTCCTCTGTTGTTATATAGGCCCCTGTAACCATAATTTATTCCTTCTCTTGATGTACTGTTGATGCTAGAGTAATCTTGTCGATGTTTTCACGCGAGTGTGAACAATTGCGTCCATTTCTTGATTGAACTCTCCGTCTTCCACTGGTGCTATGAAGAACACGTACTTCCAGTGATTTCGAAATATTTCTTCTGTGGCCATATCTCTTTGAATTTTTTCAACCCGTTTGTTTATAATTGTTATCATCTTTATTAGGGAATATGCCTTTAAGATTGTTTATAAATCCCCAGTTTTATTTTAGTCGTCTTTCTACGTTCATCTTTTCTATTAGGCTATCCCATATATAGCTTTGCTGTTTCTCTATGAAATAATTTGGTTCTTCCTTTCGTCTTCTGAGCGCATTATATCTTTTACCTGTTGGTCCAAGAAACATTAATTGATCGTTTATTCCATTAGCTGTCGATTTTTCTCTTCATTTCTTCTGCCCACTGAAGGTGGAGAGGAGTACAAAATCTCGTCCTTGGGATGTTGCTTTCGTTTGCCGCATTCTTTGTTTTGTTAATCTTGAGTTTTTCTTGTCGATTTCCTCCAAGTTTCAGTTTGTGAGATCGTTTGGGATGAAATTATTAAGTTCTTCTTATAGTCTTTCATCTCTGGTTCTGCTACCTGTATTGATTTATGAGCATTAATGTTCCAGCATGGTCACTACATGCATTGGTAATTAATTACATGTTAAATGGCAAAGTGAAATTACTTAGGGTAACAACTGGCTTCGTAGTTGCATTGCCTATGACATATGTTAGAAATTACTATCTTTTTCTGTTAAGAATGTATCTTTCTAACATCATTTCTAAATTGGCTCATCTGTGGTTCCTTGTATGGTAGTCGTTTGCGCTGCAGCTAGCATTGAGGTCCCCCCATAAATAATGTAGGGAGACATGTGCTAAAGTACGTTGAGGGAGATAGTTTTACTAGGCATTTGTTAGCCTTTGGAATAAATTCTGGAATCAATTCTAGTATCAATTCTGTTTCAAATATAACAGCCAAGAATGTATCATCTAAGTTGTTAACTTGCTCGTATTTCAGATCTCTTCTGATATCTATGGCCACCCCATCATGTTACTCACTTGAAGGGTTCGCGTTAATGACTGTGTAATTGAACTGTTTCATCGGCCTTCTTTCCGGATTCACTCTGTGTTCAGATATTAATACATTTCTGGATCGGTCCCTTGAAAAATATTTCATAGTGTTGAGGTTTTCACCGATCAAACCATTATTTTCAGTATTCTGAGCTTTCTCTTCCTTTCTGCTTCCATCGTTTTATTAAGATAAAGTACTTAGACTCCCTTGGAGTTCTGTCGGGTGGATCTCTTGCTGCTTTCTACTTCTGGACCCTTAAATTTTCCATTTTATATTTCTAGAAACGTCGAATGGCTGAGAGTTACGTAGTGTCCAGGATAGATACGTATTCTATCAACAAATACGAGTTTTTACACCTCTTTCTTATTTTTATATCCTCTCTTGCCTCAAAATCGCATTTTGCATTTACCTTCTTTGAGTAATTTGATGATGTCTTCTTGCGACTTCCTTCTTGGTAGAGGCAATGACTCATTAATGTATACTCTTAGCATGCTATCTACTGTTTCCATGTGAATTTCTTTGTTTTTGTTTGCCCCGCTGGTTTGCTCCATGGTACTTGAGTTTTCTTTGGTGTTGGTTTCTTGGGCTTTCATTTTGGTTGTTGCTGTTGTTGATGCGACGTTTATCTTAAGTATTTCGGATGAAGGGGAGTTCTCAGGAAACCACATCTTCTTCATCCCTTTCTTCTTCAGCATTGTATTTAATGTGGTTGCAAAGGTTCTTGGCTTCCCAATATTTATGACATAAGAATACAGGATGCACGTCAGAAGTTACGTCGATGTTCCATGTGATACTGTTAGGTGTGTTTGGGCTTCCTTCATTTATTTCACGGTTGCTTTTGTCTCACCCGCATACGTTGCGTTTCTCTTGTGTTTTTCCTCTTCTTTTTTGCTTCCTTTTCCTTCCTTTCCATTATTTCCCCTCTTTTGGTGGCATGCTATAGCCATAGTCCTGTATTATCCATGGCAATTTATGCATTTTTTTGTTGCTTCCTTACAGTCTCTCCATTCATGATTATTGTTTTCACACTCTGAACATACTGCATCCTTTTCTGTGCACTTTCGGTTTAAGTGGTCATCCACTTGTAACATCTGAAACATATTTGTATATTAATGTTTTCCGCATTCTATATTTTCTGAGGGAATCCTTATGTTCAAAATGAGTAGCCCTGGTTAGTGTATTTTTGAAAGCATCTCTTTAGTCACACACACAATTTAAATACATGTGTCTGCTAGCCAAATTTAATTATTTCGTTTATTTTGATACCTTCGTGATATTTCGTAATTTCTCTTTTCATCTTGTCCTTTTCGTGTAAAAGATGTCTACCTTCCGGCAGATAACACTTCTGTTTGCTGTTATGTTGGGATATATTTTGGACATCAGGCCAATTCTTTTCAGTTTTCTATACTTTTTATTGGGACACAAACTTCTCTACATCTTTCTCTTCGTTGTATATTACAATGTAGTCACTTTGTATGTCGGTAATCTTAACAAGGGTTCCTTTTAGTTGTCCTTAGGGCGCTTCACATCTTTTTTCCTTTCCCTGGCTGATTTTTTGATCAATTGTACGAAGAGGTACTCCTAAGTATTCTAGGATGCCTAATTCCCCTAGTGGGAGACGGTCCCACATTATCCTGTTTTCCGAGCGCTTAGGCGCTCTTTTATTTGTTGCTTCCTCCAGAGCTATAGAGACTTAAGCTGTTAGTCTCCTGCACATAATTTAGGGCGAGTGGTCCTAAGGACCCCTATTCTACGCGCCCCTTATTGGCGCTTCTTTCCAGGGCTCACTACACCCTATTTTTTAGTGTATTTGAGCAGTACCGTGGTTGTGTTCTGTTGCTTTGAATAGGAGAAATAGGTGAAACAGGATGAATCTACAATTAGTTCAGTGGATGCATAACATTTTTATTCCTTGGAATTTCTTTCTTCAGATTTAGGTGAAAGTTAACATTTTTTAGCTAACCTAACCCTGGCTTTGCCTCCTTTATCGGGTTCTCGGCTCTTTGTTCGGAGTACGTTTAAAGATGTCAAGCTGAGTCCGTCGAATAGTCTAGAACGTTCTAACAAGCCTTTCTTAATCTACGAACAATCATCATGATGCAAGATAGCAAACTGTCTTGGGAATAATTAAGAAATTCCAATATAAAATGAGCTACCAGAAAACTTCCGAATAACTAAATGCTCCTGAATCTACAATTTAGTTTGTAATAACAAGGTTTAAGAAATTAACGGCAACTGAAAATCTCTTACGTTTGGGTCGTCCTAGAAAAATATCACACCGCATGAATCGGAAAATCCTTAGATCTGTTGAAAATAACTCAAGGAAAAATAGAAGGGAGACGAACGATCAGTTTGCATAGGGAAACGTCCATATTAGTTTGAACACTGTCCAATATGTTGCATTAAGCCGAAATTCATGGACCTCGTTTGAGGAAGATACCTTTAGTGAATAAAATTGATTTGAAAGTCCTACTGAAGTAAGATAATGATAACATAGAGAATTTTTCAATTTAGGGAACTACATTATGTTCTCTTGTCAGATGAAAGGAAGATTGACTTCTTGGATATAAATAAACAGGTTATTTGGGCATAAATATGATGAAGTTAGTTTCCAAAAACCTTGTTCTCACAATAAAACATGAAGGTGGATCTACTATGTTTCGGTACATATGTTGCTCGCAAGCTTGGTCTGGGAAGAAGATGCGTCTTTTCTAACGATAACGACTCAAAACAGACATCGAATTCTGTTTATTCCTAGTTGATTAAGGCTAAAATAAGCGTTTTATAATGGCAATCACATTCGCCAGACCTCAACTCGATAGAAGATTTATGGCATGAACTTAAAGTCCGCGTCCGTCCAAGACGCCACCAAAACATCGATGAAATGGAAGTTTGTGAAGACGAGTGTGACAAAAAATTCCATCCTAAGCTTGTTTAAACCTAGTCAATAAGCATATTTTAATAAGAAAAATATCTAACCTATAATATTATTGACAATGAGTTATCAAATTGTATAAAGTATATATACTTTTGTTTGAAAGTTTCCTTACAAAGTGTTATTATTCGTTTATTTGTGTATTAATTAATTCCCTCAAATTTCGTTATCAAGCAATAACTAGTTCATGAAAAACGGCGAAACTTTGTGGGTATGAAGGATTTCCATAGCAAGCGTATAGTGACATCCTCCAAAAGCAATGAAGCTCGTAGGACGCCGTTTTCCCCATTTGTCAGCTGCGGTATGCTGGCCTATGTTACATCTTATATCTCCATGCGGGGTATGGGGTGCAAATTATCCAAGTTTCAGGTCAAGCAGGGCTGGATGGGGGTGAATATGCTAGAACATCCACCCCTTTGCGTACCCTGGCCCTTGGATATTCTAGCTAGAATCTGAACTTCCACAAATTTTCACTTCTCCTGACTTCATCGAGTTCTTAAAACTCTACCTTCACAAACAGTAGGGCTCAGATCCTTCGTTGGCTTGGCGGCCGAAATAATCTGCAAACTCTGTGGGGAACTTTCATTGCCTAGTGCCTAGGGCTCTAGAGTTTAAGAATTTCGAACCCGAGGTTCTAGAAGCTTAAAAATAGGAGCAACCCCTGATCTAGAGCCTAAGTACTTGTAACTTGATGTTAGAGAATCTAATAAGCTAAATCTTGTAGTTCTAGGGCCTATGAATTTATAACTCAAGGCTCGAGAGTTTCAGAGATCAGATATATATATATATATATATATATATATATATATATATATATATATATATATATATATATATATATATATCTGATCTCTAAAACTCTCGAGCCTTGAGTTATAAATTCATAGGCCCTAGAAAAGAGAGAGAGATGAGCGCTGCCGCGCCTTCATGGAGACATTGACAACAGGCACATGGTCGACCCTTTTTGCATGCGTTAATGGAGTTATAAAATCATGAGACACCATGGTGGCTGAAAGCCTAGCATTGCAGAAAGCCGCGACAAGTTTGAGAGCCAAAAAGGTCCCATCGAGAGTCCGACAAAGTTTCGCCTCGCCGACTTAGGAACCTTCGCGCGATCGTGCTAAAAGGGCGAGACTATTCTCGCCTGCCGATGCGTCGGACCTTGGAATCCTCCCCTTTGGACGGAGGGGGTAAAACCCCATTTGACTCCACTATAAATCCTCCAGCGCCAGAGTTGGAAGGCATTATCCGAGGCCTGCCCACCTCGTCAGTATCCTCTGCCCGGCCTCTGTCAGTAGCCGCTATTCGCGTCTCGTTGGACTCTGCACAATTCTCGCAGAACTCCTCAAGCTCCGGGTAATCTCGATTAATTCGCATGAGTCTTCCCGTACTCGCTCTACCCGGTCCTTGAACGCAACGCGCTCAGTCTCGATTCGTGTTCTAACTCGAAAGCAAAATCTAAGTTCATCCGGTAATAGTCATTGTCAAGAGACTATTATTTGAACTTTGCGCCAAGGCAAGGATTACTCCCTCGGGCCAAATTTCCGAGGTAACAGCAACGTACCACTGCTTTCTCTACTACCCCCCCCCCCTCCCTCCCAGTGTAAAACTCTATCGTCGGCTTCGTGTAAGTTCAAGATCATTCGAGAAATCTTCGATCAATATTGTTCGTTTGTTTGTATGGCGAGTGTCCCCACCAAGTCTTCCCCCTTTTAGCCGACGAGACTCCTGTACGTCTAATGTGTATATAACTTGTTTTAAAGCCCCTTTTAACCTTATAAAAGAATATTAATTTGCATATTTGTAAATTTATTTTAGTACCCGTTTTTCTATTGTCTCGGAACCTCCAAGATAATCGATTATTTAGCTAACCTACATTCAGTTAATTTGCACTCTGCTTGTATTATAAATCTCCCACGCACATATCCATCATCGACCTAAGCTTAGAAAAATAGAAAGATTTAACTTGACCCCATTCTAATAAGCTAGAAATTGTAGTTCTAGAGCCTATGAATTTATAACTCAAGTCTCTAGAGGCTAGCAATTAGAAACTGACCCTCTACATCCAAGCAATTTAGAACTTAAGGGTCTAAAGGCTAAAAATTTAGAAACTGTCTATCTAGAACTTAAGAATTTAGAACCAGGTTCTAGAGCATGAGAATTTAGAACCTGAGTCTCTTCAGCTTACGAATTTAGAACTCAAGGCTCTAGAAGATAATAATTTAAAAACCGAATCTCTATATACTAGAAATTTCGAACTTGAGGCTTTAGAGGCTAGGAATTTAGGAACTGAGGCTCTAGGGCTTAAAAACTTTGAGCTTATATCCAAAAAGCCTAGAACATAAAACCTTTTAGTTTACAAGTCTAATAATCTCGAGGCTAGAACTTAAGAGTCAACCTAGAACCCAAGAATATAAAGCCGAGATATCACCAGTCTACTCCTTAAAGTCTAAATCCTATGGTTCCACCTTTAAACCAATAACCTTGAGTTTAAAACTAAAGAGTTAACTGCAAAGCCAAGAATCTAGAGTCTAGGAATTAACAGTCTATGTAGAGCCAAAGCGTATGATCCGGGGCCTAATCTAGATCATAAAACGCTAAGAATTTAGGAGTCGAGACCTTCGAACTCAAAAGCTTTGGTTATAGAACGTTATAGTTTAACGAGTTGGAGCCTAGAATCCAAGAATCTAAAACATATATTCTGGAATCGAAAGTATAGAGCTGGGTTGGCCATGTTCCTTAACTCCAATGGTCACCTATGACACATTCCAAGTGTTTGAGGGTCACATACTAAAGTAAAAAATATATTTAAACGTTTTAATTCCATCAACCCATTGAAACTGTGTTGCTTGTGGAAGGTTTTGGTTGAGGCTTCTTTCTTGCAGTTAAGGGTTTACAATCTGGCGTCAGGAAGTTTTGAAAAGCTTAGGTATGCGGTTAGTATATAAATAGGTATAACCACCTTCACACTAATTCCGGCACACTTAAGGGACGCTCTTCATCCATGTCAAGCAAGTGACTGTATTCAATAGACCAACCAAAGGACTGTATCAGTGGTAAGGTGGCAAATCATTTCTATACTAACTCGTTTAGGCAAGACAAAGTTTCGACTCGACATATCTCAGTGAGAAGAGGGATTCGAAGCAGTAAAATGTCATCTAAATTGAGAGGAGTTCAAAGCTCGCTTCTCTCATTTGAAGATATTCTTCCTTAGTAACTGATCCCCAAAATCGTCGTTGACATATATGCTGTTATATGTAAATTCCCTTTAAACCCACATTTTGATATTCAACTTCTATTGATTCGATTTTCTTTACAAAACTACTAACATGACCTGGTCCCCGGTGTTTTCGGGCTTCTCGTTAACTGTCATCCTGATCTTCATGTGAATTTCATTATCAGGTCAGGGGATATCGTTCACCTATGAACCTATAGAACCTTGGGCTTAGGAATAATAGTAGGCAAATAACTTATGATGAACAGAGGAGATTGAAGATATTAAAATGAAAACAATCGAGGGAATGAAAATATGTGGAAGATAGATACGATGGGCGGTCAATAAGTTTTGAAATTCGGATATAAGGAAACGAGATATGAGGAAAAGTGTTTTATTATTTTTCAATATAACTACCGTCGACTTCAATGCACTTGCACCACTTGTCACTGAGGCGTCGAATTCCCGACAACCATAAATCTCCCGACTGCTGTTCAATCCACTCTTGGACGGCGAGCTGGACATCTTCATCGTCCCCAAACCGGCTTCCACGCAGTGCAGCCTTGAGCTGGCGGAATAAAAAGTAGTCGCTAGGGGCCAGATCTGGTATGTAGGGGGCATGGTTGAACTCCTCGAATCCGCACTCACGCAATGCAGCTTGTGCAACTTTGGCCTTGTGGACTTTGACGACGTTGAAGTCGATCATGAGGCGTCAGGTTTCTAGGGCCCCAATGGGCAGAGACCTTGGTCATGGCCAAATTGTCGTAGATGATGTTGATAACACTTCCATGTGATATTCTAAGTTCTTATTCGATTTCTTTGAACTTCACCCGTCGATTTTCGAGGATCATCCTCTCCACACGGGCCATATGTTGTTCGTTGGTCACGTCTGACGGGCGTTCTGGATGGGGGTCATCTTGAAGGGACTCACGACCATGGCGGAACCCTCTATTCCAGCCAGCAATGGTTGCATAGGAAGGGGCGGTGTCGGTGTACACTTCAACCATGCGTTCATGGATCTCTTTTTCATTCTTGTCTTCCATGGTCAAAAATTTGATCACTGCGCGGTGCTCAACCTTCTCCATTGTTGAAAAATTTGTGATTAACGATCTGCGATCAGCTACTGCTTCTTAAATAGACGAAGCAGGAGCGTGCGGCTGCAGGTCCTGACTTGTCGTAACTTGTCCTAACACCCCCACAAACAGCCATCCACCTTCCTCTGTTTTGCCCTACCGATTCGCAAAACTTATTGACCACCCCTCATAGCTGCAGCTCCCCCTATAAGTATTGAAGGAGGTAGGGAATGCAGCTGTAGACGTTGGGGCTGGGAAGGTAGCAATTATCCAGTTGTCAGCTGCAGCACGGCTGTCAATAATGTACATCACACATCCCTTGTGGTGTTTAGAGCCGGAAAAGTTTGCTTCATATCCTGAGGGATTCACTTTTCCCTAGTGAAGAAACATGGCCTCAGCAAACACACTAATCTTTTCTTTCCTGACAGTGAAAAAAAAAATTAGATTCTTGACAAATGGCTCGAAATTCCTGTTAAAAATCAGGAAAGCTTTAAAATATGTATTGAAATTAAGGAAACCTTTAAACTCTGCTTTGAAATTCAGGAAAATCCTTGAAAATCGCTTTGGAATTCAAGGAAACCCTTGGAATATAGGTCAAAACTCAGGAAACCCTTGAAATATGTGTAGAAACTCAAGAAACCCTTGAATTCTGTATATAAATTAAGGAAACATTCAAATTCTGCTTTGAAATTCAGGAAAATCCTTGAAAACCGCTTTGGAATTCAATGAAACCCTTGGAATCTGGTTCAAAACTCAGGAAACCCTTGAAATATGTGTAGAAACTCAGGAAACCTTTGAAATTTGTATTTAAATTAAGGAAACCTTTAAACTATGCTTTGCAATTCAGAGAAATCCTTGAAAACTGCTTTGGAATTTAAAGAAATCCTTGAACTCTGTGTCAAAACTCAGGAATCATTTGAAATCTGTCTTGAAATTAAAGACACCTTTAAACTCTGCTTTGGAATTCAGGAAAATACTTGAAACCCGCTCTGGAATTCAAGAAAACCCCTGGAAGCTCTGTCAAAACTCAGGAAACCATTGAAATATGTGTCGAAACTCAGGAAACCTTTGAAATAACAAGGAAACTATTGAAATAATTTTGGAATTTATGAAGACCCTTAAAACCTAACTAAAAATCTAAATAAATCCTTGAAATCTGCTTTTAAGCTCAGAAAAACCTTGATGTCATATTTAAAATTCGGAGAAGCCTCAAAATCAGCTTAACAAATTAGGGAACCCTTGAAATCGGTTTCAAATTTTTGCAAGCCGACGAAATCTGCTTTTCTGGTTAAATATTCGTTAAAATTCGCTTTGAAACTCATTTGTCGCTTGGAGTCCGCTTCCTAACACATGAAACCCTTAAAAAGTACTTTGGAACTCGGGAAACCCTTGAAATCTGTTTCGAAATTCTGGTCGTCCATAAAACCCTCCTAAAAACTGAGCAAAATCTTTAAATAAAGATGAAAAACGGGAGAATTTTTGAAATTCACTTTCAATCACAAAACTACCTTGAAATCCAATTCGTGATTCTCTAAACGCTTGCAACTCATTTGAAGAACCCTTTTGTTGATTAGATAGCCCCAGTTTTAGAAGTGTAACCAATGTACTAATTTGGTGTTTTGATAACAATGGACAAGTATGGAACGATCGGAAATCGATTAATTTTATTTTGAAAAAGATCGCTGCTCTTTCCAAAGGGGGCCAAACGGTTTAGTTCCTGGATTCCTTTTTTAGTTGAAATGTAAGTCAAATTAGAACTATTTTAATTTGAAGTTTGGATAAGGGTAATAATATTAAATATAATAATAATAATAAATGGATTGCTTACTTAGAGTTCTAAAGCGAATGTAGCCACCGTAAACTCACAACACAATAGTAAAAATACTTAAATAGAATAAAACTTTTTAAAGTTGAAGAGTGAGACGAGGATTCTTTGAAATTTAGGCGGAAATTATGGATAAGTTTGAAGTTGTTGTAATTGGGTATTCTGCAGAGGTAAGTTGGAAATTTTTATTTGCTACTAGGAGATTTTTAGCTGTTCTAAATTTGATGTACCACTTACGAGGGAATCCGCAGCGCGACTTCCACACAAATCATCCGACCACTGTGGTGGCAGACCAGAGGATCCACTACCTCGAAGTGGGAGAAGGTCCGAGCTTGGCTGAATATGAAAAACCGCGTGGCAAACGCCCAGAGTTTCGCTTCACCCGAAAACATCATATGTTCATAAAATTCATTTGGAACAAACAAAATTTGCACCACTTTAAGCTCGGCCCTTTACTATCGTACATAGACTATCACCTAGTTTATTAACAGGATCAGAAAGAAGAAGGTAAATAGACTTCCTGGACTGTCGATAGATTGATCTGGTATAGAGAGTAAAAGGGGAAAAAATCCATCTGTTGAAAACATAATTCTAACATTCCCCAAAATCAACTAAGATCTAGTTACAAACACGTGAAACCCTTGATTTCCTCTTACAATCCCAGAAATCTCTTAAACTCTACTTCCAAACAAGCGAAACCCCTGAACTCCTCTTACCAACCTGGAAATTCCTTAAAATCTACTTTCAAACTAAGAAAACCGTTAAAAACCAGTTTGTAACTCATAAAACTCCTGAAACCCATTTATAAACTTAGGAAAACGTTTAAATCAGCTTTGAGAATGGTAGAATAATTGGAATTTGCTTTGAGTCTACACATAAAGGTTTGAAATCCTTTTGAAAACTGAGGATAACTTAAAAAAAAAACCCACTTTGAAGTAGCATAGCCTTGAAACCTGTTTCGAAACCCTTTGAATTATCTAAATTCTGCTTGAAATTTGCCTCAAAACTCAAAACACCCTTGAAATTCTCTAAAAATTTCATATGTCTTGAAATTAGTTTCAGAACTTGCGGTACGCCCTTGATATCCGTTTGGAAACTAGAGTTTCCACAAAATTAGTTTTGAAACTCGTGGAACTGGTGATCTCCGCTTTAAAACTGGAAGAACCGTTGGTATCAAGTTCGGAATTCTAGAAACGCTTAGAATCTACTTTAAAAGTCAAGTAACCCTCGCTTAAATTCTCTATGTGCAGTTCCCAGGACGACACCGATTAGAATTCTAGGGTGAGAACTTGTGGATTACAACTCTAGGATTATAACTTTTGCCTTGAAACTTATGGATTAAAATTCTTGGATTAGAACTTGTGGATTACAACTCTAGCATTAGACCTTGTGGGTTAAAACTCTTGGGTTAGAACTTATGGATTACAGCTCTAGGATTAGAAGTCTTGGAATATAACTTTTTATTACAACTCTACGATTAGAACTTGTGAAATACAATTTTAGGGTTAGAACTTGTGAAGTACAACTCCAAGATTAAAACTTGCTGATTACAACTCTAGGATAAGAACTCTTGCCTTAGAAATTTGTGGATTAAAATTTGTTTATTAAACAAGGAGGTATTTCCTTTTCTCTCAAGTCATGTTCCTAATATTACTAATATAATAATCATATTACTACTAATGTTAGTACTGCTGCTGCTGCTTCTGTTGCTACTGCTACTACTACTTTCAACAGCTACCACTACTAAGGTAACTTACGCCATCTGTCCCTTTTCAATCGTTGATGAAATCCCTCAACAAGATAATGAAACTCACATAAGGATAAGAATGACAATTGCTGGTAAACCAGGGGACAACAAAGGTGGGTCTTCCTTGCTGTGTCTGAGGGGGCGTGGGGTGGGGAGCATTTTATTTTGATATTAACCGACGATATGTGAACCCTTCATGAGGGGGGGGGGGAGCATCCATCCACCTCAGGGGCTATGCGGATATAAGAAACCTATCGGCAGGTTACGGAACGGAGGCGAGAGTGGCTATGTTGTGGTGTGAAGACGGGAAAGCAAGAAAGCTGTGTTATGATTGGCTATGTGTTTGATGACGTATGGAGCAGGGGGAATACCCACACTGTCCCCCGACGAGTGTCATAAAAGTCGACTAAACCTGAATATGGGGTTGTCGATCTGGGAAACCGCGAGCGGGTTCTAATCCTGCAGGTAGGGGCGTTGATGCGCGCCAATGCAATCTTGTGGGAAGCCAATTGATGATGATGATTATGATATCATTTTCTATGAAATCTCTGCCTTCATTTAAGGGCGGGAGAGTTGCGCATCCTTCATAGACCTCAAACCATAGCTAGGCGACTGTTTTAAGTAATTGGGCTATGAACCTTTCATATATTTCATCTGACCCACCTAAATCGTATTCGAAGAGATGCCTCCGTTGGCTTACGACTTTTTAAAAATGCCTCCGCTTATTTAAATACACATTTAAACCTTATTTATACCTATACATAAACATTAACCTAACTTTAACCTAACCTCATAAATTAACCTGTCTCCCAACCTAATTCCATGACCTGACCTAACCAAACCTTTCTCCAAATCCTTACGTGACTGACTCCTTGACCTAATCTCCCAACCTAACTTAACTTTTGCTATAACACCCCCCCAAAACCTAACCTCCTAGCCTCTAGTGGAACTTTCTTCCTTTCTCCCTCCGTACCCTAACCTCCCCTGACCTTTCTTTTAACTTAACCCCCAAAGTCAACCTACTCACTTGCTCCCCCACTTCCAAACTTAACTTCATACATTCCCCAAAGTAAACACTAAGTTTAATCTTCTCCCTTGCCAAAAGAACCCCTAAACCTCTAGCATAACCTTTTCTCTTGCCTCCCTTTAAACTTACCCTGACATATCCCCCAACTTAACCACCAAACCCAACCTTCTCCCTTGCCTCCGCTTATTTAAATACACATTTAAACCTTATTTATACCTATACATAAACCTTAACCTAACTTTAACCTACCCTCATAAATTAACCTGTCTCCTAACCTAATTCCATGACCTGACCTAACCAAACCTTTCTCCAAATCCTTACGTGACTGACTCCTTGACCTAATCTCCCAACCTAACTTAACTTTTGCTATAACACCCCCCCAAAACCTAACCTCCTAGCCTCTAGTGGAACTTTCTTCCTTTCTCCCTCCGTACCCTAACCTCCCCTGACCTTTCTTTTAACTTAACCCCCAAAGTCAACCTACTCACTTGCTCCCCCACTTCCAAACTTAACTTCATACATTCCCCAAAGTAAACACTAAGTTTAATCTTCTCCCTTGCCAAAAGAACCCCTAAACCTCTAGCATAACCTTTTCTCTTGCCTCCCTTTAAACTTACCCTGACATATCCCCCAACTTAACCACCAAACCTAACCTTCTCCCTTGCTGAACCACCCCATAAAACTAACCTCACCAATCCTCCAACGTAACCACCAAACCTAACCTAATCCTCAACATAAATCCCTAACAGACCTCGTTCCAACTCCCTCTCTAACTCAACTTAACCTACACCTTATCGTAACAACCCAATTTTGGCACTTACCTTGATCATCGTCTTGAGGAGGGAGTATCTGGTGAAGATGTTGTAGGTGGCTTTGCTTCGATGGTAATGGTCGTGAAGGTTGAGGAGAGCGAGCCGTGCTGTGTCGTATGCTTCCTCTAAGCGTCCGCGTACCCCTCGTAAACGCTGGTTGGTCGCTATGGCTTCATCTCTCGTGTCGCCATCCGCTTCAAAGAAGGGTGTTTTTTTCATTACTGATGAATCTTATAAAATACGTCGCTCTTAATGTTTAAACACTGAGGTAAGACATCTCACTATACAATAAGAGTCAAATTATTTGAAACTATCGGTATACCATCTGTGTGGATCCCTTTGTAGTGAATATGTCAGGTAACACAATGATTTCTGGTTTAGAATCCGAGCATGGGGCGTTTAAGGTACTAATTTTGTTGTTCTAGGTATGAGAACATGTTTCTAGAGGTTTCTACGAACCTCGCCATGTTTTGCTATTTAGTATTGTGAGGTTGGGCATTTCATCCGTTCTCATCCTGAACCTTCATCTCTTCTCTTTATATCCCAATCTGCCAACCGGCATCCCTATTTTTACCGAATGAAAATGCCTTCGATGGTTTCATGGGCAACTGGTTTAGACAATTTGCGTGACCATCAAGAAGTTGCTAAGGTCTGATTTTATTGGTGATTTAAGGACCACCTTTGACTCTGACGTCCCCCGCGGGATTACTTGCTTTAATGACTTTGAGCGCTTCAGCCTAAGTGAGGGGAAACGCCGCTTCTGAGATAAGTAGAGTTAATCTGCATCGAGGGTGGTTAGTGGCTGGATGGAACCCCGATATGAGTCGTCTTCACGCGGGTGCCATGTGCTGTATATATCCATGGTTCGGATCCCATGTAAATCAGTCGGTCTCTACTAATAAATAAAATAAATCAAAACGGGGGGGAACATCTGTGGCAAAACTCATACCAATGGGGAACACCGGTGGTAAAAATCAATCAATCATTTCCTGTGGCACTCACAGGGATGCATAGGGCCTCAATGAACTCACTCCACCACGCTCTATCTTGAGCTAATGCGTCAAGATCTTCCCAACAATCATCTCTTGCTTCTCACCTCATAGTCCTTATCCAAGTCTCCCTAGGCCTACCTCTACCTCTTCTACCAGGGGCCACCAACCCTAATGTATCCGGAACTATACCCTGTTTTCTATATACCTGCCTTAACCATTTCCAACGGGAAAATCTAACAAACTCCTCGACCGGTTGCACCCTTACTACCAAAATTTAAATCGGTGGTAAAACTCTTACTACGAGCGCCGATTCATAGCAAAACACCTACCAGAACCGCATATCTGTGAGAAAAAAGCCCACCGAGAGCGCACATCGGGGGTAAAGCTCCTAACAAAAGTGGACATCGGGGGTAAAGCTCATCAACGAGCGCAGATTACACTATTTAGCACAATTTTTGTGCTAAGTGTTATAGTCAAACTCCTTTTATTGCAAAACAACAGAAAACAACTATTATTTTCTTTTAAATTTTCTTTTGTGGCTTATACGATGAAATATTTACTAAAATTAGGCAAAGTTTAGTGGTTTCATCCATTTTAGAACTAAAAAAACAAAAAATATTGGACCGTTTTTGAGAAACAATATTTCAATAACTATTGCAGCTAGGAACATGAAATAGAAAAAAATGAAAGATGAATCTTTTATCTATAAATACTTATTCATTGTTAATATCGTCCTAAAAGTATTTAATAAGTAAATTAGCCTTAAAAAAATTATGTAAAGGGCATATAGGTTTTTATTTTCTAAATTGCAACCTTTAAAAAAGTTCAAAATTTTAAACTAAATTTAAATTTTATTGAATGGTTCAATATCCTCTACTTTATGATCAACTTAATCTTGACTTCGATTTTAAAATTTCCTTTTCAATTTTTACTTGTGAAAAATCCTCTCATGCAGCCTGAATTCGTTCACGCAGATGGTCCACATCAAAGATTTCTGACCGTGGTAGACTTTTTTTTCCACCAAGGCAGACCACACGAAGTAGTCGATGGGATGTAGATCAGGACTGCATGGGGGTCAATTATTTGGTTCGATAAAAGCTTATCAATTAGTATTGAGAAATGCTATTGTTTCTTTGTATATGCTTCATCTTGCATTCACACGAAACACTCAAAATGACCGAGTTCGTGCAACAGTGTAGACTAAATAAAATCTTTGTTGATCCAAAACGACTCGTGCGTGATAAAAAACACTTTTCAAATTCATTAATGGTTTCTTTAATGCATTATCTCGAAAGAAAATATCCATCTTTTTTATTCAACAAGGCGTTAACGCTCTTATTGTAATGAATTTCTGTCTCCAATGTTATCAGAAATGAAGAAAAAAACATCTGATTTTGCATTTATGCAAGATGGAACTACTTCTCACACATCCAAAGAAACAACAGCATTTCTCAATATAAATTATCAACCTTTGATCGAATCAAATAAATAATGGCCCACTATGGAGTCAAGACTTCTTTCCTCCACGGTATAGTTACATGTTTTTTTTTTGCGATTATCATATCATTATCAGCAAATATGATGTGTTATATAAAGACATTTTGACTGTAACATACCGCATACTGATAACAGAATTTCATAAATTTCAATAGCATCGCCATTTTCCGAGAACACTTAAATTGGTTTAGGATTGGATTCCTATAATTAATTTAAAACTAAGTTAAATAATTAAAGTATAGATTGTAGCTTTAAGTTGATCCTTGCGGCGTTTACGTTTGGTTGGTGATGCATTTTATCTTCTAGACGACTCCCTTTTCTTTGACTCTCGGAAAAACTTCGATAGCCCGTCGTGAGTAACCTGAAACAGATTCCCCAATTTAATGAATAGACCTCTGTTTCTTTTTATAATATAAAGGCCGTATAGTTTCTCTGGAGGTATGTGAACATTAAGTCGTTCCTAGAATGAGTTGGGTAATGATTCTCTATACAGATCCCAAATAAATATTCAAATTCCTCCTTCCCTTCCGTTAAGAACACAGGCCATTTACAATTTGAGTCACCTACAAATGATGGAATATATTTGAATGAATGGTAAATTCAGTTAATGATATGCTTAGTTTGGATTACAATATTGTCAACATAAATTAACAAACGGAGAAGGAAAATCTGGCCACGGACGGTTAATTTGTATGAGGTCTCAGAATTTGAGCTTCTATTTAGTGATCGTTATCTAATTCCCGCAGCATTAAAAATATAAGTGATATGGTATTACTTGAAGGTGCAGTTGGCTTGGAGAATTTGGTATTCGAAGAGAGCATTCGCTTCCTGGTCGCACGATGAAGGAATTTAGGCTTGCAGTTCCATGGTGGGATTCGAATTAAATTTCGCGAAATAGAAAAGTAATTTTTTTCCCGATTTGATCAGAGTTGACCCGCAGGTAGTGTACGACTGCAGATCTGGTTATCGATGAATAGGCTCTTTTTGGGAGTTATTTTTGAATTTTATGTTTCCTTGTTGAAGAAACAGGGAAAAATTGGGGCAAGAAAGGCCCTTCCGTAAGCTTAATAGGGCCGAGTTTAGTGTCCTATTTGTAAGGCTTCATAGATGACTAGCAAACCACCTTTTTTACTACGCTTAGTAATCTTTCTTTTCCCCGTAGATAGATGGTCCTAAATTAGTATGAGAGCTTCCATAACAATACCATTATACTAAATATATGGTCATTAACTTAAGCTGAAGGCTGCGAAACCATTTTTTTGGGAAGAAGGGAGGAAATCATAATGCCCAAATCCTCAACTTTAATTATACAAGTGAGATATTACAATAAATTTGTCAATGTCGTTCGAATGAAGAGGAGACGTTTGTTACCGTCTCGAAGCTCGCTGTTTGTTTTATTTCCTTTGTAGGTTGCTGAATTTAAAATAGTGGTGCGATTATTGCAGGTTTATATATATATATATATATATATATATATATATATATATATATATATATATATATATATATATATATATATATCGCTGTAAGGGTATTTTCTTACAATCTGAGACAGAGATTCTAAATTTGTTAAATTTCGAATTTCGAATCAGGCAATAAACTCAGCGCCTGTTGCTAAGCGGTATAATCACCATTAAACATAAGTAACTAACGAAGAAAGAAAAATAACAGTACTGAAAACCAGGTAATCACCCAATCACCCAATAATTTACAAACATTATCTCATTCAGGATTGCATATCCTTTGGGTATTTATTCTGCTATATACGGCTGTGGCGCGTTCGGGCCTATTAACACTTGATTTAGACCTTGTGGTTGAAATTTCAGTAGGCTCCGAGCAGTGGTCCACCATTGCTTCCGTTTTGCAATAATCATTTAGAAGTGGAATCAGGAGTTAAGACGTGACGTTGGATTTTTCCGCCAGTTTGACCTTTCAGGAAAAAAGCAACCGTACTTCCTTAATTTATATTGGGTTGTAATTTGATAATCTTCACTAGAGAGTAATTACGAGGCTTCTGGTAAGGTTCTTTGAATAGAAAAAATATCGCCTTCCTTTAATCGCTGATGCCTGAATGGATGTACGAGTAGTATTGTGGGATGCAGTCGCTAAAATAGAATCCTCTTCTCCCCCTTCCCCCCAACCCTACCCCACCCAGTGGAGAGTGACTTTTTTCGAAGGAATTAGAGTCTGCACAAACACACACACATTTATTTGTTTGTAAGAAAATGTGATGAGCTATTCTGTATCCAAATTAAAACATATGAGGCGATGAGATGGTTATCTTTGTTTAAACATTCATAGTGGGCTTTTTTCGAGCGATGCTTACCACCGTCTGCGACACTTTCAACATTTTTAGATATCGGAAGATTAATCAAAAGATTACTAATGTCTAGACCATATTTAACATATTTGGCATCTCCGGTAAGGAGCCATAGATCACTTCTTGTTTGTCGCCGAAAAGCCTTCCCCTTTTCCACCCACCTTCCCCTCCCCTTCCCTCCCCCCTCCTCATCTGTTTCTAATTGCCTCTACCCCTACACTCCCCTCTATTTGTTTGTCTTTAAATGTTTCCATCTCTACCCCCTCTGTAGAGATATTAAACCCATTCCTAAACTTTCCTTATTTATAATTATAATTCATAACTTCTGCTGCGAAGAAGACTTTTTTCTCTTTGTTTAGGAAGTTTAAAGTAAACATAAGAATATGGAGCCATTAAAAGAAGATGACTGTAGTTAATGTGGTGAGATATGCGACTTTCTTCAACATTTCACTGTTTCGTAGTTGACAGCTTCGTTCACATAGTAAGTCATTTACTTTTTGTAACTTGTTTTTTTTTCAGATTTTTTAATACAAATCTGCACACATTTTCTACAGATTAATAAATCAGATAAAGACAATTTAATTGATACTAACCAGATTATATAATGGCATATAATATATACAATTTAGTAGATAGGCTACACAATTACATATTTTCCAACAATTAATATTTATTGAGTGTAGAGTATCAATTTTCCCTTTACATTCTACTACAAGTATTATTTACATCGAATTCTTCGTTTCTTTGACCATTATAAGAATCAAATTGTTCAATAAAAGATCGATATGATTTACCGATTGTCATCTGTTGAATGAAAGAGACACAAAACAAGATGTTTGAGTCTGAAAAGTAACTCTGAACTCTGGATTGACGATAATAAATTTATTCATTTTTACTAAGTTTTGTCGAATATAACCATCGTTCTGAAAGCCTAGACATACGCTATCAAAATAATATAAAAAAAATGTCAAGAAAAAAAAGTTATCCAATTTGATCCAGGTTGATGGTTGCTGTCCAGATTAATGATATAAGCTGCTGGCAGTATTAAAGGTTGACATTGCCGAGTCTCTCTCGCAAAACAACCAGGAAAACTTGTTTTTTTTTTAGTTTTATTTTGATACAATAGTTCTATTTCCATTGCATTCATTTTATTAGGAATAAACTAGTTCGCTTCTAGAATAATCTATTTCAATAACAGACTGAAACTCTGCATATATAACAAGGGAGACAAGGGCTATTAATGGAGATCTAAACTATATCTGTTTATCGATAATGTTCCCTGTTGTATAGGATTGGAGCATTCTCCAAGACAAGTAGGAATCTTATCCTGATTTAGATTAATACAATAAATATTTTTAAGTCTTAGAAATTGTTCATACGTAATGCCAATACTCTGCCCACCTCCAATACACCCTATTCGGTTATATAATGACTAAGAAGCCCTTGAAGCAACTGAATCTGCATAATCCGAATAGTCTAATTCAAATGGTCTTTCAACTTCATTTCTCTTTATATAAATAGTGACGCGATTCACATTATAAAAATTAAATTCAAAAGGTGATGCACCATAGCTACCAGAAAATGCTAAATGGTCAACCATACCAATCACCATCCGCGTAGGTATTCTTCCCCATCAAGATATTATCCACACTCTTCTCTGATATAATCCACTCACAATAGTAAAATTTCTTATTAAAACTTGTGTGATAGATTACTTAGGGTTTGATGTAAGCAACCTATTTCTCATCTCCAGATGAGTTGATGCTGAAAGGCGGACTTTTCACAGGTAATTGGAACTCTCTAATAATTCTATTTTAGCTTCTAAACCGGTCTGGCTTCTAAATAGTGTAAATAAATGTGGTGCTCTGGATAACTTTATCTTTATTGAGACTCCATTAATTAACAGCTTATATTGTGAAAAGAAATCAGCGTTTATTTTTCCATATACATCAATTAGTTTTTTATGAGATCTGCTCTATTTCTTTTCTATACTTTCTTTACTAGAGTAATATCCTGCAGTGGGAAGAAATATAAATTTTGCTTCGTCAGTATAGTTCAACAGGTTCTCTAAATATGCACGATAGTGGTAATTATTTCCAATGGAATTTACAGATGTTTCATTTAAATAAATATCAACATTGCTGAACAAAGTGTGAAGAATATTATTTGCCGGAAAAATATTCTCTGCATCTTTAAGTTCGCTTCCGTCTGCCTTCACAATTCTTGCTTTAATATAAAGATAAACCTTACTCGGGTCTATATAATAGTGTCCACTATCAGATATTTAATATTCAACTGGAGTAAGATCTGAAGAGATATTGCTAAGTGGAGAGTAAGACTGATAATTGCTCTCAAAGATGGATGTTTGGGTCGGTGGAACGGTAAACAAATCGAGTTGTCTTCAAACAGATATAGCTTGCTGGATGAAGAGCATTCATTTTTACACGTGTATAATTTACAGCCGATGATAACTTTATGAGAACATCTATGAAATGTGTGCTTGTTTATATTATAAAAAAAAACATCTCCATCCTCTTCATGATCTTTATTCAACTTCTTATTCATCCATTTTCGATTATTTAGAACCCGATTTTTTTTCGGATTTCCTCTCATTATTAATCTTAGATTTTAACTTTCTTCTAATATATCCTCTAGTATCATTAGTAATAGTGTTTTTCCTCCTTCCCAGTTGATCTTTCAAAGCTTGCTTTGCAGTCTTTCCATGCATAATATCCTGAACAGTATCGAAACCGGCGGAAATGGCCTTCTTTCCTAAATAGCGAGCACCACTCTTTACATAGGCCGCTGCATTTCGGAATAGGGATCCAAGACCATGTCGTCTCTGAGCTCTTAACCTTTTAAACACGCGTGGGCCATTCAACATTTTAAATTATTTTTTAATGTCTTCTCCCAATGCATAGTTTTATCATCGAATGACGAACAAAGAATGGAAATTTTTCCCCTTAGATAGTATAGATTACCAAAAGATATACTGAGTGAACCATCATTGAAAGGAAGGTGAATAATTCTCAGCACCCTCGACTGGGTCCCGCCTATTAACTGATAATCTACAAGCTTAGAGTAAATGTAACGCTATACAATTATATAATTGGGGGATATAATCTTTGATAGATCCTTTACTATACTGGAAAAATTTTCTGACAGATGAAATTTTTGCGTTTTGTCAGATTGAAACAGTAGATCTTGAGATGATAATTTCTGTCTCATTTTCAGATTAATTTTCTCTATGAGTTTGTAGGGGAATTCCACGTGGAATTTCTTTTCCAACACGGAAGTGAAGTCGTTGCGCTGGAGAAGATTCTAGAAGCTGGTTAGGCTTAAATGGGTAAGCGCCCCCCCCCTTTCCACAAGCGGTAGCTTCGAACCGCGTCCACCACGGACCACTTTACGCGGGTTAGAATCGCCTCGGCGTGAAGATTCGAGGCCATTCGAGAGTAGCGCTGTCCCACCCCTCCGCGGGGAGAGCCTCGGTTATATATGGGGCTCGTCTTCCATGTGGAAGACACGGAGTTGAGGAGTCTCGCCCGGACCCAAGAAGATTCACCTAGTTCCAAGTCAGGTGCTAACGACAAAGCAAAGTGACGGCTGAACTAGTTGTGTGTGGGAATTAGCCCCAGCCAGTGAGGTAATTCCATTTGACGATCGCTACCGAGCGATTTTTACAACTCTACTCATCAACTCCTGCCGAAGCCCTCCTCGTTCGCCCCTCGTTTTCGGGGGACCGAAATCCTCTCCCCTGGACCGGACGTTACCACCCCCCTCCTTTTTGGAGAACCGTCATCACGTTAACTTCCCGCTCAGAAGCTCCGAGCGCCCTCGCCTCACGTGCAGAAGACATCCGTGAAGCCTTACCCTGACGTCTCACCCGGAATCCTTCATAAGCTAACCACTCTCCCCCTTCAGTAACCCATTTGAGGTAATCTTCCCTATTTGAATAGTCTCCTTCTGTAATACATTAATTTTAACTTTAGAGTATGATGCACAACTACAATTCCCCCCCCTCGTTTACCGATGTAATGTTGCCCATTAATTCTCTTATTTTTATGTAAATAAAATTATATTTTTTTGCATGCCTCTTTAAATAACCTTGAGCTTTGCCATTGCCCAAATTTTACCTGACCTCGTTGGACTCTTATCCCGTTGTTCCGCGCGTCGAAACTCGTGGCGTTCCGTTCCTTGTCGGTTCGCCTTTAAGTTATTGGTCCCTTCCCCATAGATATAATATGGTATTGATATGATGTAATGTCATACCCCGACAGAGTTCTTTTCCATTTTTATAATACTCGGCGTCTATCCATATCTCGTCATAAGAATAGTCAATACATTTTAATTTTGTTTCCTTTCCTCTTGCCAATATAGTATTCGATGCATAATTATTTACTACCGTCATTTTTCGATTGACTGTGAAGGCATGTGTAGGCTTAGTAATCTTATAAATATTTCCTGTAAATTAAAACTCACAAAGCCCTACTTCATACTGACTGTGGTCTGTTATAATGAATTTGTGCAATTCAATTCTATAGACACACATGGTATTTTGATTGTAAACATCCACGGAGGATGAAGAAGGAAGGGTAACATAAAAACTCTCTCACTCCTTCTTCACAACTGATAAAAACCTTCCTCATCTCCTACCTTTATATAATTTTACGAATGAATGTGTTCAATGTTGGTGCGTGATATCACTTGCCTTGTCGTATGAGTTACGCGATTTTGGGTTTCCCCGCAATTTATTAAATATCGCTTGGTTTTTTTCCATGCTCTATCGCTTTAACAATCTTCTCCACTACATATTTATTACGGGAGTCAAACTTTACTTTCTGTAGCTCTTCTTCATAAACCCTACCTTTAATATGTTCTCAATTTAAATCTTCAATATAATACAGGTCTAATAGATTTGAAATCCTATTTATCTTGTAGATTTCCTCATCCACGCTACCTCATATCCTTGGTTAAAATTACTTGAAACGTGTGAGATTCAAACATAATCACCAATCTTATATACAAACCCCCTTTTTTTTACTTCAGCCTCTCTGATTCGGTATAGCAACATCTCATTTCCTTTAAACTCTACTCCATCATCAGAACATATATAAACTGGAATCCATCCGTTTCTTCCATGAGATTTCGTATAGCATTTGACACTACCTGATCTGTCTTCTCCTTTAAAGGAATTAGCCTGAAATATCTAGAATATACGTCAATTACAAAGAGAATGTAACGTACCCCATAATTAAATCTTTCAAACTTAGACATCACAGTTAGATATAGCTGCCAAATCTCGTTTGAACCTTGCGTTTTTACGTGTTTTGTCTTGAATCTTTTTCGTACGGGTTTGTGTAGTGTATAGCTATCCAAACCTGACAAGAGACTTCACATTAGATCTTTTGGCGATTTTTTTTACATATTGCAATTGCCGATTTACCCCACCAAAAGATGTTTGCAGACTCGGGGATGTATATAAGCGTAACAATAGGCGGTTCATTTTTGACTGAATATCTGATTCGTTTACACTCTTATATAACTATTTAATAAGAGACAGCTCAACTTAAAAATCCAATTTTATTTTACATCTAGGTTAAAATACATAATTTAAATTAAAATTTCATGGATGTCCGCAACCTTATTACTAGGGCATTTAAAAGTCAATAAAGTCAGCTTATCTTTTACAGGAAAATTTCCTCTAGAACATCTATTAATGCACTAAAAATGACTGTAGGGGATATAGCAACAAAGTTAATACATAGGTCAACAAAAAGTTAACTTTTACACGACAGGTCGACAAACTCTTTATGTCAAGAAAGTAAAAAGTATAAAATAAAAATATATCTGGTAACTTTTTGGCCTACCATTTGCAACTCCTGCCTTTTTCAGTTGCTGTTTAACGGCTATTGCGCACATTTGTGCTTGTTTTTTGGTGGTCTTTTTGGCAGTTTTGAATTATATATATATAGACATGCCTAAAGTTGGGATGCCATCTCTTTCTAAAGTGCGTGCTGTAATTGAAAAATATCCCAATGAATTAATTTGTTCAGGAAAAAATTAAATTTATTGTCAAATTTGATGTGTTATAGTGAAGCACGAAAAAACCTTTTCGTGGAGAAACATCGTTTGACTCAAAAACACAAGCGTAGCCTACCTAAACGTGTGAAAACTGGAAAGACACAAACAGTGTTAAAGTTTATTTCTTCAGATTTTACTGAAAAGCTAGTGAATACATTTTTTGTCAGTCGACATACCCCTTCATAAATTGTGACATCCTCATATAAAACAATTATTCTCTGATTTGTGTGTAGCATTTCCCAGTGTGACAACTCGTAAATCAATATCCATGAAAATGGCAAAGAGTGAATCAGCTAGGATAAAACAATTACTATCGGGAAAACTAATTTTTCTCGTCGTTGACGAAAGTGAAGTAAGAGGCTTTAAATATTTGAATATACTTGCGGGAATTATTAATGTTCCAGAAAAAAACTTATTTAATCAAATATGATGTTCTTGTCGGATCTGTTAATGCGCAAAATGTCATACACAAGATTGATGATACCTTAAAATAATTTGAGATAGCAAGAGAAAATTTCTGCTTACTTCTTTCTGATGCAGCTCGTTATATGGTGTCGGCTGGAGCAACACTCAAGAAACGTTTCCATGTACATCTGTTACATAACTGTGAAATGCATATAAGATCATCTAATAGTGAACTAGATGCTCTAATTGCATGCGTCAAGGTATCTACTGTTAAAAATACAGAAGGGAAGGCTTTGTTTCAAGAAATTAATACTCCCCCATAACCAATTTTAACACTTTGTACAAGTTGGCTAAACGCTGCTTTCTATTATGCAGACAATTCTCCAAGCGTCAAATACATTGTTGAGAATTTTGAAGGTGATGGAATTATCGTTCGGAAGGCTAAATAAGACGTGTCGAAGAAAAACCTACCAACGCAACTACTTTCCATTAGGATGAATTACAGTCAAATTGCTCGCTTGGTGCCTAGGATGGAAGCAACTGATTTCACAATGAAAGAGGCATATGAGAGTCTTACTACCATTAACTTTGATGACGATCCTTGTGAGATCAAGCCGTACATTGAAAGAAGACTTAACGAAAATGATATGTGTGAGATAGTTGAACTCTATAGGCCTGAAATATCACCAACCATTCTTATCTCCTTACCGTCCTTCAACAACAGCGTCTTAAATAGAGACCGCAACTTTTTGCCGGGAAATATTGGAAAATACTTTATTATGTACCACAATCAGGCAACGCTAGAATAAGTTTATAAAGTTTCGTTCATCTCAGTAATTGGAAATAAAGTCAACTGTTTACAATTTTTAGGTCAACTTTTTACTGCCCTACTTATTACTTTGTACACATTTACTGATTCTCTTTATATTTTCAAAAATTCATATCAGATTTTTTTATTTGATCTAGAATTTGAATAAACATATTTCTTTGGCAATTATGCTCTAATAAAAATTTATTCTTATCTGGGATGAACTTAAACTTTCTTCTTGCAAGTCTTGATGACGAAGGCTGGTGACATTCCATCCTCTTGACTTCCATGGAAAGACTGATTGATAGATAGATAGATATTGAATTTTCTTTACACGTAATGGTGACGTAGTCATAAAGATCCCTGAGGACAAATTCCTTCACAAGTTCGATAGTGCTCTCTCTCTCTTGTTGAGAAAACAATGGAACTCACCAAACAACACATTTTTTATATACTTAGTTTCTGTGATGGTAGGTTGAATTTTTCGATATTCATCGAATCCATCGTTAAATGCAAGATAACAAGTATAAACCCCCATTTGTAAACACGTCATCTGGACGAAAAGGCCTTCAATCCCAACAAGCCTCTTTCAGGCTTCTTCTGTTTCTGGTCTAGAAAGTTGCTGGATCTCCTGCTCCCATGGACAAGGAAATATATTAGAACTTCTTTTTTCATATTTGCTAACGTTTTGTTTGTTTTGAAAATTGTTGCTTCGTGGGGTTTCCTAAGCAATGTCCGATTACAATAAAATTTGGCACGAATCTTTACATTTTTAGTGGAACAAAAACAACATGTGACCTTTTGAACAGGTCTACCGCGGTGTCTTACTTTACTTAGGCAAAATGTACCCAGAGTTTTTTGTAATTTTATAGGGTTTCGTTGAGAAGCAAAAACGTTATTAGTCTATTAAAAGCATAAGAAATTCAGTGAAGCCAACCTCTGCAAGGCTCACTCTCAGGTACCTATTTGCGATAATGCAAAGGGCTTGACTGCTTTTTCTACTCATCTAGGTTTGGAGTTCTGCCGTATGCCTTTACAAGTGGCGACCTCGTGAGTCGTGGAATGATCTTCCTGCAAAAGTTATGCAGGAAGATTTTAATATCTTCAAACGAGGTTGCAATACTAGATTAAGGGTGAGTGCTACTGAATCATAATTTTAATATTGATTTGATTTTAATAATTTTAAACTTATTTATTTACACATTTCAATTTCTTTCTTCTAGCATTCATTCTTTCTTACTTGACATATATACACTGTGTTCTGTGGGAGCTTGTTTTAAAGTTGATGGCCGCTAGGCTTTTCCTAAAAGAATTTTGTGCTCATTATCTCAAATAATAATAATAATAATAATAAGTCACCTCGAGCGCGCATTCACTGTCTGTGGCCCAGAAGTGAATTCCTAGTTTGCTTCGGATTATTAGCCTTTTATGCTTTTAAGGCTCGTTGATTGCCTCTGTTTACAAGTCTCTGGTATTGCCCGTGTTTATTGTGTACTAATTACGTTTGACACTTTGCAGGGTGTGTCTTTTATTGCTTTTGAGGTTTGTTGCCTACTAGTTACGTTTGCCGCTTTACTTTGTCATTTATTTAACTTTACTTTTTTTATTTACTTTTTTTGCAGAGTTAACTTTTTACATTTTTTTAACTTTCCTTGTGTTCTTTATTTAGCTCTCTTTATTTATTTTTAACTTACTAGGTATTTATTTATTTAACTTTGCTGTGTTCTCTATTTACCTCTGGTTGTTTATTTTCTTTACTTCACAGAGGTAACTTTCCATTTACTTAATTAGGTATATTGTGTTGTAGCTTATGGTCATTATTAAAATTTCCCATTGTTGATTTGTGTATTTAATTTCTGTGGGTATTTGGTCCTACTTAGTTAAGATGTTGTCTATTAAAGAACTCAAGGAACAAGCTGTGGACTTGGGACTAACAAGGAATGAGATCACCCACTATGTTCTGCAACAGCAAGCATTCGAACCTGAAGAGCGTGAGAAGGAATGCCAAAACAAGCTTCAGCTTGCTGAACTTCAAGCTCAAGCTAAGAAGAGGGAGGAGTTTCAAGCTCTGACTAAGAAGGAGGAAGAAGACAGAAGGGTCCAACTCGCCAAGATTG
Source organism: Ceratothoa steindachneri (assembly GCA_963969495.1). Classification (NCBI taxonomy): domain Eukaryota; kingdom Metazoa; phylum Arthropoda; class Malacostraca; order Isopoda; family Cymothoidae; genus Ceratothoa; species Ceratothoa steindachneri. The sequence continues at coordinate 50,049,770 of OZ018320.1, forward strand.
AAGCAGAGAAGGAGATTGAGTTGGTACGTATCTCTGCACCTCTACAGTCTACTTCTGCGCAGTTTAATGATTCGGTGAGTTGTCCTAAACTCCCTCTATTGCAGGATGGAGAAGATATTACCCCGTACTTTAACCGCTCGAAAGAGTTGCCGAATTACTCGAAGTGAACCCTAAGAGCTATGCAATGAGGCTAGGAAGCTTACTTACTGGTAAGGCTGCTGAAATGTACACTTCTATGCCTGCTTATATCACCAAGAACTAGAGCTGCTTTTTGAAGAAAGCCTTACTGACAGGATTTAACAAGACTCCTGATGGTTACCGTGTCGAGTTCTGAAGCGCTAAGGTTTCAACAGAGGAAACGTTCCAACAGTTTCCCTTCCATCTGACCCAACTGTTACAGGCGTGGTTGGAAGCTTCTGAGATAGGTAACATCGTTGAGGAGCTGAAGAAGTTTATGATCCTTGATCAGTTCTTGTCTTCCCTCCATCCAGATTTATATGCTTTTATCAAGGAACGGCGGCCCACTGCTTTGGCGGAAGCTATTTAACTAGCTTATGATTGGACCTCAGCTCATCCTTCGCTTCTCCGAACTTCCAGTTCCAGCTCTAAGAAGTTCGCTTGACCATCCAAGCCGTCTCCCAAAGTAACAACAGTAGCACGTAACTCTTCTAACAGCCAAAAAAACCCTTATCGTCTGTCACGTGCCATGGCTGTGGAGAAGTTGGATACATTCGACCTCGTTGCCCATGGAATCATCGCGCCTTCAAGGATGGCACGTCCGCTGATCAGCCATTTAAGATGTGATTTTGCCTGCCTGACCGAAGTGTCTCACGTTTCAAAGACTCTGCTACAATCAACGGGGCCTTGGGTATCCACCATCATTAGAGACACCGGTTGCTCATGTGTTGTTGTTTAGGAAGAAGTGTTACCCGATGCTGACGTCTCTAACTACAGAATAGTCTTCGTTGCCGACTACTTGGGACGAGAGGTTGCATTTCCTCTTGTATCTTGCTACCTTCGATTCACCTATTACGAAGGCTGAAACGACGTTATAACTACAGAATAGTCTTCGTTGCCGACTACTTGGGACGAGAGGTTGCATTTCCTCTTGTATATTGCTACCTTCGATTCACCTATTACGAAGGCTGAAACGACGTTATAAGAGCTCCAATAATTTTTGCTAGTGTCTTAGTTGGTAATATTACAGGAGTTAGAAATCATAATGTTGCTAAGCGCGTGCCTTCCACAGCTAATGAGAAAGTTGTCTTTCCCCACCAGGATTCTGCCATTCAATGTCCGGCATGGAATGCTTCACCCTTACCAACGGCCAACTTTACTCTGCCGAGAGATTCCTCTGATGCAAGTATCGACACTTCTCTGAAACCGGAACCCCATCAAGTATGAGAGGTCCAGACCAGAGAGGGTAAAATGAAACGCATTCACCCCTTAGCTCTGCCTGATCTCCAGCCCCTCTCCGTGACACCTGATGACTTCAGTCGCCTTTTGCCTTCTTGTGAAACGATCGCTGCCGCTAGAGCTAAAGCCACCTCGGGAGAAATTGACCATGTGAGGAACGAGTCTAGCTACCAATTCTTCATGGTTGATGGCCTACTCTACCGAAAAGTTTAATGTCTGATCGTCCCGATAAGGCAGGCAAGTCAAACTGGGTTGCTCTCCGTGATTTTTGCTCTATTATCCTCTCTGTTGCTCATGAGAGCCCCTTAGCTGGCCATTTTCTCCATAGAAGGACTGAACTGAAGGTCGCAGAACAGTTTTATTGGCCTGGCATGCGAACTGGCATCAGGGGCTTCTGCCATTTCCGCGAAAAGTGTTAACGCTTTTCCACGAAAGGAAGAGTACGATCAGTCCCACTACAGCCCATGCCCATCATCACTGAACCATTTGCTTGCATTGCCATCGACTTGGTTGTACCACTTTCTCCAACATCTTCCGGCAGACATAGGTACATCTTCACCCTCATTGAGTTTGCTACGGGTTTTCCAGAGGCTGTACACCTAAAAGACATAGACTCAATAGCTGTCGCTGAAGCATTGCTGACAGTTTTCTCCAGGTTGGGATTCCGCGAGAAATACTGTCGGACCGTGGGACCCAATTTACGTCTAACTTGATGAATGAAATTCATAAGCTGCTAGGTTTGAAACCGATCTTCACCACTCCTTTCTACTCTAGTAGGAATGATAGGATCGAGAGGTTACATGCACCTCTGAAGGCTATTCTCCGTAAGTTATGTGCCAAGAAGCCTCGTGAGTGGCATAGGTGTCTCATTCCAACTTTGTTTGTCCCCAGAGGACTTTTGAGCGACTGGACTGGATTTTGGGCCTTTGAACTACTGCATAGTCGTTCAGTCAGAGGTCTACTCTCCATTCTGAGAGATCTGTTGGAAGATCGAAACCCTAGGAAGACGAAAAGACCAGTTTTTAGTACGTCATTGAACTTCAGGAGAAGCTGGCCGAGTGTTCCTAGATTGCTGTCCAACATGCTGACATTAGAAGTTCCCAGTACAAGACTTCGATCTCAAATCACAAGAGCGTAATTTCAAGCCGGGTGATGAAGAGCTGGTACTCCCACCTAGTTTTGCCATTAAACTGCTGAGGCGTGGTAAGGTAAACTATCTAAAGGGGGTTCATCGGGGATCCAGGCTTTATTATGCTACTCTGTTAAAAAAGTATATCCGAAGGGACCATGTGCAGCATATGGAACTGCTAGACGAAACTTCTACACTGGAAGAGCTTATCGCTCATGGAAAAGAGAAAATTACTGTCGTTGAGGAAGAAGACACTGATTGTCTGCGGCTGCCCTTGACACCAGATCGTATGCTCAACCATCCTTCAACTGAGAGCCCTGAGGTTGGAACAATTAAATGGGACTAACACTCCTAGCTTCAGGAACTTATGAATAAGACCAGGATGTTCTCTCAAATGAACCCAGATGTACCTCCACCTTTTCCATGACATTACTTTAACTACTACCGACAGGGTACAGGACAATAGATATCCAGTGCCTATTCACCTAAAGCCTATCTTCGAGAAGGAGGTCGAGACCCTCTTCAAGCAAGGGATTATCAGATGATCCTCCTCCTCTTATTGTTCACTCGTCGTCATGGTAAGGAAGACTGTTGGCTCCTACATAATGGCCATTGACTATCGCCAACTTAATTTTGTTACCGTGTTCCATGCCGAACCTACTTTCAGCATGGAGGAAGATCTTCACAAGTTCTGGATACAAAATTCTTCAGTGAACCCAACCTCTGCAAGCCTTACTACCTGGTACCTATTTCGCATAAGGCAAAGGGCTTAACTGTTTTTCCTACTCATCTATGTTTCATGGAGTTTTGCTTGATAAGACTTGTGTTAGCTGGCCTACCTAACACATGCTTACACTTTGACAACATTTTCGTGTTTTCTGCGTGCTGGGATGAACATCTTGAACCTTCCAACCGCGTCTTTGAACGACTACGGGGGCACCACTTGACCGTCAAGTCATCCAAGTGTCGGTTTGGGTTAGCTCCATTCAATACCTCAGCTTTGTTCTGGACAGAATATTCTTACGACCCCATTAACAAACATACCTCCATTCACGAGTAAGAAACTGCTAAGATCATTCCTTGGTCTAGTCTCCATTTACGAAATATTTATCCCACGAGCCTCCGACTACGCAGGCTCCTTATCCGACCTGCTAAGGAAGTCTAGTGTGGAACCTCTACCCTGGAACGAAGGTTTCTTGGAGCGTTCTGCCATCTGAAAGCCGGCATATCCCCAGAGCCTGTCTTACAATTGCTCGATCCCAATGTGACCTTCGTCTTGAGGACTGATGCTTCTTTTCATGAACTGGGAGCTGTTCTCCTACAGTATGGAGAGGAATGTCCACATCCAGTCGCCTACGCCAGTAGGAAACTCCTTGACCGATAGAAGAGGTACTACACCATCGAGAGGAATGTTTTGTAGTTGTTTTTGCCATCACTAGGTTTGATTTCTATCTTCGTGGTTAGGAATTTGTTTTAGAAGTTGATCACAAGCCTCTTTTTTATTTAGTCGCTTTCAGGGCGAAAATAACAGACTACTTTCTTGGGCTTTAGCCCTTCAGGCGTACAAGTTTAGAGTTATCCGCATTGCTGGAAAGGATAACTTAGGTGCCGACCTCTTGAGTAGGTCTCCTAGTTAATTATTATTGTTGTTAGTTTTCCGGGGTATTTTTTTCTTCTTTCCTTTTTCATGTTTTGTCATGTTGTATTAATGTTTTAATCTACATACTCCTAGTAGATTCTTGTTGCGGGGATGGTATAAGGATAACCTACTACGTGCTTTACGACCCATTTGTAACTTATGTCGTGACTCCTGGGAAGCGCGGTTCGATAACTTACTACCTAGTTTACGCCGTAGCGGCAGGGGCGCGGGTCGATGAACTGAAAGCCCGCTGAATTGCGTCACGTAGGCGTTCATGGTGACGGGTATAAATAAGGACCCCTTGACTCTAAGAAGTAAAGCCGATCAGGAGTTTATACAGCGAGGACCTGCTGATACCTACATAACCCTGCCAGCATCTTCCTCTATTCCTTCTGCCGCTGCACCGATTGCAAGATACCGATTTACTCGTCTCTCTCGCTCTCACCGAGAAGTCGGAATACGCTTAGTCTCGTACGACTCTTGCCCTTTTCAGGACAAACGCCATATGTCTATTGCCTCACTACTTCCGTGACAGGTATTTGGAATATTTCTTTTCTTCTTACGCCCCCATTCTTAGGTTCTTGTTATCGAGACCTACAGATATTTATAAAGGGCGTTAGACAGGGGGCGGGGGTATATTCCGTTCCTGTACCGATTGTCCGGAGTAGCAGTGCTTATTTTGTAACGACGTGCTTTCGTTGGTGGTTTAATCTTGTGACATATTTAATGCACCCCTTTTGTGCACTATATTCATTTGAAACGTTTGAATTTGATGTGGCGCGTTTTGCGCACTGTATTTATTTAACCCGTTGTATTTAATGATACCCTTTTGTGTACTGTATTTATATTTAATACATTTGAATCATGCATTCTATTATTATACCTTCGCAGATATCTAAGCTCCTTCTTGTGGACCTCTTTATTTCTTGTTTTGTGTCCGAGAGAACTTGTTTCCTCGTTTTGCCTTTCCAGTCGAGTTGGCGTGTTTGCAGAATTGGGTTATTCGGGTGAAGTTTGCAAAAAATAGTAGAATTGCGTTGTTGCAAATTTTAGGAAGATACGGAGATTATACATACATGGCTAAAAGTTTTGAGACTAATATATCTATCTTTATTTTTTCATTCGTTTTCAAATTTACGTGATAGGAACAATTATGTTTGAATTATTGGTGGTTTATTAAAAGGCAGCATTTCAAAAGTAATAAAAAATAATTGAATTTCTTCCCTGAACCAAAAATCGCGCTCTAGTCCTGTTCCTGAAGGAGGTGAATTTCCATCGCTGGATCTTGCTATTCGATCAAAAAGGTAAAATGATGACAAATATGGGTTAAATGAATGATGTGTAATTGTAATCTATTTTCTAATATTTCTTTGTAAAAATAACTATTTTAATCTTTTTCAATTCCAGAAATGGTTATTTCGAAAGAAAAAGGTACAACCATTTTTTGTTCCGCACCAAAGTGACCTGCGATGCAAGGAGATAGTTCTAAGGGTACTGAATTAAGGAGCACCATCTTTAGGGTCATTAATGAATTTAAAAAGACTAGTTACACCCATGAGAAGAATTCTTCTGGACGTCCAAGAGCTTTAAATGAAGGCAAAAATTGCCTGGTAAGGTCCTAGCGTAATGATTGGGTTGCTTAAGATGCCAAGCTTAGTCATATTGGAAAGAAGCAAGTGTGGACGTTTCATCCATAAAGAGCGGCGAAGACTTTTCGACAAAGGTCTCAAGTCGAGAAGGGGTGAGGAGAATCCACATCTCACCAAGTCAAACCTTACGCGTAGGCTCCACTTTTGTAGACAATACAAATAACGGACTACTGAAGGGTGTGGAAAAAGGATATTCTATGATAAAACCTCCTTCCGTTTGTTTGGAGCTAATGGATGATCCTTGGTTAGGATGAAAAAAGGTGAACGCTTTCACGAGTCCTGTGATGCATCCGGTCACTCTCCATGTCTGGGGAGGCTTCTCATTAACAATTTTTCTCACGAACACTGCCATAAGCTCAAAATTGAACATACACGTGCTTCATCAATACCCTTTCATTACAGTTCAGTTCCAATTAGGAAATGATAACTATATTTTTCAGCATGATGGTGCACCTTCTCACAAACCAAAAGCAATAACAAAGTTCTTTGTTTAAATTAACAACGAAATTTTGTGACCATGGCTAGGAAATTCGATGGAATTTGGAAGGGATAATCCAACTGATTTTTAAAGAACACAAGCCAGATAATTATGAGCCGCTGCAAGCGCTTATTTAACACGAATGGATCAATATCAGTCAAGATATCATCACAAATTTAAGCTCTAAATTTTGTATATTTCACCTTGAAATTATGAGAAAATCATATCACAATAAAATGCAATCTTTGATTAGTTATATTAATTTTCTTATATGAAAAAATATATTAATCTCAAAACTTTTAGCGAGATTGTACTTGTGTGGTGCGGTGTGTAATGACTGAGTGGATGTAACATCCACTCAGTCATTACACACCCAAAAGAGAAAATAGAACAACAGGCTGTTTTTCAATCTGGAAAAACAGCCTGTTGTTCTATTTTCTCGTTTGGGGGAGTGTGTTTGTTTTAGGTGTGTTAGAACTTAAGTTAGTATAGGTGTTTATTATCACTAGGGCTATTAAATTAGCAATTTTAATATGGAGTTTGTGCTCTGTTGACTTTAGACGCGATATGTGGGTTTATCTGGAATACGGTAACTTTTCATCAGACTTTTTTTCCTCGTTTAATCGAATCTCAAGCTTCAATGACCTCACTACACATGTTTAGAAGGCACTTGTACATATCATAAGAATATGTTTGATATTTTTTTACGAACATAGAAGCGTCGCTGAGATCTGCCTTCGTTGTAGACAGGAAGCAAGTTCAGGAGTCTTAGTCGTCTCCTATAGTCCTTGGATCTCCAGTAGCCCTTCTTTGGAATATTCGAGTTATGTACCTTCGATACATTATAAATCCTAACGTCAACACTTTGCAAAACAGTTTATGGCGAAAAGGCCGTATGGTTTTTGTCTTTAAATATAATTTAACAGATAAATCATGCCTTTGGAATCTCATTGACCGCGTTTATTGTTTCAAAGGAAATTTGTAGTTTGGCACAGATCTCAACACCACCCTTTTATTATGTAAGAATTTTGATGGTCATCAATATAGGAAGGCCGAATCTGTTACTCAAAGAGTGATAGACCCACTAAGTAGCGTCTTTGGACACCCCAACTAGTGTCCTTAGATACACCAACTAGCGTTTTTTGGACACACCACCTAGCTGACATTATGCAATAAGTGCCTCCGACCGCAGTTAGGTCTCAGATGTCGGATCTCGACTCCATTTTATTATTATGCAATAATTTCAAGACAGGGTTGATCATTGATAACGAGTCCTATGTAATTAAACTATTGATTTAAACATAAACATCCCCCTTAGCGAGTCTTAAGACAGGAATAACTAACCCATGCTTGAAAAGATATTCACAAGACAGATTCCTTGACTTACCGGGAACTCCCTCTTCTTTCACTTCCTGCACGATTCTTCGGACGCTCTGAGTGAACTTCCCCACCAGATTGCTTCCTACGAGAATGGAAAAGAAATAAAACAAATATTTAATCACCTCATTAAATATTTAATATTTAGGCATAAATAGCTTCAACTTTAATAGACTGTGTAACCTGATCATTTTCAAAATTCCCTCTTTTTTTGATAATTCACTAAATTAAAATTGGAGATACAACTATTTAGGTCTCAGCAATGGGGGGAATGGTGAAGCAAGGGGAGTAACCATGCTACAACTGAAAGCAGGAATACTACCCACTCTTTCCATCCCAATGCTCCAAGAGTAACTGGTGCTCTATCTCGAGTCGTCTTTTTTCTCTCTTTTAAATCTCCCACAACTGTTTCGCGCTTGTTTAAACACATAAGGGAGTGAAAGGAATCGTTAAATGTTAAAAACCCTATTTATGTCAATAGAAAAAATATCCCTCGGGAAAAGTTCAAGATGCCCAAAGTAGAATTGCTCTTACTTAGCAAGAATTTAGTAGATCTAACACTATCTTACTACAATGCTGATCTGTCTGAAACCCAAGTATGTAACAATGACTCATGAAGATGAAAATTGGAACTGAACCCCACAAAACACGCTGAAACTTCGGCCATTCCAAAGATTTAATCTAAATATCAGGTCCTTGAGAAATTTCAGGTGTTTTTTTCTTATTCTTTTAATTAATACTCCTAAATGATTTAAAGCCTTCAAATGTTGGTAATTATTTTCTGCAAAATGGAGCCTACGTTGACGATTCAATTATCACCACCACAAGAGAGGCTTCATATCTGCAACGAGTAGAGACAACATACCCACACATAGGTCTGTGTTGAGTGCATCTTCTGTACGAGTTTTAACAGAGAATTAAGGAATAACAAAAAGTTCGCAACGGCACATGCACCCCTGTGTGGATGTGAAGTTAGAGACCGCACTAATCGACAGAAGACTAACATTTTCAAATGGAAATGGACCATTTGAAGATTTACCTCCCTCAGGAATATCGGAAAGACTTAATACTGCTCCATCAAAGTCTTGTAGTGAGCTAAATTCACCCCCAAAGTGTCGTATTTTCGAAATAAACACCAATAAGGGAACATGCCGAAGGAAGTTTACAAGGAGAGACCTGTAAATAAATTGGTGAAGATGAATAAGTAAAAATGTGTAGAAGTTATGGAGTAACAGATCCTCTTGAAACCATTGTGACCAGGAGGAAAGGAAACTGTGGGATTCGGGACTGGGAGGCACACAATCTTCCAGTTGTCAACTGTAGCATACCTGCTCGTGCACTACATCGGGAGAAAATAAATCCTCCTCTTACAACAGATTCACATTATGTCTCAAAACCCCATGAATCTATTTTCATAAAATCGGACCGATTTCAGGATAAAAATGTTAATCAAATTAGAAAATGGAGTAAGGTGGAGGCTTTTATTGGGTTTTTATTGGATCTTTTAAAAACGTAAATAATCTCCAATAAATGTTTACAATTGACCGGGTTTTTCGCTACTTACATCACTCGTTTTTCTTCTTCTGAATTTTCCAGGCAAAATGAGTTCATAGCCTTAGTAGAGTAGTCCGTGTTGGGATGGTCGGGAATTCAACAGTTTAAATTGCATTTTGATGGTTCTCTGGTAGGTATGTGCTTGTGTGTATGCATTGTGGGCGTGCGTATGTATATAGTCTTCATACTTTTATGGCGTTTCTCCCAATTTCCCTCTTCTTCCCTGACTTTTTGGCCATTCTTTGCACTGTTCCCTGTGACCATCCCCTTCGTTTTCTTAAAAAAATAAGTAAACTCATGTGACATTTCTTTCGTTTTCTTAAAAAAATAAGTAAACTCATGTGACATTTCTTTTGTTTTCTTAAAAAAATAAGTAAACTCATGTGACATTTCTTTCGTTTTCTTAAGAAATAAGCAAATTCAGGTGACATTTCTTTCGTTTTCTTAAGAAATTAAGCAAATTCATGTGACATTTCTTTCGCTTTCTTAGGGAATTAAGCAAACTTATTTGCTCCTTTTTTATTTATGAAATCTTATACAAACTATCATAAAGAGTTTCAAGGATATTAAAACTCTAATTAATATTACTCTAAGGAGTCTTTGGAAAAGATTTGTTCGTCGTTTTGCTAATTATTTTATGTCACATAAAATAGAATATTTTGAATGGTTTGACATTTTTTGTCATCATAGTTCAAACAGGAATGCAAATACACACATATGAGAACATAAACATAGGCTATTTATTAGACTGCAGACCTTTCGATTAACACTAGATATATTGTTAATGCTAACAATGAATATTGGGCACAAAAGAAGAAAAGAGTATAGAAATTGATACAGTTGCACACTTAGTAAGTTAATTGAAATTCAAAGAATATAAACATACAGCAAAGATATAAGAAAAACATAACTTCAGATCGATCATTTTGATTTGAGTAGCCGAGAGTACAATGCGGGCTAAAGGCATGGATTTTTAGAATTGTGAAATTGAGAAAGATGGTATGTGTGTAGAATCTCTTCGTTTCTCACCAAATATATTTATATTCTACCTAGTTTTGTGATCATCTTTGCTATTGCGCTCTTTATAAGATTGTTGCGAAACGTTGATCGTTAAACCGGTTTGGGTGATGCGAAAACGTTCCGAGAAATTATTACCAGACTTCAAAAGGTAATGATGAATATTGTTGGTTGAGTGATGAGCAGAAATTCTAATATGATTTTTCCTTCGAGCAAAATAGTGATGAAAACAAGAAGACTGCAGTTCTATTTATTTAGTGGCCTTGAGGAGAAAATCGAGGAAGAGTTCGAATTAGATATATTATCAATTTCACGAGCTTATCTTTGATGGTGCTTAAATACAACTCTCTTAGTGTTCGTGCTTTGGTACGATAAATGAATAAGACTCGTCTTGATGTAAGATCAGTTGCGTAAATGCTATCTCCTAATGCGGAGTAAATGACTTGATTGGTATGACCCGCGAGCGATATGTGTAACTGCTCCTCGAAATGATTTCTCTCGAATGATCCTCTCTCCTCCTCGATTCGCTCGTTTTATACGTTTTATACTTGGACACATTTACAAACATACATACATATATATATATATATATATATATATATATATATATATATATAATACTTATGAAAACCTTATCTCTCGTGTGAAAATTTACTAAAACGGTGAAATTTGGTCAAACGCTTTTTTTCGCCTTCTTAACAAAAATAAAAATATAATATTGTGGTTGCAATTTGATGCTCACCGAGTGTCGTTACGATCAAGCTAACCCATTTTAAGGTTCCCTTTTCTTTTCTCTTCATCTTTATTTTTCAAAACCGTAACCACAGAATAATTAGTCTCATTCCCAGTTTCCCTCTTTACCGCGACTTTGGTCTTCTCGAGAATTGAAAATGGGAATGGTTCTAAAATATCCTGTCACATGTTACAATGTTTCATTTGAGTTTCTTTTTGTTTCGTTTCACACACATAAATGTATTTACATTGACTGAGTGTACACATTACTACTTAATAGGTTTGTGTGTGTACATATTGTGTGCAACACATCATGCACATATATGGTGTGCACCATGTGCACCACACATATATGCCTAGCTTCCTAGCTCAACAATACGTGGCCTACTCAGTACCATTTCAGGTTTCTTATACCTTATACTATATCCTAAGGTTTAGATTGTCCAAGTATCCAAATGGCTGATTTTCTGTCCTGCCAAGTTATCTCCGTGATAAGGCGTTTATGTGATTTGTATAAGTTTTAATGGAAGTATTTTTCAACTTTCTGGTACATAGGTCATAGTTGTGATTACGCAATGGTTTTATACTTTTATTTTTAGGCAAATAGGCATTTTGCTTTTGAAGATCCTGCTTGCCCTTTCAAAGCTTTCTAACCTAGAGTAATTCTGCGTTGGATTTCTGGTTTGTCATAACTTGTTTTTCAAAGATTTATTTTCGGCGGTCCCTTTTGCTTTCATGATTAACTTCTTAAATTATTGTTTGAATCTCTTTTAAGTTATCTGCTATGAGTACAATATCATCTTCAAATCTCAGGTGATTTAGATAATCATCATCGATCTTAATGCCTTTGATTTCCAGTTTACCTTCCAGAAGATTTCTTCTAGAGAGGACTTGAATATTTTCGGTAAGATGGTATTTCATTGGCTTACACATCTTGGTAATTGAAAGAGTCAGAATCCTTATTCAATACAAGGTAGGGTATGCAATTTTGGTATATATGTTTTCAGATATTTATTTAGACCGAAACTATTCCGTGATTCTATAGGTCTGTTATGATCGTTGGTCATTCTATTGGATCACATGCTCTAAAATAGTCTACAAATACCAAGTATAGAGGAATATCGCAATCAGAAGTTTTAGCAATAGCTGTTGAGAGTATGTAAATGGCAATTGTCGAGAAGCTTTTTCTGAAGCCAAATTGTTCTTTCGGTTGTTGGTCATCTAGCTGGTTTTGTAGTCTGTTGGTAATGACTCTTATGAAGAGTTTATAGACACGAGAGAAGGCTGATTTTTCTGTATTTTATAAGGTCCGTTTAATCACCTTCTTGTGTAGAAGGATTATAATGGTATTCTGCCACTCCTTCGGAATCTTTCAATAAAGAGGAAAGGTAGTTATGCACAATGACACCTCCAGAATCTTCCAGAAAGTCCGAAGTGATGTTGTCTTTACCAGATGCCTTGTAGTTCTTCATTTGTTTGTTGCTTGAATACAATATTTCATAGTACACTTTAGTTCCTTTGGCTATATATATATATATATATATATATATATATATATATATATATATATATATATATATATATATATATATATGAATGCAATATCCCGCAGGAAAAAGTGAAAAGGTACTTCCAAGTACTTTCGAACTTTATTCAGTTCATTCTCAAGGATAACTACAAGCGAAAAAATAATATATAAGGGTATATATGAGCAGGTAAAAGATAAAGGACCACCTCTAAGACAAGAAATTAACAATGATGAAGTAGGAGAGGGAAGGGTAAATTCACATTAAGATTTAGCTATAATACGTAGCATGGTCAAACTGAGAGGCAGAAAGAGTCAAGAACAGAGCCAAAAGGGTTAAAACGATTAACGGATAAAGTGATAGTCTAAAGTGAGAGATACGTAGGGCGGAGGAGCAAGGAGAGAGGAAGAGAAATAAAATAATGTTAATACAAAATCAATGCAATAATTAAATTGACAAATCAAGTGCCCAGAAAAATTAAAATTGCAAAAAAAAATAGGAACATAAGTCAAAACTAATTTCTTTAAGAATGAGTTTTTTTCATAACAGCATCAATTATAAAAAAGGCCCCGAGAAATGCTAAAGGTATTAAATTGGCTTATTCATGAACATTCAAAAAGGTTTCTTTTAAATGACTCATTTGAGCGAAAAATAAATTTTGCTGAATTCCAATTAATTTAATTTATTGTCTATTTTTGGACATATGCACAAAAACCGCACTATTATTTACAGCTGTCCTAACATTATATTTATGCTGATTAATGCAAACTTCACGTGATACTTTGCAAGTTATGTATTTTATATATATATATATATATATATATATGTATATATATATATATATATATATATATATATATATATATATATATATATATATATATATATATATATATATATATATATATATATATATATATCTCATGAGCGCGAGAGAATGATGAAATAAATCCAATTCCACCGCAGGAAAGAGAAAACAGAATAATTTTTCTTCGGAAATATTTATTTCTTACTTCGAAAAAAGTCCGAACTGGAGTAGGATTCGAACCATGCACATTGAGGCAGTGAACAACCGCTTTAAGCTCAATTAAACCGCCTTTTAGATCACTCAGCTACGCGGAAGACAAAAATCCTCCGAATGACAAGCTTTTTAAACTACGCTTCACATGGTCGAACGAGAAGGAGAAAGAGAACTAATTGTGGATTTAAAGGACAAAGGAGAAATTGAGGTAAACACGCGGCAAATACACAAATGCATATATCTATCATGAGCGCGAGAGAATGATGAAATGAATCAAAGCGGTTGCTCGCTGCCTCAATGTGCACGGTTCGAATCCCATCCCAGCTCGGATTTTTTCAAAGTAAGAAATAAATATTTGCGAATAAAAATTCTTCCGTTTTCTCTTTCCTGTCTTCTCGGTAAAGGATTGCCTTCATTGTGCCGCCCTCTGCTCTCTATGATTCTAGTCTTCTTCTAATGTCCCTTTCTCTTACCTCTAAAAAACTCCTGTTTCTTGTCTCATTGCTCATTCGCGTCAAATTTCACTTTCTTGTACTATATTGTAATATAGTCTGCAATGCAAGGTTTCTGCACCTTTATTTCTGTCTTCAAAATTGTTTTGAAAGACAGAAAATAAATATGGCGAAAGCCCTGTGGTGGTTGTTATCACCCGCAGAACTTGCATTTGCTCCTTCTTCTTTATATATATATATATATATATATATATATATATATATATATATATATACAGGGTGTCCTAAAAGTTTCTATGCACTTGAAATATATAGTCCTGCCTAGGATCACAGTGGCTAAAGACTCTCACTGTCGCTTAAGCACCGGTGTGGATAGTAACCAAACGAAGGTATTAAAACTGTCCGGATACGTCTTTTTGGGGGCAAGAGGGGCTTCAGAAAATGACTGTTGTAGTAAAGTACCACATGGCCGTTCTTCCTACAACACAAAATATTGAAAATACCCCCCTTCCCTGTCCAAAGACCTATCCTAACAGTTATAATACCTGCGACTGTTGCTGTACACACCGGTCTTGTTAGCTTGAGTGCTTGGACGGCAGTAAGAGTCTGATAACTGCCAGTATCTCTGAACTAGCCGGCAGTATTTATGCTGAACAACACACCCCATCATACTGCAAAGGAAGCAAAATACTGTTTCTAACAAAAATATATCAAAGTAATGAAGTGGCGTGCTCAGAGCCCGGACCTGAACCCAATTGGCAACCTCTGGAAGATCATTGGAGACAAAGTTCAAGAAATTAGTAAAATATTTTGTAATTTTGTCAAATTCTAGTGTTCGTCAAAACTGTGAAGAACCATATTCCTTGTAAGTTATTGGTAAACTGATTCTGCATTTATTAAATATATGTTCAAGTAGATTATTAAATAATTCTAATATTGTTGCTGATTTTTTGTAACATTTTCATTAGTATATCTGAAGGTTTGGAGTCAGTAAGATTTTTACGGGTCCGGGAATCTACAAGCCATTCAATGAATTTCGTTTGCACCTGCAAAGCAACTCTGTCAACTCATAAGACCTACATGTGGACGGTCGTGGAATGGCCAGACTCTCTCTATCTCTTCTCTCTCTCTCTCTCTCTCTCTCTCTCTCTCTCTCTCTCTCTCTCTCTCTCTCTCTCTCTCTCTCTCTCTCTCTCTATATATATATATATATATATATATATATATATATATATATATATATATATATATATGCTCTTTGGGAGTTTTGGGGGCGAAGTTGGTTTAGGGTTCGATCTGGCCCGTTTGTGACGGCAAATAGTTATGAATTCAGTGGAGATGGTTTACTTTTAAATTTGCGGGGTTCTTTTAAAACAAATAATTCAGAGTGCAATTTGGCCAAAGATTAACAGCTAGCTGGTACATGTTTAATGTTGCAAAAGAAATAGAATTTGAATATACATAGATATGGGGTTTAAAGGATCTGATCGTATAGGTGAAATCAAATGTCGGCACGAGACACAGGAGGGATAATTATAGGATTAGTGGTCGGGTTTAAGTTGGTGATATAAAGGGGATTTTAAACCGGAGCTTGCACACAAAGGATTGTCAATTTGGGTAGGTCAAATTATAGAATAATCTGTAGGCGTCAACGGTTGCAACTGCTTACTTGCGTGTTCGTTGAAAGGAAGGGCCAGTCGGGATACGATGGCTGCAATGGGAAAGTTGGGTTATCTCACGGTGCGGATGAGGGAGCACACGTAGTTTGGCCTTAAGAGATGGAAATCCTCGGCAGATAATCGCCGATTGAATATATCAAGGTTCACGGATGTCGATTTAGCCTTCGTTGTCGAATCGAAATCGTCGTTGTCTCCGATCGCGACGGGCGAGCGTTTCCTTAGTTCGTACACGGTATTAGACGGAAAATCTTGAAGTGCTACACGCTAAACCGAGACAGGGGATTATATAGATGGTCTGCGGGGTGGCTTCAATGGCTTGGTGGGAGCTTTCACAACTCGTGCGATCTTGGGGAAATGGCAGCAACACCTTCGGGGAAACTGAGGGGTAGGGAAGTTGTCTGGAAGGCCATGTGAGAGGACGAAAATGTGTCCCTAAGCAAATACAGCTGGAGTGCAATAAAATGGCTTGGACCGTCTCCTCGTTTTAGATCAGCCACGCTTTCAAAGCTCCATGCGGTGATCTCGAGACCACGTGGGTAAAGAACGGCATGTGGTCGCTCTTTGACCTTATTCTTCTACATCGACCTATCCAGGATATTTTTTTGTGAACCGATTAATTTGTTTGTTGAAAGAGATAATATTTGGCGATTTACATTTAAATATTCCAAGTACAGTAATTGCTTATAAAGGGTGCTCCAATAACTTGGACCGATTTGTAATGCGAGTTAAGTTTAAACGTCATATGATTTTTTTTCTTTTTCTTACAGATTTAACAACTTCAGTCTCTAGCAATTTCAACCATGGAAAAATTAACAATCGAACAACTTATTAAAGTTATCGAAGCCTATTACAAAAATAGACGTTCAAACAGAAATGCATTTCGGGCACTTTGCGATTTTGGGGGTCAACATAATAGACCAACCGAGAGTGCGATTGGGAAAATTGTTCGTAAATTCAAACAAACGGGGTCGGTGGCAGATATGAAAATGCCATTGCGTGCTCATTTACGCCGTTCAGCTGAAAACAGTGCTGCGATGCGCGAGAATGTGGCCGAAGATCCAGACATCTATATTCGTCATCACGCGCAGGAATTGAACCTCTCTACAACAAGTTACATCCAATTTTGACAAAAGATTTGTCTCTATACGCTTACAAAATTCAATTGACACAAGAAATGAAGACTGCTGAACATTTGAAGCACTGTACATTCGTCAATTGGGTGCACGAGCAAAGACAAACCGATGATGATTTTTCGCAAAAAATCATCTTTAGCGATGAAGCCCATTTTCATCTTGGTGGATTCGTTAATAAGCAGAATTGTCACATTTGGGCTGATGAAAATCCCAGGAAGATTGTTGAAAAGCCACTGCATTCACAAAAGGTCAGTTTGGTGTGCATTTTTTGCTAGCGGAATCATTGGGCCATATTTCTTCGAAAATGATGCCGGGAATTCTGTTACGGTGACAGGCGAGCGATACCGTGCCATGATAACCAACTTTTTATGGCCTGAATTGAATTCTTTGGATGTCAAAGATTTGTAGTTTTAATAGGATGGCGCCACATGCCACACAGCCAATGCAACAATGTCTTTATTGAATGAGAAGTTCCCAGGTCGCATCATCTTTCGAAACAGTGTGACTTGACGCCTTTAGATTTCTTCCTTCGGGGTCATCTCAAAAGTAAGGTCTATGCCAACAAACCAACAACAATTTAACAGCTGAAGGATGAGATAATAAGACATATTGATGAGCTAGAGGAGCAGCTATGCAATGTGGTAGATCGAATCTACATTTTTCAGTAGACTTATGAATGTAGAGGATTACAACTCAAACCCGTACTCTAGCTTTGAGATATCCAAAGAACCACCCAACTTGATGAATACCCCAGCGAAAAATTTGCATGCCACGGGTACAAGAAACCTTAAAGCTTTGATAAATGCTCCTGACAGGTGAGATATCGTTCAAATTCAGTTCAAGGAATTATGCAGTTACACAATTTCCTTTTAAGGTTGCGCCAAAGATGGTGAAAGAAAGTCTAGGCAAAGACTAAACCAGTGGATTTCGGCATAGCGAGAGACGCGGTTCAGACCATGTCAGAGGAGGAAGTTCTGAGTAGAAATCTGAGACACACCAAAAGAAAGGCTATAACGTCAATGCTCATGGTAAAGAGACTGACGATGAGAAACCTTTCCTGTGAGACACTCTTCTCTTGCCAAGCGTTCTTGGGAAGGGTTCCATCCATTCATACAAAGAAACGACGGATTCGTAGGAAATCCTGATATTTACTATTTTCTCCACATACTTTCATACACAAGAAGTTGAGAAATTATGACGAAACTAGCTGGGGTGGAGCAATCCCTCCAATGTTTTCTAAAAGCAAGCACGTTGGACATTTGCTAAGAATATGATAATGAGTCTCCACTCAGATCCTTTGCAATAAGGCTAATAGAAGGACCATACCTCAGTCAGCCAATTGTCGAAGAAAATCGTAGGGGTTATCTTCATGACCAGGGACGGTATCCGGGCAAGAAGCGAGGGAAAAACGCAGCTTGCTTATCGAGAATAAGAGGTGATCGATTTTCCGCCATTTGAGGTGAACTTAGGTCGCCGTCCATCAGTGATAAGGCGGCTTGCTTGGAATGCAGGGGAAGCAACATCCGAGCTCGAGAATGAGGAGTAAGCGGTCGCTAAGGAAACTGGTTCCGATATGAAAGCTCCGCCTTCCTAAAGAACGTGGGTGGGAATGGGGTAGTTCTGGTTGAATATACTCTTTACCTTGAACCATCCCAAATTTGAATATTTATAAAATTTCTTGTCGTGAAATCTTTTCAAATCACATACCCTCTCCTCGGCGAATGATGGCAGAGAACTAATTAAGCCACGGCGTTTTGGGTGAGGTCATGGGACGTATGCTTGCTGATTCTCTATCTTCATCTGAATTCCAGTCGCATGCTCTCCATTGTTTTGAGTGTACATCTACTTCTATTCATATTCTTTCTACCGAATACTTCCACTCGTACTCGTACTCTCTACCAAGTACCAGCCCTACTTTAGGTATTAATAAAATACGGTTAATGAACTACCATTGCTCGCCTGATGGTAAAAAAGGGCCAATCTGCAGGTCTGAAGCTCTCAGAAGCCTAGTGGTTACGTTGTTGGATTTATGATGTCGAGGCGGGAGTTTAATCCTAGCGAGCGCCTAAAAAAAACTTCCGGTGGCGTCAAAAGCAGATAGGCCGATACTCACTCCCGCGGAGGTAATTATCTCCACACGACACCGCTCTCATTTCCCTTCCCGCCTCCAAAGCACCACATACCCACTCTCACCTCTGTCAAAGACCTTTGCCCATGGATTAATGGTGTTCCCTTGAGGGGGAGGGGGTAATATACCTAACCCTGACGCGGAACGGATGCTACTCCCCCTCCTAGGGTCAGGAAGGGTTTCGGATGAGTTGGTTGGTGTCATAAACACAGAATATAACCTGGACTTCCTCCCTCCAAAGGAACCTTCCCATTGTTCCTCCGGGCTGACCACTGATTGTCATTCTAATCTTTATATGTAATTCATTATTCGTTCGAGTGATTTCGTCTACGTTGTTAGGGCCAAATGGCGACAGTTAAATACAATCAACCCAACTTAGTGATTTCACTAAGTTAATATTTCAATAATTTACGACAAAACTAACAAGGGTACTACAAAAGAGCACCAAGGAAGCCTACATTCATGAAATGAAGGTAGGCTTAAAAAGAGATCCTGCCCAATTATGTTTGTGGCATTTATTCACGATTTCATTATTTTGATTTATGCTAAAAATTTGAGACTTGCGAGGGCATAAACGCCAACAGCTTTTGAGCGGCTTATTCGTTGAAAAGGGAAGTTTAGTTATATAGGGCGCTGGGGAGAGAAGGGCCCAAAGGAGCTTGTCATCATTTAAAAATGAAAATAGGTTTACTTGGTGTTCTTATGTGGTGCCCTTGTTAGTTTTTGTCGTTTATATTTTTCCACTAGGTCAGACATGAACGACCTTTAACATAGACTTAATTTTCCTTTGTTTCCAATTATATCCGGCATCTAAATTAAACCGATTTCTGGTCTTTTGCCATTCGGACGCCATAGGGGCAATAGAGTGGCGTTCAAATTGATGAGGCCATTGTCTGAAAAGCGGCCTGATATCCGCTTTGTGGACGTCATCCTACTTAATCGAGGAACAAAGACAGCGGTTCTGAAATTACGCTCTTATGATATAATCCGTTGACATCTAGAATTATTAGTCTTTGACTTTATCCCCAGATCATCACTTGTTAGTGAGGTGTTGAATTCTTTTTTCTTTTTTCTCTAAGCAACTGTCCTTCCCGGAAGGTTGTTGTGTGAGCGTCTTCGATTATCCCGACGATCAATTCCATTACCAAAGCTCTTGGTCGGCATTCTTATCATCCGTCTCCTGATCTATCGTTCTTCTATTATTTAGTGCTCTTTAATCATGGTTGTCGCGATGTGAACTTAGTGTTTTTTAATTGATTCTATTGTGTCAACTATAATTACCACATTTTGTTTAATGCTTTTCAATTAGTTAGTGTTGTGCTCCGCATTCACTGGTAGTTTCGCTTACAAGAACGATATTTTATTTGTAACTCATTGCTCATTTTGGCTTCAATATTAACTTCTTTTTCACTCCATTGATTCATTTGTTGCCACGTGCTGCTCTTTGTCTTACTTCTTGGCTAACCGTCCCCCACTCCACGCCTTTTGTCGGTCAACCCGCCCCCACACCCACGCCTCACCTGGGCGAGCCATCCCCCACTTTATATGAGTCAAGTTAGGGTTAGGTTTTCCCTTCTGCTGCGTTCTTCATAATTCTCGCCTCTGTTCCCTCCTTTCTCCCACACTATGCATGATAGGGACTTACGCCTCTCACTCAACTCTTTAAATTATCGTCCCTCGCCAGGTAAATATGGGTAGATATAGGGGGGAGGGTTGTATCCTCCGAACTCTCCCGACTAGGAGAGGACCAAGACTTTCGGCGTCCCTTAGGAACCTCTTTCACCCTACCATTCTTCATTTATCCAACACCACCAAATCTCCCTTTTCCTACTGTGCTCATGAGCAGGCGTTGTCGGCGTCTCTTCTGAACATTAGAGGCCTGACCAATAAGTCGGAGTATGTCCATGACCTCGTTGTTCGCACTGGGGTTTTCTTCCTTGGCCTTACAGAAACCTGGCTCAAGTCTGATTCTGGTTCATGCACTACCCTTGCAACCCCTCCGGGTCATTATTTCCTGCATGTTCCTCAGAACCACCGTGGAGGGAGAGTTGCACTGATTTCCAACTCATCCTTCTCCCTGAATCTTCTCCCCTCTCCCCTTCTAGCCTCATTTGAGTCTCTCATTGCTGTCTCAAGTGCTGTGCCCGCTCTGCCTATTATCGTCCTTTACCGCCCTCCCAGCTCGTCTCCGGCCTTATTTCTCGAGGAGTTCTGTAACCTGCTTTCCGACCTATCCTCTACTGGTTCTCTACTTATTCTAGGTGAATTCAATGAGACTTTTTGTGCATTCATTAACATCATCGACCTCTTCTCTCTTACACAACATGCGTTATCCCCAAAACACATAAATAGTAATACCCTGGGCATAGTCTTTTCGAACCTCCATATCTCTAATCTAACATTAACTGACCTTTCTAATACAATTTTCGACCTCTTCTTGGTCAATTTTAACTTCTATATTACCTACCACCCCCTTCCTCGCTCGTCTCGTGATCCTACTCCTTTCTGGTGACTATCGTCCATTGATACTACTTTTCTCTTAAGCGACGTTGTTTCTGCCCTACCTCCTATTGATACTACTGCTTCACCTGCCCTAACCTTAAACTTTCGGACCCAATAATTACTCGCCTTCCTTGACGTACACGCCCCCCCCCCTTTATCACTCCTTCAAACCGCCATTACCGCGCCCCTTGTTTCACCATGGAACTGCTTTCTTCAAGGAGGTCCTTACGTGCTCATGAACGAGCCCTTTGAAGAGTACACTCCCGTGGGCAGGACACGACCTCCTTCTCACTTACCTATCGCCCTGCCACTTCGACATATTCTTCCAAATTAAAAACAGCGCGCGAGGCCCATTCACGCAAACTTTTGTCGGAGAGCAAGAATGACCCTCGGACTATCTTTAGTCTCCTCTCTTGTCTTTCCTTGCCTAGCCCCATTTCCCCCATCAACACCTCTACTCTTGCTAAATTTTCTCTGATAAAGTTATTAATCTTCGCGCCGTACTACCTCAGTCGTCTCAACAAGCCCATGATGTTCTTCCTGACCATATTCCATTGCCGCTACACAACCTGAGCTCTGGGAGGGCTAACAGCCCTGAAGGGCGCATTATAAATACCTATTATTATTATTATTATTATTATTATGATGATGTTATACTTATTGCTTTAATTCTACTCGTATGGCAAGTGTTACGGTTTTTCATGAAAATGCCTACCTTTGGCATCTGCGAGAAATTTTCGAATTTGCTTCCTGTAAATTGATGGATGCTTTCAATTTTATCGAGCAATGGGATTAGGATTGAACTATAGATAATTTCTTTTACACACAAAGTAAGCAAAAAATTATCAGTCGACAAGTGGAACGTCAGTTACCGCACGCCTACGAGCATGATGTGACATCACAATGCCAAGATAAGGACGTTCCATTTAAACATACATTTGTTCTTTTGTTATTTTTTAACCCGCCTGCTTCCTCCTGCCTCTTCTTTGTCTGTGTCACTTCAGCTCTTACTCCATTTCCTCCCCTCATTACCCTTTGTAAAGCAACAAACTAATTTCTAAATAATAATAAACTTTTAATTCCTTGGTTAAGTAAGCTTTTACCCATGACTATGGGTGTTCTCTTACAAAAAGGGCCTATCCCACTGCATAATAATAGGACGAATGGAGTTAATATCATCGATGCTAGGGTTCATAATTGTTTCTAAAACTGAAAAATTTCGCTGCTCATCAGATCCTATGATTTTTTGTCGGAATCAATTGTTTTCATGGATCTTGGAATCGATCATTATTCATGGTTCTTAGTTTTCTTAAAATCTCCTGGAACAAGTTTGAATACAGGAATTATGAACTTACAAGTTTCGTAAACAAGCCTATTCTACCCTTTTATTAAGTCTTCTGTAATTTTGGTGACCGCCCCTAAGAGTGGTTCCTTATTTTATTACAAAGCAGTTTGGCTTCGTAGTTAAGCGTTAATTTGTTCATTGAACTTATTTCTAGATTTTATAGAATTAATCGGATATCTCCATAAACCTCAAGATTCAATCAAGGCCAGCTCGACTCAAAATTCAATATCTTGAAATTGCGTTCCAAGCAGTTCTTAAACCACTCTATGAGGCTGTACTCAAGAACCTCTGCAGGAAGACCGTTACTATAATTTACGAGTTGGGAGTGAATAAATGTTTGGAAGATCAGTCTAGAATGTTCCACACGCAGTGTACTTTAAAAGGCTCTACTTCTTGTCGTTGGCTTCCAGTAAAAAGAATTTTTACATTTAACTTAAAGCAATTAGCCATATTTTCCGAAGGGAAGAATTTTCCTATTTCTTCCGAAAGAAAATTAATTTTCAATTTAATATTTTTTGAAGCCCTTCCTAATTTAAAACAAGATCTGCTGACTAAAGTCGCGTGCTCTTACTTCTTCTGATTTATGACCTTACGACCTTCAAAACTTTCAATAAATCCCGGGCTAATCTTGGGAGGACTTTGGCAATTATATCATTCAAAAGAGAATGTGAAAAAACATAAGGGCTTAAAATTTCGTTATGATGTTTTTAACAAAACAATAAAACCCCAGCTAAACGGGGACCAACGGACCGATCGACCGACTGACATAGTGAGATATAAAGTAACACGCGACTAAAAATTCTGGATTAATGCTTCCTCAATCTTAATATTTGTAACAATAGCAAGATTAATTTCCTCAAACTATCTAGGATGTGTGTTTTTAACCAGTGACTCGGTTTAGCGGCATTACAACTCTTATTACCGCATCCTATCACAAGTATGTTAGACAGATATATGTAACTACATAGTCGTGGACCACTATGTGAGTTATATCATTGTTGCCTGGTGCGCAGCTTAACGAATTGCAGGTGTTTGGCGACAACGATGATGATTCTTTTTCCCAAACTTTTAGTAACACTCATATGAATAGATAATAAAGCGGCTGCTGTCGTGAGAAAAAATGGGCATAAAAGGAGAGCAGGAGAAGGAGAGGAAGAGGAGGAGAGGAGGAGGAGAGGAGAAGGAGGAGAAGAGGAAGAGGAGGAGAGGAGGGGGTGGTAGGCAGGGGTGAGGGGTGGTGGTGGTGGTGGTAGGCAGGGGCGGTGGTGGGATGGTGGTGGTGTTGGGTAGTGGTCCTGATGGTGGGCAGGTGTGGTGATGCTGGTGGTGGGCAGGGGCAATTGATATTAGGGGCAGAGGCGGTGGTGAGCAGGGGTTGTGTTAGTGGTGGTGGTATTAAATTCCCTTTTAAGTCATATATGGCAACCTTGCTATTTTGTAAATTTCATCCCTCAACTTGTCATCAATTTTATATTTTGGGGTTTAATTTAAAAGCGGTCGATTTACCCAACTTTAAGAGAAAATAGCGCCAAAATTTCACCCTAGGCGATTGTGTTATTGAGATCAATTCGGTGGATGGAAGTTTAATTTCTTTTTCAAAGGTCAGAAATGCGGCCATATGCTCGAATTTCGTTCATCTATCGTTCATTTATCAACTTTCATAATTTGTGATTTTAGTATATGGCCTCACCATATTTTTTTAAATAGAAAAGACTTGCGGTGTCTTCTCTTTTTAGTGATATAAGATTAAAGGTGCTGAGATTAATAGCTAATATTTAATGAATTTTTATTTAAAGTGAAAAAATGTTTATTCTCTTTAATGTCTGAGCTTTTGAGGGGGAAGTCTACGTGATTCTGAACCATACTTTTATGTTCTTATGAATTAAAAAAAAAATCCTGACGGCTAAACTATTTAAGCTAAAGCCTTGTGCTTGCTCTCATTAGCTAGAAAATTATCTAAATTTTATTTTGGTACTAGTCCCTTAGATGGGAGATTAATAGAATCCCATGATTCTCTCAATATTTCCCAAACTCCTCAAGCAAAAAAGGAAAACCTGATTTCTCCACTGGGACAAAAATCGGCATAAGAAAAGTGAAAAAACTTTTCGCTGATTTTTCCGATCTTAATTCAAATTTTGTTGGCGAATAGATTGAAAGTGAGTGAAAAATGTATTTAGGAGAGATTATGTTTACAACAATATCAGTTAAAAAAAGGACCTTTATTCGACATCGCTAACTAAATATCGGCCATCTGATATAATACCTGTAATTTATGAATGATTTCCGAGGTACAAATATTTGTACCGGTTATTTTACCATATAGAAACTTAAGCGTTATGCTCCGCCCCATGTGTTCAGAGTACACCTGCGCCAACACAGCCAAATTCCATCATGCAGAAAAATAATCGCTCCGGTTGTGTGGTGTAAGACATGCGAGTCGACCTCGGAACGAGGCACGGTGATGTTTTTTCCCCAGCTTAGCTTCTCTTCCTTCTTCCGTTAACATCTACTTTCCGCATTTCTGTACCAATTTTCTCTCTTCCTTCCTTCCTCATCATATTTCCGCATTTCTTTACCATTTATTATCTCTAGGCTTAAGAATACGACCAGCTACCTCATTCCATGTAGAAGAGAGGTTTTGGAACCTATATAAATAACACCTTTTAACGCCTGCAGGTTGCAAAAGGGCAGAATTCGAAGTCTCCTGTGTGTTGAGGTGACCCCCTCGCTGCATCGTTGTCGAGTGCACAAGGCTGAACTGACAATAGCGAGTGTAATTTACTGCCTCTTTTGCTGCCAAGACAACTAAAAGTATCGGGGTCTGCTACAATAGATCCAGATCGTGTGCGGCCTGTGGACGATAAGTATGATCTAGTAAATAAATCCACTCTGTCGAGCTGCCTCAATGCTCAGTTGGAAGCTGTGGTCTTTGAGCAGAGATCTGTCTAATTGACAACTTCTGGTCCGTGTGCATCGCTACACAGGTGTGGACATCACCATTAACGAACTAATGACGGACTCCTAAAAAGTCCGAAAACCAAAGATAAGATAAGCAGGAGTGGTTTGACTCGGGATATAGCTCACCAATCTCGTTTACTTTTTTATTGTTCACAAGTTTCCGAAAGTTCACGTGCGTTGGCTTGATCTAAAAACCGGACTACATCTCTGTTGCAAATATCTTGACTGACCTTGGTGTTAGTGTAGGCAAGGGAAACTATGAGAACACCACTCTGAGAGGTAGAAAAGCTCCCCTCCAACCATTTGTGTGCGGCAAAAGGGCTTCGTCTTTGCCATCATCGGATCCGCCCTTAGTCAGCTTCATCTCTATGATAGAGGAGCTCCCCTCTGCTTTCTCAGGCGCCCCTTCAAGAATCTCTTAGCTGAGAGGTAATTCTTTCTTCTCCTAAGTCTGCGAGAAGTAGGCTTTACCCTCATTCTCTTCCTTGCAGTCATCTTTCTACGACTCGACCTCAGCACCAGTGACGGCCCCCTTTTTCATTTCGCAGGGCCCCACTAAATTGGGAGGGAGCAGGTAGCTCTAATTGGCCGCTGACGATATGAACGAATTAATGAGTCAAATCACCTTAGAAAAGTAAGGGTTGGAGGGGCCCCTCTTACCGTGTTCACTGCCGTTTTAGAAACTGTTTTGACGTTGTTGTTGGTCGTTGCTTCTTCTCCGTTTTCAACTATTATGGAGAATGGTTCACCCATCCCCCACCAAATTCGACTATAGACCACGTTAGATCTAGATAGACCACATTCGGGATCTGAAAAATCTTGTGTGTGAGGAGGGGCACATGGGGGCCTCTTTTGAGTGGATATGTTCCAAGAGGTGTTCCCGCTTCAGATGACAGGGTCTTCAAATGGAGTAAAGAATGACTTATTGGCACACAAAGTCTACCGCTGGGAAGATCCTCCTCAGGTGGTAAGCTTTACCGAGGACTCAGGAGGACTGGAGAGTTCTCCTCTCCAGGTTAATGCCACCTTGTCAGCCAAGGACTTCTCCATCTCGGAAACGAACATGGCTGAGGCTCGCTCGTCCTGCCTTTGGGCTTCTTCCGCGGGTGGGGAGAAAATGGTTCACTTCCGGTCATCTTCTCATAAAAGAAGAAGCTTAGTATAAAAACCAAGTAACCTATGGGTTCCTCTGCTTCTGCGGGTTCACTGGGGTGGATGGGTGCCAAGCTGTCTTGGCGGGTGACCAGGCCACGATTGACACGTCCCGACACGAGACGTACTCGAGATCTCTCATCGAGAGGCTGCCCGGTGTCTTCGAGCCTGCCGGCTCCAAGCGTTTTCTGATTGTTCGTTCCACTGATGAGAGCATGTTATCCAAGAGGCGCATGCTCCATCAGCGCTAAGCATTATTTTGGGTTCTAGGTCGAGAACCGAAGCTCTCCCGTATTTTTAGGGGATCCTTCTTGTAAATCAATCAGAGCATGACAGGCAGCCATGGTGAGTGCTCTTTGGACACTCGATCGCTTGCCTGTGAAGGTGACGCCGCAATCTATCTTGAATTTTGTGAAAGGGGTGGTTTATTTCGAGGGAACTCGCAATGAGCTAACTTATCATTGAACACTCAAACTCGCGTTGGTAATGAGGAAACAGGGGGCCTAAAGAGCTACCCCTACCTTAAAAGGAACTTTTGATTGTGACAGGCCCCACGAGTAGGTGAGTGCTGGTTGGTATCACTACCGCGTCAAGGTACTTGTGCCAATGTCACCACTCCGACCATACAAATCGAACGTGCAGACATGTTAAGTCAGCTCAGTCCGAGTTTCTGCGCAAACTGTTCAAATACATTACATGAAAAATCTGTATTTTGAAGTGCCCAATGTGTCAAATGTGGCGAGTCACACCCTGCTTTCTCAAAGCAATGTAACTTGTATCTTTTCTAAAGGATGTAGTAGACGTTCAGACTGGGGACCAATTCTATTTTTCTAGGCTAAGGACTTGGTCCTGGTACGCCATGTGCGACATGGGACGTCCTATGCATCAAATTTAAGTAGGCATCCACTGCTTCTCCCCTCTTAAGGCCTACAAACAGAGTCGCTTCCGTGCCCATTCGGAGCCCTTCTGCGGGCTATATCTTCCTCGGCAATCCTCTGGCAAAGCTGGCTGCCTAATGGCTTACATTCTACCTTGGCTAAAACCTGTCCTCTTCCCATTCATGATCGCTTGCAGCAAGGCGAAACAGCCGCGCGCCTCCACTGATAAAGACAGCGCCAACTGAGCCTCAGCTCTGAAGCGCACGCTCAAGGCTAGAAAGGGGGAAATCAAAGCGGCGGGTCCATGCAAAAAGGTGACCCGGTCTACGAAGCCACCCAGCCCGGAAAGGTAATGAGGCAGAAGGAGGCAAAGACTTGCAATACAAATCCAACCTCCCCGAGCAAGTCCTCGGATGCGACAGCGCCTCCAGTGCGTTATACGTTGTCTTTTTACAGGAGACCATGTGGGTCACATTCCCCCTGCCCACACCACGACGGGATAGATTTCGGGCAGGAAGATTGGCAATTTACATCCGGTATGATTTATCTGTTATTTTATTCGCTATAAATACCCACTTTCAGGTAATGGTAGTAAGGCTACACTTAGATAAAAGGTATATTATTATTTCTGCGTACATCCCACCGTCACCAGAGTTCGATGCGGGTGAATTTCGCCGCCTCGTGGCACTATTGCTCAGGCCCTTTCGACTGTTCAGAGATTTGAACGGTAGGCACCCATTCTTAGCGGACTACATGAACATTCCAATCTGATCGAGAAATAGAGGTGTCTTAAATGTGGATGAGTTTACTCATTACCACCTAAGAAATATCTCATTTTATTGTCTCGATTTGTTCTTCTGCTCTTTGGATGCACAGCCTGATTTGGGGTGAAAAGTGGGCAATATTATTTCCATGGTAGGGACCATTTTACCCTTCCTTTATCTTTTTCTGGGCTGTTGCTGCCTGAAAAACCTCCTTGGTGGTGCTTGAAATGGGCGCGGTGGTCCACATTCCAGGATAAGACTAATTTATATGTCCCATTTGACTTTAGGTCGGTTACTGAGGCCGTTCAGTTCTTCTCTGGCAACCTCATCACTGTGTGCCTAACTATTATTCCTACATTGTCTGGCCGTTTCGCACGCCATCCTATTCCTTGCTGGTTGGCTGAGTGTGAGATGACCTTAGACAGAAGAAATATGTTTACGAGCTCTATAAGCGCCGTCCGAACGAATTCAATGTCGCTGAATTCCATCTAGCTAGGGCTAAGTTCCAATATGTTTCGATGCACGCCCGCTGCTCATCTTGGTGAGCATTACTCTCTTTAGATAACAGAAAGATCACTTTTGCAGAGGTGTAGAAGTGAGTCAAAAGGATCTAGGCAGGTTTTCGAATGATTTCCTTCCCGTTCTCTAGGAAAACGTGACCTCAATCTCGGACGACGCCTCCTTGGTGGTCTTTGGCGACAACTTTTCTACATTCTCTAGCCGGGTTACTGCTCTGCCAGCATTCATTTCGCGTCGTGATATCACTGAAGGCTTCCCTCTGTATTTTGCCATTAGAGGAGAAAACCCTATAAAGAGAAGTTTACTTTTTTTGAGTTAGTTTCCGCTTTAAATTCATCTGCGGACACTGCTGCAGGTCCAAACTCTGTCCTTTATCACATTCTTTGAACCTTGGTGAGTAAAGCATAATATTTTTGTTAGACTTGCTCAAAAGGCTCTGGACAGAGGGTATCTTCGCAGACTCTTAGTGCATGGCTACCGTGCTCGCTCCACTCCAGACAGTTTTCCCCCAAATATCTCTAACCTCCTGCAAGTGCAAGTGATGTAGAAATTGGTAAATGTTAAATTATCTGACTTCTCAAAGTGGAACTTGCGTCTTCCTCAAGTTCCATCTCAACTCGTATCCTCTGCTCTGACTGGAAAATGCTATCTGCGAAGCTTTTCTTCGTAGAAAGCACTACATCACATTGTTTTTTAGTCTGAAGCCCGATGAAAACGCATGGCGATAAGGTATTTTGAAGAATCTCCACAAGATGAAGGTGAAGGGGCGCCTCCCAATTTTGAGTTCTGAATTCCTACGTGACTTTTGTTTCCGCACACTGGTGGGAGGAGCTTTTTCAGGCACAATATGACAAGAAGAGGTCGTCTCAAGGAAAGTGTCCTGAGTCCTACACACTTTGAACTAAACTTCAATGGTATAGCCTCGGTGCTGCGGGAAGACGTTCTTAGATGCTTTACATACATAGACGCCTATCACTTTCTTTTGGCGCGTCTCTGATGCCAACTCAGGAACGTCGAATCCAATAGAAATTGAACCGCACGTATCGATATGCTGAAGCTAATAAGTTTCATGTTCTTGGGTAAAAATAAGCTAGTGAAGTTCGGCCACTATCTACCGCTCCACCTCAAACCGGACTTGTTCCTAAACGCGGCTTACCTGGAAGTGAGGGATTCACACTGTTTCCTTGGTATCATTTTTAACACATACAGCAAGGAAAGCCCATATTTGCAACGTTATGGTCTCTTGTACTCGCCCTGTAGGCATTCTTCGTTCCATGACGTTCAGCACCTAGGGTGCTTATAGGGCTACTGCCTTGATTTTTTACAGAAAATTTGTTCGTTAGAAACATGACTACAAACCCCAAGTTTTAGGCATTCGCAGCCTAGTGTGTATGACGGAAGGTGGACTCAATCCACCATACCGGTCTCCGTCTGACGCCTGGTGCCTCTCGCACGTCCCCCATTTTGAGCCTACTTGTTGATGCCGGAGAAATGCAACTTTCTCTGCACCGTACTATGCGCTTCAACGCACAGGCCTGGCATCTCGCTGAGTTTCCAAATGAGTTTCCAAATGGCTCCCATTGCATCTGCCGGTAAGTTTGAAAGTGTCTATAATGCTGAGAGACGCCATTTGTACGTACTCAAAGCCCTTTAGCTTTAGGGCAAAGAAACTCCTTCCACAGCTCCTTCCAAGAACACCACCATGGCCGGTACTATCATTGACTATTTATCACCTCTGCTTACCAAGTTTTCCACAACGCCAGGAATATTGCATTGGACTTTTTTGAGCACAATTCTTGTTCCGCAGGATCAGTGCCAGTGTACTCGGATGACTCCAAGTCAGAGGGACTCTAACAGATGCTGCATCTGTCTTCTTGGCTTTTTGTTTGTAATATATCATTCAGTATAGCAGATAACGCGTCATGCTCGGTTCAGAGGCAAGACTCTGATCTTTAGAGACTAAAAAAAGACCATGAATACTCTCAGGCCATTATAGTCTTTGGCCGCCTGGTTCTTGGTATCCTTGATACCACGTTGACACGAGCCTAGCGGATGTCGATACTCTCTTATTCTGAGTTAATGGACTCGTAATGATTGCAGGGAATGAGCGCGCCGCCGAAGACTGGGCGACTAGACCAGAGTTTCAATCTTCCTTACACTAACTGGATTTGAGTCATGCATAGTGACAGGTGATGAAACGTGGGTCCATCAGTAGAATCCCGAGACCAAGCTCGAAAGCCTGGCCTGAAAACACAGCGGCTCTCCGATGCCCATCAAGTTCCGGACCCAACCCTCAGCCGGGAAGATCATGGCCACCATCTTATAGAATTCTGAGGAAGTGTTGATGGTGTACTATGCGCCTCGTGAAAGGACCATCACAGGCTAATATTGCGCCGAGGAACTGGCTGGGTTAAAGAAGTGCATCCGTCAGAAGCGGCGCGGCAAGTTGACATGCGGTGTCCTGCTCCTCCACAACATTGACCCTGTCTGCAAGACCAAAGTTGCACAAGCTGCTCTGCACAAGTGCGGATTCAAGGAGCTCAACCATCCCTTCTACAGTCCAGATCCGGTGTATAGCGACTACATTTTATTCCGCCAGCTCAGCGCTGCACTGCGTGGACGCCGGTTTGGGGACGATGGAGTTTTCCAGCTCGCCGTCCAAGAGTGGATTGAAAAACAGTTGGGAGATTTCTGGTTGTCGGGAATTCGAAGCCTCAGGGACAAGTGGCGCAAGTGCATTGAAGTTGAGGGTAGTTATATTGAAAAATAATAAAACACTTTTCTTCATATCTCGTTTCCTTATATCCGAATTGCAAAACTTATTTACCGCTCCTCGTACCGTCAGTGCCTCTGCGGCTTTATGCAGCTTTCTGTCGTCTTCGAATTGGCCACACTCGCGGGAGGGTCGATATTTGGTGGATCGCCCGCCTGCACCTTACTGGAACAACTGCGTTGTCCCTCAAACTGTTCGGAACATTCTTGTTGAATGTCCCAGTCTGGAGAATCTTCGCGTATGTTACCTGTCCCAGTACCATGACGAGCGAGGTCGCTACCACTTGTTCCATGTGTTGGAGACAGATTCGTGCACACGGACCTATAGAGTCATGCTCTTTCTAGATGAGGCTGGCCTTCTACATTTCCTTTGAATCTCTTGAGTTTGCTCGTTTGTTATAGTGTTGTGGGGTGGCCCACCTTCCATCGACACCAGAGCGTGTTTCCTTATTCTTCTTGCTGTTATTTTGTTTCGTGTTTGTTGCTTGGGTTGGTTTTACCTTTTGTTTTTGTTTTGTATATTTTCTTTTATTGTATGCTAGTAATAGTCTAAAATTAAATAATACGGCGACTTCTGCCTTTGGTGGCAATCATAAGATGGGGTCATTGAATGAAAAGAAAACTTGTCCTCGACAAATCGCCCTCTCGGAGATAGCAAGGCACAACCTCACGTTGATGAATTACCCCCTAAACTACAAGATCGACTCAAGCGAACACCATGATGTTATTTAATGCACCGCTCGTCCATGTACCCTTAAATTGCACAGGTTCTTATCAATCTTGTATCATTTGTTAGGACATCGCTCTTGCCTTCCGATCTGCGGATTTCATAAAGATGGTAATTTTCCCTTACAACGAAACCCCATTGGCTTACTCTAGCAAGCGGAAGCAATAAATCACTCAAAGCTACAACCTTGTTTTTTTGACTGGATAAAAAACTCCTCCACTACTCACGCTAACAACTTCCACAAACTCGCAAGCATATCTATTTTTACACTACCATTGACATACTACTAAGGTAAGGCTTGACATGACTCCAACTCTTGATGAACGTCTTTCCCCGCGAGAATCCATTGACGATAATATGCACGCTCTCATGTAAAGACGCAATTTCAAGCGTGACCCATCGGGATGGCAGTAATCTAGCATTTCTAACTCTCTATAACACGTTTATTCTCAATTTTAATTCAATTATCATTGCACTCTAACTTAAATTTTTTATTAATAAACCTCTTTGTTGTTCTTAAATAAATAACTATTTTTATTCATCGAAAACGTGTGCCGTTATTCCACACCTATCAATCATCGATTCTAATAAATTTTTTACCATTCAGTTTATATTCTCAAGATTTTTATAATTAAATTAATTAATTATTTTCTAATTAATTATTTAGACTTATATTTGCTTTCTGATTTATTACTCTATAACCTACTCATGGGAGCACAAATAATATAATCTGCAATCATTTTCAGTGTTTTTTTATCTAGTCAATAATTATAAGCATTTTCTCTTTTTTTTTTAGATTTTACTATCCTATTTCTTAAGTAAATTCCAATAAATCCACCCTTTCAGTTTATTCTGTTTACCTTGGGATATACGTTTGCTGAATGGCGAGAAAATTCCAATATTCTTCCGCTCCAATTTTCTGCCCGCAAATTATTTAAAGCTTTACCGAACTACGGTCAAAGAGAATAATTTTTTGCTATACTAATCTTTTCTTTTATAAACATTACAGAAACTTCATATATTGAAGCAGAATCTACGTTTAGTTACTTGACATAATTATAATATGGAGCAAGCAAATAAAAACAAAGATAATGTAAAATCTAATGAGAAAAAGTATAACATGCAATAGTAAAAAGACTATAAAAATATTTATTTTGCAAGCAAAGACTCAGATAGGTGCATCATAAAAGAATTGAATTTACGTAAAAATGAATAGTGGTAATTTTAAATTTTCGCAGCACTTTTACGACATTGATGAAACAGGACATTACTTCCAAGATAACATAAATATAAATGTTAATTTTATTTTTTTAATGATTATTTTTAAGTGTTTAACTTTAAAGTTTTTCTTTACTTATTTAACATGCCATATTCAATTTGGCTTTCATTAGATTTTAAATAATTTTCTAATTTATCACTAATAGTAAATGCACCTACGTGAAATTAAATAATTTAAAATTATGATCAGAATTATCTATCTTCCTTCAACAAGTTTGTGAAAATCAAGGCTTTTGGCCAGCATAGAAATTCCAATGTAGGGGAAAGAGAAATGGCTGAGGATGCTTAATACTTTTTATAACTGCTAATTAGATAAGAAATAGGTAGAGTTGAACTATATCCAGATAGTTTTTGAAGTATTTCGTTTTTAAGAGCAATCAACATTTAAGTAAATTTAATATATAAATTTTACCACCATACAATCAGAAGAGAAGTTCAAAAAGTAGATACGAATGCATTTTTAACAAGATGCAATAAAAGGTAGTTCTTTATGCATTAATAGATTAATATTCGCAATATTAATATAGAATGACTAAGTTCGCTGTAAAGTTTGGCATAACAAAACTAGATAATAGGAGAAGAAAACTAGTTGAAAATTTCAAAAATTAGCTCTCATAAAGTATTTAAAATTGGAAGAGAAGAGAAGCTAATAATTTTTCAAAAATAGAGCAATACACATCGAGAGAGAGAGATAAACACGAAGAGATACGTGTTATACAGATAAAGGGATACCTGATTTTCTTCTCGTGGAATTAATTTTAGGTGAGATTTGCTGATTCAATGACCCCCTTCCTAGGAAGAAAAGAATTTAATAAATTATTATTAACTGAAGCAATAAATAGTAGTTGATTCTAAAAGTTATCACATGTGAATATATGTGAGGTCATGAAGTTTATCAATTGGAAATACGGACTATCTTTTATTATCAATTTCTGTCTCCAAATAAAGGTATTCAATTGTTTTTAGCCCTAAAATGTCCATTTTTAGAAACACTCAAGTGACGTGCAATAGATGAAAATAATTTTTATTAAATGCGGATTTACATGGATTGCATATTGAAAGGTTAGCTCGAACTGTGACTTTAATTGTGTTATGCTTATATATAAAAATATAAACTGTATATGTTGTACACTTCATTACTTGGCACAAGATCGATTAGACAAAAAGTCTTAACCAATTATAGCCATCATACGCGCCTGTGAATTTTATCACCTCTCTTAAATGCATCGCGTTTTACCTGTATTTCTCTTTATAGGATTTATGGAATATTTAGGTTAACGGGTCCTCGGACAAATATAATTTTTAGAGGTTACATCTTTACTTCATATAGAAATATATTAAAAAAAATAAAATTGCGGTAATTGTGTTGCTATCTTCCATTATGAAAAAAAGTGAATTATTTTTTCATAGGACTCAATGTTGCACTGACAACCAACATCAATGAAGCGAAACACCATTTGCAACAAGATTTAGTTGCCACAATGGCTAAGTTACAATTATGCTTACTATAGGCAACACTTCAACATTCTTCAAGACCATTCCAAAAAAATTTCTCCACAAACAGCCCCAACCGTTATTCACATCCTAAAAACAAACATCTGTTTACATATATGACTGGAAAATGTGAAGCCCTCGTGTATATGTATAGGAGCGGGAAGAAAGCGGGCGCTATTTTCAAAAATTGTTTAACCTCACTCTGAGCAGATCTGAGTTGTTTTAAAGCTATCAAACGGGTTAAAAGCCAAGCAGTTCTATTCCAAGAGTGGGAGCCACCCTGCATCGATAAGTGACTCTTTATCGGCACTTCCTGAATATCTTTTCTCGTATGTAGCACTGTCATTAAGCAAATCTTTTATTTTTGTCTATATAAGACGTCCTGTCTAATATTACTGCCTAATTACAGCGGGTACCGATATAGATAGCGAATCGAAACTGCTGAACGAAGTCGAAGAGAACATCCAATTTACCGTAGAAGAGAAAGAGAACACTCTGATTCATAAGGAGGATGACAGGGCCAAATTATCCGTATATGTATAGGAAACCCACGAATAAGGAAGATTTTATTCTCTCTGGCAAGAGAACGAAGACGGGGGTAGTCATTGAGTTTTATCTAAGAGCTATTCGCATTTGCAGCGAAAGCTGTTTAAATGAAGTATTTAAGTACATTAAGAGGGCCTTCATGGAACTAAAATATCCAGAGGGTCTTTTAATAAAGTTACGGCAAAAAGCAATACAAATAGCGGAGTATGAAGGCGAGGTTCACTGAGGCAGACGAAGGTAATGAGCCCGTTGAGAAGTTACGAGGGGCGGTCAATAAGTTTTGCGAATCAGTAGGGCAAAACAGAGGAAGAGGGATGGCTATTTGTGGGGGTGTTAGGACAAGTTATGACAAGTCAAGACCTGCAGCCGCACGCTCCTGCCTCGTCTATTTAAGAAGCAGTAGCTGATCGCAGATCGTCAGTCACAAATTTTACATCAATGGAGAAGGTTGAGCAATGCGCAGTGATCAAATTTTTAACCAAGGAAGGCAGGAATGAAAAAGAGATTCATGAACGCATGGTTGAAGTGTACACCGACACCGCCCCTTCCTATGCAACCATTACTCGCCGAAATACGGAGTTCCGCCATGGTTGTGAGTCCCTTGAAGATGACCCCCGTCCAGGACGCCCGTCAGACGTGACCAACGAACAACATATGGCCCGTGTGGAGAGGATGGTCCTCTAAAATCGACGGGTGAAGGTCGAAGAAATCAAGCGACAACTTGAAATATCACATGAAAGTGTTATCAACATCATCCAAGTCAATTTGGCCATGACCAAGGTCTCTGCCCGTTGGGTCCCTAGAAACCTGACGCCCCATGATCCACTTCAACGTCGTTAAAGTCCACAGGGCCAGAGTTACACACGCTTCCCTGCGCGAGTGCGGATTCGAGGAGCTCA
The DNA here is from genome assembly GCA_963969495.1 of Ceratothoa steindachneri. Taxonomy (NCBI): domain Eukaryota; kingdom Metazoa; phylum Arthropoda; class Malacostraca; order Isopoda; family Cymothoidae; genus Ceratothoa; species Ceratothoa steindachneri. The sequence continues at coordinate 50,086,534 of OZ018320.1, forward strand.
ACCATCCCCCTTACAGTCCAGATCTGGCCCCTTAGCGACTACTTTTTTTCCGCCAGCTCAAGGCTGCACTGCTTGGACGCTGGTTTGGGGACGATGAAGATGTCCAGCTCACCGTCCAGGAGTGGATTTAACAGCAGTCGGGAGATTTCTGGTTGTCGGGAATTTGAAGCGTCAGGGACAAGTGGCGCGAGTGCATTGAAGTCAAGGGCAGTTATATTGAAAAATTATAAAACACTTTTTCTCATATCTCGTAAGAGTAATCCGTTGATTACGAGATATAAGAGTGCGATTTACTACAGGGTCCGATAGCGTTTAATGAGTTTACCAAGTTGCAATTCAAGGGTATATTTAAAGAGTAAAAACCAAAATATAATTTTAATAAGTCACTAGTTAACATATATTATATATATATATATATATATATATATATATATATATATATATATATATATATATATATATATATATATATATACATACGGGATATACAGGTAATGCAAATAAGGACAATTCTGATAGAATACAGATTAATTGGCAATTGGGTTACGTTAATCACTCGTTAATCAGCTTTTAAATGGGATACTACAAATCAGTTATACAGAGGGAATATTTATACAGGAGATACAAGCAAGGGTCGTTTTACCTTAATGTAGTTACCTCGAGAAAGGGGAATCTTTTAGCGAGTCGGCACGGGGAAATGGAGACGGACAACGGACGTGACTCTCTGCTGAAGATGTGACGAGGATGAAGGAAGGGAAAAGGGGGACCAGAAGACGAGTTCACGATATTTCTTGAAGACGGAAGATGGCACCTCTGCTCTAGAGAAGTGCAACCTCCAAATATAGAGACTAGGATGCGGCTCGGTGCGAAGTCTCACACGGGAAACTGAAAATCTTTGAGGTAAGGAGAAGGTCCAGATGAGACGAGAGGAATCCCAGCCAATCTTTCGGGGACGAAAACGATTCGAGGCTTGCTCTGAACAGAGTATGACTTCACAAAAGAGATGGGTCTGCCTGGTGAGATCCAACCTCGATGGTATAAGCAAATACCAGGTACTTGGGGAAACAGACACACGGTGAAAACAGAAGGCGACGGGTTCTCAAACTCAATCTGCAGATATTCGAAAACCCAGGGTATTTATATGACGATCATTTGGAAGGTTTCTCCTCATTAGCAGGCTCAGACGACTGGCTGAATACTTCCGGTGGCCAGAAGGATTAGCGTTTGTCGCCTGACACAAGTCTTTATGGCTTTTACGATGTGTGCTGGAAACTTTCGGCTAGCAGCTTCCAGACTATGGATATTAGCGTTTCCTCAGTGAGGTAAAAGCTTTTAGCACGCCCAACTAAATTAACTGTGAGGCAGCTGACGGGTATTCAAATTCTTTCTTCTTTTTTGGGGGTGGGTGGAAAGGGACAGAAATTACTCCACGTGGAGTTATACATAAAAGACAGAGAGAGGGAAGGAATGAATGGAACAAATTAACGGGATATTCTTCTTTGCTTCCTCTTTCCCTTACAATATATATATATATATATATATATATATATATATATATATATATATATATATATATATATATATATATATATATATATATATATATATATTCACCAGAAATAAGAGTACAGAGTACATAGAATGCGGAGAAATTCATCTTCATTTAAAGGGTATAAACAACGTTTCAAGCTGTCCGCTCATCTTCGGGTTCTATGATATAAAGTAATCAGCGCCCGTACTGAAAAACCACTTAATCGTAAAGAACCATCTCCTATCAGAGCACATGAAATAAAATGCAACGCGGATATAACTTTAGATAATTTTACAATAATAGATCAAGATAACAATGAGCAAAGCTTAAGAATCCTAGAATCCCTTTATATTAAATCCCGTGCCCCAAGTCTTAATTGTGACTTGTCCGCTGCTTCCCTTCTTATGACATAAATCTACTACCAATACAATCTTACCTATGTCCACTTTAATACCACCTCCCTACTTCTCTCTGGAGTCAGACCAACGATGGTGAGTATTTTGTTGGTTCTCCCTTGTATTCCTCTAGGATTTTTAATATCTTAACTCATTATAAATTATGTATTTTCTTAGTTTTTGCATTACAAAAAAGTCTCTGTTTTTTGTAGATATTTGTCAAGACTCTTAATATTCTAATTTTTAGACAAATTTTTTAATATTATAATTCATTGTAAATTATGCATTCCTTTATATCATAAAACCCGAAGATGAGCGGACAGCTCGAAACATTGTTTATACCCAATAAATGAAGATGAATTTCTCCGCATTCTATGTACTCTGTACTCTCATTCCTGGTGAAATTAAAGATTCGTCTGACTATCAGCAACCCCATCGATTATATATATATATATATATATATATATATATATATATATATTAGTACTAACCAGATTACATGATATCATAATATATATATATATATATATATATATATATATATATATATATATATATATATATATATATTAGTACTAACCAGATTACATGATATCATAATATATATATATAATTTATCTGATAGGCTACTCAATTACTCATTTCCAACTAATAATTAATATTTATTTAGTGTATAATATCATTTTTCTTTACATTCTAATGCAAGTATTTCTTAACACGATTTTTTTCCTTTCTTTGACCATTATAAGAATCAAATTGTTCAATAAATGCTCGATATGATTGACCGATTGTATTCTGCTGAATGAAATAGACACAAAACAAGCCGCGCATGAATCTGAAAAGTAACTCTGAACTCTGAATCGATTGACGATAATAATTTTATTCATTTTTACTAAGTTTTTATGAGTTTTTCAGGTTTGTTTTGTGAGAGACACTAAGTCATGTCTCTCACAAAACAGACCTGAAAAACTCGTTTTGTAATTTTATTTCGATACAATAGTTTTTCTATTTTTATTGCGTTCATTTTATTAAAAATAAACTAGTACGTTCCTAGAATTATCTATCTCAATGAAGGGCTGAAACTCTGCATAAATAATAAGGAAGACCGGGGCTATTAATGGAGATCTAAACTGTAACTGTATTGATAATGTGACCTGCTGTATAGGATTTCAGAATTCACCTAATTTAGGTTAATACAATAAATATTTTTATTTTTCAGAAACTGTTCACAGGTAAGTCCAATACTCTGTCCACCTCCAATACACCCTATTCCGTTATATAAGGACTAAGAAGCCCTTGAAGCAATTGGATCTGCCTCGTCCGAATAGTCTAATTCAAATGCTCTTTCAACTTCATTTCTCTTTATATAAATAGTGACGCGATTCACATTATAAAAAATAAATTCAAAAGGTGATGCACCATAGCTACCAGAAAATGTTAAATGGTCAACCATACCAATCACCATCCACGTAGGTATTCTTCCCCATCAAGATATTATCCACACTCTTCATTAATACTCCACTCACAATAGCAAAATTTCTCATTAAAACTTGTGTGATAGATTACTTAGCGTTTGATGTAAGCAACTTATTTCTCATCTCCAGATGAGTTGATGCTGAAAGGTTTTGGCTTCTAAATAGTGTAAATAAATGTGGTGCTCTGGATAACTTTATCTTTAATGAGACTCCATTCATTAAAAGCCTATGTTGCGAGAAGAAATTGGCGTGTAGTTTTCCATATACATCAATTAGTTTTTTCTCGGATGTGTTCTCTTTCTTTTTTATACTTTCTTAACTAGAGTATTATGTTGCAGTGAAAAGAAATGTAGAATTTTCTTTGCAGTATAGCTCAACAGGATCTCTAAATATGCACGATAGGGGTAATTATTTCCAATGAAATTTACAGATGTTTCATTTAAATAAATATCAACATTGCTGAACAAAGTGTGAAGAATATATCTTCCTGGAAAATATTCCCCCCCAACTTTAAGTTCACTTCCGTTTGCCTTCACAATTTTTGCTTTGATATAAAGATACACCTCACTTGAGTGTATATAATACTGTCCGCTACCAGATATATAATATTTGACCGGACTGAGGTCGGATGAGATATTGCTAAGTGCAAAATCTTATAATTGCTCCCAACGATGGAAGTTTGGGTAGGTGGAACGGTAAACAAATCGATTTCTGTCTTCGAAAAGATATAACCTGTTGGATTAAGAGCATTCATTTTTACACGTGTATGATTTACAGCCGTTGATAACTTTGTGACAACATACATGAAATGTGCGCTTGTGAGAAAAAACATCCCCATCGTAGTCATCATCTATCTTCAACTTTTTCTATTCTTTAACTTCATCCATTTCCGCTTATTAATTACACCCACTCTCAGATTTTAACTTTCTTCTAATATATCATCTAGTATCCTTAGGACTATTATTGTTCGGGCTTTCCAGCTCATCTTTCAAAGCTTGCTTTGCGGTCTTTTCAGACATAATATCTTAAACGGTTTCGAAACCGGCCGAAATGGCATTCTTTCCTAGATAGCCAGCACCATTTTTTTTAGATCTGCGCCAAATTTCGGAATAAGAATCCAAGACCATGTCCTCTCTAAGCGCTTAACCCTTTGAATAAGTGTGGGTGATTCAACATTTTTAAATTATTTTTCAATATCTGCTACTAATGTGTAGTTTTATCATCAAATAACCAAGAAAGAATGGAAAACTTTTACCTTCAACCGTTCTTATATAGATATAAATTGATCTCAAGTTCCCAGAGCTTAGATTCAGATAGTGTGGATTATCAAAAGTTATACTGAATGAACCATCATTGATAGGAAGGTGAATAATTCTTATCAGACTCGATTGTGTCCCACCTACTAACTGATAGTATACAAGGTTAGAGTAAATGTAATATGATCTAGGATGAGATATAAGATCAGGAAAATCTATATCAATCGCTCTACGCTGATTTAATTTGGGGATATCATCTCTGATAGATCTTTTCATTATAATGGAAAATTCTTCCGCCAGATGAAATAATTGATTTTCTTTCCGTTTCAAATTGAGCAATGAACGTGAAGTGAGCAATACCACATAGTGAGTAGACATTTTCCGTTGCCGTTTGTCAGATTGGAACACTAAACCCTGAGATGATAATTTCTCTCTCATTTTCAGATGAAATTTCTCTATTAAGCACTTCAACTTATTTTTCAAGTATATTCACTCAAAAAAACTGTAAATAGCAGGGCCTGCACACACTTTTTGTGATATATCCTTCATTCAATCACTAATCACCCTTACTTTGCAAGACATGAGAGAAACAACGTTTGTGATCACAACTAGATCTCAATGGGAGCTCCAGCAAATAATATACTGCGTCAAACAGTACTACAGGAGAGGCTCGTTCAAGAAAGTTCAGAACACTTTCATGCATCAGTTCGAATGTGAAAAAGCCCCCCCCCGAGAGCAAAATTCAGGACTGGGTGGACCACTTCGAGAAATAGGGACAATGGAGAACCTCAATGCAGCCAGTGACAACCGTCCAATCTATTCAGGACGCCCCAGGAAGCGTACAGCTGAACTGGTCGAAAGCATGAGAGAGTCAGTTCAGCAGAGTACAAAACGCTTTGTGCGTAAGTGAAGTCAGTCCCTCGGTATACCCCGTGAGACTTTCAGGAGAGTGCTAGTAATAGATGTAAAAGCCTACCCATACAGAATACAGACGAAGCAGACTCTTACAGTTTCAGACAGGAGCAGAGAAAGACTATGGCAGTCAAGATACTGGAGAAGATTCAGGAGACCCCAACTTTTCTTAACCTTCTTTGGACCTCAGATGAAGCTCATTTCCATCTTGAAGCAAGGGAAACTCGAAGACAAATGTCTTCTGGAGGACCTCCAGACTAAATGAGGTAGCCACCAAGCCCCTACACTCCCCTAAGTGCACAGTATAGACTGCAATCTCAGCCAGCAAGCAGCGGTATGTTGAGGTCCTCAAAACCTTCAAGAGGGAGCTGCACATTCTGTTCCCGTTGCTTATGGGGAAGTTCTGGTTTAAGCAAGATGGAGAAAGCTCTCACACCTCAAACATGTCTCGCGATTGGCTGAAAGAGAACTTTGGTGGCCGTGTGATCAGTCTCTTAACTAATTTTGAGTGGGCACCTCACAGCTGAGACCTTAACTCGCAGATTTCTTTCTCTGGGGCTATCTTAATGACACAGTGTACACAGGGAGGCCCAGGACCATCATGGAGCTCAAGGAAGCCCTTAGGGAGGAGATCAGAGCTATTAATAGGTCGGTTTGTAAGGGCGTTATGGACAACTTTGTGCTGCGCCTCAAAAAATGCACAGAGTTAACTGGAGGGCATCTCGAACACGAACTCTAGAATAAAGAAGAAAAGTCCAAAGACTCTCAGGTTTTTATATGATGTTTTTAAACCCAATAAACTAGTTATCACGAAAGTTTCATTCCATCCTTGCAAAAAATTAAGAAATGAAGCCTATCGAAAGTTGGGGGCCGTTTTATGGGGGTCATCCTGTATATGGTCTCGATTTTAATATTTGACTAAACTTTCGATATTTACTAATGTCGAATGAAACAACCCCTTTGTCCCAGGCACCAATAACCATTGCTCGAAAAAAGTCATTAAAATGGTTGAATAGCAATGATTATCTCTTCGTCTCATAAAGCACTCCTAATTATTTTCAAGTATTTACTAATGTGGAATAAAACGAGACAATACATGAATATTCCAAAGACGTCCAGGAAACTCTGACCATTGCTCACAAAAAGATCACTAACCTAGGAGGGGGGAGGTTGAGTCCATTAGAAAAGGTCCTGTGGTAGTATGTGTGTGTTTGTATGTGCATGTAAGTGTATGCATGTGTGTAGGATCGAACCTTAACCTTCAATACTACTGAAGGCAATGGGCCACCTTGCGCTTTTGTGGTAGAGTAAATGCACAAGTGTACTAGGAATTGCTGCAATAACATGCCTTGTCTCATTTTGTGAGCATCCGAAGAAAAACCTGTAATTTGCATGCATAATAACGCCCCATGTCACACGGCGTTCTATGGACACCTTCTGGGACGACGAGCACAACACTATTATGAACTGGGCTGCACAGAATACGAATCTGAGTCGCATTGGAAATGTTAAGAAGCCACTCGGAGAGAGGACTAAATGAAGAATCCGAAAACAATTCGAGAAATCTTGGATATTCTTCAAGATGAATGGAACAATATTACTGCGCAAGTGTGTCAACAGCTGGTTCGTTCCTGTTGGAGAAGATGTCAAATCCTCATCAAGAATAAAGGCCTTAACACTAAATACTAATTTCTTATAACTTGTGAAAATGTTATATACTGATAATCTAATCGTTATATTCCAATAGATATTTGTTTTCGTTCTCGTTTTGATCATTTTGGACACTTCAATTTTTATATTCAATTGCTTATCTGCTGATAACTTTCATCTTATTTGAAAACATTAGATTCCATGGAAAAAGTTATGAAAGATGTTGTGATAGAAATACAAGAGTTCTGATATTATTGTAAGATATTGGCCATTTAACACCTTTAAATTTCAATCTAAGCAATCGATGATCTCGTTGGTTTTGGAGTTAAAATAAGCAAAAGCAATTAGCGTCTAATAACCACCAGATTGTGTCAACCCATTACTGGTGTCAGAAACATACGGTCCTTGATTAATAGGTTGAAAAACATATTTTTATTATATGGTTACTTGGTTTAAAGGTTGATATTACGTGCCGAGACTAATTAACCGCTTATTACTAGAAAAAGAATTAAATCCAGGGCGATTACGTCAATCAAAAATTCTACTTCCTTCCACAATGAGGGATTCTATATAACCTTACCCGTGAACCAGGATGGCACTTGTGGGGTCACCGTACAAGTCGTCTCATTGACTTGCATACACACATATACATTTCACAGAGCGATCACGGAGACACTTCTTGCCCAGTTTCCTGTCTACACCATGAGACTAAAACGATTTCTCCGGAAATGTTTCCTACAGATGAATTTCTCCAAGCGCGGAAACACGCTGTTTCCCCAAGTTGGGGACAATAAAATTCGCTTGTCAAGGTACTAAAGAAAGACAAGCTGGGAAACTACTACATCAACATTAAGCTACATGTCCCCCCATTTCTCGGCGAACCAGCATTTTTAAAATTTATTTTGTGCCACTTTATGGAATTGCTTTTAGTCATTTTGTCCCTTACCTTATATAGCATTTAGTCAAATTATTTTTGTGCGATTTTGTCACTTTGTTTATGGCAATTTGTTGAATTCCTTTGTGGAATTATGTCAAAATATCTTGTGTCATATTTCTTAAATTCATCTTAGGACATTTTGTGAAAGTTATTTGCGCATTTTGCCAAATACCTTTTGTGGCATTTTGTCAAATTCCGTGATAAAAACTTTCATACAAAAGCCCATTTTGCCGCGTTTGGATATCCTTTAACGTTGAGTGATGGGTGGTGTTTAGAAATCCATCGTTGGTATTAAAGGATGGAGACATAGAGAATCAATTATAAAACCTAAATTTATTAAACTCTCGGTGTATTTAACTGTCAGGAGAGTACAAATTGAAGCCTCTATGAAGCGTCTTTGGGACCATCATTTATTGTAGCTTTGGATCATCTTCTTTCATTGTTATTTGCCCAAGTTGAAGACTGCTAAATAATTTGTTATATTTTTGTTGTTTTCTAATGAGGACTGTGTCACTTGATCATTTAGTTCAGTGAACATGTTTGCTCTTGCAATTTGGAAGGCATTTAATAGGCTGTCAATAAATTAATGTCGCTCTATAAAATGAAAGTAAAATAATTTTTCATATAAAAAAAATCTCGTTTATTCCGCAAAATAGTTTTCCTCATTATTGATAATCCTCTTCAATCGTTTAATTAAGCAAATGATCGAATTCTTCAAGAATTTATTCAATTTGATCAAATGAAGGAATTAATATTGCTTTCCACTTACTTCATATCAAAGAAAACTTTGCCATTTAGTTATTTTTTTAGAAAATTTAACGCCCTCTTTCCCCCATAGTTGGGGCTATCCAGGGGTGGAAAAGATAGTGAAAGAAGTAGAAAGAGGGGAAAAAGACTCGAGAAAGAGCACCGGATTCTCTTGGGGGTGTTTGATCGAACCAGCGTGCCTTCCCACCAGCTTCAATTGTACAGGGTGACCCCACCAAAAATGGTCCTTAATTTTCTATAGGCTTCATTTCTTAATTATTTATTTATCCAATTAAGAAATGAAGCCTATTGAAAGTTAGGGCCGGTTTTGGGGGTCACCCTATAGAAGTAGCATTACCACTGTTACACCATCCATTCCCTTTAGACCGTCCATTTAGGTAATGCAAGTATTTAAATAAATGTAATTACATGAATAAATATAATTACATGATAGAGGAGGTCAAACTTCCACACGCGCCACGTGTGGGTATGGTAACCCCACAAACGGGCCCCGCGTGTCAAACGTGCCACGTGGGGGTATAATTGTCATGAAAGAGGATGAGGATACCCTTTCAGTTGAACGGGTAAGGGTATTTTGTTCAAGAGCCTCCATTTGAACGTTGCCATCACTGAACACCTATGTTGTATCCGCAATAACAGGCTTCTCATTATTCGTGTCCTCAGAAACCCTTTCTAGCCCCACCGAATACAAAGCATAGCTTCTTGGTGTTGAAGATGAGATCGAAGGGTTCGAATACGGTTTCAATTGCGAGTACTGTATCGTTTTTGCGCTTAATATTGCTGCGAAGAACGCGCTTTTTATCTCTCGGGACAGTTCCGTTGAGAATTGGCTCATGGGCATTTCAAATTTATTTAAGAAAGATTAACGCCCTCTGTCACCCTTCGTTGGGTATTTTCAGGTGTGGAAAAGAGAGTGGGAAATTTAAGAGGTACAAAAGACGAGTCGAGAGAGAGAAAAAAATTAATAGGCTGTAAACGTTGCCCCTCTGGCAGTTTATATGGCACCCAAACGCAATTTTTGTCGACTTTTCGTGCTTATAAATGGTTTACGCCATATTTATGACTGCCATTTATATTTATTGCCATTTCACGAGTGTCATCTCGGTGGTTTGACACCACAAGGTACTTAGTGGCATCAAGAGCAATTGCAGTATGATGGGCTCAGCCCTCGGATTTTTTAGTTCGAAATTGCATGAACTGATTTTTTTTAACCAAAAGAGACATTTACGGATATTCAACACATTGCCATCTATTTTTGCAATTAATTTTAGGCCTAATGTGGCACTATTTCTTTTTTTATTTATAAACTATTGTATGGGTTAAGCGTGTTTCACTTGTTTCCATCACGAATTAAGAGCTATAAAGAAATGTAGCCAAAAAAAGGCAGAGGCATTATTTTATTTTTAAATTAACGGTTTTATTCCGGCGCTTTCTATCGGAGGCATAGGCGAGGAAATTTATAATTATTCGCCTTAATAGTGTATCCTATTTATAGGCTCTACTCAAATCAACAAGGAAAGAAACAACAACAAAACCAACTGAACAAAAACAGACTAGGCAAAACAATAAAATATGGAGAGCATGATCAGATCTTGGAGAGACCTGCTTAAAAGAGGCCCAAACCCCCAATAGATAAATAATATTTCCAATGGAATAGGTTATTAACCTCCTCCAAAAAGTCGGCTACTCCACATTCTGGAATACACGAATTAGTATTGAGTACAAGGGACAAGCGGTAGTAACCCTGTGACCCTGCTTATCACGGTACCGGGATATCTAACATTAGCGAAGATCCCTCCAAACTTGGATTTGCCGGACAGTCTCGGGGAGCACTCGGTCGTCGCAGTTAGATGCAGGAGAGCGCTCCATCAGATGGCGGTGCGTCCCGCGCAGTGTGCTCGATTCGGATGCGACAGGAAGCTGCTTCATGTGAGTTGTAGGTACTTTTTGACTGCTGGGCCCTTTGACGCGTTGGGCCGACCGTCTCATAAGCTTGAACTATTAAGCTTCCTGCCCTAGACATATTTGTTCCTGACGAAGACCTGCGAGATCGGAGGAACCTTGCATTCTGCCCCGCGAATAAGGATCTATCAGATCTAAGAGGTCTTTGATTCCGTCCTCCGAAGAAGGACTTGGAGGATTTGAATTCAGTTTGGGGCTAATTATTCAATTGGGATAGGACTAAGTTAACCAACTACAAAAAAAAAATCAGGTCATGATTAAACTCATCATGACAATCTGGTAAAGGCGCATCTAAGATGAAGTCCTCTTTTATAGTCTAAATCTGCCAAACCATCTTCGCTATGTTCTTTCTTTTAAGAAATTCATCTTTAAATTTAAAGAGCAAATCAGGAATATCTTTATAAATCATTTCTGCCGTTCAAATTTAATCAGAAATTTACATATTCTTTTCTCACTAGATCTATGAATTTCTTGCCTAAATTTACTCTCAATAAACTAGTTCATATCATTTTCAAGTATCTATGTTATTTTCATTAATTCTACTAACAATCTTTTCCGCTTTGGGGCGATTTCTCTTCACACATATCGTATAGGTGGGTGAGGAGTGAAGGAGAAGCTCGTCGTTCTGATCGGAAACTTACATATGGAAAAGATTCTTATACCAATAAAGACTATCACGCTTAAGCTAAGTTCGTTGGCTAAATTTCTTTAACTTGGCGGAGGTTGAGGAGTTTCCTATTTATTTACCTTCGTGTTGAGTGCACTTGGAATTCCAGTAGGATATACTCCGATCAACTTTGGTTTACGAATATATAGGGTGTCCCTAAAGTTTGGTCACATAGGAAATACCACAATGTTCGTCTCCTCGTTCATCAGAGTCTACCCCACTTGACATTTTTATTGGGTATACTAAATGAGAAGGTGTACTCGATGAAAGAATTTAAATCGATCCTTGAAGTCCTCTTGATCACTGTTAGCGTAAACAAAGCCTCCAATTACTCTGAACCAGGCATTTTTTATTTGGCAAAGAATAGGTTTGCTCGTCAGTAGCACTTATTTTATGGTTTAATTAATTAAAATTAAATGAACTTTCTTGCATTCAGTTTGCGAAGCATTTCCTTTGCGTTTCCTTATTTACACTCATTAGTAAGTTAATGAAATTGGGATAAAACCTCTGGAATTAGCAAGTCTAATTGAAATTTTTACTTAGCTTAGAAGTTGATTATATGAGAATAGAATGTCTTCCTAATTCTTAGCAACCTTGCTTGATTTCCGCCTTTTGAACCGATCACAGCCAGAAAATAGCTTGATCCAACAGTTCTAATCTACGGAGCGTTTCCAATGTGGCTTTCTCATCTATTCTATGTTTCACTCTACCAGTATTTATTCCATTAATATCATTTCAACCATAGAGAGTAAAGCTAAACTCGTCTAAATAATTTTCTTCATTTATTCCTATTCTGTGTTTATCCCTTATTTGCTAAATCGCTCCTAGATTTTCCCATCAGATTTACTTTTATCTAATTTGCTTAAGTGATCAAAGAGAGAAGCGAATTTATTTATTTGTATTGCATAATTTCTTCCTTATTTTATGTCTTATCGAACCTGATTAGAAGCAAACAAAATTGTTTAACCTATTAAAAAATAACTTAAAATTTGTTCTAGAGTCAACTCAAATAACTCTTATATAAAATGATATTAATTTTTTTATGTTTCTTTTCCGAGCCATTGACACTCAAGTGACTTTGTACTTAGAATTAGAGTTTATAGCATTGTTTAATTCACTTTATCACATGCAGTAACTATTCTTTTGTACTTACATGTATGGCTAGATATTTAGCTGAAAGACCAATTTAATCACGTTAATGCATTTTTGTGACATTTCAGTGCTCCCATATTCATTCATAGCTCACTGAATTTCATTTTCTGGCAGGCTGCAATTCATTAACTAATCGACTCTTCTTCTCCCAAATAATGGATGAGTTGACGACGCTGCATTCAGACTGGTTAGCCCCACTCTACAGTTTAGCATGGATGTAGAATCCCACTTAGGTTTTTTATTATATTTTTATATGGATATAAAAATTTTATTTTCAATTTATTCATTAATTCCTTATTATTCCTGTTACAACCAACGAGAACTAATATAGTTTTATACAATGTTGTCCCCTTAAAAATTCCTCGGGTGTTATCTATGTAATCGAAGCTAAGTTTTATAATACCATGGAAAAGTTGCGATACATTCATCTTCAGGAGTTTCAAAGTGGTAATTAAATTAGTTGAATCGTACTGTGACGGTATAACCTTAACGCTTATAAATCTACAAACACATAATAATTGTATAGATATAATTGTCTTATTATAGAATAGCGTAAATATTATCTAATTGATCGGAAGAAAATATCGGAAATTACCTATGGGATGTTTTGATATATTCTAAAGGCATTTATTTGATGTAATCTTGACAATTATATCATTGAATTTTGCAGCGTTCCAATCAATTCCATGATGAATCGGATGTAGAGTAAAAATTGCATATAAAACATTTTCGTTCTTCATTTATTTTTTTCTATAAACTCTGCACTTCAGAATATGTAGCAGGGATCCATTTATCACATGACGGTTTATAGTTACGTGACGAAAGGTAACTAGGAGGAAAGTGTGGGCAGCAATGAAATAAGACGACTCTTTTTCAGAGATAGCAGGTTGTAAGAAATCTCTCAAGGCTAAACGAGAAGGACTCAATGAAGATTCTGCCCAAAATTTACAGAAAAACAAGTTCCAACCTTACGAGGGATTAAACCTAAGTCTTCACTTTTGAAAGAAAGGTTGTAATTTATCATTGCAATAGAGTAAAAGTAGTACTGATCAAAAATTTAAGTCGATTAAGTTCAATTCACAGTGGATCGTGAGTTTTAAATTGGAGAAGTAGTTTAAATATAGTGATAATTTAGGTCTGAGATTAAGAGGACCTTAGATAATGACTTTAACAATAACGTTAATGACTCTAACAACTTTCCAATTTTTGCATTAAATATGACTAATTGTATGTTAGCACAGGGAAATTGTTTTAGGCGTTCGGTGAGGACTTGTCTAATAGACCATTCACTCTTACGAGTATATATCCTTAGGCGGGATTAAAATCGCAAACTATAATAGAAAATTGTATTCTACAATGTTCGATGTCCAACTTAATAATGGAACAGATACGAAAATATTCTGATTAATATGTTTTAATAATACTAATAAATAATCTAAGAAATATTTTATTAAACATGTGGCACCTTTTAACATCTATATTTGACTAGTACATACAGTGGTTAGAGTGCTTGCCCGGTAATCGCTGGGTTCTTTTTAAGCTGACATTATTTACTAAGGGAGGTTACCGCCGTGACTGAGCATCCCGGTGGAGAGTTGGAACTTGCCCTGGCTTACGTCAGCCGGAGAAGCAACATAAATTGATAGGAGGACTGAAATCAGTAAACTTTATGTTCCACCCTAAAAAAATAAAACAAATGGAATATTTCCAATAAACTAAACTCACAATGGACAGTCTAAGAGAAAGTTAGAATGAACATTTCCCTCAAAAATAGGTAAAACTCGTCTTGAATGAGTTTTATAGTACCTTTTGGTGTTGTAATCTAAGAAACCGATAATTTTTGACTTTGAAATAGAATTTTGGACTCTGAGATAGAATTAAGAAAGCCAAAGATAATTTGAAATGTCATTGGGCGCATCTGGCTTTTCCTCACGTCGAGGATGGAGGGTTTAATGAATTAATTTAGAGGCTGCATAGATCGAGATGCCGTGTTCGCCCCTTTGCTGTTTCAGAAGTAATAAAAATGGCTGTTTTGGACAAGTCCAAAACTTACTTTCAATTAAGTTTTATTTAACAAAAAACATCGAAAACTGTTGGAGGTATCACTATCAAAAGTATATTTTTTTTTATATTTATAAAAATGGGAAATGAAAGGTGTGATAGGGAAAGGTTGATGGTAAAGTTAGTGGTGAAAGTGAATTTAGTATAAGTGGAAGGTAATTTTTACTCTAAGTTAAAGCGCAAAGTTAACGAAGGCAAATAACCCAGAAAGTTTGTAAGGAGACCTGTAATAAAGTAGTGAATTAAAAGGAAATAACAATGTGTGGACGATAGCCGGAGATCTGGGGGAGGTCAAAGTGTGGGTATTTGAGCTGCGAGGGCACACACATGTTACCTGCCATCCCTTGCGAGTCGTGAAAGGGATAGAGCTCAAGCTGGCTCATGAGCATCTGGATGGTCCCTCGCAGATCGTATCCAAGGATGTAACGAGGAATAAAGAGGAAATGGACTGGGTGCCAATAGCAGATGTGGCATTCGGTTCTAGCACCTAGCACTTGGCAAGTAGCCGCGAAGGGTGACTTGGAACTGGATCATGAGGACTCAGGTGGATATGGTGGCGTCGGGAAATATAGGCTGTGTTGTTTTTTGTAAGATTTTATCAATGTCTGGCATTATCTGATGTATGTTCCAGTGGGGAACGCTGTTAACCTGATATCAGAACTGCCATTCGTGTGCAGTGGCGGAGTAGGTAAGCTAAAATTGGTCCAGTGCCTTCTACCGAAATCAAGGCCCAGACCATGGCAATTACTCTGAATCTCCGAAGAAAGACCCTTCTGCTATTAAGTCCAAACAAACTGAACTTAGGCTCTTCATTAATAATAATAAAAATAATAATAATAATTGGCTCCATTGGTCATCCGTATAAGTATCGTGCTATTTGCGATGCAAAGCGATCCTTCTTATTATTTCGACTATACGATGTCTTGACCGGGGTGTGCGAGCGTGAAGATTTTCTTCTTCAACCCATGTGCCGCAGTGTGCCTTGAACCATTGATGCCTAAAATCTCACTGATCTCTCGAGAAAATGATGCAGCTGTCTTAAGATATTAATTCTTTCACAATTTTGGTAATCGCTTGGCCTCCCCTATTTGAAGTCTCCCATGGCCTACATGTTAATAAAACAGTCCTCTATAAATCTGTTTTGTCATAGGTTGACAAAATATTATAGAATACACTTTTAGAACGCTTGGCAAGCTCTGAGCTAGCTCTGAGCTAGCTCCAATTGAAATACAATCTTGGCGGCGCAGTTTTATAGTCAGTTCACGGGCAGAATCATGGCAGATTTCGTAGGCACACGGAATTGAACTGTAGTTAATTGCTATGTGAACAATGCAGGTTCTCTCTACAAGAAATCTTAGCGTTAGAATAATTAAGTCATTTAAAAATTTCTAGTAATTAGCTTAATTGCTGATAACTTTCCTCTTATTCATAGAAATTTGTATAGTGTCTGCCCAAACGGTTTCTTAGCGGTCGGCTATCGTACAATAACCAATTTTGCAAACCCCTGATTTACTTAGGCAAAATTTATGGAGGATATTGTGATAAATCACTTAATCATAATATAATGATAAAAATTCAAAATCGTGTTTTCCTTCACTATAGGCAGATCATCACGTGATGCCTATTAGCCAATAGTATTTGAGAATTTCAAGGACACGAGTCGCGTTTCTTCGAACGGTTTGAGACGAGAGACGCCCGGCAAGATCTATAGTGCGTGTTAACTTCATAAAGACAGGTTTGTAGCTAGTTTGTTAAAATTACAACTATTACCAAAATATTTATATGTAAGTGAATAATTTCCTTTTTAATCGCGGGCGACTCTACACCTCAGTATATCGGTCGGTTACAGTTTTGCTTTTATTTTTGTTTTTGTAATAACATTGTAACTATTCAGCTGATTCTAAAGAAATTTGAAACCTCAAGGACTGAGAACATTCCGTCGGAACCTTTCTGTAAACTTCCGGAGCGATATCGAAGTCAGACTGGAACCGAAACACCATTTAGCGATATAGCGCTAAAACCATCGCCGCCATTTCTTTGAGAAGGAGTCGGAATCGCTTCCGTCGGCAAAAAAAAGAGCTTCCTGCGGAGTTTTATGTATTCACCAGCCCGGTAATGATCAAATGAGCATTCTCAGAGTATTCGGGACGCGAGCTGTATCTACGCTGCTTTCACGCAGGACTCTCACAGTACTCACGCAGCATCTTGAGAGGCCATTGGAATCATCCGAAGACAATGTACACTTCTCGAGCGACACCCCAGCACCATAAAGGCTCGAAGGCAGAAACCATTTCTCGGAACGACAGAGGTCAAGGAAGAAGGACACAGTCAAGAATAACGCGCTTAGCTACGCTCCCTCGAGAAGAATCCCTCCCTGAGCGAAGACTCGAGGTCTCCTACAGAAAATCCTAAGCCATTACAATTTATTTTTCATCGTGGAAGAGGCGTGACGCTCTCCGACCGCAAGACTCACTTCATAGTTTCCTTTTGGTAATTATTGTTCCTCGTACGGCTCAGATAATATCATTACTTGTAAATTCAATTCAATTTTTATTTACCGAACGATTAACGTAACTGTTAAAGTTAATTTTTTGTTAATCTCATTTTTTGTTTGTGTAGTAGTAAAAATTATTTTGTTTAACTCGTTTGTATCCTATACCACTCGAAGCCTATTGAAATAGTATCAAAGTCGGCCAATATTAGAAATTGAACTCTTCTTTAATTCCCATCCACTTAACAGGGAGACATTTCCCTATATTTGTTTGTCGCCTCCTTCTTCCACGTCTAGGGAGGGCAGCAAAGGTCAGGGAGGACTACCTGATCCTACGACATATTACTATATGAAAAAAAGCTCACAAAGGGTACGTAAGTCAAAGTTATGCAGATACATCCCCAAAGAAAAAGTGAAAAACGATTCCGAGCGCTTTCGTCTTTATTCTTAAAGACCTTTTCAAGGAATGAACAGGAGGCTGGACATACATTGCCTTAAAGAGTGGAAGGGGATATTAGACTACCCATCTAGAATCCTTAATTAGTGGGTACAAAATCCTGTAACAACTTTATTTGAGATTTTATGTATGTAGTGATAATGGGGTCTAGCATGAACAAAGCAGGACTAAAGTTGAAATTTGGGAACGCACTAATAGAGATACATTCTAATATATTTCTCGAAATATAATTACTGCATTTTGTGACTGTTTTGGCATTGTACTAGTTGATGCTATGGTAAAGATTGTACATGTGTAGAAAAAGCGCAGATTGTTCCTGTGAGTACGTACATTGGTTATATGTTGCTTAACCCGGACATCTAGTTATTCACATACCTAAAATCTAAAATAAAGTTGTCTCAGGATTTTGTATCCCCTAATTAAGGTTCCTAGATGGGTAGTCTAATCCCCCCTTCCACTCTTTAAGGAAATGTATGTCCAGCCTCCTGTTCATTCCTTGAAAAGGTCTTTAAGAATTAAGACAAAAGCACTCGGAATCGTTTTTCACTTTTTCTTTGTGGGTGTATCTGCATAACTTTGACTTACGTGCACTTTGTGAACTTTTTTCCTACATAATGTTTATTGATTTTAGAAAGCTAAACACTGCTATGGTATTCAACGCCTCGCCTATCCCTTGATCGACCAAAAACTTTATTTCATCGAGAAGGTGACGTATATTTCCGAATTAGATATGTGTAAGACCTATTGCCAGATCCCATTGAGGGAAAGGGTAAAAAGGTAGACCGTATTTCCGACAGAATAGGGAATAATGCAGTTTTGTCGTCTTCCCTTTGGTCTCGTCACTGCTTGCAGTAATTACAATCGAATAATGAGACAGATTTTAGATGTGCTACCACACGTATTCTTCTATTTTGATAAATTTAAGTGGCTACTAATGATTAGGAACAACACTTGACCACTCTCCACGCTCTGCTACAAAGGCTAACGGACCATAATGACACTATCGGCCCAAGAAAATGTAATTTTTACTTCAATACCATCGATTACCTAGGCTTCCGCATTGGGAACAATCAATTGGCCTCGCAGGAGGATAATATCCGAGCCATTGTAAAAATGCCGCTGCCTATAACCAAAAGGCAATTAAGGTCATTTATGGGCTCCGACTCCTTTTATCAGCGTTTTATCCTAAGTTTTGCCACCCCTTTCTGCTCCCCTGTACGAGCTCTTGAAGTAGTCCCTCTAGAAACTCGTATGGTCCCGTCATTCATCGCCAGTTTCAAGCTGCTTAAGGGAAAACTCGCGTCGGCCACGATATTGTGATTGCCTAATCGCGCCGAACCATTTGACATTAGGACGGATGTCAGCAATGACTGTATAGGGTGCTCTCACAGTACTCACACAGTATCTTGAGAGTTCATTGGAATCATCCAAGGACGACGCGCACTTCTCGACTACTCGAGGACTCCTAGAAGAGACGTGACGCTCTCCGACCGCAAGACTCACTTCATAGTTTCCTCTCGTTCTCTATCGGGTAAATATTGTGCCTGGTACAGTTCAGACAATATAATTCCTTGTAAATTCAATTCAATTTTCATTTACCGAACGATTAACGTAATTGTTAAAGTGTATCATTCTTGTTAATCTTATTTGTTTTTTTGTATAGTATTAAAGATTATTTTGTTTCACTTGTTTGTATCCTATACCACTCGAAGCCTATTGATATAGTATCAAAGTCGGCCGATATTAGAAATTGCATTCGTCTTTAATTCCCACGCCCTTAAGAGGGCGACATTTCTCTATAATTGTTTGTCGCCTCCTTCTCCCACGTCTAGGGAGGGCAGCAAGGGTCATGGAGGACTACCTTTTCTTCGGATAATCATAACTATTTGGCCTATTCTAACGAAATTTAAAACCCTTTTGTTGTGTACACTTTATTTCGAATGATATAAGTGACAACCTCTTCCAAAGATTAGCTCAGGAATTATTTGTTTTTGGCAATAGCATCATAACTATTTGACCGATTGTAACGAAATTTGAAACCCTTATATTGTTTTACATTCCCTTTCGAATATTATAATTGCCAAGGTCCTCTACAAATTAGCCCGGGAATTTTTATGTTTTGGCAATAACATCATAACTCTTCAGCCGATTCTAACGAAATTTGAAATCCTTATGTTGTTTTACACTCTCTTCGAATGATAGAATTGCTAAGGTCCTCCCAAGGTTACTCAACGAATTATTGAAAGTTTTGAAGGTCGTAAGGTCATAAATCAAAATAAAAGAGAGCACGTGACTTTTTGGTCAGCAGACCTTATTTCTTGTACTTGCAGTTCCCTAAACCATCGTGATTCCTTAATATATATATATATATATATATATATATATATATATATATATATATATATATATATATATATATTATATATTCCCATATATTTTGCTAAACCTTTGTTTTGGTATAATTATTATTATTCTCATTATTATCGTTTTGTCTTTGTTGTATATCTTTTGCCCATTAAGCCTTGTTTTGTTATTAGTATTATTAATATTATTCGATATTCCCTTTTTGTCTGTTTGTTTGTGATAAGTAAATTTAATTTTTATAAGCCTCGATGTTATTGCGCTTCCCTAATTCTAGAAAGAAATAATTCAGTGGATTGACAACCTTATCAAATTTTCTCTTTAATCTTCAACTATATTTTATACAGAGTAGTGTTAGTTATCAAGGCAAGTTGACGTCAAAATACCCTGTCGTAAAACAGGTTTGGCATTGACGCCATGTTGCAGCTAATACCTGGAAAATTGTGTTCCATACCTGCCCCAATCTTCAAAGATTGTCCTTCCCGGCTAAATACTGGAGAAAAATATTCACTCTTTCTAGCTAGACCACTTTCTTTACAGATTTCTCTTTACAAACTTTCTGGAAATCTCATCTTTGGTATTTCACTTAAAATTTGAGGAAAGGAAAAATATAGATAACAATAATACGGCACAGATTTTGGTATCCTTTCCTCTGATATATGAGACAATGGGTTTTTAAAAGAGCCGCAGGACTTGTATGAAAACTTTATCTCAACCATTTCGGACAATTCCTCTATTGTACACCATTCTATCTCTGTTTGCTCATCCCAATTTCTTCCTCTATTATCCATTTTTTGTTTCCCTTTATCGATAAGACTAAAAATATGAATGTAATTTCTACTTAAACGAAAAATAAAGACCCTTCCGTGTCAATGAGATTTTAGTCACCCTTAAAAGTTTCGTTTTCTTTAATTTTTGATTCGTTTCTAATTAGATTAGTTATCCATTCATTTTCTTCGGAAAAGAAGAAAATGTAATTTTGTATAAGACTGTGCAAGAGTTTTAAGCTACTAAATCATGCTATGTTTCTTCGTATCGATGTAATGATGTCCTAGGAGTAATATTTTGATAGGAGAAGGTGTATCACACCTTATAAAATCAAGAAAATTCATGCACATTTATCATACACTTCCTCCTTGTTATGCTCTTTCTCT
This sequence comes from Ceratothoa steindachneri, assembly GCA_963969495.1. Lineage (NCBI taxonomy): Eukaryota > Metazoa > Arthropoda > Malacostraca > Isopoda > Cymothoidae > Ceratothoa > Ceratothoa steindachneri. Next base: position 50,107,763 of record OZ018320.1, read on the forward strand.
CTCACATTCTGACACTCACTCTCATCTATTCTCTACACACGACTATTTTCATTCATTCCTCTCATATGTCCATAGCACCTCAGGATGCATTCACATCATTCTTCCCAGCATAAACATCTTTTTCTCCATCATTCGTCATTCTATCAAAATTCCACACACCTCCGAGACACAAATGTTAGCACCAACATAGAGTCAATGCGCCTTCCTGCCGCATTCCACGCTGCAACTCAGCATTCACTAACGTTATAATCGTCCCAGGAACTTTCCACCCATTTAAAGCCTTGTGGTCTCCGTCGGTTTTATCTGTACCACTATCACTTACAACGCATCCTTATACATAAATATTCGCAGTTGTTCAAGTCTGATACCACGGAACTTGATAATTTCTATTCTAACTCACCCTATTCTCACTCCTCAAATATTTTAGTAGTTTCCGCATTCACTTTTAATCCTCCTTCCTCCACACACCCTGTCAAAAGCTAGGATCAACATTTCCAACTCCATCTCACTCTTAGCCATCATGAGTAGGTCATCAGCATATGTCTCATTCCCACACGTACTTCTCTCAATACTCAATCCATAAAGATATTAGTCAGCCGTATCACACAACTCTGGCTTAACATTCACTTCGGTTATCGTTCATCCTAATCCATGCTTTACTCCAAATGTAAATATTCTTCGCACCACTCACTCCATATATTTATATCACTCATCTCATAAATTCATATCACCTACTATAATTCTTCTCTATCTACACGCTCTTTGAGTTCAATGAAACTAGAATGCACCATCCACCTATTTTGTTTTGTTTTTTCAGCTACTCTTATTTCAGACTTAATTTCAACCCCTACACATTAAAAACTACTTAACAATCCCCAACATATTTTTAGTTGTCTAAAAAGTCCTTAAAAAAAGAGCACAAGTCTTATCTAAGACCATAGAATGTTGTTTTTCAATGATATTTTGGTTTAGTTGTCTATGCAAGTTATGATACATCAGTAATGATTTGATCAAGGGAGTTATCAAAGCGCTTTTTACAGGAATAAGCTTCTTGCATTTTTGTGTAAGGCTTAGTTATATATTCGAGCGATGATGCATCAGTAATGATTGGATGAAGGGAGGTGTCAAAGCGCTATTACAGGAATAAGTTCCGCTCCTTTGGTGTAAGGCTGTGTGCCATTCGATTCATTTATATGCATCAAATGCATGTAAAGAATTTCCAAATTACATTCAAGAGTTTACTAGGCACATATATTTATAGATTTTCAATAGCCCAAAATGTTTACCTAAGTATGATAATTTTTAAAATTCGTCGAAATTGATATGCATAAAATTTTACGCTAAAATTTGCCTCGCTGAATTTCATTTTAAGAAGTGGCGAAAATATTTTTCGAACAGTGGCCTACACTTAAATTATATTATATTTTAACAGGGCTTGATGATAGTATGGCTAAAGCTACTCCACTTTTAGAGGCAGTGCATAACCTTATGGCTAAAATTTACAAGGTTTTCTAAATGAGCTTAATTTATAATTTTACTGGATAGTCAGATTTTAGAAATCCCGCAGTTTAATGAAAAACAGTATCAATGGCATTCGTAACAATTGAATAAACAAGAAATAAAATTTGAAGAACTATTTAACATCAATATTTGCAATTCTTCAAGTTTTCTTAGTCTATGTGACATCATGTCGCGAGTGCAGAAAGTATTTACTTGGAGCACTTTTCTATCAAAGTGTCTGGGGAATTTCAACTAACAAACATTGGACTTTTATTCAACCTTATCGAAGAAAGTGTAGAAGTGTTTCATTTCGTCTATTATGTTTAATTATTTAGAATTATGTAGTTGAAGCACTTTGTCGAAGAAAGAAAGACCGAGTAAGATTTTGTTTAAAGGAGTTGTGTGAAACGAGAGCTATCGGGAAGAGCAATGCCCTACACCCGTCGGCAAACTTCCGGCGAGATTAGCCGAAAATTTCTTTGGTTTAGTTGGACCATCAAACCCCGCCGCCGAGCTATAAACGCCGAGGCAGTGAGGCATGGCTTAATTGCTTCCGTTTACAAATATAGGAGTTCCGGCGAAAGCCTATATATTCGCCGTCGGCAAACTTCTGGCGAGATTAGCCTAGAATTTCTTCGGTTCATTTGGACCATCAAGCCCCGCCGCCAAGCTATAAACGCCGAGGCGGTGAGCCATGGCTTAATTGCTTCCGTTAGCAAATATAGGAGTTCTGGCGAAAGCCTATATATTCCCCGTCGGCAAACTTCTGGTGAGATTAGCCTAGAATTTCTTCGGTTCATTTGGACCATCAAACCCCGCCGCCGAGCTATAAACGCCGAGGTGGTGAGCCATGGCTTAATTGCTTCCGTTAGCAAATATAGGAGTTCTGGCGAAAGCCTATATATTCCCCGTCAGCAAACTTCTGGCGAGATTAGCCAAAAATTTCTTCGGTTCAGTTGGACCATCAAACCCCGCCGCCGAGCTATAAACGCCGAGGCTGTTAGGCATGGCTTAATTGCTTCCGTTAGCAAATATAGGAGTTCCAGCCAAAGCCTATGTATTCCCCGTCGAAAAATTCCTCGTTGAAGTATTCTGTCAGAATCCGCTCAAGGAAGAGTCCAGAAGACGTACCATTCCCCCCTTAGATAAGATCCCATGTCGTGGGGGTGAGCTGTCTCTACGTTGCTCCCGAGTGAGCCAAGCCCGGAAAATAGAGAATGTATTCGGCTGCCTCTTTTAAGACGTCTGTGGAATCATCCACTGACGGAGCATATCCTCGAGTGATAGAACACGGTGTCATAGTGGCCCGCAGCTAGGATCTTATTTGGAACGACGGTGTCAGGATCGAAGGACCCGTCCAGAAGAAGCGCACAGTCTCAGCCCCACAGGAGAATCAACAGGAGAATCTTTCCCTTTTGAGTGTCTACTTGGGGAATCTTCCCCGAGGGCCTATTTCTGGTACCCCCCCTTCCCCGAAATAGTAAGATATTTACACCTTTCCTTTCCTCGTCGAGGCGATGCGACGCCCTCCGACTAAGACTCGTCAAGTCGTCTCCTCTCGAGTCATCTCGGATAACTAAAGTGAATTATTGTGCCCCTAAGGCTAGGATTCCATTCGTAGTTTCTTTCTAAACCGTATCAAGTTAGTACTCAGAGTATTAAACCCTTGCGGCATGAGTAATTATTAGTAATTATTGATAATTTTCCCATTGCTGAATTAATTAATAACTAGAGAGTGTAATTATTGTATTATATGTTTTGTTGTGTAATTAAAGATTACTTTTGCAATTCTTGTTTAAGTCCTCCAACCGGTTACCAAAGCCTAATTAAATAAGACCAATTGTGGCCAACTATATTTATAGTATTCGAATAACAAAAACGCCGCGCACTCAACGAAATTCAATTCCAATTATGATTTTGGGCTATCGTAGTCCTTCCCCGAACAAACGAAGGAATCGAGAATTAGGCGATAACTGCCTAATTCTACGACACACTTGATCCTGGAAACGTGAGTTGAGGAACACCTAGCTCTAAAATCTCCTTAGTAGTAAACTTACCCAATACAATTTGCGAAGAAGAAATTTAATGGAAAGAATTAATTGTTTATATGTCCTTTTTATCTGACCCTGAAACATAATTGGATGCAATCTCTTTTTAAATCGTAGATAACAACCACGAATTCCAAATTGATCAAAACTGATGTTTAACCACATATTTTTTATATTCATCAGAAACAGCCGAAAGAATATTCTCGAAGTGATCAACATAGTGACAAAAATTAGATTTAGCCAAAACAGAAACCCTCAATGGGTTACTTTAAGGTAAAATTTGCTAGATACTAGAGAATGTAAAACATGGCAGCCCCCAAAGCATCTGGTTGATAATTATAAAAATAAACCGCAATTGTATGCGAATTAGGAAGATATGAAATATGGCTGAAATTAATAAAAGTGCGTTGCTTCTAGCCATTTTAAATATTGGCCTGCCTAATTTACATTCTTCCTTTTTTTACGATTCGGAAAACTTTAGTGACAACCCTTAGAGTAAGTGGTCAACCAACACTAGTGGTAGCAGGATGACAGTTTTTCATCACATAAGTGCATCATAATAAGGGCAAAATATTTTTATGTTAATGTTGCTTTAATCAGATCCTTTGGAACATAACTGAAAACATGCAAATTTAATGCTATTAGATACGAGTATACATAAACATTACGTAAAAACTGCACTCCATATACCATTAGTTGGAATAGGGATAAACTAACTTAGCAGGAGGGGAATAAAGCTTAGGCACACACACTCAAACACACGTTTCCCTTTAAAAAACAAATATACTTATTAATATTTGTATTTTCAGAGATTGTATTATCTCACAACGAATTTACACTTCTTCCTGATGCTTAAAAGGAATTTTAAGATAAATAACTACTTGTTTTAGATTCGAATTAACCCTTATAAAAAATGACAAAACCTGATATATTTTTCCCAAATCATTACGAACTAGGATTATCTCTTTTATCTCAAGTCTTCCCTTCAATATTAGAACAACGTAATGTCGAGGAACTGCTTATACGCTGTCGTGCTAAAGATATAGAACATATCGATTCAACACGCAAGATAACTTTTTCTGTACCACAAAATGGTACTTTAACACCATAACAGTACTTCAAAAATTTTATTAATGATGATATAGAAAACATAGTTGAGGAATCCAACCATTTTTTAGTTCATAAATGGTTCACCTATAAATCCTGATGTAGATAAAATAGGAATTCATATTATAACTGGGGGAGTAACAAAGTCTAGTTACAAAAGTTATGTATTTGGCAAACTCAACCGGATATCCTACTTTTGCTAATCATATTTTAAGAAACAGATTTGAAACAATTTCTTCACTTCAATGACAATGATAAAATGCTTACCAGGAATGCGCCTAATTTTGATGTTATTCAAAGTTCAACTATTTGGGAATTCCATCAAAATAAATTTTGAAAAAAATTGAGCCTGAGGAATAACAGGCTATTGATGAACTGATAATACCTTTCAGAGGTAAATGTTATCTCAAATAGTTATATGAAGAACAAACCACGCAATTGGGGATGAATGTTTTTGTCGCCTGCTGATGCCAGTGGTAAAGCTCATGATTTTTAAGTTTATGTCGGTAAAAGAACTTTTATAGACAGAAGTTCGAAGAACTGATGATGTTGTGCTACGATTATTACAAGAGATACCAAAAAAGCGAAATGTCAACCTCTTTTATAATTGTTGAAATTTATAAATAAGCTAAAGGTGTTATGTGTGTTAAAACTGTTTTGTCCAATCTCTTATAAAAATGAACCTTCAGAAGAGCTTAGGACCTAAAAAGTCTTTGAGTGAAGTATCTCATAGACCTACATGGCATGATGGTTTCTCTGTAACATACAGACATTGGTGTAAAATAGTATCATTTATGATTTTTATTCCAACTCAGAGGTCTGTGTATTGTAAATGCATGGTTATTATAAGGTCGGATTTGCACGCAACTTAAAATGAACCCATGCAATATACTTTTCTAGTTCAGCGCAGAGATTCCTTAAGTAATCTTAGTGGCATATAAGTAAAAAAAAGAACCCCCACAAAAAGAGGATGGCCTTCCATCTACAAAAATTATACTGAATCAATTGCGTGGAAATTAAAATGGAACTGGAAAAATTGCGTCAAAATGAAAATGGATAAATTGGCACTGGCCTGTATACAGTGAACCAAGATAATGCTAAAAAATATTTATCAAACCTTTATACTAGATTTAAGTATGTAAATGTATTTTTATTGCTGAGGATAAAAACAAGGTAAACATGTAGACGAGCGGCCCGGCCGGAAAAAAATATTTTGTGTAAATATTATCGTTCACCCGTGTCATTTCTGACGTCATACCCCCCCCCCCCAACCCCTATTATAATTCGCAAAACGATTAAAGGCGCTGACATGATGTAGTTAAAGCATTCACCTCTGTAAACGTCAGAACATTATAAAAATTAGGATTATATACTGGGGGACTGTGCCCCCCAGACCTTCCCCCCCCCAATTTAATGAAACTCAGGATCATCGTAGTGCGGTCCACGCATCGTGTGTAACCACCCACGAGCCGTCCCCTATAAATGTACTGCAAAAACGTGAAACATTTTGCAACACGGACGAAATAGTACATCTTATCGGCCGGGCTGCTTGTCTACATATTTACCAAAAACAAATTAAATCGTTTCATACTAACAAAGAATTACCATGAAAAATTTAATTTCGGATTATTTCTATGATAAATTTCCAATGATGACACTTTGGAGTCGATAATTTTTTGCGAAAAAAAAAATCCTCGAATAAACTGTATTTACATACTAGAGAATTTTTATCATCATATCTATATAATATAATATATTTTACAAAAATTGAGAAGTAATTTGGCAAAGAAAGGTCTAAAAATGCAAGATTTGTTTTGACTAGTGCGTAAAAATACGGCAGTATTTATGGTGAAGAAGGCAAGATACATTATTTCCTCATTCGCTCTTTATTCTTTTATATAAGTTTGCAAACAAAGTTCTAGCACAAATTTTATTGGCAATGATTTACAACGAACAATGCAACAATAGAAACATATAAATGAATAATGTAATTACCGTTAGTTTTGATCATCTGCTTTCACTGACGGGATAGATCATGGATGCTTTTTTTGTAAAATACAGCTGGTTTGATATCAAATATATCTCCAGCTGCAGTTTTCAGGTCGGCATCATTTAAGAACATTTAGTCATTCAAGAAGTTCTGCAGTGCTCGGAATAGATACTAGTCTGTTGGCACCAGGTCTGGCGAATATGGTGGTTAAGGGAAAACTTCCTACCACAGCTCAAGGAGTTTTTCCCTGGTATGATTTGTTACCTGTGGTCGGCCGTTATCATGATGAAGCATGACATCAGTCAATTATGGTCTTTTTTGTGCAATTGCATTTGCCACATATTACAATTGTTGATTGTCGATAGACTGATTGCGTTTCAACATTTCCTAGAAAACCACTCCCTTCAAATCCCACCAGACACACACTATACGGTTCTTTTAATGTCAGTTGGCCTTTGCGGAAGTTGTGCAGGTGCAGCTTTGTCTGTTCAGCTTTTTTTGCGTTTAATTTCCGAGTGTAGACACCATTTTTCATCTGCAGTGACCACTCTGATCACCCAATCAAAACGACGTTTCTTGGACAGTAATGTCAATACAGGCGTCTCTGCGGCGCTAACGGTCAAACTTGGTCAGTTTACGTGGAATCTATGCGTCCAGTTTGCTGACTTTGCCCATTTCCTCTAAATGATCTAAATGGCTAAACTTTTCAGGCAGCTTGCATGATGTCAGATGTGGATCAGCTTTGACACAAGCGCAAAAACGGTCATTGCCAATAAATGAGGGTCGACTACTTCTTGGCTGATCTTGGAGATTTAATTAGACACGCTGAAACTTCTTAAACAATTGTAGGTTGTGCCACCACTTATGTGTCTTCTCCAAATGCTTGGTTAATACGACGTTGCGATTGGGCAGCGTTTAGGTCGGACTTGTAATCATAGAGTAAAAGAGTCCGTTGCTGTTCAAGAAAAAGGGTAATTTGATGGGTAATTTTTGAAACTTTAGACTAATTACTGTGTCGTGGCCTAGGCTTTCCTAGGCCTCCCTTGAATGTGCAAAGAAACTTAATCTACCCTAGGCTCTAGGATACTGTGCACTTTCAAGCTAGGCATAGGAACGACTAGGCTAGTAGACATTAACTAGTCGTACAACATGTATAAATCTATAAATAAATCAACTTTTAAAAAAAGGTTGTGCAGTAACATTGTTTCCAAACCAATATAAAAACTTAAAAACACTCCATAATTACTCGGGCAAATTGCAATTGAAACCAGGTCTGCTGACCACAGTCGCATGCTCTCACTTATCCTGATTTATGACCTTACGACCTCCAAAACTTTGAATAAGTCCCGGACTAACCTTGGGAGAACTTTGGTAATTAAAGCATTCGAAACAAAATTTAAAACAACATAAGGGTTAAATATTTCATTAGAATCAGCCCTATAGTTATGATGTTATTGCCAAAACAATATAATTCCCGGGCTAACCTTGGGAAGACCTTGAAAATTATATCATTCGAAAGAAAATGTAAAACAACATAAAGATTTTGAATTTCGTTAGAATCTGCTGAATAGTTCTGATGTTATTACCAAAACAAATAAAAGCAAAACAGGGTCCGACCGACCGACATAGTGAGATTAGAGTCACACGCGACTAAAATTAAAATATTTTTCTAATTGGTGTTTAAAAACTTGTCATGGCTACAAACCAATTTTTAGAATTTTTGTTTATTAGAAACTAGTCAGGACTCCAACAAACCACAAAGATATTAGGCCCATTCCTCAACCTCAGTCGATTGATTGGTATGGATGAAAAAGTTTACTTAGACATGTCCGATGCTATGGTAATCGCATTCGTTAACATGTGTACAAAGACTAGCCTATTATTCTTCGCCTTGTTAGCATATCCTAAAAAAATATTTTGATGCAATTTGGGGGTCTTTTCATCTCTATGTAACTAAGTGTTTCAATTTTCCCCCTTTCGAAGCCTAATAATGAGTTTCATTGGTGGAGACGAAGTGTTTCCTCGTGTATCATACCATATTATAACCAAAACGTTGAGGATCCTTTCATCTTTTAATTAAATACTTGTGAATCAGAAATATTCCATTAAATTAATTTGAATCGAATCAATCGATAGGATGTCGATAGTGGAAAATACGGGGCGAACGTAGAGACGTATAACACGAATAGCCTCCTCTCATACAATTAGAACTAGAATTAGAAGTTGCATATCAACGAAGCCCTCCCAAGAGAGTGATAAGATCATATTTGTAATTGTATTTCTTACATACACCTGTCCTTCCTCCGATTATTTTTATCATTATTCGCGCAAGGATCCTTACCTTCTTTATAGAACTAGGAGAAGGGGAAAAGAATTGCGCGGCCTGTATATTGCTATCATCCTATCGTCGCTGCATCTTTCCCACATTCCTATTTTCTTAATCTTAAACATCTTTAGCACCAGTCCTTGTATGACTTTTGATCTTATCTTTTCTACACAAAACTGAATCCCTTTCGTCCCGAACATCTTTTGAAAACCGTCAAGCTGTCTTGTTAGCATATTTCTTTGTTTTTTGATTAAATAAAATATATTAAAAAAAAATTTTTTTAGAAGTTCGTGAAAAGAAATAAACATCAGTAGTCTTGTTTTTTTACTTATTGCGGTGGATAATTAATACGTTTTAAAGAGCGTATGTACACTATTTACGAGAATAAACATATATTGAAGGATAACAATGCATTCAAATAATGAAAAATTTTAGTTGGAGTAGTAGATTACAATTATAATTAAAATTAAATAAAATAACCCGCTAGTTTTCGAGTTAAAGACTACCAGCTTCCTGCTATTTCCATGGGTCGCTAGTGATGTTGTATTTGTGCACGCGCTGTACCGTGTTTGTATTCGCGAGGGCGCACACGCTCTGATTGGGAGAAAGCTGAACTGCATAATTTACGTGGTATTTCCTTTTGCATATTTGTATAGTAACACATGGAATCCCAAATGCCCAGAACATACATTCTAAACATGGGATTCCACCGGTTCTGCTACTTTCAGACAAGGCAGGCACATCTCCACAAATAAAACTCATGATAAGGAAACGATTTTGCAATCTAGACAAACACACCTAACGTGTCTATAGCCAATAAAGCAAACCATAAAGCGTCACTGGTGATGAATCAATAAAAAAGACGATCAGTTATCGACCCGAACGCTAAGAATGTAACGCGTATAGTATGATATTTCAGCCGTTGCTCGTCCACATACGCTCCGCTACAGAAGATACAAAACAAAAGTTCGTCGCACTGCTGGATCAAGTACCCACTCTGCATAGTGAGAAAAATCCCCATTATCTTCATAATCAGCTCCATCACGCATTGGCCAGTTTGCTACGTACTTAGATCACCCACAACTCACTCTTATTTTGCTTCTTTGACTTTTCATGAAGCATGGAACCTTCTGCTTACCGAAACAGGTCAAGAAGATCATAATTATTTGTGTTAACTAGTTCAGTCCACGAATCTATAGAAATTAAGCTATTTGCGCAACCCATTTTACCAAAATGACTGTACGACAGCTTTCAAACAGATTATCTAAACAGGAAGCGCACTCTTTGTGCTTATTTCATCTAATTCAAATGTTTTTTTACTCAATTCTTAACATAAAGCAGCATTTTACTTATTTGTTGCACTACATTAAATATCTATTTTCCTCATAAAAACATCGGTGTTAATGAATACCTATTTATCACGAAATGAGTAGGTAAAATAGGATAAAAAACCAGTTGTTAGAGGAAACGTTTTACCTTTTGTTTGTCTCGAGCTTATTTAGAATGAGAAGAAATGAATAAATAAATGGATAAAGTAGAAAAGATGGAGGACGGTTGTGGATGAATGATGAGGAGAAGGAAGCTCATGAAAATGAAGTATAAGGGAAGCTACCAAGTTTACCGGGAAGCGAGTTTGCAGCTTGTTGTTCATTTCTTTGTTTGCTTTTTTTCAAATATTTTTATAATTATTCATTTATCTTTTACTTTTACTCTGTCATAGTTTCCATTTCTATATTTCTAGAAGTTTAGTCAATTGTATTCTTTTTACGCCAGAGTCCATTTTACGTCACAATTTTTGTGCCCCACCCAATTTTAGGTGTGCCTTGACTCGTCTTTAGGTGTTATGATGTTTTTTTATATATGCTGCTTTCCACTTCACTATTGAAGTCTGCCTTCGATTCAGCTGGTTGAGTTTGTACAAGCCAGTTTCAGATGTCCCGACCTCTTGTTTGCAGGTAGGTGTTGTAGTTTTTATCCTAGTTTGTTCATGTAAGTCACTCCATGTCCAAAATTAACACCATGTTGTGTTGGTTATGAATTAGTCTGTTCGGTTTGTGCCCTGTCTAGCTTTGATATATTGGATCTTGACGGAATGTTGAGAGAAACAGCTGGGTATAGGAACTTCGCTCTTATTAACCCCAAATATATACTTTGCGTTTGTTTGTTCGATTTAGGTTACGAAATATGTGTGGTTTGTCTACTTAAGCCTTTGCAAGTCTAATCCTTGGGGTTATGTATCCTTTCATGATGAATTTGGTTAAACTTAATATGATTCGATGACTCTGCCGTGTATCTAGAGAGGTACAGTGTGATTTTGCCCAATCAAAATTGGTGTGAATTTTGCATGGTTGGTCTAGATTCTAGATCTTTCAGCGCTATTCGCAATTGGATATCCTTTCTCTTTTGGCTGCTATTGTTTTTGAAATATTTTTTTCAGAATTGGTCCGGCGAGTTACATCTTAGGTGAGATCGTACACGTACGAATAATGTCAGAAGGTTGACGGACTTCAAAAGATCTCTCGTGCATATCTTGAGTGAGTGGAACTGATGCATCCTTCTTGTGGTACTTCATAGAGGTCAAAAGCACCTCATGTGTGTTCCTTAAAAAAAATAACATTTGAATATATGTGAGATAACTAAGAATGAGACTTTCGAAGTGAGGTACGTCTCCGAGCTTCGATAGTTTGCATTTCAGTGCATCGATCCAAACTTTATCGAAGACCACCATGCATCCGAATGCAAATCCTGTGACTATGTGTTGATAAATGGGGATGCGATGACTGTCTTTGTACTTCTTTAACTACGAAATTCATGTTATTCCTTGTTCGGCACAGAATAGGCCTTAAGATGAAAGGTAAGTCTGCTGTTATGCATATTTTTAAGAACCTTGTCGATGCCTTTATTTATTACTTGGGTTTCTGGTTTCTGCTGCTCCGGAACGAAGACAATTATTTTTGCTTTTAGGCCAGAGTTGTGTCTATGGAATTTAACAGCTTGTGTATGATTCATTTTTTTGCTTCCTTTGAGACGAATGAGTGAAGTTTGATTGGGGCTTGAGCCTCCTCATACTAAGGTTTAGAGTTATGTGGGGGTAATAACCAGTTCTCACGCCCCTCCGTGTATTCTAGGACCTGGTATTTGAAGACTAGAGTGAAGTTTTTCTCCTTTTTTTCAGAGATTCTCAAGACATTTTTCCATACTTCTCTAAAATCATCTCTTTCTCACTCGGAGAGCATGCCGTCACGCTATTGTGTATAATTGCTGATTTGATTCTCTCATTCAACTTTCACTTTAGTTTTCTGATAGTGTCCCAGAAAGATTTGGATTTTTTTATAGGTTTATTCTCTATAAGGCACGGTCGCACTTCGATCACAACTCTTGCCAGCTTAGTGTTTATCAAAAGGATCTACAGAAAGTCCCCTGGGCTTAGTTAACCATTGTTAATGGTGTTTTCTTTTGCCAGGGAAACTTCATGACGCATGGTAACTCTTGCCAGCGTGCGACGTGTTTGAATTGGGATTTTGAAGCTCGTTTGGGATTTTTTGTCTTATCTGCCATTGCAATGGGGCTATTGATGATTTTCCGCTCGGTGCTGAGGTCGTCCACCATATATTCGGGGTTATAAGGAAAGACAATAGGCTCTAACCCATTTTCGTTTATCATTATAATTATTTTGTTACTAAAGTTGCCCGGATGGGAAACATTTATGACGTAGCATGGAGAATGCAGCCAGCAGGTTTTGTAAGTGTTGCGTTGGTTAGCTAGATCACAATTTATATTGCTGTTCACAATCGCTTGAGCTTACGTGACTAAGACATTCGTCGGGGCTTGAGTATCTTTTTGTCTTCTTCTCTCTTCATGGTGGGATGTTCCCTTCGGACGGAATATTCCATGCTTATGGGCCTGTGTGGTACCAAAAACTTGCTGTAGTTTTTTTAGGCCATGCAATGCATCCAGCTTTGTCATTTCTGCGCACATTCAAAAGTAAAAAAAGATGTCTTTGGGGAAAAAGGGGGCAGTATCTTGTCAGGAGGTCGTTAACTTTATTGCAAAAAAAACTGGTCAGCAGTTGGTGGTATTTTCGTTTATCAAATCTGATCTGGGGAGATGACCATAGAGAAGAGAAGAGTTTGTGGCCGCTTTCCCCTTTTTTAGCCACCAACTGTATTTCCTTGAACATGGGTATGAAAACGAAATTTCTTCGTCTCAGGTACTTTGGGCTCACTTCTTTCTTGATTTTTCCTTACAATTTCTCCTGCAGATGAACGATTTTGTAGCAATGAAGTAAGGTGAATGATTCCAATTTAGGCCGATTGTTCAAGTTTTTGAATGAAATTGGACGTCAGTTTTATCATGGTTGATTGTGTGTGGCAGATGGCAGCGTACCTTCTTGCTACTTTAAGTAGCTTGTTCATTTCTATGTCTAATTTACCATAAGAAATTTAAAACACTTTATTTATATGTAGATGTGTGTGAATGTGTGTGTGAGAGGGGAAGGGGGAAGCTCATTTCAGGTACAGCTGGACTCGAAGTTCAAGAGATTCTCATGCACCGTTCATATTAACTATTGTCCATGTATGTATGTGCCTTGGATATTCTTCTCCGGCATGTTCTCTTAAAGGGCACCTCTGTAGTCGTTTGTGGGTCCCTTTCTTTCTCTCATCTCAAACCATAAACGAAGTAGGTACAAGAGGCATCTTCAATCAATCAACTCTTTGCTTATCTAGTCACTGTCAGAGTCGTCGAAAACAGTAGGTTTCTCCAATCAGTCCGATGAACGTAGACCCTGGTCTGACTAGTAAGAGAACAGATAGGACATCGGACCAATGACTCCTCTACCTTCACAAGCAAGGCAGAAAGAGGAGATATCTTCAATCAATCCACCGTTAACTTGTTCCGGCTTTAATAGGAGCGTCAGATAGAGGTGCTATCTACAAACAATCAGAACTTAGCCCCCTAGCATAAATATGATGTTACAAATGAGAGTTAATGCCTACCATGTCCACCTGAGGGATGAGCGGAAATGCCAGAAGGGATGTAAAATTAAAATGTATCGTTGCTTTTCCTCTTGCGTTCACGTCGCCTCTTCATATACTTTTGTATGCTCTATCACGGATGATGAGAGTGAACGACAAACAAAAGTTCAAAACACTGTCTATCGGACATCTATTATGATATCTGACAGGAAAGTTTTTTTTGGATGGTAAGAGATAAAATCTTTGTTGTCCGATACCTGCCTAACCCAGCACTTTTTCTATTGTTTTGAGTGTGGAGAGTGGCGGTGTGTTGGCACGAGCTGACCCCTTCTCCTGTCTACCACCCTCATTTCTAGAAGCCAAAGTGACCCTAGAGAAGTCAGGTGATTTCTGCTAGTCAATTCATTTTTGTATCTACAGTTTGACTGGTCAGGAAGACTTACCGATTAAGGTAAAATCCGAAACACGGGTTTATTCTGTAACCTTCTATCCTTTATTAATTATTCTTCCTTGTTTTCTCTTTTGTCGATCGTTTCTGATTGAAAAAATGAGGAAAGATCGGTCTAATCTCTATTCATTTTGTTTCTTATCTCTCTTTTCAGTATCAAATCATTTAGTCCTTCTCTAGTACTTGATGAACAGGTTAATTTCTATGATTAATTATTAGTAGTCAGATTTTATATACGTACCTTTGCTTAAACGCATCCAAACAGTAATAATAATGGGATTGAAGCGTAACTCAGGAAAAGTGGGAGGTCATGGATTAGTACTATACTTACATATTGAATCCATTAGTTGACACTCCATTGGTCATTTCGGGTGTTATAGGCGATTAGTTATTTTTTTCTAATCCGGTGGTAAGTCCATAATCTGGTTGTAGACCGTTTCTCAGCAGCATAGGTGACTAACTATGTGACCGCCTCCTCGTGCCTTTGTGGCGGTGAAATTAATCAGAGTTATGGGAAGTGATTCACTTTGGTAGAGGTACATAGACGATGTCCTTGGCCATAATGCCGGCGGAAACTGATGTTGGTAATAAATTGGCACTGCTGAACGAGGAAGATGGAAACATCAATTTTACCGCAGAGGAAGAGGGGGGGGACAATAAAATTAATTTCCAAATGGATTAAGATAGGGCTAAATTCTCAGTATAAAGTAAACTCAGAAAGAAGTACGATTTTATTTATTTTCTATCGGGACACAGTAAAAAAACGAAGATGGGCGTAGACAAGAGATTTTATTCAAGGGCCATTCTCATTAGTAGAGAAAGTTTTTATAATGAAATAAACAAAGCGTATCTTAATAAAGTTACGTTAAAAATCAATTCAAATAGCGGAGAGAAGTAGAGAAGCGAGACTCGCAGAGGCGGACGGGGGCAATAAGCTCGCCAGGAGGGATTAGTAAGGTCAAGGTACTTTTCCGCTCTGCACTTTGTGGCGACGGAAAGATTTAACAGGTCACTTAGGAAAGCATGTATATTTCCGAGCTTTAAAAAAGTTCTGTTACAGTCGGGGTCTTTTTTATCATTCGGCGGGTTTACGTGTGTAAAAGAAAGGGTCTGTCAAACTTAAAGCTCTACTTTTACAGCAAGTACCCCTAAGAAGTCTTTTCCATTGCGTGCAGGTATGTCGACATGGATGTCAAAATAATCGAGATTTCTGCGCTCTTGCGTGCGGGCCATAACAACTCAGACATAGCTAAGTGGCTTAACGTCAGCTAGGTGACCGTTCACAGAGTCACGGAGAGGCTCAAGATCGAAAAATACCTCAAAGTTTGACCTCGTCCAGGCAGAACTCAAGTTGCCAACAGTTTGGCTTTGAGAAAGGTCTTCAAAATTGATCCAAAGCTCTGAAGACCGATTATAGAGACCTCAAAGATCGACCTCGTTCAGGCACAAGTCAAGCTGTCAACTCTTTGGCTGTGAGAAAAGGCCTAGAATGTTATCCGAAACTCAAAACGACTGAGCTCGCATAGAAGAAGAACATCTCGGCCACGAAAGTCCTCTCTTGGATGAAAAATATCACGAAGAAGGTGGACTATGTCTTTCAGCATGACGATGCTCAGACGCACACGGCTAAAACCTTGCAAGAGTGGTTAGGGTTGAACATGAATTTCTGGTCGAAGGACTTTTGGCCACCGCAGTCGCCCGACCTCAATATCCTCGACTACAGTGTGTTGGCTGATGTCGAGAGAACGGCCTTCAAAGTCCACCACAGCAAACTCAACAAGCTGAAGTCTTTTGTCAACCGCGTGTGGGCCAGCATGAGGAAGGACTTCGTCCGCAACGTGTACGCGGCCTTCAGGTCTCGCTTGTAGCGCGTCCTCACCATCGAGGGCGCCTATATTGATTAATATTACGATGCAAACACACATTTATATGTTCAAACAATAAAAACGTGCCTAACTACATTGAAACTATCAGTTTCATTTGTGAGTCGCGTGGTAATGAGTGCAACAGGACTTTTGCAATACCCAGTAATAGCGAGCTCTATGTGAACCAAAGATGTAAAGAGGGTAAAAGATAGGAATTTGCTAGCCAAAAATGGCAAAGGTATTATTTATAAAATACCCTGTGACGGATGTGACCGCAGTTATTACGTTTAATCAGGGTGAGACATTAGGACTAGGATTAATGAGCACAAAATGGATATTAAAGTACATGAAAAATCAAAGGGAATGGGAGCACATGTCAAAGAATAAGGCATCTTGCCTAATTAGAGTGGGATCAAAGTAATTCACAAGGTTTTAGGGAAGAAAGTCAGAAAAGAAGGAATGAAGCATAGTAGATTATTGCTAACAGGTCAACCAATCACCGATATTGACTATTTCGGCTGGCAAATGGTGCAGGTAGGGTCATAGCAAATGATGCGGAAAGGGCGTTGTCCGATTACACGAACTGACCAACTCGAAAAATCCGACCGAGGACGATTAGTCATGACCCTGTATGACATCTGCGTACATATATAGAGAGTGATTTCATTTATTCTGTAGTCCTGTTCTAATTAAGCTGCAAGGCGGAACGTTAATAAAGAGCTCCAGAGGGTTTCCTGATTTTTACTTCCTCCACCCATTCAAAGATACACACAAACACACACACACACACACACATATATATATATATGTATATATATATATATAAGAGTATATATATATCAGCCACAGTTGTAATGGACGACTATTAACACAGGGATTTCCTCATTTTATTCTTTTACAAAAATGATTTTGAAAGGCAGAGATGAAATTGCGAAAAACAGGTATTAGTGAAGAAAAAGACCGAAATCATCAATCGATGGCGCAGTTATAATCACTTTTATTATATAAAAACTCGTAGATATATATATATATATATATATATATATATATATATATATATATATATATATATATATATATATATATATATATATATATATATATATGTTCGGTTTCCATTACAAAGTTTAGAGTAGGTTAAAACAAAATAATGATAATTAGGGCATGATAAATTACAGATATAAACTAAGTATGGCTATAAGTTGTACATGTACAGAGAAAATGTTAAGATGGATGAAAATGAAAGTTACGTACAAAAAGAATTTTTTTATTCCAAAGATATGGCGGTCAAAATGATCCGGACTGTGCCATTCAATTACTTCTGTTTTTGAGACAATCAACTAATTTAAGGTAATAACTTACTTTCAGGAATTCTTAGCACTTTCAGTCATTACTATGTCAAGTTCCGAGCAGAAAACATGCCTAAGACAACTATTACACCTGACTATATCATGAGCTAATTGTTTAGCTATCAAGAAGATCATCTCTCCATCAAAGAAAGAGATGAAAGAGTTAAAGGCCCCCAAAGAGTCGTACATAATAATATATAACGTGGTGTTACCACAAGCTCATGTATCAGTGAAATTTTTAGCGGTAGGCCTAGGCAAACCTCAAAGAGAGATGACCAAGCAATCATCCGTATCTCTAGAAAGGACCAATACATGACAGTATCCAGGATTTCTTGAAAAGTAAATGAAACTAAAGACATTAGTGTCTTCAGTAAGACAGTAGCACGTCGCATGACGGGAAGATCTTTAAGATCTCGCACACTAGCAGTCAAACCATTGATCAGCCATAAGAACAAGAAAGCTAGATTAATTATTTATCGTTTGAAACTAAGAACGTTCTACGCACAAAAAAACAATGCTCCAAAATACACTGCACCTATGAATCGAAGTAGAACTAGTTCGATTTAGATGGTAAAAGGTTCGTCCGTCGAAGACCTAGTGAAAGATTATCCGTGAGACTGTAAACTGCGTGAAGAGGATAGTCAAGTTTGGGGGAGGAAGCGTTATGGTGCGGGGCATAATTTCGGCGGAAGGTACTGGCCCACTTGTTTGTTTGCATGTCAGATTGAATTTTCAAGTGTATAAAGAACATCTGCAAGTAAATATTGTACCTTATATGAGAGCAGTCTCTGTCTAACATGCCCTTTTTATGAAGGATAATGAAGTATGTGACACGGTAAATAATATTCTGGATCAGGTGGAATTAAGTGTCATGGACTCGCCTGCTCAATCCCGGGCTTCAATCCGATTGAGAATTTGGGAAGCCCACTAAGAGAGAGAGAGAGAGAGAGAATTAAGAAGATTAAACCCAAAGCACCGTCGAAGATCTTTATGAAATATTACAAAAGGAATGAAGAAAAATAGCACCAGAAGCATGTCCGGTTAGGACACTCCTGTAGCAGAAGATGTTAGTGCGTAATTGATAGTAAAGGTCTACATACCAAGTACTAATATATTGTAACCCGAAAATTATTTGTTGACTAGCTTATATCATTGTAGCTTCTCATCTGCGTCTATTATGTTATCTGTCCGTATCATTTTGACCACCATAGTTTCGGGCATAAAATTCCTCTTTTGCACGCAGCTTCATATTTAATCATGTTTAAATAATGTGAGAAATTCTACATTGGTGAGTCTGATCACTTTAGTAAGTGGATTAAAGAACATGGCACAGATATTAAGAGAGGTTCCTTTTCCTCTATATGCCAAATTATGAGCATAGAATTGAATTTAACCGAGACAAAATTATATATAATTCCAACAATTATATAGAAAAACGGATTGCTGAAACAATTATTATTGGCAAAGTTGATAACTTTAATATTTCAAAAGGACAATGTGATTTTAAATAAATTTATTACGAACATTGTCGCCCAATCTATTTATATTTATAAACCACCAAAAGTCGTCAATCCCCAGGATTAAAGTTGCCTCCCAATCCATATATATATTTATATCTTTCATTGTATTTCCATTGTTTTCATTTTATTAGGTTGATTCTCCGCCTTTTTATACTGAAGTTTCTGAGCATATACCCTTTATTATAGAGTTCATAATCGCAAAAGTCGAAACAAGTTATGTTCGTGAATATATTGTGGTTTATGATTATTATTCTTTGCACACACATATCTCTCTCTCTCTCTCTCTCTCTCTCTCTATATATATATATATATATATATATATATATATATATATATATATATATATATATATATATATATATATATATATATACATATATATATATATATATATATATATATATATATATATATATATATATATTTTTTTTTAAACATTTCAAGCAAAAGAGGGAAACCTTCTCAAGTATGGTGATAAATTTGTTTCTAAACCATGAAATCTGTAAAATGATTACATATATGTATACCAGTTTTTTATAAATCTAAAATTGTATAATCAATTTCAATTGCTATGTATTTAAATTTACGAAATAAAAATATGTCTGTCTGTCTATCTGTATATCTATTTATATATGTTAAGGTTAAACCAGGAAAAATTAAAGAGTACAAGCAA
Organism: Ceratothoa steindachneri; assembly: GCA_963969495.1. Lineage (NCBI taxonomy): Eukaryota > Metazoa > Arthropoda > Malacostraca > Isopoda > Cymothoidae > Ceratothoa > Ceratothoa steindachneri. The sequence continues at coordinate 50,127,565 of OZ018320.1, forward strand.
AATCCTTAGTGCTTTCGTTTATTACATCTTCAAAGGACAAAAAAACAGAGGAAGGAATAATATTGAAAGAAATAGAGGAGTTCTCACAAAAAAAACAACAAAAGACAATCATTAAAAGGAATATTCAAACAAATGACTTTCGCTGACGTGTTAGAAAAAAAATGACAATTAGGAAAAACAAAAACCGTATATAATACTTCACTGCGGATACATACATTAATAGACTAAGGTAAAAAATACATACATACTCAAATATATTCAGGGGTCAGAGGTCAAGCGGACGTGGCTAAGCAGTGCTCCAGATACTGCAACGATCAAGTGTTTCGAGACGACCTAGAATACCCACCCCCCATGGACCTTGAAGTTGTTAATGTGCTCCTGGAGGCACAGAACAAAACCTTCCAGACTGCCTTGAAGTCATTGTGGATAAATTGAAGTCAAGAATTTACCATTCAGAAGAAACTGTAGCAGACTTGGTGAAGAGCCTTGAGTTTACGCAAGCGGAAGTGAATGAGCTAACGTGTGAAGTGTTTGTGTTCAAAAACCAAATAATGATAATAAGACTACTATAGAAAATATAAATTCACAGATTGAGGAATTTAAAAAAAGAACAAATTACCAAGATGATTATAACCGGCGGAACAACTTTCGTTTCATCGGGGTTCAAGAACAACCCGGTGGTGAATCATAGGAAGAGGTAGCACAAATTGTAACGAATTGCTTGAAAATAAGCTTCAAATACTACCCATGAAACTAGAAAAAGCACACCGGACTGGCCAAGCTAACCCCTCACGAGCGAGAACTATTATTGCAAGATTTGAGAAATTTGGTGATCGAAAGACAGTACTTAGGAACGCAAGAAAACTTAAGGGAACAGGAATCTACACCAACGAAGAACTGTGCCAGGCTTCACAGGATATAGGGAATAAACAACTTCCCTTACTGAAGCAGGCCCGAAACCAAGGGAAGATTGCTTTCTTCAAATACACAAAACTAAAAATCAAGGAACGAATGACTCAACGACCTGAGATTGCCAGTAACGAACTGAGGAGGAGGGCAGATGGGGATGGTGGTCACCAGCTGGCTGGCAGTGGTGCTGAATCTGAAGGTGGGAGAGACGTTTCTTCAGCTGCTCCTGCAGGCGCCGGTGTCTGGGCTACTGCTGTTACTGCGGCAGTGTCTCCCGCTGGTGCTCTGGGCATGTCTCCTGCTGGTGGCAGGGCGGGTGTTGGTGGGTCAGTCTCATTCATTGGTGCCGGTGGTGACGGGACCCCAGCCTAGTCGATCACTTGGTTGGTCTCCTGGTGACCTTCGAGTCGGTAGCGGTGCTGTGCAGCGACAGCCAAAAAGTCTACGAAACCGTAAATAAATAGATAAACTTCCCCGTATCAGTTCCACATTTTTTTTTCTGGTAGATCTAATGGTATCTAGAGGATTATTATGTGACAAACTACCCTTTTCCTTATTAAGGGATGAATTCCTAGTCTTTATTTTTGCCTCCTTTGGTAACGGAAGCCATTATATAAATTTAGAATTTCATCCATTATATATAGATGACTCTAAACATAACAGTGATTTAGATGCAAGCAAGTTCTTTGTGTGTGATAGGATCGTTTGTGTTCCTAAAACTGAATATGAGTTTGTCGATAAAATTAACATAAGTAGTAACAAAATTTTAACAATATGTAATATGAATATACAGTCCATTTCAAAGAACCTCTAATAATTTGAAGATACAGTTATTTATGGCACAACTTCAAACACTAATGTTTTTGGTTTTACTGAAATTAGATTAGATCAGAACCTTGTGTTTGTATAAAATTCTTGGATATTAGATGTTTAATAACTGTAGAAATGTTCATAGGGGTGGTGCGGTCTTATATGTGTCAAATGAATATGACTTATCTGTTGTGAATCACCTTACCATTTTAGACTCTTGTATTGAAACAAATGGTGTGGAGGCGACGGTTGCAACGAAAATGTATTTATTTTTATGTATTTACCTGCCTCAAAGGCGAATGTTCATAATTTTCATACAACAATGTCTGACATTCTTCTTTAGTGTATGAAAAGAAATAGTAATATATTTTTATTACATAAAGTAATTAAAGTAATTGCTTAAAGTAATTAAAAGATCCACCTAACTTCTCTAGGTAGTTAGCGCCAGCTAGGAAAACTGAAGTTGAAACTATTCTTAATAATTTGAAAACAGACACACCTGGCTATGACGACATTTCCCTGAAAATATTCTTCTTCAGCTATATATACCCCTCTGACTCACAAAATCAACCTATCACTAAAATCCGGTATTTTTTTAGCCCCCCCTTAAAAAGCTAAACTAATTCCACTAACTGAAATCAGGTAACTTACCGTCACATTTCCATATTTCTGGCAATTTGTAGAATATTTGAAAAAAGTATTTCTTTTAGATTAATTAATTATCTCGAAAGGAACAACCTAATAACTGAACAAAAACATGGCTTTACGTCACAATACTCAACTAAAATCAGCAGTGCTACATTTTCTTAATGATGTCTATTCATGATTAGGAGTGCGTCATTGAAATTGTTTCGCAGCTAACTTAGAAAGAGAAAACAAAGTGTCTTTTGTAACCATATTATCTCTCCGCGAAAAAATGTCACAAAATGCACGTGAGTCAAAGTTATGCATTATCTCTCCGTTTAAATAAATTCTTAAAGATATACCACAGGGCTTTGTTTTAGGCCCAATACTGTTTCTTTTATACATTAATGACCTTGTAAATGCTACTAATAAGTTTACTTTTGTAGTATACGCTGATGATACAACCCTCTTACTCAAGGATAAAAATTTAAATTCTTTGCATACAAACTTAACTCTGAGTTAAACAAAGTTAGGTTATGAATTAAATTTAATAAACTATTACTCAATATCTCAAAAATAAATTAGAGGCTATTTCAAAATCGTTCTGTAAAATACTCTATTCCCTCAGTAACCTTAAATGGTGAAGTAATTAAACATGTTAATCCTACTAAATTTTGGGGTGTTACTCTCGATGAAAACCTAAATTGGAAGTACCACATTGACCAAACATGCACAAAGCTGTCTAAAATCATAGGTATTCTCTACAGAATCAGACATAACCTGACTGCAGATGCAATGACCAGCATATACTACACCCTGTGTTACTCTCACCTCACCTACTGTGTATCTACCAGGGGCGGTCAATAGGTTTTACGAATCGGTAGGGCAAAAGAGAGGAAGGGGGATGGCTGTTTGTAGGAGTGCTAGGACAAGTTATGACAAGTCAGGACCTGCAGCCGCATGCTCCTGCCTCGTCTATTTAAGAAGGAGTATCTGATCGCAGATTGTCAGTCACACATTTTTCAACAGGGAAGAAGGTTGAGGTCCGCGCAGTGATAAAATTTTTAATCAAGGAAGGCAAGAATGCAAAAAGAGATCCATGAACGAATGGTTGCAGTGTACACCGACACCGCCCATTCGTATGAAACCATTGCTCGATGGAGTAGGGAGTTCCGCCATGGTCGTGAGTCCCTTGAATATGACCCCCGTCCAGGACGCCCGTCAGACGTGACCAACGAGGACAATGTGGCCCGTGTGAAGAGGATGATCCTTGAAAATCAGCGGTTGAAGGTCGAAGAAATCGAGCAACAACTTGAAATATCACATGGAAGTGTTATGAACATCATCCACGACAATTTGGCCATGACTAAGGTCTCTGCCCGTTGGATCCCTAGAGATCTCACGAAACCTCACGCCCCATGATCGACTTCAACGTCGTCAAAGTTTGGAGGAACTGCTGCTCCTGTACAACCAAGATCCAGCGGGATTCGAGTCATGCATAGTGATAGGTCCATCACTGGGATCCCGAGACCAAGCTGGAAAACATGGCCTGGAAGCACAGGGGCTTCCGTTCTCAATCAATTTCCGGACCCAACCCTCAGCCGGAAAGATCATGGCCACCATCTTCTGGGATTCTGAGAGAGTGTTGATGGTAGACTATGCGCCTCGTGGAAGGACCATCACTGGCCAATATTACGCCGAGGAACTGGCTGGGTTGAAGAAGTGCAGCCGTCAGAAGCGGTGGGGCAAGTTGACACGCGGTGTCCTGCTCCTCCACGACAATGCCCCTGTCCACAAGGCCAGAGTTGCACAAGCTGCCCTGCACGAGTGCGGATTTGAGGAGCTCAACCATCCCCCCTACAGTCCAGATCTGGCCCCTAGCGACTACTTTTTATTCCGCCAGCTCAAGGCTGCACTGCGTGCACGCCGGTTTGGGGACGATGAAGATGCCCAGTTCGCCGTCCAGGAGTGGATTGAACAGCGGTTGGAAGATTTCTGGTTGTCAGAAATTCGAAGCCTCAAGGACAAATGGCGCAATTGCATTAAAGTCGAGGGTAGTTATATTGAAAAATAATAAAACTCTTTTTCTCATATCTCGTTTCCTTATATCCGAATTGCAAAACTTATTGACCGCTCATCCTAGTTTAACTAGGAGGGTAGGGCAATAGAGTTTGAGCCTTGATGCTCATCTCAAGTAAAGTAATATGGAATTTGGTATAAAAAGAGAGTTGATTTAAATAATTTACGCACGTTATTTTAAAGTCAAAATTTAATTGTCCCATGCCAGGAACTAGAAAATATTTAGTGTCATTTGATACTTTGAAACAGCAAGCTCGGGGGGTGGAGATATGTTAGTTTAAGGGATTTTTATATTTGTCTTCAGCCAAGGCGACAGGAAAGCATTTAATAAATGCCTAGCCACCTCAAATCCTATAACTAATCACTATCATATGTATTTTCTCTTTTACTATGTTTTCATTTCGGTGTGGGAGCTTAAAGGATTTAAGTAACTGGCCATTTGAAATGTTTCGCCAGCCCTGCAATTATCAATACTCTAATATAGGTATAACTTTTGTGTTTTAAAGCTTTATTACTTCTTTTCATCGCTACATTTTTATATTCAGTCAATTTTAATCTTTTCTTTCGTGTACCTAAATAATTTAATCTCTACCGTCATATTTTGACTTAGATTGAATTTTGCATGTTTTACTTCCTTGGCATTTTTATTTTTGATATTCATAGTTTGTGAATTTTCATTGTCGACTCTTTTATAATGTTCCTGTACTTGAAGATGAGTGCCAGGTTCAAAATATTGTCAAAATAGATAAACCAAGATAAAATTTTTTATTGGCCTTGCCTTCCTCATTAAATTATAGATTGGTTTATATAATGGCGGATTCCAAGTACTTTCGAACTTGTTCAGTTCATTCTTAAGGAATAACAAAATACTTAACAGAGGTGGTATATATAAGAGACAATTTCAATGTTGCTCCGGGGGTTGCGGGTCACTAACCCGGAATTCTTGGATCTCGAGATTTCTAAAATCTTTGAAATAGGTATCAATCTTTGTACCCTCAAAAATTTCTTGCAGGATGCATAGATTTGGCATGAAAATCGTTTTACAGAACTCAAAACCCTCCCGCATACATTTTTAAGAACTCCCTTATTTTACTGTTTTCTGAGTCCTTTTCATTGCTTGTCCACCTCTTTCAAAGTTTAAATGTTTCAGTCATATTCATGTATTAGTCTACCAGGAACAAAATGTTGATTCATAATAATAACAATAGTATAGAAGGGGGTTTATTCTGTCGATTGTTTTATTTATTTACCATAGTAAATCCAGGTGATTTTAAACCCTACAGAAACTCTTTTCCTACCGATCGTATCGAGGCAATTTCTGCGAATTCTTCAATAATTCTTCATAAAGAGAAATTAAAATGTAAATTATTCATTTTGTAAGCAAATGATAGTTTCGCTAAAATTCAAAACATTAGTAACTTACTGAAATTCACAAATGAAAACAGCTTTAATAAAACATTGTCTGAAGTATCAAAATTGCTCGAAATTGTCCTTGTGACACCAATTTCAAATCCTGAAGCGAATAAAGACCTCTCTACGAAGTAGAAAAGATCGGTTAAACTGTCTTGCATCTATCCATTCATAAGGAATATATATTCGAAATCAGAGAATAATACAGCCGAGTAATTAATACCTTTGCTCAGATGGAGAACCGAAGAGCTGATTACTTATACAAATGAATAAAGGTTAGCAGTGAGATTTACTTAGCCACGAGCCGCCACTGTATATATATATATATATATATATATATATATATATATATATATATATATATATATATATATATATATATATATATATATATATATATATTATAAAATGAAAAACTCATAAAGTATCACGTGAGGGTAGCAAATGAATGCAATGTCCAGCAGTAAAAAATTATATATATATATGATAGAAAACTTAGACGAGAATGAGCATATGAGAGAAGAAACCGAAGTTTGGAAGACACAAAGATCAAGTAGGCAAAGGAGAGCACAATAAAGCCAATCTATACTGAGTAGTAGTTAAAATCTAAATTTAAAATAGTCAAATTAAAATTAAGACCAATAAATTGCTAATTTGGAAGTATTTTCTGATGCAAAGGTGAGGATTTTCGTTAATATATAATCATTTATAAAGAATTTCACCAATTAGAGGAAACGAGCATATATCAAAGAGGAAAACTTATTGTGTACCTAAGACATTTATCACACTCATGAATATTTGACTTTTCCGAGTCAATTTCCTTATTCAAAAGTTAATGCTAAAAGGATTTGTAAAGTTGACATCTAATTAAACTTCCTTTTTTAATAAAACCTGAGGAATTTAGGAAGGAAAACGTAAACTTTGGAAGAATTAAGAAATTTCAAACCTGCTAATCTGTTCATGGGTGATTTGAGAAACAATAACTTGAGGACTGAAATAATGATTTTAAGCCGCTCTTCTACCGCAGATATGTTGATGACACATTTGTACTGTTTCATTGTAAGATTGGCTCCATTAAATTCATAAACTATTTCGATTCACTCCTTTTTAAAATAAAATTTATCTAAATGTTAAAAGATTAGGTCATAAATTTGTCACCTCAGTTTACCCTAAACCAACATTATTTGATTATTATCACGTTTGTTATCTCCATATTCCAATGATAGCAAAGGACGGTACAATGAAGGTAATCCAGACTGAGAAAACAGAAATAACGCCAGGCGAAAAAATTTGAATTAGCCATGCCGGGAATCGAACCTGGGTCTCCTGATTGCGGGTCGGAGTATAAGTCATAGCATCTGACCGGCAATCAGGAGACCCTGGTTAAATCCTCTAACAAGAATAATTCATTTATTTTTCCTTGGCTATTTTCTTTTCAGTATGGATTACTTTCATTGAGCACCTTCTTTTGTAATAATAATAATAATATATATATATATATATATATATATATATATATATATATATATATATATATATATATATTATAACTTAGGTTGTTTCACTCTAGGGGGTAAAAAAATGAAATTTATTAATAGTTGTCAGCACGGGTGACCCCTTATTTCTCATGACTCACAAATACTTTATACCAAAATTTGGTTTGATTCGTCAATATTTACTGGTCGCGCCAAATTGCCAAGATTCCACATTTTAAGTGAAACTTCGAAAAAATATATTGGAGGAGAAGACAAAAAACTGCACCAAAAAGGTATTCAACTGAAAATTACTCAACAAAATTGTGAAAAATTCCAAGGGGGCACCAGAAATGAAGAACAATTCTATAAGTAGAGCAGGGCATTCAAGTCGTTGGTGGATGGGGCTCAAGGAGCAGCAGGTAACTTAGTAACCACTCCAGCCTTTGTTTTCTTGACGGTCTTGCGGTTATGACGAACAACTTTGAGGGGGAACTGTTTCTGTTGCTCGTCTTTGGTTAAGGATTGGAGGCTTTTGATCAGTGCCACTCCTCTCTTTGCTGCCTCATTGGTGACATGCAGGCCTCGGACAGTGGATCAAGTTCGTGGATCAGGCAGAACATGTTCCACGTTCTGAGTAGTGATCATCTTCCCAGCGAAGACCCCAATGGCTTCTAAAGTTAGCCTTGTCACCAATTCGGGAAGACCGTCAGGGAGAGTGAAGTTCATCTTTTCAAATCTCTTGAGTGCTTTGGAGATTGCTGAAAAGGTCAGGTTCTTGACCATTGCCGCCCGGTCATCGGGAGACAGTCGTTCGTCGAAGAACGCTAGGGCCGCTCTTGCCTCCGAGAGGTACCAAAAGTGCCCAAGTTCTCTATCCACAAAAACCTGGACAGTCACCAAGAACTCCCAGTCATTCTTCGGTGCATAGTTCGGGACGGCTGCCTCATGCCAGAATCTGACGTACATAAGACTGACGAAACGGGCCAGTCGTCGGAATCCGCGTTTTTTCGACCTCGTTAACTCTAGTTGTTGTGAAAACAGAGCAACCTTGAGGATGTAAATAGACTTTGCCATCCATCTCGCCTGATGGTAGGCTCCAGGGACCCTGAATCGAGGCTGATCCAGGCTCTATCCTCCCAGGTAGACAAGAGAGAGCTGAAGGAGTTCGATATAGTCCTCCCTCGGGTGGGCTCTTTGACGGATGACTTCCCTGAGGAAGTCTGTCATCTTTGGCCTCTGTGATTCGCACGACTCATCCAGGGATTCTTCGTCGTTGAGGGTACCGACAGATGTCTTTTCCAAGAAACATATATAAAGAGAGAGAGAGAGAGAGAGAGAGAGAGAGAGAGAGAGAGAGAGAGAGAGAGAGAGAGAGAGAGAGAGAGAAGAGAGAGAGAGAGAGAGAGAGTAGAGGGATTGCGCGTTGCCAGGTTTATACGTTGAAAAATAAGGCTGTATTTATGATTTCTATCTTGTAAGTTATTTCTTTGGTACCGACGTTTCGTATTGAAACTAATTTGCAAAAACCTAAAATTAAATGGAATCGTGCATGAGATTTTGCATGATAATTGTTTTCGTATTCTCTGGATGACAAATTGAAATTATGGGGCTGTAGTGTTCACATTGGAACATGGAATATGAGATTCAAAAAACTTAAAATGAAGAATTAGATGTATTTTCTTAAATATTATAATGAACACATTGAACCAAAATAAAATTTGATTTAACGGAGTCTAAATGGATAATAGTGATCCAAATGAGCACTAGTTCCCTAAGTCTTATTACCTTTCTTTTGAAACAGTCAAAATGGACAGTCGTCAAATAACCGGGTTTTTATTGTTGTTGTTCCATATTCTGTTACGATCGGGGCAAGTGTTGCAAACTACGATTAGTAAACATAAAAAAACAATAATAGCAATAAAAAGCAACTATAGTAACAGCGAGACCCCTTAAATAGTTCTTGCTGGTTCTTAAGAGTAATGAGATCTGAGCTAAGACCAACGCTCTCCTGAAGCTCAACGTTCGGCCCGAAAAGTAATTCGGGAATTTTATACCAATGAACATTATTAACATTATCATCGATATGTTCCCTGAAATTTATATAATAAAAAACTTTAGTCATATTTTTCTAAGTAAATATAATTTTCGTACGCAGTTCTTAATTTTGTCTCTACTAAGTTATCTTTTTCAGTTAACTCGAAGAACTTTAATACTGTTTTGTAAGCATAAACAAGACAAGAATATAATATTTTAGGTTGAATAATTATAAATATCTGAGTAAACGAGTGTGGTCATAATTCTAATGTAATGAACTCTATGCATTTAATTTAAATCAAATGAATGAAGGATTTAATAAAAAGAACTTTTTGCCCTGAACATTAAATAAGAGATGCGGTGGTATTATCAATTTGAAGGGTTGTTTACCAGTTGTCACCATTTTAATCAATTAAATATAAAAATTTAACCCTCTAAATATAATAATCATAAGAAAAAAACATTAATATAATAATTTTGTTTTATTGCTGCTAAAATTAATATAAATTTAATTAAAACTAAACATATACGAAAAAATGATTACGAAAATCTTTATTGAAATCTATTAGACTTTCTAATCATGAATCAATATTATTAAAGAAATACTAAGGTAAATGTGAAGGAACCTTACGTGGGATCTCTTGAGCAGACAGAACTTCCATGCGCTGCAGAAGGCCCGGTTAGGCCTAAATTGGTAATCCTAACCCCCCACCCCCTTCCACAAGCGGTAACCTCGAGCCGTGTCCACCACGATTCACTTTTACACGGTCAGAATAGCCTCTGCAAGAAGATTCGAGGCCATTCGAGAGTAGAGCTGTTTCCCGCTTACCGCCCCCCCCCCCCAACCCCGGGCAGAGCCTGGGACATAAATAACGCTTGACTCCCATAAAGAGACACAGAGTTGAGAAGTCTTGCCCGGACCACAGAAGATTCCCCATAGTTCCAAGTCAGGTGTTAACAACAAAGCAAAGTGACAGCTGAACTATTTTGTGTATTTGGATTAAGCCTCAGACAGTGAGGTAATTCCACTTAACGATCGCCACCGAGTGATTTTCCGGACTTCTCTCATCAACTCCTGTCAAAGCCCTCCTTCGTTCGCCCCTTATTTCGGGTGGCCGAAATACTCTCCTTTGGACCGGAAGTTACTCCCCCCCCCTGTTTTTGGAGAACCGTCACCACTTCAAGTTCCCCCTCAGAAGTTCCGAGCGGCCTCACCTCACGTGCAGAAGACATCCGTAAGCCAACCCCATCCCCACTTCAGTAACCCAATTGAGTTAATTCCCCCCTCCCTATTTAAATAGTCTCCTCCTGTAATACCTTAAGTTCTAACTTCATAGTCTGATTTATAACTACAATTCCCCCCTTCGTTTACCGATGTGATTTTGTCCGTTAATTCTCCGAGGTAATTTTTCCCATCAATTCTCTCATTATTTTTATGTAAATAAAATTGTAAATAAATAACCTTGAGCTTTGCCATTGCCCATTTGTTACCTAACCTCGTTGCACTCTCTTCTTCTGTTTGTTTGCGGCGACTTATGCCCAAGTGGGCAGTCGCCAGATAGCCCCCTTAAAAAAAAAGCACTCTTCTCTCACATTTGAGCCCGTCTAAACTAGCGGTGTTTCACCCCTTCGTCGGTTCACCTGTAAGTTATCGGTCCCTCCCCCCTAGATATAATATGGTATTGATGTAATATAATGTCATACCTCGACAGTAAACTACCCTACTAAATATTTGTGTATAATTAAATTACAATTTTAAGATTCTATATTAATGTAAAAGATTGAGAAAAAATTAATGTAAGTAGGATGTACAAAAGTCATATTATTTGAAACTCATTTTAAATGTACAAAAATTAATTCCATTTGTAATTCATGTATAGCGCGTTGTGTGCGGCCAAATGATATAAAGGTTGAATTAGAAAGTGTCTCGCGATGAAGAAAGAGACAAACATCTGAAGACTTTCCATGTTCCTTCCGAATAAATAATACTGAATCCAGCACCGAAGATTTCTTTATCCGTAAAGAATCTCTAATCAAATTAACTCAGCTTGCAATCAAGAAAGAAAACTTTACCCCTTGAAGTCAATGTCACACGCAAACGGCACTCCCAAAGAATGAAATCCGTAGCTACCAAGCCGAACCAAGAACCCTATCTGGCTAACCAGAACTGATACCAATACTCGGTAACAAATCATCCTTGGTAATAAAACCACTTACAACACTGCAACGACACATATATGGCATTATAGAGGAATATTTAAATGAATGAAGTTTAGTAAAACGTTTGTCTTTTTTTATTAAAAATCTACAGGTTGTTTGGAGAAATAGGAAAAGTTGAACGTAAAATAACGAAATTTGAGCGTATTAAGGGTAAAGGAATGCTTGTGAGCTTTATTACTTGTTTGGGATGGAAGAAGTTTGAAGGTGAAGACCGTGGTCGATAACATATGTAATAATAATAAACGGACGGAAGTCGCATCTTAGTTTAGAATTGGGTTTGCGAATGTAATGTAGAGCGATTCCAGTGTTTTAATTGAAAATTCATCCAAGCAAGGGGCATGGTTAAGGTGTTGGATTTGATAATGTACTATGATGGGGAAATTTTCTGCTGTGGTAAAGACGGCTTTCATTTTTATGGCTTATCCCAAGGTGTGCTGTAAAGGGCTCTGCGACAAACCCAAATAAACCTCGGAATTACATCGTGAGGAGTTATATACGTAAATAACTGAAGATCGTAGTAGCGTTGGCACTTTGTCTTTGCTGTTTAAGAGGCGTTGTAATTTGCGTGGGTTTTGAAATACGGTTTGCAAGTTGGTAGTGGGGAAAGTTTGCTTTAGAATAGGTACTACATATATAATGAAGTGGACGTTGTAAGGCGCGAATTTAACTTTCAACCTTTCATTAAAAAATATATATATACAGAGTTCTGTCGAATAGGATTAGTGGGTATCCGTTTTGGGCGAAGTAATTGGGAGGATGGCAATTTAGTTGTGAAAGCTTAAGCAAGGGGAGGCGAGGTTTAATGCGCGGCAAAGTAAACTCCTATTGTAATTTAGGTTAAATTTGGTGGCACAGAAACTTAGAAAATGTAAACGGATCCTGTTTATGTGGGCGAGATGTTTGTAGATCTAAGAAGGGGATGGATTTATTGTCTTCATTTTCATGGGTGATTTTTATATTTTGATGTAGTTGATTAATGTACTTTAGGAATCTTGCGAGGAGGGGGGGGGGTAAAAGTTTTCAGAGCAAAATAATGATTTCGTGTCGTCTACGTATCTCCTTTAGAATATAGGACAAAATTGTAGAGGCCAATTACCAAGATCTTCTCCTCTAAGGAGTTTTTATAGAAGGACGGCAACAGAACTACCCATCGCGAGGTCATCTATTTGGTGAAATAGTTTGTCATTAAAGGAGAATTTATTGCTAGAGAAAAGGCAAGCATTATTTGCTGAATTTCTTTTTGATTGAAACCGTGAAAGAAGGAGTTGTAGAAGGGAAAGGTGCGATAAATTTTAGTATTTATGGTTTCTAGAATTTGGACACTGGTATAGAGTGAGATTACGTTAAATAGAGCACAATAGAACTCTACTATTCCAATGTCTTTAATCACTAGAGGCGGGGTCGGATCGTAAGTATTCTGTTTCTCGCAAATCCACAATCTACTTAATACATTCGCTTTTAATCCGCCTCTGGTTATAACGTTAAATGATTCGTATTTTTTCCCGTTTTTACGTGTTTTTCTTTTTATCACCATGGCAATTTTTGGATAGAGTTTTTTGAATTTTTTTCTTGTTTAAATTCTGCTAAATAGTCGTTTTACAGGACAAACAACCCACCCACTTTAATACTAAAAATTCTCTTGTTTTCCCTTAATGCGACGCTTTGTCCTGTTTTCCACTACTCTTAGAATAAATTGACATCTCTGCTGTATCTAAATCTGGATCCGTTTTACACGTACTATAAATTCAAAATATTGCAAAAAGGAAGGGGAAGGAGGTTATTTTATATCTGTACGAATAAATCAATATTGCTAAAACGCAATCACAAAGGAAAATAACAGCGCTTTCTTTTCCCACTGCAGCCACCTCCTGGCTGCAAAACAACACCAACTCGTGGAAGCTAGAAGGCCATACATCCACTGCGGCAGCAGGACTCTGCACTAAGCCATACTAGCAGAAAGGATCAGTCTTGGATCTTAGACAATATATTTGACCACATCACTCCGAACATCTGGCTTCTCAAATCCCCAGACTAACAACGTCTCAACTATTATGGTTGGTGGTGGTAGAGAGAGAGACCAAAGAGTCCCAATGCAATACTGAGGTGGATCTTAGGTCCGTAATCACCACAGTTTTCACCCAGTTAAATAGAGTTCCTGCCGTAAAGGCCTGCAGCAGGTTCGGACGCAGACTGGAGGCCGTGGTTGAGACTGACGTAGATTTCATTAAATAATCTGAATAATAAAATCCTGCAAGACATTAATTTTGGTAAATCGATCTGTATAAATGAAATTCCTGTGTTCTTATCTTTTATGTTACAAGGAGTAACAAGAAAAGTAAGTACCCTAGGAGACCTTACGGTCCATTCAAAGAGGGTACCTTTGGACTAGCAATCAAACAGGCACATGGTTGCTCAATTGTTTTGCGTCCCTGAACGGCCGCTTTTCAAGACTTTGTCTATTCTTGACTTAAACTGGTCAACAGATTTACTGTTGACAACTTCCACTGAAAGTGCGTTCCACTTACCACAGATACTGTACGTGAAAAAATTTCCACACATATTGTGGTTCTAACGCTTCAGTTCAAGTTTGAAGCCGTGATTGCGCGTTATGTTCTGACTCAGTGTGAAAATATCCCGGTAGTCAACATTGTCGAACCCTCAAAGTATTTTGAAAACTTCGATGAGCTGACCACGCAGTCTACGGGTTTCCAGCGAGAACAGATTTAATTCCCTTAGTCTATCCTCATAACTTTTATGTCGGATAGAGGGAATCAGCTTGGTTGCCCTGGCTTGTACGCGTTCCAACCTTGCGATATCCTTTCGAAACGAAGGACTCCAAAATTGTACGGCATAATCCAGGTGCGGGCAAACGAGGGAGTTGTACAGACAAAGTACTATCTCCTTGTTACGGTATCAAAACTGGCGCTTTATGTAGCCTAACATCATTTGGGCTTTCTTCTCTGCCTCAAAGCACTGTTTCGAGAACTTGAGGTCGCTAGTGATAGTTACCCCCAAGTCCTTCTCAGTGTGACTCGATTCAAGAGCAGTGCCCTTAAGGATATACTGAGATTGGGGGTTTCTGTGGCAGATATGCATTACTTTGCATTTGTTCACGTTAAAAGGCATTTGCCATGTGTCCCATCACTCCCCAATCTTCCCAAGATCTTCCTGCAGGCGGGCAGTATTTCCATCCTTTGCAACGTTCATACCAAGCTTGGTATCATCGGCAAATTTGGAAATCTTGGCAACCATGTTACCGTCCATGTCGTTGACGTAAATGATGAATAGTAGTGGTCCCAGGACAGAACCTTGAGGTACCCCGCTAGTAACGGGCACCCACTTAGAAGCCTGTCCATTCACCACCACCCGTTGCCGTCTGCCACTTAGCCAGTTCTCTATCCAGCCGGCTACTTTTCTGTCTATGCCCAGCGCTCGAACTTTCCGGAGAAGGCGGCGGTGTAGTACCTTATCAAAGGCTTTCTGAAAGTCTAAGTACACCACATCCACCGCCTTGTCCCGATCTTGCTCACTGAACATGAAGTGGAAGAATTCCACAAGGTTCGTCAGGCATGACCGTTGCCTTCGGAAGCCGTGCTGGGAACTCCTTAGTAGCAGGTTTGACTCTAAATGCGACGTCATTTTGTCCACCATCATGCTTTCCATGAGTTTACCGACTATCGAAGTCAGACTGATAGGTCGGTAGTTCGACAGGTGGCTTCGGTCTCCTTTCTTGAAGATAGGAGTCACTTACGCTTCACGCCAGTCTCTAAGAACTTATTCGGTCCGGATTAACATGTTAAAGATTGCGCTCAGGTGTCGTGACACTTGAGCGCGCACTTCTTTCAACACTTTAGGTAGAAACCCATCCGGGCCAGGTGACTTATTCGTCATTAGGTCACTGATCTTCTTTTTTATTTTCCCTTCGGTGAAGTCCATATCCTCCAGCTTTTTCACCGAGTAGGAATCCATTGGCTGGGGGATGGGACCACACTCTTCAGTAAACACCGAAGAGAAGTAGTCGTTGAGGTGGTTAGCATTTTCTGCATCTAAGTGCTTTAATGCCCCCTCCTCATTTTTCAAAGGGCCAATCGTTCGACGGATTGGTTTACGGATGTTCACATATCCCCAAAACTCCTTGGGATTTTCTTTACAGAGTCTCGCCACTCGGAGTTCCTCAGAACGCTAAGCCGCCCTTATGCTGGACTTTACTCTCCTGGCTAGCCTCCGTTATTCGTCAAAGTCAACCGAGATCTTCGATTGTCGGTACACAGTTCTCTTCTTCCTAAGCAGTTGGCCGATTTCTCGATTAAACCACTTTGGTTGAACAGAAGACCGACGGGGACATTTCAGAGGGATGAAACGCGATTGAAGACTCATGAATGTGGTTTTGAAACTGTTCCACGAGTCTTCAACAACATCACACACTTCTAGCCTCGCGTCAGTCAGTCCAGCACGAAGACCTGCAAAGTCTGCTCTTTTCAAATCTAGTTTCTTCGATTTACTAGTTGCAAGCCCTGCCTTCGGAACTTTGACTACAAATCTAATTAGTCGGTGGTCACTGCCACCGAGCTCTTCGCCAACAGAGAGGTCCTCAACGATGTCATCCTCAGAGGTGAAAACCAAGTCGAGGATATTGTTTCCTCTCGTTGGCTCTCTCACCCATTGAGTGAGGAACTCGTTGTTCGCGAACTCCAGGAGTAGTGCGTTCTCGCTACAGGGTTCTCTGGTTTTCCAGTCAACTTGGGTGTTGAAATCATCAATGACGATACACACTCTGTCTTTGACAAGTTCTCCTAGTAGCTGGTACAGATCTCTGTCCTTTTCAACGAGTTGGGCAGAAGGTCTATAAAGCACCAGGGTCCTGTATTTGGCAGGAACTATCTCTAGGTCAACACCTAGTAGTTCATGGTCGGGTACGATGTTGCAATCCGTCTAGTTGAGAGTATCCTTGACATACAACATCACACCGCCACCCTCTCTGTCTGGCCTATCTTTCAGGAAGAACTGGTAACCGGGAATCGTGAATTCACCTTCAAAATCTCGGCTTGAGGTTTTTTTTCACGACTCCGTTATGGCCACCATCTCAGGTTCCTCTGTTACTACGAGGCTACGCAGCTCAAGAAACTTATTCCTGATTGACCTCGCATTGAACAGAAGAACTTTGAGGGAGTCCCCTAGTGTAGGACTTCCTACGCTATTCCGTTTCTCGGCTTTTCTGTTTTCGTGGTCACACCCTTTTTGACGACCTCCGAGAAGGTCGTTCCAGGAGTGACACGGGCATGCTGGCGCACGTCCGCTTTCGCTCTGTTTCGAACGCTCCTTTGGGTGCGTTCCATGACATCTTGAATAAGGTTGGCGAGAAAGGCCTTCCCTTTAAAGGAGAGATGTACCCCGTCCCTTTAGTAGAGGTCGTCTCTACCGATAAAGGTACGATATGGGTCCACGAAGAAGACTCTTTCTGCCGTGCAGAGATCCGCCAACCTTCTGTTCACTGCGACGTTTCTTTCGTGAGCGGTTCGGGATGGACCTCTTCTCGGAAGCATCCCAACCACTACACGTTTGTGGGTTTCAAGCCCTATGTCATCCACGGCTCCCATCCCCGTTTGGATGGTCTTACCACTGAGGCCAACCTTACCCCCTCTGAGGTAGAGGTCGTTGCCGCTCACCATCAGAGCAACAACTAAATTCTCAGAAATTTTAGCTTTCTCTGCCTCTACTCTGATGTTGTGGTTACCCCGTCCTGACAGGCAGCTTACCTTCACGCTAGTGCGAAGGCGGGCCGCTAGCACCAGCTGCAGATCCCGTGTTTGCGAGTCACCTATGAGGGTGACCTTCGGACACTTGGTCTCTGAAGACGGGTTCTTCCCTTGTGGAAGAGGCCTCTCCTTTTCCTCTTTACTTTCCACGTTCTTATCTTTCTTTTTCTTCTTCCTTATCTGTTTTTCTTCTATTTTTGGTTCTACTTTTGTTTCAACTTTATTCTTTTTCTTTTTTTTCTTCTTTTCTCCTTTCTTCTTTTTCTCTTTTTTTCTCGCCTCAGCTAGCTTAGCCTCAGATGATGCCGGAATGTTCGCTTGGGTACCAAGGGATTCCGACACGTCAGTGGGCGGCGCCTCTTCTAGGCATCGAACCTGAGCTGCTTTAAGGGCTTCGAGCTTCTCCAACTTTCCCTCAAGTACCTTAGCTTTCTTCTCTGAGGCTCTATAGAGGTCTTTTAATTTCTCCACCTCTCGCGTCAATATGCAAGTAGTGCAGATACTTTCAGGGCTGCATTTTGAGTAGCAGCCTTCCGGAAAGTCAACGCACCACTTTTCTAACTGGCATGTTATACAGTTGTGTTTGAGACGAACGGGACCTTTTTTGCCTGTCATTTTGAGCGCTTTCTCTCCCACTGAAAACTCGTGACCAATCAATGATAAAAAAGGGGGGTTGGTGAGTTCTCCCCGCGTGAGTCGCTCCTGCCTATCGATCAGAGAGGTTTCGGATCTTTCAGAAGGCACGCTCTATGTGCTGCTGTTCGTCCGACCGAGTCGTCAAGCCTCAGCGTGCCGTGGCTCCCAACCAAGCAGCACTGACGGTCCCCGAAGAGCCAACGATTTGTCCCCAGGTGAACAAGAACGAAGTACGCCCCTTACTAAACTCCTACTAGTTCCCTTCACAACGGCCAGGATCTCGGAGTAGCGTTCAATGGATATCCCGCCACACCAAGGAACTCGACCCAAGGCTATTTATTGGCCTGGCAATCAACATGGGAACAAAGAGCCGTCACCTCGGACCAATGCTACCATAAGCACCCGTCAACGGGCACTGGGAACGGTCAATAATTACGCGCCAGGAAAGAGGGTGACGGGGCACTACCCTCTTCCCATTCATCGTGCCCCAACGCCTAGGACACCTCTAGTCCTAGTCTCTCGCAACCAGTGAGCGTCGATTGGCGTTGTTTATAGAGGTTCCAAAGCCTCTCTTCTGATGCATGAGGTAGCTGCCAGGTCCTTATAAGTAGATAAAGGAAGAAAGGGAAAGAGTGACACGATAGGAGTAGGCTTTTTTTGTTGTTTTTTTCTTTTTGTATGAGTGGGAGATAGGATAAAAGTAAAAAAGGAGATTGATAGAGTAGAAAAAGGAAGGAATGACGTCCTTAGTCTGGAACCTCGTTTCCGACCAAATCGACAAGGGAAGCCCTACCAGGGGTACCCAGAGGAGGTACCCCCGCCGACATAGCTCGAAAAGTCCAAGGTCCACACAAGCTCTCTTCCCGCGACAAGGGGGCGTCACCTCCCCCTCTATTTTCGTTATGAAAAAATTAGAGAGACAACTTACACATAGAACATGATATATATATATATATATATATATATATTGTGGAAGAATAGAATCTTGAGATCCACCTCGGACCCTTAGAAATACACGTGGCCTTAAATTCAAAACAAAGAGCGTGAGGAGCAAAGTTGAACGAGATAGGAATCGTGTCAATGTGGCTTTATTGAGTACAGCTGTGTTTACTTGAAGAGACCTATCCCCCGTGCTTAAAGGGATGGGATCTCTCAACCCCCTACCCTCAAAGCGAGAAAGAACTCGGGAGAATATTCTATAGGCCCCATTATCTCGAATTTACTGGCTGGAAGCCAACTATTCCCCGAGTTCCATGTTTGTTTAAGGAGAGCGCGCCGTGGCCTGAGACTATGTCCCTGCCTCCTCAACCCCAAATTAACCCAAGGTTTGGCTGGATCGATTTAGTACCCGCTCGTTCTACACACGAAGACACGTCATGAGCATCGATTCGGCTCCACCTTGGTTTACTCGAGCACCGAAGGCTCGAACTCTCCTCCCGTTGGACTCCATCACAGAGGATTGGCAAGCTCCCTGCAACGCCATTCCTTTGTGGATTCGCGCAAGTTCTCCCTCAACAAGAACCCTGAGGTTAAACCTATACTTTTGTAATTCTCGCCTCCCGAATTGCCCTTGCCGATATGTAGATGACATTTACAACAACGTCCAAAACGAAGAACATCTGGTTAACATCAAGCAGCACTTTGATGAGAGTTCCGTGCTAAAATTCACTTATGAATTGAGCACGGGCAATAAACTCCCTTTCTTGGACGTTGAGGTTCAAAACTTCAATGGCAGCTATATCACTAAAGTACATAGGAAAAGTACGGATGTGAGAAGATGCCTCAATGCGGAGAGTGAATGCCCTGAAAGGTATAAAAAAAGCGTAATCGGCTCATACATCCGCCGAGCTTATAAATGATGCTCTACGTGGGAACTTGTTCACCAAGAGATTGCAAGTGTAAAACAAATGCTCGTAAAAAATTGTTTGTCAAACAGCATGATTGAGAAACAACTCCAATAATTTTTAAATAACTATTACAAACATGCGGATAAAACTGAAAAAAAAACGGAGAAGTCAACAACATTGAATTGTATTAGAGAAATCAGATGTCCACGGCCTATTAAGTAGATGAAAAAAAAGGAGATTATTAACCGTAACATCAAGGTTAAAATTCAAACTGATAAAATCCAACTCATCATTTATTATAAAACAACAAAAACCAGCAATCTCCTGATGAGAAACAACATCTGCTTAAACTCCTCGAATTTCAAGTACACCAACATAGTTTACGAGTTCACCTGCCCCGATAAAGACTGTAAGCTTTATAAAAACTCAAAATATATTGGCAAGACAACCACTATACTTTTGTGACGTTTAACAATGCATCTACAAAGCGGAGGGCCTAAGAATCATATGGAGAGTGTCCATAATATTAACCTATCGAGAGATATGCTCGTTGTCGACACCATTATTAAATGAAAAGAGGTTAACAAAGCGGGACTGAACATCTTAGAAGCCATATTAATAAATTAAGATAAGCTAGCCATCAACAATCAAGCGACAAGCTGGAATCGCATATTAAAACTATTTTAAAATTATACTCACAGGAGTAGCCCATTTCCTCTAACGTTACGTTTAACTAAGACGGAATAAATACCCCTTAAAAATCGTTTTCTTTCACTTTACTTTCAGGCAGAACAACACTTCATTCATTATATCGGTAAAGGAGGCAAGAACATTTCAAAACGCTCCGAAGATAACTGAATAAGATCGAAAGCTTAGCAATTTATTTGCTTTTTACGAAACACATTCATTTAAAAAAGAAATGAATACTGGACAAGTAATCACCATCTACAAGATGGAATAAAAAAGATAAAAGAAGAGAAAGTTGTCAAAGGATATTAATTAAGGCAAAATACACAATGGTCTTCAACAATATATATATATATATATATATATATATATATATATATATATATATATATATATATATATATATATATATATGTATATATATATATATATATATATATATATATATACATATATATATATATATATATATATATATATATATATATATATATATATATATATATATATATATAAGAGAGAGAGAGAGAGAGAGAGAGAGAGAGGAGAGAGAGAGAGAGAGAGAGAGAGAGAGAGAGAGAGAATATTTTGTAATGGCGCAACTATAATTATGCAGTTAAAATGGCAATATTGTAGAAAACTGAGCTCTTTATCAAGCCCACGGATGAAGCTCTTCTTACAGTCACGAGAGGATTTCCACGAGAGGATTTCGCATACGACGGCCTTTCAAAATATCTAATTGCTACGCAAACAAGAAGTTGCTATATAATATATATATATATATATATATATATATATATATATATATATATATATATATATATATATATACAACGGGTGGAACCCCCCCACGCAAAAAATTAGACATTTTTTAAAAATTAATATCTAGTATATCGAGCGTAAAGAAATAAATTAACTTAGCTACAGTAAATAAACGATTGGAACACCACTTTGAATAATCACTAATCTGAGTCTTTTTTTACACACACACAAACCTTTTTTCATTTTTAATGTCAATTTTTTGCCAAATCACATATTTTGCTTTTTTTTCTATTCAGTGAATTTTTCTCTCCGACCTTTTCTTTAGATAAGTCAAAAATTGAGTAATCCATTGGGTTAAAATCTGGTCTTTGCGGTGACCAATCATTTTTCGTTATTAATCTTGGCATACTGCCAATTAGAAACGACTGTGTGGCGTGGCTTGTATGTGAAGGTGCTCTATCTTGTTGCAAAATAAAGTCATTAACTTGATACAGGCGTCGATAATCAGGCTACAACTTTGTTTCCAGGAGTTCAATGTAATACCAGAATTCACTTTTCTCTTTTCAATATCAATAAAATGAACATCTGTTTTGCCATTCCAGGAGACCCCTGCAGATATCATAACCACTTTGAAAAATCTTGAAGTTTCATGATACAATCTGTTTATCGGAATGTCACACTTTTTATTACGCCCGTAGACAACATCATTTGGGCGGTTTCGCGGAATTTCGAAAATGAAATCTTTTTCATCTGTGAAGACAATATTTTTAACATCAGCGACAGAGAAGTTATCAAGTAACTGTCTGAATCTTATTTGTCATTTATACTTAACAGTACCACTTTTTCTCGAAGATAGTATTCTTGTGAAGTCTTTTAGCTTTGGTCTCTGAATTATTCGTTGTACAGAACTTCTTCCAATATTCTAATTTTTAGCAATTGTCCTTTGCGATAAATGACTTCCTGGTTTATCTTCTGAGAGCAGATGTTATCGTTAATGTAATTCACATTTCTCGATTCTGAAGCTGTTTTAGGTCTACCATTTCAAGGGTTTTTTGTTAGCGCTTCCCGTTTCCAGAATCTTTTTTAAGAGTCTTTCTACAGCACATCTTTTCCACATTTTTCCAGGAAGTTCTCGCAATACTCTTCCAGTCTTCCATCTCTTTTCACAGTAACAAGCTTTAATGCGAATGCAATCTTCTTCTGACAAGGTCCTTATGGGTACTCAGGAACTGTAAATAAAGATATCCATGATATGACATGGTCATTCCTGTAGGCTTTTGTAAAAAAGTGAAAATTCCTGTGTGATATTGCACAATAAAATAATATTTACCTCGATATTCGTTTTTTTTTAACCGATGTTTTTATTTTTTTGAAATGCAAGAAAACTATAAAAGCTATCTAAATACAGTTTTTTCCTTCGAAAAAGAAAGATTAAACGTATCTTGCCTATGAAAATTGTCAGGTATAGGAAAGAGATTACTGAGATATTATTTAAACAAAAGCGTCATCTTGGTGGGGAGGCACCCAATATTATATATATATATATATATATATATATATATATATATATATATATATATATATATATATATACATGTGTGTGTGTGTGTGTGTGTAAATTCGGACATCTTTCAGAAACCTCGATTTTAGTATGTAAATTAAAGCCAGAACCAGTATTCGGATTATATATAATTTGGAACGTTTCAAACATTAGCTATGTTCATCTTCAGCCTATAATGGAGTGAAACAATATGAAAACATGCAAACTTAGAATCCATAAAGAGATATATGTATTAATGACTGACAATAACTTTAAATTTGTTGAATTTGAGAGAAAATAATGCGACAATGTAATAATGAATAAATTTAGAGTTTAGTAAATTTTCGAGAAAACAATGCAAAAAATTACCGAGAGGACAATGCAAAATTACAAAGGAAAACACTGCAAAATTATAAAAACAAACTGAGGAAACAAAGCAAAAATTAAAATTAAAAATGAAATAAATGAATGAACACTTAAGAGAAGAGACGAATCGAATGATTTAAAAGGTGGAAAATAGTTGTTTAAAATAACTGAAATATGGGTAACCAACTATTAGAATATAATAATTATCGGGTTATTGAGTGAGGTGTTATTACATTTTAGGTAAAAATGAATTATAAATCAAACTAAAATTAAGATATTTGAATTAATAAATGAAAAGTGGTGTGGACGACTGTTTAGAATTTAATTCTGGATTAAACATTTGGATAAATAGTGATTCCGAAATGTTGAGATCTAAGAATTTATCCGCAGAACCTAAAACCTTGAAATTTGAAGGAGAAAATAATGAGGTACAAGTATCCAAATAATTCCTTATTGCAGAGAATTCCGGTTTAGCAATGGGTATGTTTGTATAGTAGGAAACCCCTTATGTTTGCAAATCCTCAGCTTCAATTGTAGTGTAGTTTTACCTACGTAACGAGTTTGGCAATTCGCACACAAAAATTGGTAAACAAGTAGGTTTTAAGAGAAACCGTATTAATTGTTATACAGTAGAATTTGATTTGTGGATAAACTTTACATAATAATTGTTGTAAGTCTAAGATGAGTTTGTTAGTTAGCAAGCCTATGAAGGGTATTTTGAAATATATTTTCTGTTTTGATACATTAGATTTGACGAGATGAATCGCGGGTATTTTATTTAGAAAATTTATAATCAATTTGTCTAGTATTAATAATAATAATAACAGGTATTTATAATTGTAGGGGAATCGTCACTTGCCCGTTCTCTCTCAGTGGAGACACGGGACGGTAACCGCAAGTCAGACATCCGTCCCGGCACCGTGGGGTCAAACTCGTAACCACAACGCCTCGCCACGCGTCGCTATAAAGAGCCGAAAGGTTGTAAACTGCAAGATCTCCCCTACGAGAGTATATTCAATTTCACCTCAAGTAAGAAATTGGAGACGCGTTTCTCTCAAGCTCGAAAGTCAGCTGAAGCAGAGTTGAGACTTGATGAGAAAAACCGTTGGAATAAGAACCCTCCTGGGCCCGTCCACAAGCCTGCCCCAGTCCTACCCCTACCCCAGTGGGGTGACGAGGTATAAATATGAAACACTCGGGGGAAAACGAAGTAGAATACGTCAGTCTCCAGGCTACAAAGTCCCTGGATTGAGGCCGGGATACCGAGACTGGACAGGTAAATTACGTGAGTCGCTAGACTACGAAGTCCCCTGCAAGAGAGGCAGGGCTACCAAGGGGGCTAAGAAGTAGCTCATCCTTGAGATAGTCCCTGGTTATCAAACCGAACGTTAAGTTAACTTGGTAAAGTTCAACTTACTCTCATCAGAAAGACTCCTCATATCCTGGTGCATCCTAAAGCCCAGGGATATTCCTCGACCTTGAAGAATTACGAAAAGAAGAGGAAAAAGGCACCCCCTCGAGCCCGTCACCTGGTGGCCACACCAAACTCATAAGTTAACTTGGTTGAGAAACCAAGTTCGACTTATTCTCGTCAGAGAAACCACCCTCCGTTATCCTCGCCCTTGAGGAAGACTGGAACTAAGGAGAAGCTCATCCTCGAGCTAGTTCCTGGTTACCAAACCGAACTTTAAGTTAACTTGTTCAAGTTCAACTGATTTTCGTCAGAGAAAGCCCCCTCATCGATCCTCGCCCTTGAAGAAGACCCCCCCCCGAGTACAGTCCTCGCCCATGAGGAATTACGTAGCTCATCCTCGAGCTAGTTCCTGGTTACCAAACCGACCTTTAAGTTAACTTGTTCAAGTTCAACTGATTTTCGTCAGAGAAACCCCCCCCTCATCGATCTTCGCCCTTGAAGAAGACCCCCTCCCCGAGTACAGTCCTCGCCCATGAGGAATTACGTAGCTCATCCTCGAGCTAGTTCCTGGTTACCAAACCGACCTTTAAGTTAACTTGTTCAAGTTCAACTGATTTTCGTCAGAGAAACCCCCCCCTCATCGATCTTCGCCCTTGAAGAAGACCCCCTCCCCGAGTACAGTCCTCGCCCATGAGGAATTACGTAGCTCATCCTCGAGCTAGTTCCTGGTTACCAAACCGACCTTTAAGTTAACTTGTTCAAGTTCAACTGATTTTCGTCAGAGAAACCCCCCCCTCATCGATCTTCGCCCTTGAAGAAGACCCCCTCCCCGAGTACAGTCCTCGCCCATGAGGAATTACGTAACGAAGGAGAAAAGAACTCCTCCTCAAGACCGTTACCCGGTAGTCACACCGAACTCTAAGTTAACTTGGTTTAAGAACCAAGTTCAACTTACCGTTGCCAGATAGACCTTGCCTACCCTGGTGCCTCCAAAAGCACCGTGATTGTTCTCGCCCATTAACCCCCCCCCTTTGAATACCGTGTGGACCCCCATCTGCTACACTCGCCAAAGTACCTCGTGATCTCGACGACCTCCAACAATCTGGTCGAAGCACGCGTCAAAGGATCTACCAGATTCCTCTGGTGTCTGGGGCTCATTGAGTTCAAGGTTAAACTCAAACCAGCCGCCAGAGCAACTAAGGTATTTAAACTCCAGTAGAGACAATTAGCCTAATTCTTGTAAATTGAAGTGCGTATCGAATTTAGCCAATTTTAGAGGGTCAAGTTAATTAAAGTAATTATTGTGTATTTTAATATTCGGAGTATTTCTGTGGTTCATGTTTATTTTTTGTGTAGTAAATTGTTAAATTTAAAATATAAGTTTATTCCTGTGTGTTTCCTTTTTATACTTACGTGTTAAAGCGGCCCTTCCTTAAAAACAACAAAATTAGCACTCTTAGAACAAAGCCTACTTCATCAAAGAAGTATATCACGATCACAAAGAATACGACGACAAAAGTGGTGTCAGGTGTGGAGTGATCAAGAGGGGCATTCTGGTACAATATTGCGCCCTTCAGTGCTGTTAGCCCTTCCAGAGCGCAGGTTATGTAGCGAGTGTAGAGAAAGTTTACAGGGCAGGAAGAAAATTCTGAAGAGATGATTCTTCAAGGGACGTTTAAGAGTAGCAAGGGAGGGAAAGGATCAAACTTCGTCAGGAAGAGCATTCCAGAGTCTAAGAGCACAAACTGAGAACGAACGGCTACCCACCGAGCAGAGGACAGAACGAGGAGTGTTCAGGATGGGAGCAAGGTTAGACCAGAGTGCCCGACGCGTTTGACGACGGGAGAGGACAGACGAGAGATAAGGTGCAGCCTCGAGGTTTAGGGCTTTGTAAGTGGTGAGAAGAATTTTATAGTGGGTACGGAGGCAAATAGGTAACAAGTGTAGCTCCTGTAACAGAGACATCGAAGGAGAGAACCGAAGGTGGCGAAGGAGGAGCCGTGCAGCATAGTTTTGAACTAGTTGTAGGGGGCGAAGTAACGAAGAAGGGAGATTCACTAGAAGAGAATTGCAGCAGTCTAAGCGTGAGATGACGAAGGCATGGATAGCAGTCTCAAGGCTTCGTCGATCAAAATGGGATTGAACACATGAAAAGTTGCGGAGGAAACCGAGGGAAGACTTACAGAAACGATGGATGTGCGGTTTAAATGAGAGTTGCTCGTCGAAAATAACACCAAGATTACTGACGGTAATGATGCTGGGAATAAATTAAATTTACAAAATTGTTTGAGATAAGATATCTCTTTATGAAAATAATTCCAGTCAGAGCATATTCTGAAAGTACGGTTTATTCTGCAGCTTCCAGATGATATTTAGAAGCTGTTTGGTAAACACGAGAAATAATTAGTACCAAGCAGAGTGGATGTGGGTTTCTATATACTGAGTGGAAATTTTGTTATTTGAACGGGTAATCTTAATGTCCAAATATGAAAGAGAGTTATTAGTTTCATGCTACAGTGTAAATTTGATGTTATGATGCCTAGAATTGATGTAGTTTTGAAACTGGGAGGTATGACTCTTATTTTTAAAGAGAACGAAACAATCGTCAATGTGTCTTTTATAAATTCTAGGTTTGAACTGCTGTGGACAATTGGACATCTAGTCTTGTTATAGTTTACACAAAAAGGCATTTATTCATTATTACACCGAATATACAAAATAATAACTTTACAGGAGAAGCGTTCAAAGTTTTCCTTTATTGCAATGCCCCCCAAAATAGTATTTTTTCAAGATTCTGTTAAATGTTTAATGTATTTACTCCAATATGGGCGTCATCTTTTATATTTGTACTTTCTTTTGTGCATTAATTTGATATTTTTGGCTCAGTTGTACAAAAACTGTTTTTCCTTTGGTTTGTGGATTGCTATTCACTACAAATGCAGAGAAAGAAACCGAATATAAGTATATTTGGTGTTTTTCTTCTTGAATGACCATTAATATTAGACAATGAGACACCGATTATACCTATATTCGGTGTTTTCACTTTGTATTATTGACAACATTAAGCAATCAGACTTCATTATAATTATGGAAACCACATTACATTATACATTCATTGCTGTTTTTGTTTATTATTAGAATTTTTAACCAGTCATTGGGAAGGTATAAACAATCTTATAAATCTATGTAATTTTTATTGATATTTTGACCATAAAAATAGAAACCAAACAGAATCTTTAAAAAATGCAATGAATTTATCTTTCTATTTGCATGTCAATATTAGTTTGAAATATCCTTAATTTAATAAAGAAAAGAGTAAACATAAGTCATATTTAAAACGAACTGAGTAAAGGTAAAAAACTTCACAAAAACTGTAGTTATATCCCTTTTTAAGGAAAAATGACTAAATACACAAAAAGTAAATCCATTTTAAACTTAACGGGAAAATTCATAAGACCTTGATGTTTAATCTACTCTATAATTTAAGAGATCGCAGATATTACCACTAGTAGGGAGGTTATTCAAAAGTGCTCGACGGGAAATAGACATTCTCATAGCAAGGCCTCAGTGAATTTTATCCAATTATTTTTTAATTCCTTTTGGGCTTTGATGAAGATTTCGCCGAATAACTACGTGGAATAATTTATTTAATAAATTTAACTTTGGTTCCAGAGTCCTGAAATGTTATTTTATAGATCAGGCCGTGCAGACCTTTCTCAAATCGTACTTCACATAAATCTTGTAAAGGAGGAATATTATTCTCAGAAGACGCTCTTCGGGTTGTTCTTAACCTTGACAAGTTTTCGTAGGCCTTAGAATCATAAAGTTGCGTTTCTAAGACCGTTGTTCTCTTCGTTGAAAATTTCAGTAAATCGCAGAGGTCTCTCATATCATACAGATTCTTCTTTTTCCGGATTACTTGTTCAATTTTTCCATGAACGCCATCTGCGGCAAAGAATGTGTGACCGGTGACAAGATATTTCAACGTGATTTCCGAGGGTTCAAGATATTCATTGACAAGTAAAGCGAATGCTGAATATAATGTCCAGTTTTTATTTTTAGCAACGCAATTATCTGTCCAAAATATAAACTTCTTTGTATCTCTATTTTCTTTAATTACTTTGATATAGGATAATGCAAAACCAGGAGCATTCCTACCTCGAAGACTTTCATTCCAAACTACACAATAGTGATGTTGATTTTTCTTTAAAAAAGCAAATGTTTCATTAAACACATCCATTCTCGAGCAGAAAAAAAAACTTTCTTTAACATCAGGCATCTTTGGCAGGAGCAAAACATTTTGCATATCGACGGCAAATATTAGGAGTCCATCCATTTGTTTGTATATCTCACTATATTTATTGTATTCTTTTCTTGCTTCCTTTTGCATTTCATTGTGCAATTGAGCTTTTTCAGCATTTTCTTCATTCATATTCAATTCATAAAATAAGCATGTTGAACATTTATCAACACAAGGTTCAGAAAAACTTATGTTCATTTTCTTTAGTATACTCTTGAAATAGTTTGTACATTGAAGCAACGGAGAGATCTGTTGGAAGGTATCTTAAATGTGGAGTATGGTCTCTTCTGAAATGAGAAATAACTGGATTGAAAGATTCGATACGATTCATTATTACTTTTCTATTAACTCGATTGGTAGGTTCACGTTTTCCTCTCTTATCTGGCACTGCAATATTTCCTGACAAATTAGTTATGGATGAAGAAGCTGCATCAATGGAATGAAGTAATGATTTTATAACCTGATCTTGACTGTCCTCTAAAGTGCTGAGAAAATTTCTGACAGACTTTGATTGCTTGTCCTTAGGAATCGCTCAGTGTATACACATACGATGACTTCTTCCTTGATAAATCTTCCTGAATATGCCTTCTTTCTACTTCTTTCCTTGTTACTTTGCTTGACAACCATGTTCGCCTCATATCGTAGCAGTTTTTCCAAAATTCTGGGTGAATGTGGTTTCGCATTTCATCGGAAAACTTGACATGACATTTGTAAGGGCATTTATCTATATCACATCCATTGAACATTGGGTGTTTTTCTTTATAATGAATGAGCATCCAAAACTCCAGGAGATTGAACTTCGATAGCAGCTGCTATATTATTCTTTTGAATGCATGAAATGTCTTGCTCTTCTGTCCTCAAAATAAGTTAGGGAATTACTGCATTATCATAATGATAATCATCACCATCATCATCTTCCCTTACATCACTCATCACCACCTTAATTTATGCTTGTTACCTTGTACACACAGCATAACGGTGTAAGTATTTTTGTGTTAAAAAATGGACACACATATAACTTACATACATACAAATATTTAAGGCTTGCTCCTGAATATAAATATATATAAACAACGATATATTAAAGATAAACGATATTGAAAGTTCAATGTCTGTGACTCAGAAAGAGATGAAGACAGCCGCGCAGTGCCGTGAACATGGCACACACACAAAATGCACAAAAGAGAACATAATCTGGATCCAAATAAAATAAAATCCTAAATTACCGGTTTATAGACCGATAATTCACCCATAGTGGGTCTAGCAGTCTAGCCTACCAAAGAAACAAAGACAAAGAGGCTGGACAAACAGATGAAACAAAAGCGAAAAAGAAGATCAGCAAAAGAAAAATATGCTGGGGTCAGGAGGGCACTTAAACCTCCAGGAACAGACACACGAGGAAGTGTAAGCCTGAACCCCCTTGCGGGCTCATATTTAGTTTGATATGATTGAATTTGATTAAAGATTAAGTTTGATACGAGAGACAACACAAACTAATCATCTCTCACCAGCCAAACTATTCAACTTCATCTTGAAATCAATAATGAAAAGGTTTAATGAATTTTTATTACTTTTACATTCCAGTAATTATAAATATTATTTAGAATACAGACCATATTATTGAAAAAAATTAGAGTTATTATAAATATAAAGAAAACATTTAATTATAAATCTAAAATAAAAGAAAGAGGCAAACGCATTTTGTGATAGAAAACAAAACTAAATTCAAATGTTTTATACTTGCTGGTGTATTGTAATTGCAAGCCATGGCGACCAGCCCTTCTGCTTTAACGACGGCATTATCTCCGACTAAATTAAAAAGATAAAACTTGACATAGGCAGAAAAAACTCTCTTGTACATTTCCGTACAGACGCGTAGCTCACAATTTGTTCAGGAAAAAACAGGTTGCTGCATGAGAGGAGCGGCAATAAATTGATAGAAAGCTTGCATATTCGGTGTTTTACGTCTTGATATCGTGCTACATATAAATGAAACAGACCAAATATTCAGTATAATCGGTGTTTAACCTCTACATTTTGCATATTCGGTGTTTCTTCTATGTTAATCATGGTAGTGTCGCGTATATTCGGTGTGTGGTCAATTTCTAACTCAAAACGAGTGAAAGATGGCGTAAACCAATTCCAGAAATGGAATCTACGGGTCGAACTACATAAGAGTCAATATATAACTCAAATTTAGAAATTTTGTATATTCGGTGTTCTTCTTTTGTATTCTTCTTATGTATTCTAAGCTTGCTTATTTTCATATTTTTTACTCCATTATAGGCTTAAGATGAACATAGCTAATGTTCGAAACGTTCCCAATTATATATGTTCCAAATACTAGTTCTGGCTTTAATTTATATATATATATATATATATATATATATATATATATATATATATATATATATATATATATATATATATATATATATATGGTGATAAAGTCCTTGCTTGGGAACCTTATTCGTAATAGGAATATGAAGACATATGCGATGGTTACGAACATTTAATTTTCCGGACGTTTCGGTCATTAACGATGACCATCATCAGCGAATTCTAAATACAAAGAATTATTTTTATGAGAATAACTAAACACAGCAATAAAAAAAACAGGACAGGAGTCGAAAATGATAACCGAAAGCAAGAAGTTAAAATGAAATATATAATCCTAAACCGCGTGTAAGCAAAAGGGTGAAAATCTATTAATAAGAATTTGATTACTATCGTAAAAAATAATAAATTAAATAATAATCACATGAGTTTGAAATATGCATAATAAACATGAATTAAATTCCTAATTTTTGTATTTCTTATTAATAGATTTTCACCAATTTGCTTACAGCGGTTTGATATACAAAAAGTTTATTGTGCTATTAACTTTAGTTTCTGCCGTAAACTTGATCTTAGGATATTCTTGTTTAGCTAATGAAAAAACGTGATATGGGGATGTGAATAACCTAAACGAGTTATGAAAGTATTTTCCTCAATACACGGGTTTAAAAAGAGATGGACATTCAGTTAGCAAAATCTCCTCACTAAAAGACATCAACAGAGAAAACAGAAGAGAAACAAGGGGGGTTACTCCTGGAATTGAGTTTAATTGAATAGATAATTTTAGTTATGCACTACTGGTCGGTAGTGCATTATATTTAATGAAACTCTTCAAAATTATTTATAAAATGATCTCTTATGGTTTGGTCGGTTTGTTAGAAAAATATATATATATATATATATATATATATATATATATATATATATATATATATATATATATATATATATATATATATATAAATATATATATATATATATATATATATATATATATATATTTATATATTTATATATATATATATATATATATATATATATATATATATATATATATATATTTATATATATATATATATATATATATATATATATATATATATATATATTTATATATATATATATATATATATATATATATATATATATATATATATATATATATATATATATATATATATATATATATATATATATATATATATACGTATATACAGTAGTGTACAAATTAGTTCGGACAGTGGCGAAATAATACAATTATTTGATAATTGCTGTTTATATTTGAAAAGAATACGTCAATGATAAGATAAATAGTACATTTAATATGAAATATGACGACTCTTTGCTTTTAGAACCTGCTTCACTCGCTCTGGCATAGATTCAACCATATTTGAACACATTTCTGCCAGTTCATCGTTATGGTACCAGACATTGATAACAGCACAAATCATCTTCTGCATCGTCGACCAGTCGGTTTTCTCGATTCTACGTTTAATTATAGCCCATAAATTCTCCATGAGGTTTAGGTCAAGAGAATTCCCAGGTCAATCTATAACAATAAGTCCACTTCTTTCGAAAAATGTGCGCATTATTTGGGACGTATGGTGCGGAGCCAGATCCTGCCGGAAAATGCTGCCTCATCAGGAAAGTCTTTCTGCATTGCGGGAAGCAAGTGAGTCTGCAGGATTGTCTTGTAATTAACGCTGTTCATCATTCCCTCGGTAGTAACAAGCTGCCCTAGGCTTTAAGCGCTAAAACAATCCCTTTAAATCTTATTAGCTGGATATTTTGGCGCCTGTTGAATGTGTCTTGGCTTAAGTGATTCATCTTTGCTTCGTCTTACTACCACTGATCTATGCCCATCTACTTCAAAGTGCGATTTGTCTGAGAACAAAACTTTCTTCCAGTCATAATTTTCTTCCATGTCTAAAATGGAGGTAAATCTCAAAATAATTATTAAAGTTAGTATTATAACTTAACTGACGTCCAAAAATTTTAGGCTGGATCTGTCACTGGAAAGTTACACTAAAATTCAAATTATTCAAATTGGGTAGTGAAAAAATTCTTCGTACTTAAGGAGTAATAATAATTGAAAATCACATGAAACGTGATATATAATAGATATATCTAAAGGGCACGTAAATATTAAGATCCGCCTCCAAGTTAATCTAGACTTATAATTCAACTAGGTATAATTGAAAGTCATATTATATTTTCTTTTCTAAATACTTCTTGGGTAAAAACATAAACTTAATTTAATCTTCAAAGACATCTGTGCCAAAAGACCTTTATCTCTTCTATTTATAATTCATATTTAGCTACGGATTCATTATTAATTTCGACCCCAAATTACCCCCTGACACTAACTCCTTTGGCCTTTTGTATGCGTTCTGTTCGTGGCATTTGCAGTGGTCGTAAATCTTCTCGAAATCATTTTATTATCTTACTTTCATTAGTCATAAGCTCGCTAGATTACATTTCCGATGTCAGCATAGGAGCAAATTAGTTTCGGCAAAATGGTCGAACATTTCTTGTCTAAAACGTGAATATAAACAACGCTTATTAAAAATGTTGTGTATTTAACGCGGCTTTACTTTTTCCTGGAAATTAAAATTGTTTTGAGATGAAAACTGATTTCTTATTGAGAGGTAATCATTATTGAGCGGATGGGAATTGATTCATGGGCTAATTGTGCCCAGAGCATCTCATTTTCAGTACAAAATGTATCTTCGTCTAAAATGTTATTTATACATAAACAACTATACATATACATAAACAAAATTATAACCCACACATTTAAAATGTGTATTCTGCAAATCTTGGTGCTGAAAACAACAAAATTAAAAACAGGAGTGTGGAATCTTTCAGGATGAAAAAAAATTCCAATTTCATAAGAAGTTCTGAAGGGCAAAATCGAATGAATTTCCAGTGTTAAAAACTTTTGGGTTCATACTTAGCAGACATAATCGACACGAGACATTAATTAATTACATAGATGTTGAATGAGACTTTGAATTTTAAGGGGGTAGCACATTTGTTCATTAGTCACCTTTCAAATTCTTTCGTTCAAAATTCGCATTTTCTGGTTTTGTAGATCATCTTATTGCAAATTTTATGCACTTTTTATGGTATAATTATTCTTTTAGCAACATGACTAGAACATAGTGAGAATTAAAATAATGCAAAATTGTATGTATACATTCGTGGAAAACTTTTCTTAGATATTTAAAGTTAATTTGTGAAAATATAAACAATACTATACCATTGAGTTTTATATCATTTTATTGCAAATTTTCTTCACTATTTAATAGTATATATTTTGTTTTAGCAACATGAGTAGAACATAGTGAAAATTATGATTAATGCAAAATTTTATACATTCGTGGAGATTCTCGGTAGTTTTTTAAAGTTGAGTTGTGAACAAAACGCAAAACTATACCATGAGATTTTAAATATTTGCTAAAAAAAACGGCGCCTAAGAACTGGTTTATATTTTTTAAATCATTCGAAAATAGATTGAACTAAATTCCAGAGCATTCAGAACACCACTACCACTCACCTAACCTCCTCTTTTCCAACTGAAAACAAAACCTATAGTTGACCTTGTCCGAAAAATATATGTTTTAGTCCACCTTCAACACAAATTTTAATGGAACTAAAGAAAACCGATTTCGGATGAGAACTAAATCATAGCCATTTATATGATATCATGTTTCAATGGGGGGTTCTGAAAGAACCCCCTGTATCTCAAAAACGGCGCTGTAGGTTATGATTTTGGCAAAAATAAAAGGGCTTTTAATGAGCTTTGATATCATATATGATAATCTAAGGTAGTACAAGGTTGAAAAAAAGAATGTGGTATAGCCTTAAAAGCAAAATTATGATCTATAAATATTTTGTTATGTATATTTAATTAATAAATGCGTAGGTAATGGTTTAATGGTATAAAGTACTCTATAAATACTGACCCGCTTAGTGAGCGATCCCCAGCCTTGGTTTGATAGGTTCCTGATTGCAAAAAATAACCAAAAAATAAACTAGCCATTACCACCCGCAGGATATGAATGAGAAAAGTTCTCTCATATACGAGGACTACAATGAGGAATTCTCGTCATAGAATCACTTAACTTTTTCTTTCTTATTTCCACCTCTGTTTGTTTATTTCGCCTTTTTCTTTCTTATATTCATTCTTTCTTGTCTTTTCTTTCTTAGTCTTTTTTTCAATTCTTTATATACGACTACTCTGTTGTGTTTAATGACTAGCAAGTTTAATGGTTCACTTATTACTTGGATTTTGGTACTGCTTGTCATTTCATCTCCTCCTTCATATTATGAATTGCCGAGGTTTGACAGGCAACCGAATCGTCCTCCAAGTTTTAATGCGCCGACAAGAGGTCAAGTTGGTATTCGAGGATCGACTGCAACTTCTGTTTACCCTCGCAATGAATTTTCTTTTAAAACTTTAATTATGTGTTGAGAGGAAACAAGTGGAAGACTCGAAAAATGGAACAACTGTATGGTTGCTAGCTGCAACCATACAGATTACACTTCTCTCATACCGAAATTACCTTTCAAATGATTTTCTCGATGTTTGAAAGGTCTTATTAAAAGAATACTTACGAAAGCTTAAATGTATCTCTTCCACATTTTTAGGACTCTATTACAATTCTGGAGGCGTGTACAGATTTCTATTTACTCTTTAGTGATCTTTTTACTTGAATGATTATAATTGTACTCTTATTTTACTCGCTATGCTTTTACTAATCTCATGTCAGAGCTTCAATTAAGAAAGATGTATTTCAAAGGCTTATCACCATCTTTCCCGATTTACTGCATCTAAACAGGCACAAAAAAGAGAGAATTAGAAGAGCTACAAAAGATGACTCAAAATACAGCACCTGTTTCGTATGTGGCAATGGGATCGGGAGGGCACATCGCTTCTCCAAGTTTCAGTTGTAGGGGCATTGCCGATTATGAAAAATGGTATATAATGGAGGGAAATAAATCTTAGGACACCCGAAAAATTTATCCGAATAACTTAAAACTTGCACAAAAAATGGACATCTGGATAAATTGCGCTATTTTGAAATGAACAAACCTAAACTCTAAGTAGGTTATATTCGCGGATCCAGGGGAGTGGGGGAGCGGATTGGGGGCAGAAGCCCTAATCCAATTTCAGACCCGTTTATGTTTATATTTCTTTAAAAACCATACTTGTAGAGTTTATATATAGAATATATCTATATCTATATATATATATATATATATATATATATATATATATATATATATATATATATATATATATATATATATATATATATATATCTACATATATATGTGTATATATATGTATATATATATATATATATATATATATATATATATATATATATATATATATATATATATATATATATATATATATATATACATTACAGCTTTTAAACCATTACGATCAAATGTACTTATATGATACATGTCTAAAATGGAAGTAGTACTCAAAAATAATTATTAAAGATAGTATTATAACTTAACTGACATCCAAAAATTTTAGGCTGGATCCGTCACTGGTAAGTTACACTAAAATTCAAATTATTCAAATTGGGTAGTGAAAAAATTCTTCGTACTTAAAGAGTAATAATAATTGAAAATCACATGAAACGTGATATATAATAGATATATCTAAAGGCCCAAAGAAATGCGACTGGGGCAGCGGTACCATGAGGTTGGGAGGAGAGGTACATGTTGTGGAAACGCATTTTTCATGTTGCTTTTACCTTATGTGTAGATAGTTGTTGGATGAAGGTGGTGGAGGGCTGCTAGTTATCTTAATGTCATCGCAGGGTTTGTCTCTTGTGTATATGGATGTATGTTGAGTCTCTTGTGAATTCCTCCAACTCTCCCGTTTTCCTGTTAAGCGGGTGAAGATGTATGTATTGAATTGTATTAGTTTGTTATTTTTATATAGTGTGGTCATGCTTGTGTACACATAAGGGCGACATGAGCGTTACAGAGCAGATTTCTGAATGCCCTGTGCTTTCCTCTTCCATGTTTGACTCGCTGTAACTAGTGTGACTGATGCATTTCTCAGAACTGGTCTGATTAGTATTTTATATAGTTGTATTTGTATTTTTTGGCTGGCAGGATAGAACCTGTGCAGATTCTTGCTTATGTTTTTGGATCTTGTTTATGTGAGGTTTTGTCTGTGTGCAATTTTAGGAGCTTATCAAATGTTGCCACTAAAATTTTTGTATGAGGTGTGTATGTAAGTCTTGTTGGGTCTGGGTGGGTTGTTCATGTCGTGTG
Source organism: Ceratothoa steindachneri (assembly GCA_963969495.1). Lineage (NCBI taxonomy): Eukaryota > Metazoa > Arthropoda > Malacostraca > Isopoda > Cymothoidae > Ceratothoa > Ceratothoa steindachneri. The sequence continues at coordinate 50,165,080 of OZ018320.1, forward strand.
TGTGCTGTAGAATGCCACCCTTATCTTTCGATGATTCGTAGCTATCAGTCACTATCCTCATAATCTGAATTTTCATCCATAATAAATTGTGCGTGCGTGATGTGCCATTCTGTTTGAGCTATGGTTACAGGCGACAATGTTTTTGTCGTCGGCGTATGGCAGTGTATACTTATGTTTGCATTTTTTGGTTGGGCATGGGATGTTGTTAGTATATATTATGCAGAGTATGGGTGCTAATACGTTACCATGGAGTACACCTGCACGTACTGTGAATGGGCGTGATGTTGTGTCATTGCATTTTATGTCACACCTCCGGTCTGAAAAGTATTGTGAGAGAAGTTTTGTGGTGCAGAGAGTGAGCTCCGTCTTGTTGATTAGTTTCCAGCGGAGTCCCTAATGGCAAAACTTATCGAAGGCCTTTTCCCCGCCCTTGCTGATGGAGTGTTTTTTGTCGTGACTGTCGTGCGTTATGCATGATGTCATGAACGATGGTCACATCCACTTGAGTGGACCGGCCTCTCCTGAAGCCATGGCAGGGGAGAACCAGTTATTCTCCTCCAGAAAATTCCGAAGACGGGTGTTGACCATACCGTTTTAAGTATCTTGCCTAGACGCTCTTGTGTTTGGGTGTTTTATTTTGTTTATCTGGTAATATTTTGTGTGATATGATATTTTAAATGGTTATGGGAAGTGGCAGGAGGTGAGTGATGCACTAAATAGGTGTGTAAGTGTATAAGGTAATGTATTATTGTGGCTCGAAGGCTGGAGGAAGGAGACGCGCTTCTTTTTGTTGATTTAATGAAGTGCTTTATTTTTTCAATGGTGATAGGAGTGATTTGTGGGGTATTGCTGTCTAGCACCTCCATTATTATCAAGGAAGCGGACCCAAGCTCATCAGCGTGTAGCTGACGCCATTCATTGACTTCCTGGAAGTGCTTTGTGCGTCTGGTTTGGGTGGGATGTATGTACGCAACGTGTCCCACTGGGACCTAAATTCGACAAGGATGTCAGTAGTTTCGGTGAGTGTGCGGTTGTGTGTTGCAGGTTGATTGGTTTTGGTGGGTCCGTGCCCAACATCCTCTTCCCACATCACAAAAAGAAGGAAGGGTCAGTGCAGCGAGCCTCATCTGCGATGCGGGTCTCCTCGCACCACTGGCAGTTCCGATCTAGCTTAATGAATTGTAGGATGCGTACGTAGGAGTCTAATGCTATGTTTTAGTGGTCGTATGTTGTAGTGGTTGTTGTATAGTGTAAAGAGTCTTCTTGTGTGCATGGAGAATTTAAAGTGTTTAATGCATGTTTTGTCTTGCGTGGTGTGTGTATGTTGCGTCAGTGTCTATGGTGTCGATAAGTGTACTCCAATGGTTGATTATATGTATAGGGCTATTCTCCTGGGAGTTTAGGTTGCGTTTTTTTTTAATTCATTCCAGTTCGTGTTAATATAGTCGTAAACGAGGAGGGGGAATTAGGATGGGTGAAGAGGATAGTTTTAGACATATAGGGATGTGGTCGGATAGTAGGTTTGAACCTGAGACTATGCGGGTGTGGAAACATGTGGGGTGGTAATTTGGAAGGCAATGTCCAAGGACTTATTCCCTCTGTGATCCCAGAAGAATGTAGAGACAGCAGTGCCAATATGCTCGTAGAAAAATTGCTGTAAGGCACCGGTCAGATACCTAGTAGTATTCAAAAGTAGTGTAGGGTGGTGTGTATTTAGGTTCTACACAAAGAAGAGTCGAAGGTTGTAGTTTGATAGACCCTGAAGTGGGATGTCGTGTTTAGGTGTTAGTGGCAGGCTATAATGGGTTGCCACTCTAATAGTCCCTGTGTTCGTGTGTACCTTGCAGGATAAAAAGGAATCGTCATGAGTGTTTATGAGCGTGCGGTGTCGGTAAACTAGCGTTTACCTTGAATAATGCAGAAAGCCGAGGGTAAAGTGTGCAAAAAGAGTAAAGTTGTACAGAAAATTGCAGGTCATAAGCTCACAAATACTAATAGGTAACAAACAAATCGAAAAGAATACAGAAAATGAATAATATATCAAAGAATACAAAAAATTAATAACAAATCGAAAAGAATACCAAAAATGAATAACAATAAAAAAATACAGCCAAATCCTATTTCAGACAGTTGTATACAACCCTGGACAAAGGATTTGAGTCAAGTATAATCTTTTTTCCTTCGTTTTTAAAATTTAGGTGATATTAAATAGTAATTATCATTCTAATAATCATTGCAGTTTATTAAAAAATACCAGTTCAAAAATAATAAGACAAAACTGCATTCCTTAGCAAAATCCAAAAAAGCGCTCTGTTCCTGTAGCTTGCTCTTATTCTGTTCATGTAGTAGGATTTTCAGTCCATGGGGCTTAACTAGTCGATCAAAAGATTAAACTCAATACAAGAAGTTTTTAGGATGCCCAGGAGCTTCTAAAGAACACCAATATCGCTTCCTGGTAAAATCGCAACTTAAGGATCGGGTTGCTTCTAGTGCCAAGCTTACTCATGATTTGAAAGAAACAGGTGGGAACGATTCCGTGCGCACAGTGAGGTGGAGCCCTTTTGACTATGGTCTCGTGTAAAGTAAGGCTGCAAAGAAGCTTAATCTCACCAAGAAGAACCTTAAGGATAGGCTCCACCTTTTTGGGAAATATAAAGGATTGACTGTTGAAGAGTGGGACAAAGTGATATTCTCTGATGAAGCTCCCTTCCGCTTGTTTGGACTTTCTGGAAGATCCCTCGCTAGGAGGAGAGAAAGGGATCACTTTAAATGGTCATGTATTGTGACCACGTTGAAGCATCCGAACATTCTCCATGTCTGGAGAAGCTTCTTATCTAAGTGAAGTGAAACACTAACAATTTTGCCCAAGAACACTGCCATGAACTCAAAATGGGACCCAAATGCGCTTAATCAGTAACTTTTCTTTACAGTTCATGACCAATTTGGGGATGATAGCTATATTTTTCAGCACGGTAGTGCACTTTGTCACAAAACAAAAGCAATAACAAAGTTTTTGCTTGGCTGGAAAATAATATCAAACTCTTTGGACCTTGGCCTGGGAATTCGCCAGATATGAACCCAATAGAGATTCTGTAGGCGATAATTGATCAAACTGGTGGTTGATAAACGGAAGTCCTTAAATTGTGATCAGTTGCGGTGCTTATTGAACAAAAATAGAGCAATATCAGCCAAGGTATCAACAAAATTTTGTCTCTAGCATTCCAAATCGAATTGAAGCAGTCTCAAAGACCACGTGATATCATTGCAAATATTTATTGCGCTTATCAATTAATGGGTTATTAATAAAATGTGTTTGTGTTCTAAAATTTTGTGCATTTCACTTTCAAATTATGATACAAATATACTAAAATAAAATTCAGCGTTTGATTAGTTCTATTAATTTTCTTATAGGAAAATATATAGTAGTTTCAAACTATTTGGCTATCACTGTACATATATATGTTTGTTGAAGCAATCTCCATCCGATAGCCAACTTCTAGGAATTCTATACTCCCCTTGTCTGTTCCTCTGCCGCCAACTTTCGTTCGCTCCCAATCCATCTCGTGAGCCTCAGAAATGCAATGCGATGCGACAATTAAAGAGGGATCATTTCTTCCGGTGCCACTTCTGCGCTACGCGATCCGGGTGTGAAGTCGTTAACACGTTTATGCTATGTATTTTTCTAGGCAATCGCTGCACACTATCTCGTATATAAAGTGCAACTTCTCTCTGTTTTCCTTTTTGTCCTTTACTTTCGTAAGCCAGCTCCGTACTCTGTTGTTAGGTTTCTGAATTAATCTAACTTAGCCTCAAACTAAGTTCTGCACAGATTTTTTCGCAATAAGGAAAAAAAGGTAAAAAAACCCCCAACAAAACCGTTTATCTTCTCATTTTGATTAGTATGACGGATTCATTTCATCATTCTCTCGCGTTTATGAGATATATACATTACATATATATATATATATATATATATATATATATATATATATATATATATATATATATATATATATATATATATATATATATATATACTATGCAGGGTGCGTAATGTATTTCAGGACAGATTTATACTCACACAAAAATGACACTTAGAAACACATAATTATGTCTGTTTTGCTGAAAAAGTTGTGAGAATAAGAAAAAAAGATATTGTTTTGTAATTTTATTCAATAAAATCTCCTTCAGCTTCGATAACGGCTTCTATGTGGTCTGAATCGCCTGCATGCTAGGATCAAGTGGTTCTTGTTCATATTGGACATTACTCTAACTATGGAGGCCTTTAGGGATTCTTTAGTGTTATGAGGGTGCTCATTAACCTCCTTCTCAACTACACTAAATACATAGTAGTCCAGTGGATTGAGATCTGTGGAGCTAGGAGGCCAAATGTTAGGGGTTATGTGATAATGAAAATTTTCTGTCATCCATTCCAGCGTTGCTTGAGCTTTGTGTGATGATGCTGATTCTTGATGAAACATATAAGGTCTTCCGTTGCGTACATCGTCCATCCATGGCTTAATCATCTTTGGCCTCTAACTCCTTGCAAACTTTGTAGACGAAGGATCTAGCGACTTTTATAAATCGTGTTATTTCAAAATTGCCATGTTCATCCTTTATAGCCACGATACCTGCGTGCTTCTTCGTTTCTTCTGTAAGAATAGGGTCTGCCATTGATAATTCTGAAATATAGAAAATATAAAGTCAGGTAATATGCTCCTATAGTAAAAGTAACATATGTCCTTCCTCAAATACATTACGCACCCTACATATATATATATATATATATATATATATATATATATATATATATATATATATATATATATATATATATATATATATATATTATATATATAATATTTTTGACTCACGTATTTTATTATTTATAATTTTCCGAATGCTTTGATACAGTAATAAAAATATATGCGAATATTTGCTACCAATAACTGTTCCCTCTCTCTCTCTCTCGTAGAAGCGAATTTACATTTGTCTCCAGGACAAATTTTGAATGCCTGAATTCAAAATTCTGTAAATAATTCTATAAATAACTTCGTGGCATTTGAATTAAATTGACGGAACAAATTTTACATAAAAATAACGCTGCGTTGCAAGGATCCTTTCATAAGTAGAAGGTTTTGTAGACTATAAAACCGCTAAAATGTATAGGAAGAAGTTTAAATTTGGCTGTTTTCTATAAGACTGTACTTTACGACGAAAATCGGCCGAAATATCGCTAAAGTTGCTAAAAGTATTTTTATTTGACGTCACTAATATAAAGATCTTGTTCGACTTAAGGGGTAATAATATCAGGTTGGAACGAAAGTAATGTCCGATTTTATAAAATAAAGTTTTGGATACTATTTTTTAAATAGTGCCTCATGTCAACATTTACAAATGCTAGAATGAGTAATTTATACTTTTTTATTTCAGTTATAAAAACGTTGTTCATAATATTCCTCGTTATTTACACCTATATTCTCTCATCTAAAGATCACAATAAACGTGTTTTACTCTATGATTTTCATAACGGCGTTAATGCAAGTACAGCGGCAAAATCCATTCAGAACACTTAAGGGGATGATGCAGTAAATGAAAGAAGTTGGAGGAGGTGGTTTTCACGTTATTGAAGTGGGATTTTAGTCTAAAAGACGGACCAAAAAAAATCACCCAAGAGAACTTTATTTCAAATAGTTGGAAGTTTTTGTCACAGCTCATCGCAGTACAATTTCTAGGAACTCGCAAAACAATTTACTTTAATTCATACCACTGTCCTACGCCAACTGAGAAGGATGAGAAAGGTTCCAGTGATTGGAAAATGAGTCATGCGAATCTACAACATCATTTTGCTTACTATGAGTCATTTCTTTCACGACACTGTCAGGTACCATTTTAATGCAGCGATGTTACTAGTGATAGGAACTGGATCCTTTATCATAACGTTAAATGCCGACATTCCTTGATCAGTCGAGGAATCAGAATTTCTTAGCAACCAAGAGGAGGATTTCTTCTATAAATATAATCTTGATTGTGTGGTGGGATGTTGAAAGAATGGTCCATTATGACAGTTAGACAACTTCTAAACAATTAATGTTAATCTTTATTGCAATCAAATCCGTCGCTTGAAAGCCACTTTGGGCCAAAGGCACCACTCCTAATCAACCGAAGGGTGTCAGCCTCCATCACGATAATGCCCGTCCTCTAACAGTTCGAATGGACAAAGATCTCTTGGAGGAGCTCGGTTGGGAAATATTGCTTTATCCTCCATATCCTCCTTACCTTCCTTTTTTGATTATTACATGTTTAAGAAAGAACAGAAGAATTTGGATGGTCTTAGGTGACTTCGAGAGAAGTGATTCAAAACAAGTTGTATTTATTCATATTTTGCATTAAAACTAAAGAATTTTCCAAGCGTGGCATTACAAAAGCACATTGCCTGTCGAGGTATGCCTGTGTAGGCCTGTTCGGTGTTTGGGCGCCAGATAGACGACACGAGGCCGTCTGCGATAGGCTTTGAAGCAATTAAAGGAGTGGAAAGCCACCTCCTTGATCAGTACGTTTACAATTGGCCGGAATTTATCTACTGGCTTGTCAAGTTGCATTTCAAAGACCTATAAAGATCAAGACCCCAAAATATAATTTCAATATAATAATAAAAGGGGCAATATATATACAAAAAGGGGAACAAATTATGCTTTAAAAGAATAGTTAATTTGATCGTGCCAATTTATAATGTGGCAGAGTTAAGCGGGGAATACAAAATTATCGTTAATCCAAATAATGGGTATTATTTAAGTTTGAGCGGGGAGTCAATTAAACAGGGGATGCAGGTGACGAATGACGATGGGGGGGCAGGGTGTAATCATAGGATTAAAAAGCAAAATTGCTTTACCTTGAAACTTAGAGTTGTTCGTAGAGGGAAGAACAATGGCACAGATATCCGAGGAGACACTTCTGACGGTTCTGACGGAAAGGACTCGTAGATACTTCTTTCAAAAGAATCAGAATTTCTTTGCTCTCTTAAGAGATGTGATCTCAAACACGATAGACGGCTCTTCGGCACGGCAAGGAGTCTCAGACACGGGGTACGGGATTCTTGAAGGGGGGTGCGAGATGAGGGGGGACGCACAGTTCTCCGGAAAGAAGATGACTCGATAAGCTTTCCTCTGAACAGAGGCCAAAGGGTCACGAAGGGCGATATGTTGGTGAGATCTTAACGACGAGGTGCGACTGGAACAGGGGTTGTGAGAATTCGCGGGAAACAGACACACGGTCTGAACAGAGGGACGCAGGGTTAAATAGCCCGGTGGCTAGTCCGTTAGATAGCTCCATGGCATAACCTTCCCAATAGAATTCACGACGCCAGTTTGTGCACACTTATTTCGAGATAAGGGGTTGGGTCGAACAGCAAAGTTTGCCTCAAGATATGGGGCTGAGATTGTACGGGCGCGTTCGTGGGGGAAAGAAATGTTTGCGAGACCTATGGCGAGAACTCGGCGTCATCGCGGAGGAGTGAGAGCGATGTGTGTGTCTCGCTTAAGTAAATACAGGCGATTCAGCGCGAGACAGCTTGCTTCTCGTTGATTAAAAAATTCCCACTCCAAGGAGCACGTGGTCTGGGGCTCGAAAGAGCTGAAAAGGGGTATTTTGTGGAGCTTCCTCTGACACTAGTCCTTCGAGGGGCATCCCCCACAGCCGTGGCAATGTGCTTTTTTCCCTTGAGTTTTATTCGGGGTATCCTCCTGTAACATCTCTGCTCTTCTGTTTCTGTGTAAAATTTGACACACTTACCCGGAAAATGTTGGATATATAGAGATACATGCTAGCTTGCACGCCAACCATAACTGGCTGATAGTTTTTGGTCGAATAAAGAAGGGATACGGTCACTTTAGCAGCATATATATAATATATCTATATATATATAATGAGTAGGTAAATGAAATTTCCATGGTACTTAAAGGCATGCATTTAATATATTTTAGAAAAAAATTCTTATGATACAAGAAATTATACTGAATAAACTAACAAAATAAAATTTGACAACTGCAAAATAAGAGAACGATTTTTTCAGGAACATTCTAGAAGTTTCTTGAAATCATTTGGCAACAATTTGCTCAGTAGGGAAAACTCTATAACCGTCATTGTTGTCGTACTTACTCTACAGAGATGACACCACACATGAAAGTGACTCTTGAGCTTTCTCAGAAAATTCTTCGCTTGTAGACTTTGGGAAGACTCTTTTTGCAACTTCAAGAGAAGTAGAAATATCCAGTAGTGTAATATCGTTCGTTCTTAAGGTATACTATGAAAAAAACCCTATTCACGATCTACATAATTCGGTCGACTGCGCATAACCAGCGTCAAAGAAGACAGAGCTATTGGGCGTTTCTCTATGACGTATTCCGTCGAGACTGCAGTATGAATTACTCGAAATATTAAGTCCAATAGTGACAAAGAATCGAGCCGTTTCACAGTGTCTCGTCGCCCCAAAGCATTTGGTCTAAACGCTCGTTCTCGAGCAACCAAACCAATCATCAGTAAGTAGAACCACACGGCGAGAATCGTATATGCTGAAACTCATGTTGTTTAGAGGGATGAAAATTGGGAGAAAATTAGGTAAGTAAATTCAATTTAGTTGGGTCTGATGGCAGACCTGCTACATATAACAGATCTAACCTTAAATGTGTTAAAAAGTCTGCCAACGTCATGGTATGGAGGATATCTTCTTCTAAAGGAATTGTTTCACTCTTGCGAATAATTGGAATGGTAAATTTGAATGTGTACCTAAACCTCATACGAAGACATGTTATACCTTCACTCTGAGCATCTCTGAACCAGTGAAGCCATATTTATACTAGACAACGCGCTATGCCATACTGCAAAGCGAGTAAAATACTCTTTCGAACAAGAAAATATCTAAATAATGAAGTGGCCTACTCAGAGCCCAGACCCAAGCCCAATTGACAACCTATGGAAGATCATTGGAAACAAAGTTCGAGACCAGCAGCCTTTAACTGTGACGGATTTATGAACGAAAAATCCCTTTGCGGATTTTGGTAAAGCACGCGACACTGGTGACGTCATGCCAATGACCATGACGGATTTTTTCGGTAAAGAGACGTGCCTGTTGAAGTTCAGCTCAGATTTCTAATAAGTAATTAGTTTGTCTTCTGACGACACTGCCATCGTTTGTAGTTACTAAGTTGTTTGTGCTCGTTAGTTAATTGCATCAGCCTTTTGTTTTCACTCATGGACGAATTCGCCGAAACGAACCAAGAATTTTACATAAAGATGAGATTAACAATCACTGACAAACCATAGAAACCAAATGGGTCCTTATTGTGGAGAAAGAGGCAAGAACGGCTGTAGCAGTGTATTTTGCCACCAGCTAGAGAACATAGAGCCCTCCGCAGACCGAGGGAGAGCCATTGTTTCGCGTTTGATGAGTGTGGAATTAACAACCCTGTCGGCAGGTTTTGCGATGGAAGAGTGATGGGATTTGTGTGCAAAGGAATTAAATGAGAGAGACAGCGGTGTTGTGATCAGTCTATCTGGTGAGTAAAGTTGTTACTGTGCTTGGAAACAGAGCCTCTAGTCTTTTCATGCACAGTAACAACTTTAATCATCCGATAGACTTTCCACAGGCCAAACTAATTTACTCGTGTAAGGACTTCCGCAAAAGAAAGGTCATTAAATCCACCCTTATAGATGAAATCCCCAGCTTTAACCTTTCGGATGGGCAATTTAAATGCAGCCCCTACGTCAAAGATCTAATCTTAAAAGATATACTTAATGAACTTAAATTCACGCCCCCTGATTAGGAACGCCAATTGGATCTCTGTAAGCTATATATATATATATATATATATATATATATATATATATATATATATATATATATATATTGGACGCTTGGTGTGACTGCATGTATTCTTAGTGTTCGACTGAGGCTGGCATGACAAACTCCATGCCGAAACTGGTCTCGAGATAAACTACTACGCTCCTCCACATTGGCTTTATTTTCATATATATATATATATATATATATATATATATATATATATATATATATATCGTAACGTGTAGGGTTGCTCCTGTAAAGGCGGATCTTCAGGCTCAGGATGAAAGTAAATACAATTGAAACATAATTCATATTTTCCGACGTTTCAGGCTATACACGCCCAACTTCGAGATGCTATGAAACAAAACATGGATTTTTAAAGGGGATGTAAAAGTTTAAAACTAAATCTTAGCTTATAAATTGAAACCACAGAAAACACTAAACAAAAATAAAATGATTAAATGAACACTAATTAATCACGTGCATAAAAAGCTCACCGTCCAGAATGAAAAGTCGAAAAAGACTGAGAAGGTGAAGAGAATTAGTAACAAAGCTAATTGGTTTACGGTGCTGGACAAATTATTAGTTGGTTGAGATTACGCAATTGAAAGTGAGAAGGAGGATAAGTCACTAATCAGGGAAGGATTGTATTGCTTGATAAACAGTGATTCCAATATCCTCAGAGACAGAGGGTCTTGAGTAGAAACCAATATTTTCAAATTATTAATAGACACTTGGGCTTTACAAATGATGCTGTGTTAGTGAATATTCTCTTTTACAATGGGGATTACCCCCCATAAGGCTAATTCCGAGATGTGAACAGACTTTGGACTTTAAGGAGGGCACGGTGCTTCCTATGTATTTCCCTTAGTTACACCCGGGGCAATTGAAGTTATATACCACGATACTTTTGTTTTCGGGCGAGAGTCTCTCCTTACAATTGAAAAATATTCCTAATTTAAATTTATTAACGAAAACTATAGTAAATTCAGTGTGTAAATAAAACTTCTTTAATAATTATAAAATTGGGCGCGGGCAATTTTGTTTAATGGGCCCAGTTCATGGAGCACAATATATATATATATATATATATATATATATATATATATATATATATATATATATAATGTTTTGTTTTTTATTTTTAAATCATAGTTGAAGCATCTTTTGCTTTAATTATAACCATCATTCTTTAGGGAATGGATTTCACAAAGTTTTCACAAATTTCTGACGCTATCTTTTCCCACTTATCTTGTAATTTTTCATACAGTTGTTTTACTTGTACTTGTAGCACTTCCCACCGGTGTTCTTTTAAATTTAAATCTGACCTCTACAGTGCCTCCTCCATAGGAGTTACCCTTATTTATCTGAACAAATTCTGAGTGCGGTTGGATATATGGCAAGGGCATGGGCCTGCGGAAACATAACTTTTTTCTTGGAGTTGTGTGTGTGTGTGTGGGAGGGGATTTCTGGATATATAGCTGCAAAACCTGTGACAGCATGGTGGTATAAGTTGTGGAGTTTATTCTTCGCTGGTATGCAAATATATCCCTGCCCCTGATAAAGACAAGCAGGTGTGTACTTTAATAGAACCACTTCTATGCTTCAGAGTTGGTACCACTCTCCGTCGTCCCACAAAGGTAGCCCTACCAGTCTAATGAGATAGCTTTATTATTCGACCATCGCTCAGATGTTAATCTCTTTTGACTTGTTTTTCCTAGCTCAAATGTTTGTCAGTACGTGTGTAACCTTTTTAATATGTACCCTATACTTTATCAAGTTCTCTTTCTTGGTACGCTCGTAAAGACTTACTGTATTATATATAAATCTATTTCTTGTGCGCATTTCTTTACTTTGTATCTGAAGATGATAGAGTTGTATCAAAATGTGTGTCTAATATAATATTATGCTAAAGTGCTCCGATTTTCTGCTACTCTTTACAAAATAAAAACTATTAGTTTTGAATGAACTTCGATGAGCTTATTCATTGGTTGAAACATGAAGAAGAAAGGGCGAATGAGGACAAATCGAGAGGCTCGAAAAGGAAATAGCTATACGAAATTACTCCTCGCATTCGAACAAAACATACTATGAAAAATATATATATATATATATATATATATATATATATATATATATGCACAATAACCCATGGGAAATAATTTCGTTTCTTTATAAGACGAAACAAGGATCAACGTAGAATAAAAAAAATAAGTGAGATTCGAACCTAAGCCATTTAGCACGACTAGACTAAAATAAACATACATACGTACCACAATAACGATGCTTCAAGTCAGCTTATAAGCAGAGCAGTGTAGGTAAGTCCATATGAATGCTCCTTGTTTGACCTTTCCTTATTTCCTATGGGTTATTGAACATTTATCATCTCACTCGTTATTATATATATATATATATATATATATATATATATATATATATATATATATATATATATATATATATATATATATATATATGCAACTTTGTTGAAGACGATTGTCTATTTCGCTTTAATTAATTTCCTTTGGCAACTTTCTCTTCTTCTAACTCTCTTTTTTATTCCATCTTGTAGATGGTAGATCACTTGTCCTGTATTCATCTCTCTTTTAAATGAACGGGTTTGGTGAAAACCAAACTAAATTGCTGAGCTTTCGATCTTATTCGATCATCTTCGGAGCGTTTTGATATGTTCTTGCCTCCTCTACCGATGTAATGAGTGGAGTGAGAATCTGACAGAATCAAAGAAGATGATACACTCAATTTTAGTAGAAGTTAAGATAGTGGAAGATATAGTGGGTGAAAATTAGAGCGGGAAGGGAGTATTTTGACCTAGTAGTGGGCAAATTGCTTTACTTTTATTTATTTTTACCTTTGCTTTTATTGTTTGTTTTAACTTTTTGCCCTATGTTTGTGTAATTTCATAAGCTTTAGTGTTCCTCTTATTGTTTGTTTTCAAATGATTAGGTGCACTTATTTCTTTTGCAAATATTCAGCTTTCAAACCTTTGTTAGCTCTATTTGCCAACAACTTACCTCGTGATTCTTTTATGTTGTATTAATTGTATTGTTTGCTGTTTGGGTTATGTATGTATTGATGAGAAGAAAACGATTTTTGAGGGGTATTTATTCCGCCTAGGTTGAGCGTAACGTTAGAGGAAACGGGCCAATCCGAGGAGTGGAATTTTAAAATAATTTTAATGTTCGATTCCAGCTTGTCCCTTGACTGTTGATGACCGGCTTATCTTAGTTTATTAATATGGCTTCTAAGCTGTTCAGCCTAGCTTTATTAACCTCTTTTCTTTTAATAACGGTGTTGTCAACTAGTATATCTCTCGTTATGTTAATGTTATGAGCACTCTTCATATGATTTTTAGGCCCTCTGCTTTGCAGCTGCATGGTTAACCATTGCTGATAGAAAGCTCATCAATTTAGTTTATTTTTCACCAAACACATTGATTTAAAAAAAAGATGAATACAGGACAAGTGATCCACCGTCTACAAGATGGAATAAAAAAGAGAGTTAGAAGAAGAGAAAGTTGCCAAAGGAAATTAATTAAGGCGAAATACAAAATGGTCTTCAATAAAATCTGCATTCAAGAAGGACTGCTACCCAACTACACTAATATATATATATATATATATATATATATATATATATATATATATATATATATATATGAATGCAATGTCCCGCAGGAAAAATGAAAAAATGTTTCCGACTACTTTCGAATTTTATTCAGTTCATTATGAAGGATAGACAGGTAGTTAGTTATCCGTGAAAATAAAGTAAATAAAGTTCGAAAGTGCTCGGAAACACCGTTTCATTTTTCCTGCGGGACATTGCATTCATTGTAAATCTCACGTGCTACTTTGTGAGTTATTAATTTCAATATATATATGTTAACTTTTCATGCATTAATAAATATGACGAAACTCAGAATCAATAATATCCTCTAAAAAATACTTAATAGTCCTCTTATATTTTTCATATAGTTTAGATGCAACATGCACAGCTTGGTATTATGCATTCGACATATATTTCACCTCTGCGCCTATCCAATATCCTAGATGTGACGGATTCTATCACATAATTCATCCCTTATCAACATTCATTTGTTTTCTTCTCATGAAAACGATCAACTAAATCTACGAGCAAACATTTTCTACCCTATTTTTGTTTTCAATATCAACACATTCTTGCAATATGAGCTATCATCATTCTGGATTCGGCCAGGTCGAGAAGTGGAATATGCCTTGCTACTTCCCAGCACCATAGAAGGTTTGGTTGTTAGGAATGGAGTCTATTTGACTCCAATCGAAGTGGCAAACCGAACTAAATATTTATTGCTGTTTCTAAAGTAAAATGAATACAACTTAGTTATAAGGCTTTATTCAATATATCTATAATAAATTGTGTTTAGGTGAATGAGAAAAGTAATTGGTATTACAGATGAGTTTTGCATTGTCCACAAACTGAATTAGTAGTTAGTTAGCAATTGAGCGCACTGAGTGATGAGCTATCGTTGATCCTGATTAAGTCACGGATCTTCCAGGAAGGTGGTTCGAGCAGGAGCCTAAAAGTCAATTTTAAATTCACCCAAGCTGACTACGGTAAAGTGGGATAGGAAATATTCTGTGTCGGAGATGTCCTCAGGACCGACAAGTACAGGGTAGGGTGCAGAAAGGGGCACACAGTGCAGCGGCCCCGGGAATCCATATTGGGGGAGGCGGGCATCCAATCAAAAAATTGAAATAAGATGGTAATTTTGAGCGGAGGTGAAATTTTTGTCTGGGAGGAGATTTTTCGGAATCGGTGGTTAGCTCGTTAACGGGGTGCATGCACCCTTTCTATCCAAAAGAATGGGGTCCCCAAACCATGCATGCGGCATGAGTTTAGGGTCGCTCTTTTACTCGAACCATAAGTCGTCTTTTCTATGTCATTGAATAGCTCTAGAACAGGTGTAATGATGTTTTGCTCGCTTTTGTACTGAATTTAGTGGAATAATTATGTAGAGCGGAAAAGGAGGTAAAGACGTGTTTTGCTATAATTTTTGTCTCTCGCGGACCGATCTTGTGCCTAGTAATGAATGCTACCTAGACTCAACTTTCATTAAGAACTTAATTTATCTTGTACTTAATTTAAGTTATTTTAAAATTATTTCTCAAAATTGAATTTAAATCAATCCAAATACTTACTATTAGTAAATTATTTAAATAATTAAATATAATTTAAATGAATTACCTTAACTTTGTAAATTAAAATTTTTCTTTTATATTCAGGAATTAATTTTTTATTTAAAGTTTGTATTCACTTTTTACATGTTTTTTTCAGATGTCAGATTAAAAAAGGGCAACCAAGTGGAGCAGAAAATAGGTAAAAAAGATGGTCAGAGAATCCACGAATCCAAAGTGCAGCCTTGGATTCTTCTGATATGAAATCAGCTCAATTCGAACACAATTGATTTTAGCACATTTTTGTCAACAAACGTTTTGCTATTTCAAGAACTCGGTTCTAGATAGTCTAAAGATTACAAGAGTAAAACATGGCCCTGAAACAGCAAAATTCAAGCGGTCCATTTGCTGAGAAGGAGAAGAGATCTTTTTACCAAACACAGATTTGAAAATCTTCGAGAAGGGAGAAATATTGGTTGTTATGCTGTCCATATCGGGAGCGTGCTACTGGATTTTTTCAGGAGCAGTGATCGCCATGAACACCTGCTTGAAGGAGAACTTTCTTGGGCACCAAAATATGATGTAACATCGCTTCTGAATTCTATTTAACAGTTCGAGTTTATAATCTTTATTAACTTTTTGTTACTCACTTTTATCATCAGTGGAGAAAGTTTCAAAACATTTACAAGATCAGAAAATGGGGTTCCATGAAGCTTTTCACAATTTCAATGGCTAATTCCAATCTTGAACTTAAAAATTGACGAAATTATCCGCAATACCAATTGCACGAACGGTGTTGAAGAATAATGCTTGGAGAATTAGTAAAAAATGGTGGACTGACAGCACAGGAGCAAATAAATAGAGTAATGGTAGATATTGCGAACCGAATAAGAATGGAAATTGAAGACCTGTGTTCGCCTTCAAGACCTCAGAGACTGATTTTCATTTCTTCTGAATTTGAATTCAGTCAAAATTTGAGATGGACATAAAAGAGAGAGATTAAAATGAAATTTTCTGTCTTTGTAAATTATTATGATGATGTGAAAGCTATTCTGAAATATGATGAAATTATTGACTTTGTGATGCCCCTTCAAGCTGGAATGAATATAGTTCCTTCTGATCCTAAAGATGGTCTGGACTCTTTGCATAGAGATTATTACTTCAATCGCAATTTTCGAAAGGTCATTTTCGAAATTGAAATTAATAAAATAAACACATCTGAGGTCTTCTACGTCGCAAGAATTACTGACCTAACGGACTTTAACTGTTATTTAAAAAGAATTACTCGTAGATGATATAAAAAATGATGTAGTTCAGACTATTTCTGACAGGAGATCTCATTTGGGATATCATCGAACTTAATAAATCTGGCTGATCTATATTTAAGTTTAATAAAGTGTTTATTTCATGTTTCATCTGCTTCTACACATTTAAAATGTCTTTATTTCTCAATTTATCAAGAATAGGCCCTATACTTGAGTTTTAGGGACATACTCGTACAATAAAGGAATTGGCTCCGGGCATCATCAAGCCTCTGCACACCAATGCAACGACATTATCTCCAAGGGCTAATGATGGGGAAAAGGTACAAAAAATGAAAGAGCAACACAAGGAATACAAAGTATGACCTTAGTAGCTGGCAAAGGGCAAGAAGTAGAGATATAACATTGTGCCATAGCAAATGAAGTAGGAAATGCCGTATAGGCAGCAGATGCCGACCGGCAGAGAGGGGGCTCGGAATTTTGTCGTTAAGATTGTTATCTGCGAACGAGTGAAGGACAAAAATCAGGCTCACAAAGCAAAAACAAATTGGGTCATCAATCGAGGCAAGAAAGTAAATGTCGAAGCCAGTAAAGAGTGAATCTCCCTTGTCTTTCCAGGGGAGAATAAGCTAGTCTATCATACTTCTGTCATGCGAGCTCAACATACCTAATAGCACATTAGAAGGGTTGCTTGTGTCCTAATCTTTTAGAATTGGACTAGGGGCTTTCATCAACAGGGGGGAGTAGGTGCTCTCTTTGGCTTGTATAGAGGAGTGAGTCCCTATCGAGTATAATGGTATAATGACACTTGTTTTAACACGGAAAAAGATAGGTATCAAAGAAGGTAGTACAAATGATCCTTATTCATTAGGATGATAGCAAAGTGGCTTGGTGGCTGAAGGAGGAAAATGGCTCCCATTTGGGAGTAATGAGAAACTTACGCTTATCTGAGAAAACTGCTATCGCTTGGGGCACTATCATTGTAGACCGGAAATATGACCGCTTCCTTTCTTTTTACCGATCCGAGATTTCTCCATCGAAGTGGCTCGATGCATCCCGTTCCCACGGATCGTGATTTATTGCATGCCTTTTTGAGCTATGGAACTTTTAAGCATTTTGGTTCTTTCTTCATTCAATTCATACGATCTCTTTTCTATGGAAAATACTCTCATTGGTTTCTACTTTATTACATTTGGAATCTTTTACAAAAACGGCACCTCAGTTAGAGACTATCAAAACGTGCCTTATCTGTTCTTATCTTCTCAAGTTTGTCCTAGGGATAATATTTTTACGTCGAATGGGGTGTATCCCATTAGAGGGTCACCAAAAGTCAATATCGTAACCCATATGTAATGCTTGAATATTTAATTGCGGCCTACCTTTTCTATTAATCTAACTGTCACAACTTTGTAAATAAATGAATACCCTTCTAATTCATTTAAAGCGTCTTCATATTTAATCATGCAATATTACATTATGAAAATAGTTAAAGTCATGCTGTTAAAAATAAAATATTAAATTAATTCAAGGAGGTAGATGTTAATTTGAGAAAACGTGCCAAGAAAAATGTATGTAGTGAACAGCTGCTCCTAAAAATATAGTTGTGAGTTTCCTATAGATAGAAGTTCTAAATACTCCAACTTTTCTTTGCACATTAACATTAAGAGAATTAGTATTAGTGTTATTCTCAACATCTTTAGAGAACCTTATATTTGGGTGTAGGATTTGAGGAATCGTTTAATATATCTTCAGGAGATTTCTTACGAAACGAGAAAACAATAATCCACATAGCGCTTTAGAGGCGACATTGGGTAAAATACAAAGGGCATTTCTTACGAAACGAGAAAACAATAATCCACATAGCGCTTTAGAGGCGACATTGGGTAAAATACAAAGGGCATTTTTTACGAAACGAGAAAACAATAATCCACATAGCGCTTTAGAGGAGACATTGGATGAAATACAAAGGGCATTTCTTACGAAACGAGAAAACAATCATTCACATAGCGCTTTAGAGGCGACATTGGGTAAAATACAAAGGGCATTTCTTACGAAGCAAGAAAACAATCATCCACATAGCGTTTTAGAGTCGACATTGGGTAAAATACAAAGGGCATTTCTTACGAAACGAGAAAACAATAATCCACATAGCGCTTTAGAGGCGACATTGGGTAAAATACAAATGGCATTTCTTACGAAACGAGAAAACAATAATCCACATAGTGCTTTAGAGGTGACATTGGGTAAAATACAAAAGGCATTTCTCACGAAACGAGAAAACAATAATCCACATAGCGCTTTAGAGGCGACATTGGGTAAAATACAAAGGGCATTTCTTACGGAACGAGAAAACAATAATCCACATAGCGCTTTAGAGGTGACATTGAGTAAAATACAAAAGGCATTTCTTACGAAACGAGAAAACAATAATCCACATAGTGCTTTAGAGGCGACATTGGGTAAAATACAAAGGGCATTTCTTACGAAACGAGAAAACAATAATCCACATAGCGCTTTAGAGGCGACATTGGGTAAAATACAAAGGGCATTTTTTACGAAACGAGAAAACAATAATCCACATAGCGCTTTAGAGGAGACATTGGGTGAAATACAAAGGGCATTTCTTACGAAACGAGAAAACAATCATCCACATAGCGCTTTAGAGGCGACATTGGGTAAAATACAAAGGGCATTTCTTACAAAACGAGAAAACAATAATCCACATAGCGCTTTAGAGGCGACATTGGGTAAAATACAAAAGGCATTTCCTACGAAACGAGAAAACAATAATCCACATAGCGTTTTAGAGGCAACATTGGGTAAAATACAAAGGGCATTTCTTACGAAGCGAGAAAACAATCATCCACATAGCGTTTTAGAGGCAACATTGGGTAAAATACAAAGGGCATTTCTTACGAAGTGAGAAAACAATCATCCACAAAGCGTTTTAGAGGCGACATTGGGTAAAATGCAAAGGGCATTTCTTACGAAACGAGAAAACAATAATCCACATAGCGCTTTAGAGGCGACATTGGGTAAAATACAAAGGGCATTTAATAAGTCAAATAGATTCATAATGACACAGGAAGAAAATGGCAAAGGTGAGTCTCAAAGAGATCCCATCACCATTCATTCAATCTTTTTAGAAAAAAAATGGTTGAATAAAAATATTATATCCTCTATTGCTAATTGATTTTCTTTGTTATAAAATAAGGACTTATCAATGCTAACCAACTTACTACTGAACTGTTGCCTAAAGGTTTATCATAAATTATTTGTCAAGTTTTAGAGACGGGCGCATTAGTAAAAAGTGATTCGACATCGAAAGAAGCCATAAATAATTCGTTTTGGTTAAAAGAGTAATAAAATTCCTTAAAATCAAGAGAATTCTTATGCGTATATTCATTAAAACTAAGGAGTTGTCATCGAGGACAGAAAATTAGCTATGTGTATTGATCGCAGATAAGATATGAGGGTAGGGGATATTGGCCTTATGGACCTTATAAAGACAATATAGGACTCCTATTTTAGCTAGAAGCATACAGGTTGTGGTTATAGTCGTACAATTTCGTTGTGGGTGAAGATCGTTTCGATTCTTGTACCGAACATCCAAGTCATTATTTTTTCCCTATAAGGATAGGGCTGGTTAGGCCAAGACAATGAAGAGCGGATTTGGTTGCATCACTTATAGAGGTTTTATGGCTGATCATAAGAACTCCCTTGTCCCGTTCTTATATTTTTTCAATTGCATGTAAGGCTCTGTCAAGTCTTGAGTTACTTTTGTGTAAGCTATAACGCCCTATAGTGCATAAGTCCACCTCCAAGATATTTAATATGTTGGGAATTAAGGATGGTTTCCATCCATAACCTTAGTAACACTGGTCAACAGCCCAAATGGTTCACATATGAGATTATGCTCACACAACTAATTTCATATTGCTGAATTTGTATCTGATATTTGTTTTGTTCTATTAGACGAGGTTTTATAAAAAAATCAATAGGTACAAATATTCAATATTCCGTCACTTGTGTCGTGCAACAGATATTTAACCCAAAACAGACCAGCTTGTCTCTTATGTGACTGTGCTTACATGACTAATTTCACATGGTTGAGTATGATTTAGATGTTTTATTCTACTATCTGATCTAATTTCTTAAACGATCAGAAAAATTGTAAATATGATGACATTTATTGTCTCACGCAAGATAACGATATTAAACACGTCACAGATAAACTCATAAGAAATTGTACCAGAAAGCATAAGTTCGAATCCTTTATAATTGACAAAATATGAAGTTTCTAAGTTGCTTCTGAACTTTGCTCATCATGTTCTGGATTGTCTTTGATATCTGCTTTCCACTATGGCGATGTCTTGAGGAAGTCTTTCACCATGTTCATTACTAATGTTTCCAAAGTTATCTGGGAAAAAATCAAAATGAGAGTGAAAAAAAATGCAATTTCATGGACATCCTTGCTCCCAATGCATGATAATTCTTCAGCATGGCTGTAACGATTTCTTTGTAGTTATCACCACAATAGTTTTTAAAGAAAGCTTTGAAATATTGATAACTGATTCCCATGAGCTTTTATCCAGTGGGTTTAAGGCGTTGGTTAATTCGCTATCATGCACTAGTACGCGAATCTGTGGACCATTTAAGACACCTGCTCTCAACATGGCATCGGAAATCACACCACCTAGTTTCTGACATAAGTATCGAAACCCAGCACCAGATTGATCCATAGCCTTAAAGAAATCTTTAGCCAAGCCAAGATTTAGATGAAGTGAAGGCAAAAATATCTTTTTTGGATCTACAAGAGGATTGTGAACACAATTGAACCTTCCAGGCACAACGATTGGTCTTGTCGGCCATTCCTATATTACATAGTGTTCTGAATCAGCTCTGCTGTTCCACAAACACCAAAGGCACATGTGCTTTGTGTAGCCACTCTGTAGACACATTAGCAAACAGATGACGTTGAGATCTCCACATATCTGCCACTGGTGTTTCTAGTACTCTATGAAGGCTAACAAAATCATCATTTTTTCATAGCTCTCAGCCATATTTGCTGCATGTGCTATTGGGACAGAGGGAAACCGATTGCCATTGTGAAAAAAGAATGGATTTCAGAGATTCTTTTCCAGCGTCTATAAACAGTCTTCAATTAACTGACTTGTATGGTTAAGACTTGCAGAAGTATTTCATGAGAGATACTGCGTCCTCACAGTAACAAAGATTGTTTGCCTTCTTGAAAAATGCAGATATATCTTTATGTCGGTAACAAGCTGTAGTGATACGCACTCCAGTCTCCAGCAGGTTACGCTGCCTTAGTCTGGATCCCAGAACTTCGGACTTTTCTTTGGACAAGTCCAGGTTCCTAATGAGATTATGAAGCACTTTTTAAGTAAAAAGTTTAGGCCTGATATTTTTAGCGTCATCCTGGTAGTCGTCTTCATTTGAGGTAGAATTAGAATCAGAATCACTCATTAATTCTTGTTTAGTCGGTGGATTTGGGACTGAGAGTTCAGTGCTGTGCTGTGCAGAAGAATATTGGGTTTTTGCTCCTTGTATCGTGTTTTGATGGTTATTCTCTCCATGTTCGTGAGATAGAAGTAGCAGTCACTACTGTGGTCTTTGGGTTCACACCATATATTATTGTTACAGTAAACGGCATTCTTGAGTTTTGCTTACCACACATCCTTCGCTCAGCTGGTTGACACAAGACTTACAAGCTATATGAGGTGCCCATTTCTTGTATTGGTCATACAAAGGACATTTGAAGTAACTAATGTAGCTCAGTCGAACAGATTTTGTGATTATTATTTTGAAGCTACCAGGAGTGAAGGCGCCACGCCACATATGTAACAAAATCGATCAGCATCGTTCATGCACTTGCCACGTTCCATGTTTTATTAAGTTCAGAGTAATTAGAAATTAGAGAGTTGTAGATATGCACTTTCATGACCTAGCAATCTGAAACAAACAAAAAAAGCACAGATTAGGAAAAAACTATTGCATAAGTGGAACCAATGAACATATCAATTAGTGTATGAATAACATGGTGCACCAAATATATCGATATGCTGGTTCTGCAAACTGAGCCCGATAAAGCTATACGAATGTCCTTATTGAATTCAGCATATACAATTACCCTAGAATAAGACTATTTTGATCCAGAACCATGGAAAAAACTGTTTTTTGTTGACCAGTGTAATCAGGTGAAAACTATTAGTACTCATATGCCAAGAAATTACTGTCAGTTTTTTTTTCTAAAAGGCAAAAAAAAAATGATTAAATGTGAGCAGTGATCATCAGGTAGTTACCATTATTACTAACAACGCTCGATCACCGCTCAACTAGGTAGCTAAGTGACTTTAGAAAATCAGACGGTTGGGATGAAATATAAGCATTAATATCACTCACAACCTTCTTGAACTCTTTTTTCCATTAAGGTGATTTTGAAATGATTAAGATAATGTTGCAGGTATTGAAATAATGTCTCAGTGATTGGGATGATGTTGCATTGATTATAATGATGATGCAATGAATGAAATGATGTTGCAGTGAATGAAATGACGCTTAGTGCTTGAGATGCTGTTGCAGTGAATGGGATGGTGTTAAATCGATTGTCATGATAATTGGGATGATTTTGCAGTGATTGAAATAGATGATAATCTAATGATGATGGGGGATAATTTCCCGAGCAGAGGTAATTTTGCGTTTCCTTGGTCAAATTGCCTGGCCTTTAAAGAAGAATCCATTTTGATCCCTATCATCAGTGTTAAAGAGGAAGCTTCTGTGGTGACAAGACACGATAACCACGCCTGGGTACCTGGGTCGAGTCTAAATGGCAGCCAACTCAAAACCTTCAGGCTTGTGCGTGCATGCAATCTCATCCACATATGTATATCATAACACACATAACCAACCACAATAATATTATATCTCTCACCTCTCTCTTTCCTACACGTAATGAATCACTCGACCATTTCTATTATAGAGAGCTTGCTTGTACGTCAAATGTTTTAAAGAGAGCTCTTTTGTATATCCTATTTATAAAAAAAGAGTTCTTTTGTACATCATATGTGTTATAGAAGTTCATTTGCATATCATCTGCATTAAACAAAGCCTTTTTTGCGTTATATATATATATATATATATATATATATATATATATATATATATATATATTAGGGTGGTCCCCTCCAAAAATTTTTAGTTTTTTATCTTCACACGCCTGATTGTATTACAGCATTGAACAGTAGGTCACACTCAATTTTATCAAAATCGAACAATATTTACTGGTCGCTATATGGATCTTAACTTATTAGTCTGCTGGTAAATTAATTTTTGGGATAGAAATGAACAGTCTTTGCAATTAAGAGTTTATTTGAAACAGATATTGGTGTTGAAAGACAATTTTGTAAAAAATATTTATATTAAAGTGAAAAGAAAATAGTTAAATGGCAAATGATTTCTTTTTGATGCAAATTATAACTAAAATTGCTGATTAAAAATTGATCCTTTCGAGCATGAAGGAAAAGTTTTGTGATGTTTTGCCACAAGTCTGAGAAGCAACTGTTTCTATTCTTCATCTTTTGTTAGAGATGCATTATACGATATGATAAGTGCAATACCTGTTTCTGCTGGATTGTTAACAACCATTAAGTTAATCGCTTGACGTTGAACTTCTTGAAAGCACGGATTCTCTTTCCGAGAACTTGGGTTAGTCTTCATGAATGTATTCTCTGCAAACTTGTATCCATCTTTCATTAAGACACTGAAGATTAGCTTAGTTTTTTGTAAGAATCAATCGGTGAACAACTTTGGTGTTTTAATTACGTTGGAGATTTGAGACCATCTTCTGTTTGGTCTCAGCATTAATTCTATGATCGAAAAATGAAAGACCAACAAGATGTTCTCCAAGATACCAAAAGTGTCTGTGAAGGGCTGTGGTTGCTTTTTTAGATATTGTCTGATTTGGGTGCTTTTGGAAAGTTTCAAGAAGCAGAATGTTATTTGAAGGATCATTAATTCCAAAATGGGCTTCATCCCAAAAATGCGAGTAGACCAAAGCAATAAAAAGAGACACTCTGTAATATTAGCTTTTTCACGTTCCATTAGTTTCAGTTGATGCTTAAACAAGTATATTTTTAGGACATACATATATAGCCTTAGCCATCCAGCGTGCATGATGAGTCGCTCCTGGGGCTGTTAATGTAACTTCTGTCTTATCAATACCCCAAGAAAGATGAGACTGAGTCGCAGCAATTCTTCATAATTGTCACGGAACTGACGAGATTTCAAAGCTTCCTGAAAATATGGGACCATTTCTCCTCGAAGATTATTCATTACTGGATTGACGAATAAACTGCTATCCGCCTCTAAAAAAGAATCCTTTTTAAGAGACGACCATTGTTCTTTAAAACGTTCAAAGAGACTCCTTTTTGGATCACTTGTAGGCCCAAGTAAAATAATGCAAGGACATGACAACATAATTTCGAAAATATGATGAAGGCACGCAATCCAAACATGCTCCCTTCATAACACTTTCTCAATTATGATACAGGTTCCTTTTTGTAGGCCCGTATTTGATGCAGTTATGTCAAATACAAGGCCTTGAACTTCGTCACGAAGGTTTCAGTCATTAATTGATGAAATGCATGCCATAGCCTCTTCTTCTCCTGTTGCTCGTGTTATTTTTGGCACACCAAGAAGTTTTTCCATTTCGTTTACAGAAACTATTATTGCAATTCACCCCAGTGAAGAAGGATCATTCCTTCAACAGACAACGAAGCTTTGTCTTCATTGTATGTTGCTTCTCTTACTTGCTTTATGGACCGTCGTATAAAACTCTTGGAAAGTGTCATAGCTTCAATATCCTAACCCAATGCTTGTGCTATTGATCCAACAACCATTGTTGCTTTTCTATCCATAATATTTCCACAATCAAGAAAAGCAGCCACACCTGAAGTTGTAAAGATATTTTTTAAATTTGAAGGACTACATTGTGCATTCTTTTTCTAGTTGAAGAAGGTAAACAAAAATCTTTGTCTGCCGCAATTGAACTTTCTCCTTCAGATGATGATGACTCAAAATCTGCATTTGCACAGCCTGTGCTTGTTTTTTAGAAGTATATACTTTTTGTTTGTATTGTAAAGCCTTCTCATGTCGATATCTTTTGCGGCATTCTTTGGCTCAAGTAATCTTATCACGGCACGACATACTGCAGGAGAAAATGTTCTCTCTCTGCATCAACAGAAATTGGCGGTCTTCTTCATTTTTGACTACATATAAAGCATTTTTTGAGGCTATGTTAAAAAGTTTTGAAACTACGCTCATTCATTCTACATGAGTAAAGTTCGGTTTTGTGGTTCTACTTCAAAGAAAGGTTTCTTCATACAACCTTGAGAGTCTACTCACTGTGTGGGAATTCGGGCTCTTTCCCATACTTTTATTACTTTTTGGCTAGCGAGGTTGTAACTTTGTGTCAAAGTCATTGACACCACTTGATGGTGGTACTGAACAACACGAAGCACATCACCACATGCTGGTAGTTTTGCATATAAAAGCTCACTAGTAGGATGTCCTAAAAGCCAGACTGCCGCAGATGAAAGAGTACTTCCAGCCATAATCAGAAACAACAGAAATAAAAAAATATTGTAACTGAGTGAGCTCACGGTTCCTCTTCATTTAGTTATACTTAGAAGATATTTTTTTATACTCTAAAATATCTAAATATTCAATATTCATGAAAGAATAAGCTTTCATTTGACATAAATAAATAGGCTCCTGTGTTTGTAAAAAAATACGGCAGTCATGCTTACTTAAAATATATATATATATATATAATTATATATATATTTTGAATTAAAATATGAACATAAAGTGTGTCAAAATATAATTCTAATAGTCTTCAAGTAAGTCTGATATTGAGAAAAAAACGGCAAATTATCTATGCACTGAATAAAAATGTATATTACTTACCTAAATAATTATATATATATACTTGCATAAACCAGCACTTGTATTCACTTGTATTACGTCAACTGTTAAACTTCAAACTACAAATAAACAATTAATCAATCCTCGCTGACTTATATAGGAAATGGTGCGATTGCATCACCATTTGAAACGAATGAGCGTTATTGCGTCATCACTTTACAAATGGGTTCAGAAATCAACAAGCTGTGACAACAAATATTATTACATCATACCCCGAGTATGTGAATGTCATTCCACTTTTCAGATAATGCAATTTCTTGATTTTTTTTGCGAATTATTGTAATTCATAAAGAATGAGTTATCAATGACAAATATATGATAGTATATAAGTCACAGCCAATAAATGCCTACTACATATTAAAAAGTTCCAATATTTTGACTGTAATTTAAAAATATGGAGACACAAAGCAACCTCTAAATATTCACCAATTTAGTCAATATTTTGCATCAGCTCTTTTAACATCTTATAGCCTAATTTTAGCCACGTGGAGAATATTTCCAACTAATTTCAATACCACCCTAATATATATATATATATATATATATATATATATATATATATATATATATATATATATATTTATATTTATATTTATTTTTTTATATATATATATATATATATATATATATATATATATATATATATATATATATATATATATATATAGAGAGAGAGAGAGAGAGAGAGAGAGAGAGAGAGAGAGAGAGAGAGAGAAAGAGAGAGAGAGAGAAATTGGAAGATGCTTCGGAAACCTCGATTTTAGTATGTAGGTAGGTTAAAGACAGAACCAGTATTTAGAACGTTTCGAACATTAGCTATGTTCATCTCCAGCCTATAATAAGTTAAACAATATGAAAGCAAGCAAGCTTAAAATACATAGAAAGATATATGTATTAATGACTGATAATAAGTTGAATTTGAGAGAAAATAATGCGACAATATAATAATGAATATTAGAGTTTAGTAAAACTTCCAAGAAAACAGTGCAAAAATTACCTAGAGAGGACAATGCGAACTTACAAAGAAAACCACAGCAAAATTATAAAACAAACTGAGAAAAAAAGCTAAAATTAAAATTAAATAAATGAATGAACACTTACCCACTTGAGAGAAGGACAGGAATCGAATGATTTAATATGTGGGAAATTTCAACTGAGCTAAAAATGGTATTTGTTTAAAATAACTGAAATAAGGTTAACCAAGTAATAGAACATTATATATATATATATATATATATATATATATATATATATATATATATATATATATATATATGTAATATTGAAAGGTCCTTTTTATGTTATATGCAATCGAGAAAGATTTTTTTTGCGTCATATATATTATAGAAATCTATTTTGTACATCATATGCATTAAAGAAAGCTCTTTTGTACGTCATATGCATTATGAAAAGATCTTTTTCTGCGTCATAGGTATTAATAAAAGCTCTTTTGTACTTCATATGCATTAGAGAAAGCTCTTTTGTACGTCATATGTATTAAAGAATGTCTTTTTGTGCGTCATATGCATTAACAAAAGCTCTTTTAACTTCATATTTATAAAAGAAAGCTCTTTTGCATGTTATATGCAATAAATAAATGCACTTTTGTAAGTATATGCCTTAAAGAAATCCCTTTGCTACGTCATACGTATTCAAAACTACACTTTTTCTAGACGAGCGAGTGATATTTGTTTACAGGTCGCGTGTAAGGCATAAATCTCCTATAAATTCTCGAAAATCAAACTTTCGGGAAATTCGCACCCATTTGTTTCACTATGTAATTTAAACTTTTCCAAGAATTTAAAAGGAAATGTTGTAAGGGACATACTCTTCTTCGAATTATAGATGTCATTTCACTTGTAAATATAGTTTTTATTTTCTTTGATAATAATTTTGGAAGCACTATTAAAAGTGGTAAACTTTCAGGATAGGCAATAAATATTTAGTCAGACCATTCGAAGTCTATATTATCCATGATGGTACACAAATCCTCAGTTCAAATGACTTTAAGAGCATTAAAATTGTTATAAAAAGGTTATAATAAAATTTTATAATTTTTATTGTGTTTCTTATACCATTTGCATTGATTACATTTTAATAGTTTAACGATAAGTCTGTAACCAATTATTTTAATTCTTTTACATTGATTAACTCAAAAATAGTGTAACGATAATTCTAAAACCAATTCTTTTAATTTTACATTTCGATGCTTGGTTCTTATGATAAATCCCTTCATTGAGTTGGAATTAGTTTACTATTTAATTATAAAGCCTGGCAAAGGTTTAAAAAGCTCTTAACGTTTAAGTTAGGGTTTGTATACGAGCAACAGCTATTTCTTTTTTAACAACTATAATTTTCTTTTTGGCAACAACCTAATAAGGCCGGCCAAATAGATCTGGATCATGGGACATTGACTAATTTTGTCTAAAATTTAGTTATCTTGAAATTAAGGGGAGTAATTTGAATAATAGTTTTATTATTATCTTGCGATATTTTTGTTGCATTGACAAGATTAAGAGTGGAGGTTCATTCTACAGAATGACGCAAAAATCTCTTGATAATGTAAGTCAGGATTTCAATGACAGTTTTTATTCCTTCATATTCCACCACAAGAGAAGGCCCAGTATAGCTTGGGCCCCTGGATAAATAACACACCCTCCCGGTCTAGTTTATCCATTTGTATCAAACTAGTTTAACTCTACCTGTGCTTTAATCCTTATAGATATTTACATTTTCCCTTCTTTTGTCACTCTTTTTACAATCCCTTGCTCATTTTTGGGGGGGCTGGCTTGGGATTCTGAAGGCTAGTAGCCGACTAACAATCATCCCTACATCCATCATCGGAGCCGGAAGTACGAAATAATAGGGAGGGGGGGGGTTCCCACCTTCTATCTTAGGTCAATTAGGGAGTGGGATGAATTTTAACGTGGCTGCATTCTTCTTACCCTTTTCTCGTTCAATACCCTCTCCTTCATTGTTATTTTCTTAGGAAGCTTCTATGCCTACAATACTCCAACTCCTTCAATTTGCCCTAATGCTTGCAGGACGATCTGCTATACAGAAGTGCAGTATTCCCCCCTACAATCCCTCCCAATCCATAGGCTTTGGAAAAATTCTAATCTTAAGATAGATTAGTTTCCACAAGTGTCTTAAAAACAAACTAATCCAGAAACATCCCCCCCACCCCTAATAAAGTAGTTGTGTATGAAATTGTATACATGCATGGGCAACTACTTGCCAGGGTCCTGCTCTTTGTGCTGTCATGTGGTATGATTGGTGTTGAAGTCCTTCAATCCTTGAAGCGCTTCCTTGGGCCTCTCATGGAACTCATGCCTTGGTTGAATTAGCCATATAGCAATTTGGGGGTGGATGCGAAGGGGATGTTGACTGCATAACTTGAGCAGCAAAGCTGTAATCTGATAAGGTGTGGATGCTTGGAAGACTGGCACTGGCGAGGGATCTGTGTCAGGTGTCTTCTCTTGTCACTCGATGCCAAGATGTTTTCTGAGATGGGTGGTTTGGAAGTAGTTGATCTTTCCTCGATGATGTTGATAAACCGTCCATATTTTATAGCCATTAAGCAAAGCTATAAGAACTAATGTTCTGTCCACCTTGACTTTGGCCTCAAATGTGATATTACTTTGACACCACGCGTTATTTTTTAGTCTTTCGAAAGCATTAATCCCTTTGGTGAATCTAGCGTTTACTCTAACGTCGCCAACGTTCCTACAGAGGGTACTACCATGGTAAATGAACTTATCCACTGCGTTGAAAAGCACCCATTGATGATAATGTTTTGTTCGACTTTTGATTTTCTTAGAACTTGCTTATGCATTACTTCCGTTTCCTTCATGCTGATCATGAGCCAGAATCTGTTAGAGGCACATAATTACTTGTAAACCTTCTGTACGTTGCATTTCTGTTTGAGATGCGTCATTGAGAACACTGGTTTCGACTCTTTTAAGGTGGAAGACTAAGCGGTGCCCGATGCCGAGCCGTAGGTCCAGGTGTCTAAAACCATCGATCAGCATGAAAAATAGCATGATCCTGAACAAGATGAGACCAAGGACATAGACATGGTTCATTCCGTTTGAGCCAGAGAATGGCGTAGATGTTTCCCCGCTGCCTTATACTCTGACCTATATGCCATCATGAAGCTGCTAAACTATGGCGGGGAATTTTCTGAGGAAACGGAAATTAGCTGTAATCTCTACTCAAGGTCTCGACAGACTTGATGAGATACACGGAGCCATCTGGCCGCAAATACCATATCGATAGAGCTGTGCAGTGTAGCGATTTAGCTGTAGTTAAATGATGGTAGCAATGTTCTTCAAAACATCTCACGTTTATTTACATTTAACTATCATTGCAACGTATATACTATTCCTTTACTAAAATGTAATTTTATGGTAGAGAATTGAAGGAGGATTGGTGTATATGTGTCTCACTTAAAGAATCCAATTGATATCAAGGAATAGGAAAATGGAAATATGGAAGTGGGATACAGGCACATCTATATCAGAATGAAAAGCTGAGTGGCAGAGAAAGATAAAAATATATATATATATATATATATATATATATATATATATATATATATATATATATATATATATATATATATATATATATATATATATACACATATGCATTAATGTACAATTAGTTCAGACAATACCAAATTTTTTTACTATTTCATAATATGTCTTAATTTTTGGCAACATTAATGGATGGAGGCAGCATTTTCCAGCAGGATCTGGCTCCGTGCCATACTTCGCAAATAATGCGCACATTCTTCGAAAAAGGGGAGTTACTCGTACTGTTATAGATTGGCCTAGGAATTCTCCTGACCTAAAACCCATCACGAATCTATGGGCTATAATTAAACGTAGAATCGAGAAAACCGACTGTTCGACGATGCAGAAAATCATAACGATGAACTGGCAGAAATGTGTTTAAATTTGGTTGAATCTATCTATGCCAGAGTGAGTGAAGTAGGTTCTAAAGGCAAAGGGTGATCATATTTCATATTAAATGTACCATTTATCTTATCATTGACTTTTTTTTCAAATAAAAACAACAATTAGCAAATAATTGTATTATTTCACCACCGTCCGAATAAATTTGTACACTACACACTCTCTCTCTCTCTCTCTCTCTCAGTCTCTCTCTCTCTCTCTCTCTCTCTCTCTCTCTCTCTCTCTCTATATATATATATATATATATATATATATATATATATATATATATATATATATTAAGAAGGTGCCTTGGACTAGGATTAAACGCGAGTGATTTTAGTAAAGGACGGGAAGGAAAGAAAAGAAAAAGTAGCGGCGACGGTGAATGGAAAACAAGGGGACAGTCAAACATCCTTTGAGGGTACTATGATTCTGG
The DNA here is from genome assembly GCA_963969495.1 of Ceratothoa steindachneri. NCBI lineage: Eukaryota > Metazoa > Arthropoda > Malacostraca > Isopoda > Cymothoidae > Ceratothoa > Ceratothoa steindachneri. The sequence continues at coordinate 50,196,756 of OZ018320.1, forward strand.
TAGGTGCATTATGACTTATTAGTAAGAGGAATATCGTAGGGCATAAAGTATCTGTAGTTTAACTTGGTATGAAAGGATGATATTCCAGGCAGCAAGTGATTGTGCTTTAAAACTCAATTTCACTTGTGGAATTTAAACAGTGAATGGAGAGGGACTTGAAGTGCTGGGGCGGATGATAATAAAAGAGTTTAGGCGGTTTCTTTGTTACCAGGTACATCGGCGGTGGGGGGCAGCTAGAAGAAGCTGACAAGCTTTTGTACGAGCCCGAAAGCTCAAACAACGGCAATCGAAGCTCGCGGATCAAGAGTTTCGGATCAGAGAACAACACACATTTATTGGAAAGAAATAGGAAGACAGTACGGATGGCCTTCCGGACGGCCAATTGGTCTGCTGTGTACGAACTACACCTATATAAAAAGCAGGATAAATCAAAGCGTTAAGGTAAGGGCTCTACAATGGTGGCACCAAACCAACCGTGGGGATCTGTTAACCATAGGTAAATGAGTACGTGCGCTGAAAGTGAGTGTGCGCATGTCTAAGGGACTCTTTTAGAATACTGCTGACGACCTTCAAAGATTTGCCAGCTCTCGCTTGAGACATCAACCGCGAAAGAGACCAGAGAAAGATGTTTGATAAACTCGAGACAGAGAAATGGATGGCCAGAGAAGAGTATTCACTGCCCTTAGGGGATGCTAATAATCTTCATTAGAGGGTTCAGAGGACACCAGTTGGAAACCTTGGGATGCTCTCATCCGGTGGAAGTGAAGGATATCTTGGTAGATTGGAAAACACTTCTATCTTATAGGGAAGGGAATTTACAATTGATACTAAGGTAAGAAAATACATATAGCATTAGTAATTTACTAGGTAGTTTGCGCAGAGTATGATACTGATGGGACAAGGAAAGAGGATTGTTCATACAACAAAAGAAAAGAGGAATACACGTAGGACCAAGCTGTGGGTAACCTACTAGTATTGTAGAAAAGCGATAATAGAGTAGCAGCAAGTAATGTCGTAAGGTGTTGAGGTGTCAAAAACTAGCAAACGAGAATGTCTCCTGGGTGTCGTGGCTGAAGTTGAGAAGGTTATCTAGATCAGTGCAGAATTAAGGAAAGTCAGCTGAGAAGTCAGGAAACAGAGAATGTGATTTGGTCTAGAAGTAGAGGTGCGAGGTCACCATCCTCTCCATGATCATGCGTGATGAAACAGTAGGATAAGAAAGCCGAGTGCACGGAATCAAGCTTAAGGACAGGAACCACGAATGTCTTTGAAATGCAGAGGGGAAGCTGTTCATCAAGCAGATCTAATTATAAATATCCAGGAGGAAGTAAAGCGTGACTTGTAGAGGTGTTGGATGAGGCTGTGGAAGATTTATTCAAGCCATGGAGCAGTGGATTGACATAGGGAAATGGTATTTTACTGTTTGTATATAAATGGGGTTGAAGTGAAACGAGAATGGTTCAGCTGATGAGGACTTAGAGATTAAGGCGAAGGGGGAAACCGGTCCTATTTCAAATCGGAATCAATCACCATCTCTGAAACATCGTCGTTGGATGAAAAGAAGGTGGGTATTTTAGAAGCTTATGACTTTCATGAGGAGCGGCGTTCCCTTTTAGACACCGACGTAGAACTGCTTTGACCTGGTTCATGTGGACATTGTTTAGGGGAAGAAAGGTGTGGTAGTATCTGTAATTGGAACGCTTCATAGCGTTAAACTGTTTTTCTGGTCTTAGGAAACCACCAGGGATCATTCGATGGCGGTGTTAATATTAGAGAGTTGAAGAAGACTATGCAGAAGCCTGACTAGCGTTTCTTCCACCCGCGTTGGCGTAGAAGTTGAGCCCCTTTCAAACAACATACAATTCCATGACTTACAAAAAATATAAATCAATAGGCCGAGAGCGAATCCAGTGACGCAATTGTGGCGAATGTCTATAAGGTTGGGCAGTCAGTTTAAGCGGTAGCCCTTACAGCGGAGTCCCGGGTAGAACCCTGACCGCCAACAATTTTTATTTATAATAAACGTTAAAAGTGGAATGAAAACTTATCTTAATTGCACAGTGCTCTATATATCTCTAAACAATAAACAATTCCCAAATTGGAATTGTTTGTTGGGCGACTACAGCCATGACACCTCTAAACTAAAATTCTTCAGACAAAAGAACAATCCCTCATCAAAAGAGTTGCAAAGACTAGTAAAAAATGAACTTAATTTATTAACAAAAATAGGAAAACTTTCAGTCGTGTGTGGTGCATCTCAAAATGCACTAAAATTTATTTTTAAAATTATAATGAAAATTATGTATTTTTCACAAGGCTTCTTAGTTTATTTTCTTTCTCTCTAAAATAATAATGAAATCATATTTTCTCTGTAAAAAGAAAAATATTCATACTGGAACATATTTGACTACATATCCTTTGCATGAATTCATTAAAAACATGTCCCCTCTTTCCTAGCTTCGCCAGTGATTCTATGGCCTCATTACCCCTAGGAAAACTCCCGTGGAGCCAATTGCCTAGTCTTCCCTTTTCAATGCAATGTTCAGTTTTATCCAAAGTTATTTGCTTATTAAGTGGATACCTACATTTCTTAAGGGAGTGAATTAATAGCTGATATTTATAAATTACAAAGGAGCTATCAGATTGGGAAAATAGCAAATTAGTTGCGGATATTTATGCATTAAAAGGCACTCTCAGATTGTGGAAGAGAGTAGCTATAAATTGCCAGTCGTGGTCTCATTAATCCACAGGCATTCCATCACGGCGATTTGGTCTGTTTAGATGCACATGATCTTAGGGGAGCTATAGAAAAAATATTCCTAAATCCACTCTTTGACTAATTGAAGTTTTTACTAATTAATAAAAGGATAACATTCAAAATAAGGTCACGTACTATCATCAACCTCTTTAAGTAAATATATCTGGTTTAGTTTCATATCTCTGGTCATAGGGGGAACAGGGAACCCAATCAAAACGATAGGTATACCGCTGAACCGTTCTCTAGGATGAGAGAGCAAAAAACCCTGATATATATATATATATATATATATATATTGGAGCTGGAGAAGGCAACGAAATCTTACTAGACCCATAAATGCCCAAAGACCCCTAGAATCTGCTGTGACATGTTAAAATCCCTTGAATATCTTAAATGCCATCGGATTTAAGAAGGAACTGACAGCTCGAAATTGCTCAACACTTCTCTCCTTTTTTATCCATCCTGTAGGATTGATCTTTTCCATATTCTATGTAGTTACTGGGCATGTTGGTTTTGCTACGTACTACTCATAAACCCCTCCACTATGGATGTCTTGTAACAACACAAAAAAAATACTGAGCTTCCCAAATCCTTTGGATCCTCCTATGTTGTATTTTAATATTATTTTTCAAAATGCGATTTGGGGTCAAATCTTAATCATGTAGCCAAAAAATTGGGGTAATTCTTTTTCATATACGTTTTTAGTAGTATTCGTAAAGGCATTACCTATTCGAGAGTAATAGTTGGTAATTATTTTTTGCAACATGAAATCTACTAAGACTAGCGTTTATAATGAAATTACCACAAGAAAGCACTCAGGGCAGCACCAAGTAAATCCAAGATGGCCACACAAAAGTCTGTAGATAGGTATAAGGCGCCATCCATCCGTTGGGAGAGGCGGTGGTAAAAATTATTAGCCACGTTTACTGCCGTCATGTTCTTACAGGAGTTTAACCACTAGTGTGAATGAGTGTTAATACCCATTTGTACTTGATAATGGTACAAGCTTTACCGCCCGCTTGCTTTGGTTTGGGGCCTGAGTTCTACGACTATTTTTCAGTTTAGCTGACCAAGGTTTTATTACCAATTTGTACTAGTTTTCAACGTCAGTTCTACCATTCATATAAAGTTGTTTTGAGTTTGGTGGTAAAATCGCACATGAAGTAAATTTGGCAGTAAAGATTCTATCAAGCAAGTGAAAAACGGTGGTAATTTGTACCAAAATAAGTGTAAATCGGTGTAAAGTCTTGAACTAACTACAAGTCTGTATCGTGGTGGTAGGACTCTTACCAAAATAAGTGAAAATAGGTGGAAAATACGTATCTAAATAAATTCAAATTAGTGGCTAAACGCATGTAAAAATAAGTAGCAAACTGTACCCAAACAAGTTCAAATCGCTAGATAAACCCATGTCAAAAAGATAAGTGAAAATTGTGGGTAAAATCTATTCCAAAAAAGTAAAAAGCTGTGGTAAAAACTGTTCCAAATAAGAGAGAATCTGCGCTAAATCCCGTAGAGATAAGCAGAGCAAAGAAGTCATCAAAACAAGCAAATTTGTTTATAAAACTCATAGCTGAAAAATAGAAGGTATAAACTTGGTTGCAAAGGCCATACCGGCAAAATTTAGGAGGGACCTTGGGTTAAAACGAGTGAAAATCGGTGGCAAAACTAAGATAAAAAAGTCGGAAATTAAGTGTAAATTATTAGTAATATTTTTTAAAAATCACTTTACATTTGTGGTAAACACGTGAAAAAGAATAAAGCCCGTGAGACAAGCATGTGTAAATCAGTGATAAAAGGGGTATGCAAAGTACAAATAGATGATATAGACGTGTGCAAAAATAAGTATATATCGATAGTAAAAACAGGTCCATAACAACAGGAAATGGCTGGTATTTCCCGACTCCACCCCCATCTAATGCAGATTGTTGGTAAAATTCATATACACACAAATAAAAATCGATGGTAAAACTCAGAAAAAACACGTATAAATTAGTTGTAAAACCCGTGTCCGAAACAATTCATTATTAATCGGTTGCCGAGACCTACATACATAAAATATATGCTAAATTGGTGGTAAAACTCTTACAAAATATAAGTGTAAATCGGTGATAAAATCAAATGAACACTAGTAAAATACTTGGTGGTAAGAATGTATCCATATAAGTGAAATCATCGTTTTAGCCTCTCACCTAAACGCTGCTTAACAAAGGCACATCTATAGGAAAATGATTTTAGATCCTTAAGAAGGACCTAAATACTGAACTTGGTGAGGTTTTCGCGCCTTAGATTTGACCTCTTTCATTAATACATTTCGAACAGAGAAATTGATAAATTTAGTCCACAATGAGCAAATGTAAATCTCACAGACCCTAAAAGCTAACGCGATGTGAAATGAGATGAAATTAAACTGAAAAAGTTGACCCCGATTCTAAAAGCGATTCCTTAATTTTTCCAATCGCTTGAAATTGGCTTTCTCCACTTCAATAACCGCAAATTAAGAAAAATGGGAAAGGGCCATCTAATTTAAAGAGTCATTAGGCGCCATGGAGATCTGCTATCGTAGGGAGTCATCAAACTTAGGATTTCCAATGGTTAGTTTTTATATTTATCTCAAAATGGGAGTTCACCTTTCCCCTCTGATCGAGGTTAAAGAATGAGTCGATAGAAATTGAGGGAAAAGGAGCTGACTTGTGAGTGAGAGAGAGGTTATTAACACTAAGAAAGTGAGAGGATATCAACTTGAAGACTGTAGGAAACTATCAATAGTAGGGCGGATAGTCACAGCGAATAAAGTATCTTAAATTACTTTGCTATCCATACCAATGAAGGTACAATATAAGAAAAGACCTAACAGACAGCTGGAAAAAAAGCATAGTTCAGATCAGATTTTTCCCAATCACTTCCTCAAGTTACCTCAGTTAATATGAAAAATCGAATAAACTACTTGACTGTGCTGATGAAAAGAAAAAAAGTAATAAAAACTTTTGACAGTGAAGCTGTTACTCGGAAGAAAATAACAATATTCTATCTATACGCAATTTAATGGCAACTCAAAACCATTCTACCCATTCTTTCTTTAAGCTTCTCAAGGCTGGCACCAGTAACTGCTTTTGCAGGCCGCTCTAACGTGTCTCGCATATTCTCTATATGAATTAATTTCTAATTAAGGTAGTTCTGAACCAGGCAACTCAAGCTACTACTAACTAATTGACTAGTCCTTTACTGTCTAAGGAAAAACAACTGGTGGTGATAAATATTTTCGAATCCGTCACTATGAGAATTGATCAAATCTCTGTACGCCGTTTGGAATCACGTAAAGTATTGACACTTCAAAAGACAGAGATAAAAAAAGAAAGAAAGAAGCTTAATCCTAGGCTTGTGTGTGTAGAAGAAGAGTATATAACTTAGGTAGGTGAGATTATTAAAAAGTACCAGCTGTCCAAGAGAGTTGGTTCGTTTTTCTTAACATACTTTGATAAATGAAAACAAGGTTCAAACAATAGAACTTACTATATCAACTAGTTTTCCAACCGTTTCACCCCTATGACTAAATCTTTTTACCGTACAAATAATGTTCAAATTTGCTCTAAGTCCATGCATGATCAATCAGTTCCGTATACAGCCTATTGCGTGAAAAGGGCCGGAGAGCAGCTGGCTTCCTCAAAACAGTCTCATTCGTATATGTTTAAAAAAGAGGTTCTAGCTACCACTCTGCACTCTGCACCTCTAGAAACCTCCTACCCTCCTCGATTGAAAAAAAATCACCCTCAGCTCCTGGGTTCTTCCAAGGCTAAAGGCGCGGAAGCTCCCGTGTCCATTTGTGAACACTTATGCGAGTTTTACTTCCCTTATGGCTCCTTTTGCTCGAGCTGGCAATAAAAAGACCACTATTTGGCTGTTTTGCGGAAAGCGAAGTCAACTTTTTTTTGTCGACACAGAGGAGGCAAAACCCCGGAAAGGAGAATTGGAGCAGCGCATGTAAAATTCGAAATCAACCTCCCAGAAAGGATGGTATCAATAATAGAACTTTGGCTCTCTCAACCCTGTCCGAAACTTCAGGTGAACAAGGATTTGTCGGACTCATTTTAAAGAGAAGAGATTGCTGATTGTAAATAGGACCTGCCATCCAAATAATTCGATGTAAGCGAGAAAGAAAGCTCGCATGTCAAGCCCTACATCATACAGTAATGCTTCGAAGGTAACAGCACCTTTGGCGCCTTCCTCGACCAATATCTGTTGGAGCTCTCTCTCCAAAGTATTCTACGGCCATACCTGTGAGGACTTTCCTTTCAAAAACGTATCCCAGCAGATTTTTTAAAGTTGAGCTGGATAGCATTTATCTCCAATGGAATTTTGGTAAATTCTGTGTTAAATGTGAAGAGTCACAACTGTTTAGTTTTCTGCTTTCAGGATACCATGTTGATTATGTCTCCGCTGCACACTATCCCGGAGTACAAGCTTTATGCCACCCTCCTAGTACTTAATTAGAGCTAAGTTAGTGGGTGCGTAATTTACATTTGAAGTGATGTCTTCGTTCTAATTTTATTTCTCAACGTATCCCTCAAAGCAGTTGCAGTACAGTAGAACATAAATAGGATGTTTTCTCTTGTGTACATGTAACTTCTTTCATATGCTGGTTCGGATAAGGCCGAGTTCCGCCAGGTCCTATGCCGGTGGCGAAGGCACTTTCACCTTCTGGGAGACATGAACTATGTAGATTCCTTTTGGGAGACTTTTCGGCTAGTCTCTGAGGCCTAATCCTAGTGATATTGATCGAACAGCTAGAGATCTTCATGTTTAATGCGGAAGAATTCACAAATATATGCCATGTAAATTCTTCGTCTTCCTATTCTTGATGTGTCTCTGTGATCTCCTAATGAACAAGTGGAATTTGCTATGACGCAGTTGATGATCTCGAAGAAAGCGATAACTTTATTTACATTTTTACTGGTTGCCTCCACTCAAAAGGCCATATTGATGTTGCTTGGATCGAGCACCTTGCTCCCTATTCGAATAAATAACCCACATGTCTATTCCCGTCGACGAGTTTAGTTTGGTAGATAAGGCTGTTTGTTGAGTTCTTGACAGCACTTTCATTGTTACTGGCATGGTTTAAATTCCTCGAACGTCTAACAGTTTTGAACCCCGGCGGACCGCTTTCTATAAGGTCTACAGAGTGTGTGGCCATCTTTAAAGAGCAGTGATTTGCTTATAAGAGCCTCTCTCGTGGTATGACAGTACAGTATATCAATACCATATTATATCTATGGGGAATGGACCAATAACTTAAAGCGAACCGAAAAGGGACGGAACGCCACGAGTTTCGACGCGCGGAATAGCGAGAAAAGAGTGTCAACGAGGTCAGGTAAAATTTGGCAATGGCAAAGCTCAAGGTTATTTAAAGAGGCATGTACAGAAATAAAATTTTATTTACATAAAAATAAGAGAATTAATGAGCAAAATTACATCGGTAAACGAGGGGGAATTGCAGAGGTATGCCTCAGACTCTGAAGCTAGAAATTAATGCGTTACAGAAGGAGCCTATTCAAATAGGGAGGATTAACTCAAATGGGTTGCTGAAGGGAAAGAGGGGTTGGCTTACGGAGGATTCCGGGTGAGACGTCAGGGTAAGGTTTCACGGATGTCTTCTGCAGGCAATAAACGTGAGGGCGAGGGCGCTCGGAGCTTCTGAGCAGGAAGTTGACGTGATGACGGTTCTCCAAAGAGGACGGGGGGGGGGGGCGGTAACGCTCGGTCCAAGGAAGAGTATTTCGGCAACCGAAAACGAGGGGGGAAACGAGGAAGACTTCGACAGGAGTTGATGAGTGGAGTCGGAAAAATCGCTCGGTGGCAATCGTCAAATGAAATTACCACACTGGCTGGGTTAATTCCAAGACACAAAAGTTCAGCCGTCACTCTGCTTTGTTGTTAGCACCTGACTTGGAACTAGGGGAAACTTCTTGGGTCCGGGCGTGACTCCTCAAAACTGTGTCTCCCACCTGGAAGACGAGCCTTATATTTCCGAGGCGATTCTAACCAGCGCAAATGGTGGGCCGAGGTGGACGCGGTTCGAGGCTACCGCTTGTGGATGGCGGGGGGGGGGGGGTATGGAGGCTTACCAATTTAAGCCTAACTAAATTCTAGAACCTTCTCCAGCGCATGGACGTCACTGCCGTGCTGGAGAAGAAATTCCACGTGCAATTCCCCCACACATCTCCCATCCGAAAGTTGATGCTTTACAGAGCAGTTGCGTAGGAAAGGATCATCCCACCGTCGAACTAGAATTATCAAGGCTCTAGTGAAATTCTGACCTGCTACGACAGGTTTACACACACAAAAAACCGTTAATCTGAGCTCAGCGTGGAATTTAGAGACATAATCCTTAAACGAGTCAATTCTAGAGACAATTTAACTAGTATAATTTTAAACAAAAAAAAATCACAGGAGAACATTGGTGACATTTCAATGCAACCAAAAAAGGATGCAATTAAATGGAGTCATGAATATGGGTCTAATGACTAAGCAACTTAGTGGACCCCCTCCCCCAAATATCATAATTAAAAACATTAATGAGATAATCTATACAATTCACGTGGAAAAACTTCGCTCCCGCCGGAGTACGGATAAGGAAATCAACGGGTCCTCTAGCCTCGAGGACGGGGTAAGGTCCCTTCCACTGGCTAAGGAGTTTGTTGCTTTCCGTGGGAAGTAGTACCAGCACCTCCGCGCCAGGCTTAAATATTCGTTCTCGTGACTTAAGGTCAAAGTAGGTCTTATACCTCTCAATAAGTCCTTCTTCACGAGATACGAGACTCGTTTGTTACCTCGGGTGGACTCACGCTCGAGAGCTTTAGTTTTCTCCCAAAGGAGGAGGAGAGTTTCGCACTCCTTCTGGGTGCGGGCAAACTTGTCGCTCCGGAGGGCTTGGAAATCCGGGTCGATAGGGGTTTCCAGGAGAACTGTTGCATGGGATTCCAGGGCTGCCTGTGTACGGGTAATCACGGGCTGGGCCACGGGATGGTCGTGGATTACGGGGTTCTGACCGATCAAAACGGAGCAGAACTGGATTGTGGCCGCTGCCACTTCGGCCCAACCGGACATATAGTCTCACTCGATGTGACAACGAATTACTAGGAAACGACTGGCCCAGCCAAGGTAGTCGTGGACCACCGCAAACTTCTTCTGGTCGGGGCCAACAGGAGAGAGTAGGTCCTCAGACACTATGATACAGGTGCACTTGGTGTCACGGACGAAGGTGGATACTCGGCGACCGTTCACAGTTCCTTTCTCGAATTTCAATATACCAGGGTTGTTCTCATTAAAGAGAAAGTTTACCTGATGGACCGGGTCTTTGGCGGTGCGAGGAAGGATCGGGAGTCTCCTGAGGCCACGGAAGAGGAACAGGGGCGGCCCAGATTTGGTGCGCTTGGTGGCGCTGAGAGTTTACGAATCGGGACTTTTGAGGACAGTTCGTGCGGTATTGGCCGGGAACTCCGCAGGTGTAGCAGATGATCGGGTTCTTTTGGTACGGGACCACCGTGGGAGAAGAAACTAGGGGTTTAACGTCTCGGTGTTCAGATGGAGGGAAGTCTTTTGGCTTCGAAGGACTAGGAACTTTGGTAAATCTTGGAACCAATTTCGGAGGGGTCTTTGGACCATAAAATTTAGTTTTGGGAGGTGATTGGGGAGCCTTCTTAACATCCTTAGCGTATAAATTGTGACTATCCGCGTAGACATCGGCCTCTTCCAAGCACTCCTTGAAAGTGGCACAACGTTTATCCTCAATGAAGGCGCGAATTTGGGGACCCACGGCAGCTAAAAGCTGATCCCTAAGGAAAAAGTCCAGAAGGGACTCGTAGACCTGGGAAATCTTGCACGCCTCTAGCCAACACTGAAGGTGTCTTTGGAGGATGTACCCGTGTTGTCGAAATGTTTGGCCAGGGCGGATCCTTTCCTGGCGGAATCGGGAGCGGTAGAATTCGCAATTCATATGAACAACGGCTAACAATTTGGACTTTAACGTGGAATAGTCCAAAGTTGCTTCCGGGGGAAGGGATACGAAGATATCCCTTAACTTGACATTTCGGAGGGGAAGTAAGCGAGCGACGCCATCATTTTCGAGATCCCATCTATTGATCTGAAGGATTCTCTCAAAATGGGTCAAAAATGACCCAAAGTCCTCTCCATCATTAAAAGCGAGAAGGTGGAATGAAGGAGTTTGGGGAATTTCAACCCGGGAACCGATGGACTGAGAATCCATTTGATTTTGGCTCATTTCCAGCTCATGCTGCCTAATTTGTTCACGTTCTTCCATCTCCATTTTGTTATTCTCCATCTCCATTTTGTTCTGCTCCATCTCCATTTTGTTCTTCTCCATCTCCATTTTAAGTTTGTTCTCAATCTCCGTTTTTCTTAGTTCCTCTTCCATCTCCATTTTCAGTTTGTTCTCCTCCATCGCCATTTTGTTCTTCCCCATCTCCATTTTGGTCTTCTCCATCTCCATTTCCCTTCGCTCTGCCCATTCGTACCTCTCTTCTTCCTGTACGTAATTTAGCAGGTCTTTGCCCGAAAGACCTAACATTTCACCCTGACTCTGGAATTTTTAGAAGGATGACATTTTTACGCAGTTAACTGAGGGAACACTGACACGCGAAAGAGCCAGGACACTACCCACGCGAAATGAATACTTCAATATTCATGAAGGCCTTGTTCACATTTTTTTTTGATACAGCTACTTACCTCTGCTGTTTCTAAGCGAAAAAAAATTAAAATGGTCCCACCGGAATTAGGACACCAAAGACCTTAACTCTTTTGGATTAATAACCAGGAGTCTCCAAAATTCAAACACAATAAAAAAAATAATTACCTGGGGTTCAACACAAAATCTAAATAGATTAACGTTCCACTGCTTTTCAATTAACTTGAACTTGCCTTTTGCCAGTACAATACAAAAATTAGAATTAAAGGGATAGACTTGAATAACGAAGGAACTTCTAATGTCGAAATTAAAATGACACGGGTTCGTAAAATCCAAAATACACTTGACACCAAAATTATATAATATGTATATTAATAAATATATATTTCGTGGTATAACATTACATTATATCAATACCATATTATATCTATGGGGAAGGGAACAATAACTTAAAGGCGAACCGAAAAGGGACGGAACGCCACGAGTTTCGACGCGCGGAATAGCGAGAAAAGAGTGCAACGAGGTCAGGTAAAATTTGGGCAATGGCAAAGCTCAAGGTTATTTAAAGAGGCATGTACAAAAATAGAATTTTATATACATAAAAATAAGAGGATTAATGGGCAAAAATACATCGGTAAACGAGGGGGGAATTGCAGAGTTATGCCTCAGACTCTGAAGCTAAAAATTAATGCGTTACAGAAGGAGACTATTCAAATGGGGAGGATTAACTCAAATGGGTTACTGAAGGGGGAGAGGGGTTGGCTTACGGAGGATTCCGGGTGAGACGTCAGGGTAAGGTTTCACGGTTGTCTTCTGCAAACAATAAACGTGAGGGCGAGGGCGCTCGGAGCTTCTGAGCAGGAAGTTGACATGATGACGGTTCTCTGAAGAGGACGTTTGGGTAACGTCCGGTCCAGGGGAGAGTATTTCGGCCACCCGAAAACAAAGGGGGAAGAGGAGGACTTCGACAGGAATTCATGAGTGGAATCGGAAAAATCGCTCGGTGGCGATCGTCAAATGGAATTACCACACTGGCTAGGTTAAATCCAAGGCACAAAAGTTCAGCTGTCGCTTTGCTTTGTCGTTAGCACCTGCCTTGGAACTAGGGGAAACTTCTTGGTCCGGGCGAAACTCCTTAGCTCTGTGTCTCCCCCCTGGAAGACGAGCCCTATATATCCGAGGCTCCCCCCGCAGGTGTGGGGAAAACAGCGCCACTCTCGAATGGCCTTGAATCTTCAGGCCGAGGTGATTCTAACCCGCGCAAATGGTGGTCCGAGGTGGACGCGGTTCGAGGCTACCAGTTGTGGATGGGGGGAGGGAGGCTCACCAATTTAAGCCTAACCAAATTCTAGAACCTTCTCCTGCGCATGGACGTTACTTCCTTGCTGTAGAAGAAATTCCACGTGGAATTCCCCCACAGCCTCCTTTGCGATTTCATTATCTGTGAATTTTGTCAATGGACAGCCAGATTCCATTATAATTCGAAGCACGCTCACCCCTTTTTATGACGGGCATAGAACTTGTTGCCCAATGGACGACCCATGTTTACAGATATGAAGAAGCGTGTTATAATGATTCGAGTTAATTCCACGCAGGATCTCTCTCTCGAATTCTTGCTGAAGGATACCTGAGAGCTCATTCGGATACCTAATGAAATTTTCAAATGTCATGTTTGATTTATTTGTTTGTTTTGCATTTTATTTTTAACAACAGTGGGATGACGGAAAAAACGCAAGTAGAAAGCTTGTAACATCATCGGAAGAAAGGCAGTAAGGTTCGCAGACGGTAATCTGCGTTGTCATGATGTTGTGCCTTTGAATATTGCCATTACGATAGAGCCGTAATATCGACATATTACAGACGTCATAAAAATTTGGCTAAAGTCAATGCTGTGAATATGGCCATAAATGAGCGGAAGAATGGCGACAAAACAATGATCTTCAGGTCTGAGAAAGAGATGACAGGGATAGAAGAGGAATTTGCCTGGCTTTACCGTGGAATAGTTCTTACTATAAAGAGTAAAACTAGTTCAGGCGGCTGGAACTTTTGAAGATTAAATGACTTCAACTTTGACGTCAGTGCCAAGATCTATCAAAGCGATTAATTCAACAATGATTTTGCTCGTTATTTTTTTTTGTAAAACGAATTGTAGCGTCGAAGTTTTAGAACTGAATTTAATGACCTGACCTTATGATCAGGTCATTAGATTCAGTTCATGGGAGGTTGTTTTTATATTGGGGTGTGATTAGGAAGAATGTGAGAGTAAATAATACTCTCAAATTGGACAATGTTCCCAAGACGAATTAGTTGATATGAGGAAATGCGCCATAATTTGGGAGAAACAATGAAAGTGAATAACTTACCCAACTTTTGGAATTATCATAAAAGGAAAAATCGACTTATGTTTCTTCCTCATTTTCTCACTTTCATTCTCTCGATAAATTACTGCCAGGTTAAAATAGGCGTAATTAAATTAATTTCTTAATACACTACTCTTCCAAGGCGCACATTTTAATTACTTTTAGAAATATGGATATTTATCATTGAGGTGGGGCGTGACTCCTATACAAACTTACGTAATATATCGGACAACAAAGGATAATGTGAACAATGAGGAGCAAATTTATTATTGTATTGATTTTATTCTTAAATTTTATTGCTTTTCTTCTTTTATACTAGACGAGGTAGCTCATAACGAGACCTAGATTACCGGTTTAATGGGCAAATAAATTGCGGATTAATTCTAACATAAGTATAAGCAAGGTCATGCCATTCGAAGGTCAAAATTTCAAAGCGGATTATCAAAGAAACGGCCCAAAATATAGGGTTAATTATTTTAGAAAGGTGCCTGGGTGTCTTAATTATTACAGTGCTATTTTTGTTTATTTTAATGGTCGAGAAGAGGAGAGCTACATGTCGAAATACCCTTCATTGCCAAACGTATCATGGAGCTTGACATTCTAAATTGCAAGTGTAATATTGGTTCCTTCTCTGAATTTGGCTGCCGTGCAGTTACTAGCTACAGAAAAATCTTAGAGATTGTATATGCCCTAAGAAGATGAATATCTCTGCGACGGAACTTTTTTCCAGTAAAGATCAGAGAAAAAAGACATGGTATACTAAATCACATCAAATTGGGTTGCAAGATCAGCTTGAGACAAAGAGACAAGAAAGATGGCTGAATAAACGCAGACAAATAAACAAGATAGCAAGTGTAACACGCCAGCTATCACTACTGCTACTTTTATGATGATGGTTTCATCAATAGAGATAAAGAAAGAAGATTTGTAGTTGATCACAATAAAGTCAAGATAAGCCAAGAAAAAGTTATTAAATCCCTGGACTGGGAATTTGATGAGCTTTAGGAAAGTGAGAAATCGAAAGCATCTTTTTTGACAGCTGTCAAGATGGAACTAAATTTATGATGAAAGCAGAAAACTCAGATCGTCAATATTATACCATCATCAAAGAAGATACATTCTTTGTGCAGTGAGCTAGATAAAAGATATATCTGAAAATCACTTCTGAAAAGGCTCAGATAGTTTTTGGGGGTTTGTTATCTTTTGAGGGAGCACCCCTGGTGACTGACTGCTTGGACATAAGTCGCTGTACACGACACAACCTACTGCTAGGCTATATTAAGAAACAAGTAACAGAAAAACAAAAAAACAAATAACAATATGTAAATAACAAATAACAACGCTAGAAAGGACAAGGGCTGAAAAAATTACAAGAAAACAAAGCAAGAAGGAGGCGCGCTCTAAGGCTCAGATAGTAAAAAGGATGCAATATTAATGACGATAATTTTGTTGATTTATTAAAGAGGGGATAGATAAATGGCTACAGGCCATTGAAGAAGATTCTAAAAAAAAAAATTAACGCTGGCCAGCTGATTTGTTTGGTTTATGTCCTCCATACTAGCAAGCTATCCCTGTAAGGTTTGATAACAGAAATGAATAGGGAGACCTTATCTAACAGCAACTGGGCATGTAATATTGGAAAGATGCTAGATACGGATACAGAAGTTGAAATTGGTCTATCATTTAGCAACCTCTTAATTGGAAAGCCTATCTGAGAGGCAATGTCAAAGTCTTTCTGTTGATCAAGGGCATGGGTATTGGCTCACACAAACTATTAGGCGAGGAGAACTTTCTAAATATCTGACTCCTTTTGAAATTGGTTCAGTGAGCCATTCAAGCTGGTTGACGATAAAAAAAGGCTTTGTTGCATATGGGTTTCAAAACATAAACGTAAAAAACTAGGCAATTAAGGCCGATAATAGAATATATCGTTGATGTATAGTACCCATGTGGTTCAAGAGCAAAGTAAAACACTCCTTAGTGGATGGCCCAGGCCACATCTTGTTTAATCAAGCGCTCATCGTGGTCTCCATTCAGTGAAATCATATTCCAAACACTCTTGTGTGCAGATGACAGTGATGAGAAAAGAGCTTGTGTAAAAATTAATGTATTTTCTTTTATAAGAGCAATTTATGGACCTTTTAATCAACCATAGAATTACGAAGCTAAATGCCGTATAATCACAAGAATAACCAGATTTGAATTTTTCCTATTTCAAAGCATATTTTTAAAAACCCTTCCTGAAGAAATTTGAATTTTATAATTTTCGCTTTTTTAAATGGCACTGTTATTATGATATATTGGGCAACTGAACTATTAGGTTCGCCAGAAAGTTCTGACTCACTTAGGAAGCGGAAAGAAAACTTTATAAAATTTTATGGAGCAACACCAATATTTTCTAAATACAGTTCATCATTCTCTACCGATCTTCTTCCAGCGATGAGCCAGCATCCGAATCTGTCCCAGCTAACAGTCAGCTGGCCTTGAATAAAAAAAACTGTAGAGAAGCTTCCGCTTCCTAGGTGAGTCAGGCCTTTCTGGCCAACCTTAAATTTATATTGTACGAAGAAAGACTTTGTTCCTCTGAGCTCTTGTCACTTGCAAGAAAGCGATTATTCGGGTAATTAATGGAAGTATTTAAAATAATGAAAGTGCCTTAGTAATAATTATTATACTTCTTCGAGATGGATGATACCAGCGATTAGTTATTTGAAAATTTGTGTATAATGTGTTTTTTATATCTCTTTCACACTTTCAGGCAACTGCATTACATTTTTACCAGTAGTGGGTGATGGAGTGTGGAAGGAATGTTTCTATTCATTCACATGTCGTGAATGCGTCTGGGCTTGAGTAACTTTAGAGTAAATTTCATGAATCTAGAATATACATTTAGAGAAATGTATATAATAATTGTCCAAGTGAAAGTCCAAGAAAACTTATGAAAAAACAATTCGGGAGTAGAAGAGAAGATGTAGATAAGTGAGTGGCAGTAGTTCTAGACCTATCCTTTGACTAAACAGCAAGAAAACATTGGCACACTGGTCGATAAGTGGTACAAAGACACATAGTATTTAAACCACTATTCTCCATTGTTAGGGTATTGGTCCCTAAAATGTATGGAGGATGGACTGATTAGTATAATTGGCAAAGCTAAAAACTCCTTGCAATATTAATTCCTTTAAAAAGAGAGACAAATCAGGAGACGGACGGGATGGAAACGAATTATAGGATAAATTTTTAAAAGAGGATCGTTTGTAAAGTCTCGAAAGGACAAAATCAGTGATAAGCTCTGTCAAGTAATGTTAAGATATATCTAAAAAAAATGGAGAACCAACTTCATGTAATGACAACTTAAAAGCTTGAAAGAGGCAAAATATCTGGAAGATACGGTTTAACAACATATATACTATAAAAACTAAAACCATTTTCCCAAGTAATTAAGTATTATGTACAAAAAACAGAGGAAACAGAGAGTACCACTAGCTTATAAAAAAACACCTATGTTGAATCCTTTTAAAAAAAGGCATGAAATACTTCCACAAATATTTTCAATCAATCTCGCAGCAGCAAAATATCGAATAGTAAGAAACCTTTTGCAACCATCTTCATGAAAAGATCTTTTTCGAAGTAATTTAAGTACATATGACGACCTTCAAGCATTTCAAGTATCTCTGTAGCGAATCAATGAAAAAGAAATACCTCTGGTATAATAAATTAACGTCGATTTATACTTAGAGCGTAAAAGAACCAAGGAAAATCGTAATAAGAGATACAGAACACTGAGAAAGAAGAGGCATGGAAGTGAAGCAGCCGAGGAGGAATACCAGAAAACATGGAAAGAATATGTGAAACAACAAACAACAGCGACAAACCAAGTGAAAAATTATGAATGCAAACGTGAAGTGTGAGAGAAATGTGATTCAGGCAATGAAAGAGAAAGGACTGCAGGGGGGATGTGAATGGTATAGATTCATGAGAGGTTAAAGTGTGAATGAAACAGAGAGGGTGGAAAGCTTAAGAGTGAATGGTGAATGTGTAACAGAGAGGGAGAAAATGATTGATTGTATAAAAGAGTTTGGGGAAACTATAGATGGGGTAGGAGAGACGGCAGAGATCAACGAAGGATGTGTGACACTGGAGAGTAAAGACGCAAGTGAGCTGAACGTAAGAATTAGGAGAGAGGAAGTTGAAAGATGTTTGAAAAAACAGAATAATGGAAAGGCAGCTGGGCCAGGTGAAATACCATATGAAATGTATAAGAATGCAGGCGAGGTTGTGGTTGACCGAATGACAGAATTATTTAACAAGGTGTGGGAAGAAGAAAGCGTACCGAGGGAATGGAATGAATGCAGAGTGACCCTGCTACACAAGGGTCGGTGTAAAAGTAAGAGTGAACTAAAGAACTATAGACCAATAGCCTTGTTAAATACAGTAGGAAAAATTTTCAGTGCAGTGGTGAATGAAAGACTGAGCAAATGGATTGAAAGTGTCAGGGTTCTAGGCGAAGAGCAGAATGGTTTCAGGTTTGACAGAAGAGCGTAAGACAACATGTTCTGTGGTAAATGAAATGATTAAAAGAAAGGTGAAACATGGGAGTAAGCTGTATCTAGGTTTACTAGACATAGAGAAAGCATATGATAGAGTAAACAGGGAGGTTTTGTGCAGAGCGTTGGAGAAGGTATGACTTAGTCAGAAGATAGTTAACATTATAAAGAGCATGTATGTTGATACTAGAGCAAAGTATAGACTAGGATATATAGAAACAGGATGGGTGAGGAGTGTGAGAGGCGTTAGGCAAGGGTGTGTTCTCTCCCCCACATTGTTTAGCGTGTACACTGAGGAGTTAGCTGCTAGGGTAAGAAGGTTGAATGTGGGAGTAAGCGTTGGGAATGAGAAGATATGCCTGCTGATGTACACAGATGATGTTATTGTGATCAGTGAGACAGTGGAAGAGTTACAAAGGCTGCTAGATGTTGTAACGAATATGGCAGAGATTTTAGAGTTAGTTTCAGCATGGAGAAAAGCCAGGTACTGACAGTAAATAGGTCGGAGAACGACAGGCATGCCACATGGAAAATCGGAGAAAATGTTCTAAAGCAGACTGAAGAATACCTAGGAGTGTGGATAAGCTCAAAAGATAGTCAAAAAATAAAGAATGAGAAGATCAGTATGACCAACCAGTGGGTAGGTAGATTTGGCAGTGTAGCTCCAATTTCACTAAGCTTTTTGGACATATGCCCGATTGCACTCACGCTTCTATTAACCTATTCCCAATTTAATTCATGCTTATATTTACCTATTTCCAATTTCTGTCGCCGTTTATTTACTTATCCCCATTTTCACTAACGTTTATTTTACCTATTCCCATTTCACTCACGCTTTTTTACCTATGCTCACTTTCATTCACGCTTTCTTTTACCTAAGGCAAGTTCTCCTTTTTATACACCTATCTCCAATTTCAATCACCGTTGTTTTTACTTATCCCCAATTCAACTAGCTTTTATTTTCCTATACCCGATTTCACTTATCTTTTTTTATTTAGTCCCAATTTTAATCACGCTTTTTTTTACCTATCTTTAATTTCAATTCAGCTTTTTTTTTATTTATCCATAAATTCACTCACTTTTATCTACCTATCCCCAATTTCACTCACGCTTTATTTACCTATCGCTAATTTCACTCAAACTCTTTTTACCTATCCCCAATTTCACTAACGCTTTTCTTTTATCTACCCCCAAGAATTTGCATCCTATTTAAAAACGCGTAAAACACGAGCGGAGTCTAATTCCCTTTGATATTCGAAGTCTTTAAGCGGCTGGGAAATCGCAGAAGTATTCTCGCCTTAATTAAAAATTGGCTTGATAGAAAAATGTCAAAGATTTAAACAAAATTAGATCAACTAACATTAATAAATAACAGTTCAATTCCTTTTCCTCTCACTTCTAATCATGATGTTAGAAGAACCGTTCCATTAAAAAAAATCATTTATCAAGACTAGCATATATTATTTTGTAAAAAAAAAAACCCACTTTTCAAACTGTTGTATAAATACGAGTATATATTCAAATATGTTCTGTAAACTTCATTAAAATTCTTAACATATATATTCTTCAAATACTTTGTAAAAATATAATTTTCTTCTTACACATACTTTAATACAAATCTTACGTATAAATCTATAGTATAAATATTGTGAAGAAATGTTTTAAAATTAATGAAGAAAGCTCTGCTCTGCTCTATTAGACACTCGAGCCATTTGAAAGCAAATTTCTATCCTCAAATAGTTTTTTATGCTCAAAACAGTATTTTTTTTCTCGTCTTAATAGGTTTCTACTTAAATACAATGGCTCTACTTGGACAGTTTATTGGGAATATGCACTAAAACGTCATTGATATCACCCTTCTTCCATGATCCCCCTCAACAAGAATTCGATGTTCGCCCCTACTTTCATTTTAAAAGAGGTTATGCTGCAAGAATTACGGTTCTTTCTAAACTGATGTTTCTTCGGACATCTCTCTCATATTAGAACTAGCTTCTATGTCTCCTGATCTTGCTTTTTTCCTTCATATCATATTACACTCCGATACACGACGTGGATAGCTCCAGGTGTTAAATTATTGATGCGATATGACCAAGGTCTATTTGGCTTTTAATATAAAAGAAGTGGATAAGGTATTCGTACTTTTCTTCTATCTATACATATTCAACGATGCACCAGAGAAAATATCCAGACAAAAACAAGAATTGGTACGGAAGGTATAAAATATAAAAAATAAATTATTAGAATACTCTATTTCTAAAGAGTAATCTGCAATTTAGTCAGTAGATTCTAGGGCAGCCAGTATCATTATAGCCTCTCTTTGGTCCGGCAAGCTAGAAAGAGATAATTGACTAAGATTTGGCCTAAAATAATTACAGTATCATTTTAAAAATGTTAAATATGCATTGTTTTGACCTTTAACTTTCTTGCTTTTAGCTAAACAACTTCGGAACTCTTCTCAACAAACAAATGTGTGGAGTAACACATAAGCTTAACGAACTCCCATTTCGCAGAATCATCAAAGGAATATATAACAATCCCTTGATTAAGTATAAGTAAACATAGTGCAATGGTTTGCAAGATTGGCCAGGGTTGTGCGATTTAGAGGAAGCAAATAGGTATTTGGCCTACATTGGATAAGATTAAAGAGGTAGGAGCTTAAAATTTAGCATGCCTTCGCTTACTGACGTCGACTAGGAGGCGTCGCTGAGTTATTATATGACATAACGTGTCAAATGGTCTACTCATCTTTATTTAAGAAACTAGAGTTTAATTGGTGTAAGATAATACTTGAGCCAACACCATGAAAATTGCGAGGACTTCTTAGACGGCTACAACCTTATTCATTAAAGGTTCAAAACTGAACGATTTTATAACTGCAATTCATAGTTGAGAACCAAATGCAACCAAATTTAAAATGTATCTCCAAAATCATATTAGTATTATGCAGCTAATTTATGCATTTGGAATGTACGAATACATATTTTACCAGTTTCAGGTGAACCTTGCAGTGTTTAAAATCATCGCAGCAATAGTTTAGCTCATAGTCTGCTAGGGACAAATGAGTCAATCTTGAGTCTACGACTAACCGTTGCGCGAAGGTCTCGTCCAAATGAGTCAATTAGCCAATATCTGATTCTGCTCATTGTATTTGAATTAATATGTAACGAATATATGTTATTTTTCTGTGCACTATTAGTTATTTTTTGATACATTTGTACTCATGTATTTAGATAAAAATACGATGAGCTATATTTAGGAAAGAAAATTGTATAAGTTGGTTGTATATAGAGTGGTTGCAATAAGTTTCCGATAAATGGCCAAATTTGATTTACCATAGTTACACAACAGCAAAGTAATCGAAAATTGAACATCTTATGTATTTTGTACGTTGAATACAAATTGGTATCATATTGCAAAAATAGTAAAACATTACTATGATTACGTCAAAGATATCAAACGAACGTTTCGAAAAGTATCCGATACATCTGTGAAAACCAGTTAGTATTTGGTGATATGACCTCTCGTCGCTAGTACAGCTACCAACCGTTTGGGATATTTACTTATGAGGTTCTTACAAATATGTGTAGGTATCTTGGCCCATTCTTCTTGGCATATTCTTTTTAAATCTGTTAGATTTCTTGGGTCCCTTTTCTGAATCTTTAGTTTTAATTCTCGCCACAGGTTCTCGATAGGATTTAGGTATGGCGACTGACTTGACCATCCCGCAACCTTTATTTTCTTCTGCTGAAACTACGCTGCAGTACCCTTGGCTTTATGTTTTGGATCGTTGTCCTGCTGGAATGTCCATCCTCTTGGTAACTTCAAGTTGTCTGCAGACTGTAAAAGATTATTGTCCAGAATCCTGCGATACATCTTCCAGGACCGGTAGAGGAGAAACAGCCCCATACCATTCTGCTGCCTCCTCCAAACTTCACTGTTGGGATTGTATTTTTAGGATCATGCGCTGAGTTTTTCTGCCTCCAAACGTGACTAATACTATTCTCCCCAAATAACTCAATCTTCGTCTCGTCAGACCATAGTGCAGCGTCCCCAAAACTTACTGGCTTCTCTAAATGTTCCTTGGCAAAATTGAGATGATTTCTGACATGAATTGGTTTCAACAAAGGTGTCTTTCTTGGTGTGCGAGAATGGAATCCCTCGTTCCTAAGAACTGCTCTAATTGTATTTTTGCATACATTTGTCCCAGCTGCTTCCAAATCTTTCTGAAGTTCAGATCGAGTCACTCGAAGATCCTTCTTTATTTTACGGACTATATGTTTAGTCGCACGGTTTGAAATTTTAGACGGACATCCTGAACGTGATAGACTTGCAGTCAGTGGACTGATATGACGTGAACCAGCGAATCGTGTCACCAATGGTTGAGATTGGTATTTTTAACATAGATCAAATTTTTCTATAGCCCAAACCACTTTTATGTAACT
Organism: Ceratothoa steindachneri; assembly: GCA_963969495.1. NCBI lineage: Eukaryota > Metazoa > Arthropoda > Malacostraca > Isopoda > Cymothoidae > Ceratothoa > Ceratothoa steindachneri. Next base: position 50,219,561 of record OZ018320.1, read on the forward strand.
GAACAATTAGTTCTCTGTTGCTTTTTGGCAATTCTTTAGTTTTCGCCATATTAGAATTATAGTGTTGAATGATGACCTCCTTCTCATGCAGCTCTCAGACACTGACTGAGGTCCGCTGTTTCACGTAGACGAAGTAGATTATTTTTCTAGAAAGTTCTACAGCATTCCTGTCACGTAAACCACTCTGAATCTTCGAGAACTATTTATTATCGCATTAAAACAAATTTTATTGGTGTGTTGGATACTTTTCGAACGATAATCTAGTACTTTTGTTGATATAATATCAATGCTTTAATATTTGTGTACTCTAATACCGAATTTGTATTTAACGGACAAAATACATAAGATGTTCAATTTTCGATTACTTTCCTGTTGTGTAACTATGGTAAATCAAATTTGACCATTTATCGGATATTTATTGCAACCACTGTATGTACTCAAATAAGTGCACGCACATTTAAGTACATATACACAAAATAGTATACAGGGTAAGTACAAGCAATCAGCCTTCCTCTCTCACTGGCCCACTAACGGAATCTGCCATCGTTGTTTAAAGGCGGACGGTTCAAGAGTTTTGTGCCATTAAAGTTCTTAACATCCCGTGCGCCCGGTCCTATTCAGGCAAAATCCAATTCACTCGTTCTTAAGTCTCCTAACTTCACTACTTTAGGAATTTATTTGGTAATACTTCAGTTTAGGGGCGCACCTTATGGGGCGGCGCTATTTCTGGGCTACAATCTAGGCATTATGACGTCAGACGGTAGCTTCTCATGTGGCCAATCACGGCGTTGTATTTGTTTGTTTATTTTGTTTTTTCTTTTCTTTTTTATTTAGTAAATAACTGCACTTCCACTCAATTATATTATTTAGTAATGCATTGATTTTTTTATAATTCCTAATATATTAAATTTTGTATGTTTCGTTTACCTATTTTTGTGAAACTAAACCATTATTTTCACACACTGGCAACCCTTAATTCAACCATATTTAAAACCTTGGCAACCCTGAAACCGAGCATTAAAAACGCGCCATTCTTACTAATCCGGTTTGTTCGACTTAAATACGACTTGACTTTTCTATAGATCGGAGACTCATTTTAAAAGCGAAAATTTGCAACAGGGTTGAAAAGAAGCGCAGCTCGATTATAATAGTGAAAGCGGAAATAGTTTAGCTTTTGTAGAGAAGTGAGTATATTATTTGGTAATTTAGGACAACGATATCGCTGCCGACATTCCGCAATCTCCATTTGCATTCTAATCTAATGTTAGCCTTTCGAATTAGGAATATTACGAGTTTTTTTAAAGTTTCCGGGTGTGGGGGTGCAACCCACCACAATTAAATGGGGGTGGCGGAAGTATGGAGACGAAGCACCCCATTGTCGTAAGTAACTAAAAATGTTAATTTTTGGTGGAAATAGCCTAAATGCTAAACATGCCATCGGCTCTGCACGTTTATTGAAATAATAAAGACGATAGCGCCTCTTAATTTAGGCTATTTCCGCCAAAAAATAACATTTTTACTTATTTTTGAAATAAGGGGCTTCGCCTTATGACGTCTGACGTAATAAGGCCTGAATTGTAGCCCAGAAACAGCGCTCCCTATCTGCGCCCCTAAACTGAAGTATTACCATTTATTTTTCCGAAATTTTTTTTAAAAATGCTACCTTTGGTTTTCGCTTTATTTGGCTATCAATAACAAACATAATATAGTTTTTTATTCCATAGCATGGATGCAACCAGTACCATCTCCAACTAATCTATGGTGAAGTATATTTATTTATAATGATTATTATTAGCTGTTTATTCAGGGCTTTTTGAGTACACTCTTTTGCTCATTAAAAAGTGAATGTTTGTATTGAGATTTATGCCTCTTTTCCTTATAGTTACTTTACAAATCAATTATGTATACAGTGCTCAAACTAAAAATAAAAAGAAACTCAGGAAGGAGGATGGTTTGTATTTTCGCTACGACGAAGTATAGTGATAAATCAAATCAACATTCTTTTTCAAAAGGCCTAAATTCAAAATGCATCATTCAAACACTTAAACCTCGTTTATTTTAACTTTGAACTGCCAGCGATGTCAATTAATAAAGAAAGAAGGGTCAACCATGACTTTCAGTGGCATGTGGAAGCTATTAAAACTTTACAAACAGATACATATTAACTGACAGATTTTTTAAATAAGTACCTTATTAAGTTAGTTAGGCTCTTAATTGCAGGAAATGGACCAAACAGTATATATATATATATATATATATATATATATATATATATATATATATATATATATATATATAGAGAGAGAGAGAGAGAGAGAGAGAAAGATATATATATATATATATATATAGAGAGAGAGAGAGAGAAAGATATATATGATGAAAATTAATGCAATATCGCAAGAAAAGATGAGGAATTAAACCACATTCTCCAAAGACAATTTAATTCAGAACAGTTTCCGTGTATCTCACACCCTTTTTCAACTGACACTGGGCAGAAAAAATATAAGAGAAAAGGATAACACAAGATCCCCTCTTTTTTCCCCCAATCGCCTACTTGTGGCTAATCTGAGGGGGGAGGTAGGCCTAAACATATTGAAGGGCTGACATTTTACTATTTTATTTATTTGCGATCTTATTACAGGATTAAAAGAAAATTGACCCTCAGATAGATTTAAATTAGGAACTGACGATATCAAGCTCGATTCTACGATTCTTCTCTTAACATAATTAGCCGATTTAAATAACATTTTACTTCCATTGAAATTGATCGTATGATTCTTGTCTCTAACATGGCAGAAAGTTCTTAAAGAAGTTCTTAATGATGTGAACACATATGAAAAGCTACAAAGTGATCCGCTCAATAACAAAACAAGCAATTTCAACAACAAATTGAAGAGAATATTGAAATGCGCAGATTTAATTAATCAATTCAGGAGTATGAACCCTTCACTTCCCTATATGTATGGGCTCCCAAAGACCCACAAAGAGGGATGTCCCTTACGCCCAATCATTTCCAATATTAATTCTCCCACTTATAAGCTCTCCAAATGGCTCGCCAAGCATTTATCTCCACCAGTAGGAAGAATCTCATCTGCACACATTATGAACACTCAAGATTTCGTTGACCGCCTCAACCACTTGCAATTACCGGATGGAAAACTTTTGAGCTTTGATGTAAACTCTTTGTTTACCAAAGTTCCGGTTGACCAAACCATGGGCCTTCTGCGGGAAATCATGCCTAGACTTAATTTGGATCTTCCCATTTCTACGAGTAAATTTATCGATTTAGTTGAATTATGTCTCTCTGACAATGTGTTTCGAGTAAATAATGAGTTTTATAGGCAAATATTTGGCCTTAGCATGGGAAATAGTTTATCTCCGATATTGGCATGTCTCTTCATGGAATATTTTGAGACTGAACTCCTTCCCACAATTTCTCCCCCTAACTTTATATGGTTAAGGTACATTGACGATGTATTTTCTGTATAGCCTAATGGCCATGATTTTGATACCTTTTTTAATAATTTGAATAATTTGCATGTCTCCATCAAATTTAAATATGAATGGGAATATGATAATAGATTACCCTTTTTAGATGTCCTCATTAATAAAGATCACCTGAATTAAAACTTGACGTGTATAGGAAACCAACCCACTCGAATGTCGATATACATTATTTTTCGTTTCACGATAATACTGTTAAAAAATCGGTGATTTCTAACCTTTTCCTTAGAGCATACAAAATATGTCATCCTTCCTATTTAGATAAAGAAATTGTCATTATCAGGACCATTTTTTCTAATTTGTATTACCCCGATTGGTTCATATCGTCTGCCCATTTTGCAGCTAGGAAAACATTCTATGGTAATAAGCCTTCCCGCACTAACGACTTCAAAAAATGTATAACATTGCCATTTAATAATAAATTAAATAGTTTAAAGGACATATTTGGAAAAGCGGGTATTAATCTAGCCTTCAAATATAATAATTCCTTAAACCAATTGATGATGGCCAGGAAACCCAAAGAACATCATAACATAGGAGTATATGCAGTACCATGCAACGATTGCCATAAAGTTTATATAGGGGAAACGGGGAGAAATCTAGACAAGAGATTGTACGAACACAAAAGAGATATTAGAGTGGGCAGCGAAAGTAGTGGAATTTTCTGCCATCTTAGAGACAAGAATCATACGATCGATTCCAATGGAAGTAAAATGTTATTTAAATCGGCTAACTATGTTAAGAGAAGAATCGTAGAATCGAGCTTGATATCGTCAGTTCCTAATTTAAATCTATCTGAGGGTCAATTTTATTTTAATCCTGTAATAAGATCGCAAAAAAATAAAATAGTAAAATGTCAGCTCTTCAATATGTTTAGGCCTACCTCCCCCCCAGATTAGCTACAAGTAGGGAATTGGAGGGAAAAAGAGGGGATCTTGTGTTATGCTTTTCTCTTATATTTTTTCTGCCCAGTGTCAGTTGAAAAAGGGTGTGAGATACACCGAAACTGTTCTGAATTAAATTGTCTTCAGAGAATGTGGTTTAATTCCTCATATATATATATATATATATATATATATATATATATATATATATATATATATATATATATATATATATATATATATATATATATATATTATATATATATATATATATTATATATACATATATTTGTCTATTTATGTCTTAGTGTATCTGTCTGTCTGTTGGTTTATCTGCGGTGTGGCTGAGCTTTAATTTCATGGCATCCTGAGTATAATATCAACCAATGGGTAGGTACTCGTTCCTCCTTGTTCAGAGAGCTACTGTCCAAGGTGGTAGTCCTAGCTTAATTAATGATTCCGATCAATCACTAATTAACTCGCCTAACATTTCCTAAGTTTTTCATGCCATCTTGGATTTGAAGACCTCTCATCCCTCTGACAACTTATTGATTTTCGATTATATATATATATATATATATATATATATATATATATATATATATATATATATATATATATATATATATATATATATATATATATATATATATTTATATTCGACAGTGAACGTGAGTGTTTTTTTATAGTGTGAGAGATGTCAAATTTAATGACAATTAGTACGTTTGCTTAATAATTAAAAAAATAATTAGAAATAATTAAAAAATAAGTTTATGAGTCAGCAAAGGACTAGCTATATAATTATGAGCGTCACTCAACCGTGCTTTGTTTAGCTCGCTAGGATAATGATCTGAAACCTGACCGCCTGGTGATTCGAGCCCTCGCAGTAGGCGGTGTTATTTCTGTACAGTACCCACACTACGAGGGGCGGTCAATAAGTTTTGCAATTCGGATATAAGGAAACGAAATATGAGGAAAAGTGTTTTATTATTTTTCAATATAAATACCCTTGACTTCAATGCACTTGCGCCACTTGTTCCTGAGGCTTCGAATTCCCAACAATCAGAAATCTCCCGAATGCTGTTCAATCCACTCCTGGACGGCGATCTGGACATCTTCATCGTCCCCAAACCAGCGTCCACGCAGTGCAACCTTGAGCTGGCGGAATAAAAAGTAGTCGCTAGGGGCCAGATCTGGAATGTAGGGGGGATGGTTAAGCTCCTCGAATCCGACCTCGCGCAGGGCAGCTTGTGCAACTATGGCCTTGTGGACTTTGACGACTTTGAAGTCGATCAGGGGGCGTGAGGTTTCTAGGGACCCAACGGGCACAGACCTTGGTCATGACCAAATTGTCGTGGATGATGTTCATAACACTTCCATGGGATATTCCAAGTTCTCGCTCAATTTCTTCGACCTTCACCCGTCGATTTTCGAGGATCATCCTCTCCACATGGGCCACATTGTCCTCGTTGGTCACGTCTGACGGGCGTCCTGGACGGGGGTCATTTTCAAAGGACTCACGACCATGGCGGAACTCCCTATTCCAGCGAGCAATGATGCAGAGGAAGGGGCGGTGTGGGTGTACACTGCAACCATGCGTTCAGGGATCTCTTTTGCATTCTTGCATTCCTTGGTCAAAATTTGAACACTGCGCGGTGCTCAACCATCTTTATTGTTGAAAAAATTGTGACTGACGATCTGCGATCAGCTACTGCTTCTTAAATAGACGAGGCAGGAGCATGTGGCTTCAGGTCCTGACTTGTCATAACATGTCCTAAGACCCCCACAAACAGCCATCCCCCTTCCTCTGTTTTGCCCTACCGATTCGCAAAACTTATTGACCGCCCCTCCTATTTTTTATTAAATCTTCCATTTAAGTGTTTTCTATAACGCACAAGAAATTAATTATAAAATTTTCTGTTGTATAGAAGAGAAAAAGCCAAGGAATTTAATACATTTATTCGACCAAGAATTAGGTCGCTCGCTAGAATGATCATATATTGCTGACTATCCAGGAAGTAGACAAGGGGCGTTCTACATGGGGCTTGAAGCAGTAGGTGGTGTTATTTTTTCTTTTAACTAATAATATCAACGAAGGCTTGGAGAAGAGAGCTATTTGGGGTGAGGTACAGTAAGATTTGTGTTTGAAGAAAGAGAAATCAAAATAACACCATATCCACAGTGAAGTTTGCCGGGGGAAGTAGGCAGTATGGTATGGTACTGTTTTATTTAATCCGACATTGGGAACTCCATATTATTACAGAAATTTGGGATTTGGCGATGTATAAGCCAACATTAGTGAAAAACTTGATTATGTTAACCAGAATTCTGAAGATTAAACGAGGTTAATATTCCAACAGGAATATGATCCTTAGCAAACGGTTAAGTAAATAAATACTTTGTTGATGACAAAAAAAATTAACGTTATTGAGTAGCTAAGCTTGTCCGCCGACCTAAATCTTCTAGATAATCCGTGAAGGGAGTTCAAGTTGAAGATCCAGGGAAGAGATCTAAGAAACTTGCGGGATTTAGAGGCAACTTGAAGTGAATGGAGAAAGATCTCAATAGAAAGTTCTACGATGATGATTGTCACCTATCCACTGTGTTTAGAAGTGGAAATTGCTAATAAAGGCAATGCTACCGAGTATTTGTGATAAGGTCTAAGTGTTGTTATATCCTTTTGCACTTTGGTGATTTATTTATTCTGAAAGAGCTATTGCAGTAGGAATCTTTTGGTATATTTCCTTTGTTAACTGCTGAATCAAGATAAATATGTACAAATACCAAATTTATACATTTATTAGAAATATATGTAGTAAATAAAAACGTTAGATGTGTTGTATAGATTTTGCACTATACTGCATATCTGTTATAATTATCTTTAACTTAGTTAAAGTAGTTTGTTATCAAACTACACATGCAAATAATCTGTTTAACGTCTTCCTTACCATAACGAGCATTTGGTGACAACGGGAAAATCGACCATGCTAAAAAAGTGCAATCGAAAAGCTGTTTACAAACGGGCAAAATCCCATTTAGAAAATATTGATTTTTTTATCCGGCTTACGGCGAAGAATTAATTTGCCTTATATTCTCTTCCCCGCCTGGCTATTTGACATTTTATATATTACATTTATTTTCTCCTGGAAACAGCCCTCAACATGCGATATTGAAGGCCTGTATTTTCTATTTGTTTGTTTAAGCTCTAGTGTTCAAACTAATAGAAATACTTTGAGATTTTTCCCCTTCTTATCTCCCCCATACGAGCATATGACATTTATTTTTCCTTCACATAGAGGAAAATTTTGTCGAACTTAATTGATTTCCGGAATGTCGTTTGAGGGTATTAGTGAATATTAGAGCCATAATCGCAAAGCGAAGGCACTTTGGCTCGCAAAGCTATATTTATCCTGCTATAAAAATAAAATCAGTCCGTATTTGAAGCTATATTTTCTTTAGTTTCTTTTTATTTCGTTCAATTTTGTTCCCCGAGTTCGTTAATATTTGTTGCTTTGGATTTAGTTCGTTTGAATTTTGTGTGTTCGGTATGCCCCTCATTTCATTTCTACTCCACACTTCGTTCTTTTTCAACGTTTTATGATGATAGATTATAGTATTGCCTTTGTAAGAGCGAAGGGTGTGTTAATGAACATGTTTTTTTTTGTAGAAAATGTAGTTGAGAATGAGTTTATCGAAAAGATAAAGGAAATAATTTGAATGTTGGAGTTGTGTTCGGCGTGTCCCCCCCTCCTCCCCTCTCCAACTATCGACCTGCTTCGTTGGGTATTAGTTATGATAATTAAATTGACTCTTTTGTAAAGGATGAGATGAGTATTGATAATATACCATTTTTTCTTGTTAACGAAAAAAAACACCTTTGGCGCCGCACAATGCCAAGATTGCACGTTCTCGGTATTCAAACAGAATCTGAATCCGATTTTGAAGATAAAAAAAATCAAGATTATTTCTTTATGTTTAGCTATTTTTCATTAGAGTTTCTTAATTTAAGGTTAGGATGGTTAATTTCCGACGGAAATTAAGGTCAGATACATTGATAACATCTTAATATATATATATATATATATATATATATATATATATATATATATATATATATATATTGTTAAAGACCAGATTGTATTTTGATTTTATAAATTTTATTTTGGAACGTTCCAACTGGCGAATGCAGTTTTTTTTGGTATCTGGTTGGAGATTAAAAATTATTTAAGGAAGATCCATTTTATTTTTTTACATTTTGAAACTAATTTGAGTTTTGGCCGTGAGCTTTCGCCTTTCTTAAGGCATCTTCAGATTTATCGTTTAAGGGACGGTTTAATTGAGATCAAAGCCCAATAGGAAAACATTTGTCAATATGCATCGCAAAATGTATGAATATGGGACCTTCGAACCTCGTAGTGGAGACCAAGGACGACCAAGGTCTACGAACCCTAAAGAAGAAGAGGAAATACTGGATATTGTGAATGATACTTCTGAAATCAGCACACGACAATTGGCAAGTCAAGTGGCTATCCCGCATTCGAATGTCTGGAAAGTGTTACGAGTATGAAAGTTTTACCCATATCATGTGCAACGTGTACAGGCTTTTTCTCCAACAGATAACCCTGCAAGAGTTACATTCTGTCAATGCTCCTTGGAGCAGTGTGCTAAAAATCCAAACTTTTCCAGCTTCGTTTTCTTCACTGATGAAGCACAGTTCACACGAGGTAAAATAGTCAACTTCCACAATCAGCAAGTATAGGCAGAGGAAAATCCACATGCAATTGTATCATCACGTCTCCAACAACGGTTCTGACTCAACATTTAGGCAGATGCTGTTGTTTATACGTTATTTAGGCCCCATGTACTTCCAGACAGGCTTACGGGTGAGCCATACAAGTGCTTTCTAGGAGACAACATGACTGATTTCTTGGACGACGTTCCACTTACCACTCATCGTCAACTGCATTTCATGCATGATGGTTCTCCCGTACACTTCAGTCTCGTAGCCCTCAGGTACCTTGATAGAAGTTTTCCTGGTGGATAGGGAGAGCTGGACCAATTACATGGCCTCTCCGCTCACCTGAACTAAATCACTTGGAGTTCTATCTGTGGGGCCATTTAAAATTACTTGTGTATTCATCTGCGGTAGATGATGAAGAGACTCTCCGCAACCGAATTGTAGCAGGATGCGAGACAATACGAAACACGCCAGGAATTTGAGGGTGTGTTCATGAGTCCAAGAATGCTCAAGGTGAGGCCTGCATTACAGCAGGGGTGCAGATTTTGAACAGTTTCTTTATGGCACTCAAAAACATTGTCTATGTGCCACCTGTGGAAAATTAAGGAATTCTGATTAGCATGTGTTTTAATAGCTTAGAACTCGGAAAACAAGCAATTCCAGATATATGTTAATGGGAGCTATTTTTATTATTTAGACATAGCGAACATAGTCTCGAAGTTATGTCATATATTTATGAAACACACTGAGTAACACGTCTCCGAGTAAAAGTTTCAAATATATGTTTTAAACTTCGTTGCACTATTTCAGTAATTCTCAATGAGGTCTCTAACACTCACTTTAGTTCGTTTCGAGAGTTAAAAAAGTACGTTGAAGAAATAAAATAAAATAGTACTATTTAAATTAATAAAAATAATAATAGATTAAAAATTTGCAAATTTACAAGTAAAAAAGTAAGAGCAATTTAAATACCATGCAATGTGTATTTTATATGATATGTTCCGGAGATTTCGTTCGTCCGTATGTAAATACCACCCACAGACGGTTGGAAAGGTTTACCACTTACGTCCTTAGTGGGTTCTGAAAGTAAAAACTCCGATTCTCGGATTACTGATTCAGTCTAGCAATATCTCCAGTACAGTCATTTATAAACAGAGAGCAGCTTTTTCCCAGAGAATGAGTTAATGAACACGTTTTCTCTTGAAGCCTGGGTACGTAATTTTAAAAATTTCAGTGTCATTCAAGTTAACAAAAATGAAAATAAAAAAGAGAGAAAGAAAGGAAGAAAACTACAGAAAGGAAGTAAGGAATGGAAGGAAGGAAGGAAGGAAGAATGGAAGGAAGGGAGGGATGGAGAGAGAAAGAAAGAAAGGGAGGGAGAGAGAGAGGGTAAGGGAGGGAAGAAGGAGGAAAGAAAGATATAACAGAAAGAAGAAAAGAAAGAGATAAAAAAGTAAGAAAAAAGAAAAGAAAGAGATAAAAAAGTAACAAAGAAGAAAAGAAAGAAAGAAAGAAAGGGAGGGAGGGATGAAAAAGGAAAGGCGGGGGGAAAGGAGGGAAGGAGGAAGAAAGAAAGAAAGAAATAGAACATGAAATTAAAGCTATTAAAGAGCTGAATGAAAAGAAATGAAATTAAGAGAGAAGATGAAAATAGAATGAAATAAATAATATCGACAAAAAAGACCGATAGACAAAAAGAAGTTAAAACCGGCCATCCAAATCCAACTTCCCATTCGGTGCAAGGAGGAGGAAGAGAGCAAAAGCCAATTGGTGGATGAAACAATTTCCAACTGAGACTTGTGAAAAGAGGAAGAAAGAATTATTTGGTGTCAAATTCATGGCGGCCCAAGACACCATTATTTCCAGATCATTTATTATTTCTCTTTCACTCTTCATGTTCCATACCTTACACGTATATACAGACACACCAACTCACACCAGACACGAACACACGTGCGTACAGTCTTTATATCTTCTTTTAATATACCTCTACATTGATTTCTAGTAGTAAGTTCCTGACACAATTTTAGGATGACATCGGGAGGGCATAGCCTGCGGATTGCGAAGTGCATGACTTATGAGCTCTACATGAACCGAGTCTTTTTAGGCTCAGTGATACCCAGGTAGATTAATGTTCTGTCCACTCGTTTCAGTGACGAGGAGTCAGTGGTTTAAACCTCACCACTACTTGGAAGATTATTTCTTTTCCGACGGGTCTTTTTACTTTTTACACATTTCTGCTTTGGGAAATAAAAGGACTAAAGAGAAAGACCAGTGACAGTAATTTATATAGTAGTCTCTAGTCTTGTGAAATTGCTTCTATTTTTTATAGGCTTTATTACACGAAATGCATTGCATAAATGAAAGTGAATAATTATCTTGGAATCAAGGCCAATTAAAGATTCTATGATATCGTATAAAATGACTAGAGACTGACATTCCTTAGCGAAGGAGAGCATAAAGCAAAGTGATGGATAAGTTCTCACGCACGAATGATATGCAAATATAAATAAAAAACATTATTGAAAGATTACCAATTCTCATTAAATGAAATATCGCACTATAAAAATTAAATTAACTTGTTGGCACAAACCTATTGATTCAGGAGGCGGGGCCAGGTTTGAGGGATAGGGGAAAATGGGGAAAACGACACGATGACTAATTCACAGTGAAATACAACGGTAGGTTCGGTTTGGAAGAAAAGTTTTTTTGCTTCCAAAACAATTCTTCAGAACAATTTCGTCTAAATTCTTCCTCGTTAGTAAGGTAATAAAATAGGGGGAAGTCTGCAGAGTTAGAATAGATGAAAAGGCAATGTTTCATATCGCTTATCGTTTGAAGTTTGTCTCATTGTTAGTTCTCTTAACATTGTTTGTTGTTTATTTGTATCTTAGTTAAGCTCTCTTAAGATTCTTTGTTAAGCCATTTGTTAAAACGTTAGTCGTGGGGCACTCATTAACGCCTAGGGAGCTAAATCGGCAGATAACAACGAGATACACAATCACTTACCTTATGGAGTGGGTGGGGGTGGGGGGCATCTGCTTACTACTGTTTCTTACTTCTGAAGAGAAACATACTTACTGTTCTATTTGCCTGACTTTGTTCAAATTTAGGGCTAGTCTCCCTTTCTTTTACTAAAACTAACTGCAAGCTTGTGTTTTCTCATACATACAGGGGCTTAATGGAAATGTCCCCTGTCTACGAAGCTGTGCGCGTTTTGGAATGTGTTTGCATGTGCGTAAGGGGGGAAAGATCTATCGCAATTTCAACAACACTCTCGGCTTTTAAAGGTTCGAAACCTTTTTTCTAGAAGTATGCTTAAATTAATCATCTAATTCTCTAAGGCAAGCTTAAGAGCTGCTGCTATTTTTTGCCGTTTCGAGGGCGAGGCGCCAACTCTTGTTTATTTTCCAAACTTTCTTTGATTGGATTCGGATTCGCTGCTCCATAATGCGTTATAGTGAGATCAATGGGATACAGGAGCTTAGTGGGATAGTTAATTATTTAGCTACTTCCCTCTTTACCCTTATTATCCGAACTTGGTTATCATCTCTATGGATAAATTTTAAGACTCTACCCATTTTCCCAAAGCGCCTTGTTTTTAATGACTTTTATTAGAACTACATCTCCCACTTTGATTCAATTGGTCCAAAGACTCCGATATAGGTCTCTACTATGTTTTTATATTGAGGGGATAAGTAGTGTACCAGAGTTCTCCGAAGTTTTCAAACTTTCCTGTGAGCAGTTTGAGGAATTTGTTTTCTTAACGGGAATCGGTTCCAGGTATCCACAATGGATCGTCCTTTTCCGATATTTTAAGGAAATGAAATATTTACATTTGCATGTAGTTTGAGAAAGAGATTGAGGGTAAGGGAAGTAAATCCTTTTCCGAGGATTGTAAGTCAGAGAACGAGAGTTGATGGCGTTTTGTATAGACCATATCAGTATGATGAAATTGAAGTAATCTAGAGTAGATCTACCAATTGCTTTAAACATACACGTTTATCACCCTAATTAATCTCTACCAACTTTATCCAATCCACAGACTAGATATTAGTATCATGACGTGTTTTATGTTGTTTGCTCGCAAGTGATTTTGGAATTCGTCAGATAGTATGACTTTGGATAACGCGTTGAAAACGGCAATTATTGTTTTTGCATTATTAGATTAGACGTGGTTTGCACGCCAAAGAGATTTGTAAACCTCAACCATTAGCCTAGTCAGGGGGTGTCTTTTATCTAGCAAGATAGTATTAATTGCATTGTAATCGTAATGATTCGATTTGGCCATCCTGCCTTTGCTTCTTATGAGGAGGTGATGGTCTAAATATATATCTAAATCTCTGAGACGAGGGTGGGTGGATGTATGCTGGTTTCTTTTGGTAGGGGGTCGTTTTCAAAGAAATCGTTCTCGACTGGAAACGCTTATTGTTGCATGATAGATAGCCAATAAATTTGCGTATCAAATTATAAGTCTACGTTATTCTTTTACTTAGTTTGAAAATTAACTTTTCTTTTACTTAGTTTGAAAATTAACTTTAATACAAGGCTAGTAACATGATATAATTTAGTTAAGTGAAAGTATTTTTTTATATCAAACAATAGTTCGAATTCATTTGGGTTAACAACGTGAGAAGAGATTAAATGTTTTAGGCATCGTTTATACACTGTAACTCAGGTTTGGGCCAAAATTCCAGATCGAATATAAGCCATGAAGGTCCGTGGAGCCAAAGTTTTAAGTTTGCAGTTGAATTATTTAAGGGATATGTGAAGTTATGAGAATGACACCATTATCCAAGGTGATCCCGCAATTCAATGAAAAATTTAGATAATGTTTGTTCGATAGTTCTTCCCAAGTGAGTTTTATGTCTTAAAACCGGTTCTTAACAAATACGGACTTTTGTTTTGTCTTAGTACTGCCATTAAGAATCCATGACAGAATTTGGGCGTTGACAAATATTTAGATTGGGGAAGCGTTTTAAATGCTAACTAAAACTACGCTTATCAGTTTTTAGGGGAGGGAGGGAGACTTAGACTCAAAGGAAGGGGGAGCAACTTTTGATTTGGCGAATATTAAGTGTGAAAGATTTTGGCAAACGGAATAGAACAAAAAAACATAACATGATTTGCTCGCGTTGAAAAATTTTAAGCTCAGCCTTACAATTCTCTTCTAAAGTGAAATGCGAAAAGTTTAAATCCCGCAACTTTACCAATTTGGAATAAATTGATTCCCACATTTTAAGCTCAGGCGCTAACTTCTTCATCCCATCCCACATTTTGAGTCTATAGAGTTTGCATTAAGAGCCTACCACGGATGATCACAAACAGGAACAAACCTAAAGAATCGAAAAACTTTTGAAATTTGGGAGAGAGGGCAAATTTTTCTTAAAAGTCAGGTTCCGCTGCAAAAAAGTAGTCTAGAACTCATTCTATTCCAGCATCATGTTCAAGGTATTTGTTTTCCGCTTCGAAGAGAAACCTGAAGAGCTTGTCATTTGAGACTCAGGACCTTAAAACAAATCCTGCTTCTTTTAGCCTTATGTTTGAGTCAGTGTAATTTGCTAATCCAAAAATCAATGAGCTATAACGATATAATACGTGTCTGCCATTTTTCTGCCGGAAAAAGTACACCATATTTTTGTCTGTATCCTATTTCAATTTAATTTCAAGGAAAGAATTCCTTATGTCTGCGAGTTAAATTAATTTGTTTAAACGAAATTTGAAAAGTAGGGAAAATAGGGAGGGAAACAGGTTTATATTGTAAGTAAGCAGCCTCGTTTAGCGAATGATTCTTTTTACTTTGAGACTACAATTGAACACGGCACGTAATTTTTGGAGACTTGTTCTTCTGTTTTTATAATATGCCTATGAAGAAGCCTGATTTATTAACAAAAATTCTTTAAAATCAACATGAATTTCCTCTATTATGCGTTCCTCAGACTGGTTCTCAAAAACCTCGTTAAAGGCATCCGTCAAACCTTTGATGTTTAATTCGAAATAACTTTGTCTAAGATACTCCAAAGTTACGTTATAGTTTGAAGGAATTTCTGCTACAGTATCTTCGCACCAAAGTAGAGAATTAGAGATTAGAGTGTCTATCATCCATGTTTCAATAGACTGCTTGAACTCGTTAATCCTTAGCCTGTCTATGCTTCCGGTATCCTCCTCTCTAATGCCCAAAGAGTCCAAACTGAACACGATCTGATTCATCTTCAAAGTACCTATTGCGCTTTTTATCACCAAATAAATTGTTGAATTGCGAGAGGCACAAATGGAAATTCAATTTATCCGGGGTGCCAGAGAAAGAAGAACAAGGGAGTACATGGGGGCTTAGAATGAGGGAAGGTTGGCAAAGGCTACCTAAAGTTTGTTAGTGCTCTAAGGGAGTGGAGATGTTTGAATCAGTTGGATTGACGGAGGATGAATCTTATTTCATCGAAAGAGCGTCTATTTAGGATTTGACGTCGAATTCGTAGTCAATTTAGGAAGACATTTCTCTTTCGACTGAGAAATCATTCTTTTGCTCTCCACCGTGAGATAAATAATTATGAATGATGTTATCGTTTAATTGAAAATTTAATTTTTATCTTGTAATTTGAGGTAGATTCAACCTCGACTTCTGTGAGGTCACTTCCGTTCGATAACACGGCCTATAGCGAGCCTAATCGTAACAACGAGAGATTCAGCGACATGGCGTGAAGCTTTAAATTCACTTCCGGCGCCCCTCTATATAGATTAAGCAAAATGTCCCTTCCAGACCCTTTGTAACTTCTACTTCCGGGGATCTGTATATATAGTAAAGCATTGACCTCTGTAAATTAGTATTCTGCTAAGAGGATACGTTTCATAAGGTAAGTAGGGCCCGTAGGCTCTGATTGCTGGCCGAGCGTAGGCGGTACTTAATTTGTCATTAACTAAATCCTCAATTGTTCTCTGAATAAGTCCGTACTTAAGCTTGACCTAACCATAATTTTTGTAATATGACCTACTTTAGAGGCCCACTGTGGTTACTGGATTACAGGTTGTATTTTCCGTCATAACTTCGAACAGGACGAGTACGAATCGGCCTTAAGTGCAAACCAAATCCGTGCTGTTGGAAAGTACTCGAGCTCAGTGCTCTTCCCCTCGTGCTCCGCTCGAGCAGCCGAATCATTGGGTGGCAGATCCACTCGTAATTGTTGTCGGTCGTGTGCGGCCGAGTGTGTGTTTTTTGATTTATCTTTCATGTCCAGTATTTTATTTTTGTTTGTACAGTAGTAAAGTTAATTTTGTTTCGCCCAGTTTGTATATAGAACCTTCTAGATAGTTGAATTAATTCTGCCAAGTATAATTAGTCACTCTTAGAGATTTATTGGAACCCAAAGTTCTATGGCATTATTCGAGGCAAGGCTCAAATGCAGAGTTGCCCTGCGTTCTATCCGCCAACCGTTTCGAGATACGGAAAGCAAACGGAAGTCAGAAGACCTAACCTGGCCTACGACATTCATAAACACGCCACTATTGAGTATACTTGTTAGACGGTGTGGTTATATTTTACACGCCATAGTGAAAAAAATGTGTGATTAAAGGAAATCAACCTTGACGAACAAGTTTTGAATTGATTCGATAGTCGAAGAAGAACTAGAATAATGACAAAGAACCTTTTTAATGCAATTTCATAACCCGTGCTCAATCGTATAATCGCCGCTAGAATTAGTACTAAAAGTTTATCTTACAAATTTGGTGGCAGAAACCTAGGGAAGACAGCTTATGGAGGAAAAGCATTGACTAATTCACAGTGAAATACAAGGGTAGTTTCGGTTTGGAAAAAAAGTTTTTTCTTTTAGAAGAATTCTTCGAACTAATTTCCTCTAAAGTCCTTCTCGTTAGTAGGGTAATAAAATAGGGGTAGATATGTACTAGAGTTAGAATATATGGCAATGTTATGTTATAGATCGCTTAACGTTTGAACTTTGTTTATTAGCTAAGTTCTTTTAAAATTGTTTGAAGTTTGTATGTTAACCCGTTTGTTTAAACGATAATTGTAGGGCAGTTATTGAAGCCTATGGAGTTAAATCAGCAAATAAAAACGAGATAAACAATCCATACCTTATGGGTAGAGTTTACCTGTTTTCTGCTATCTCTTACATCATAAAACGAATACACTTGCTGGTCTTGTAGAGTGCACTTAGGTATAGTTAGCTTGGAAAAAGATGTTACTTGAAGCTAGGTTGGGTTCCTTCTCTTCTACTAAATTCCTCTCCAAGCTTCGGTCTTCCCATAGAGACAGGGGAGAAGAGTGGCTCCGTTTGATTCCCCATGCACCTTGTCTCCGATTGAGGAATCTGTCCCCACGCCCACTCAAAAAGACAAAGACAATAAACTTGGGTCTCATGTGCTTGTTTAAGAAAGATAAACTGTATCTTTGCTGACCGTTAGTCGGCCTGGAGAATCAAAGTTTTCACGCTAATCTATAGGACCAGGTAGTTGCAAGCGAGGATGTATGTGTGCGTGAAGGCAGCCAGGTCTCTCATAATTTTAGTGAACCGCATGAAAATATTTACAGTTTAGACAACTGTAGTGTAAGAAAAAACAAACAAAAACTAGTGTCGGCTGCGCAAAGTGAAACATAGACGTAAAAAGTCACTGATTAAAGCAAACATCAAACGAAACTTTATTCCCGCGTGAGCATCAAGAAGCGAGACTCTGCTTTATATTTGTGGGGGAATTCCACGTGGAATTTCTTTTCCAGCACGGAAGTGAAGTCCTTGCGCTAAGGAAGATTCTAGAATTTGGTTAGGCTTAAATTGGTAAGCCTTCCTCCCCCATCCACAAGCGGTAGCCTCCAACCGCGTCCATCATAGACCACATTTACGTGGGTTAGAATCGCCTCGACGTGAAGATTCAAGGCCATTGGAGAGTAGCGCTGTTCCCTCTCCACCCTGGGGGGGAACCTCGGATATATATGGCTCGTCTTCCAGGTGGGAGACACAGAGTTAAAAAGTCTCGCCCGGACCCAAGAAGATTCCCCTAGTTGCAAGTCAGGTGCTAACAACAAAGCAAAGTGACGGCTGAACTTTTTGTGTGTTGGAATTAGCCCCAGCCAGTGTGGAAATTCCATTTGACGATCGACACCGAGCGATATTTCCGACTCCACTCATCAACTCCTGTCGAAGCCCTCCTCGTTCGCCCCTCGTTTTCGGGTGACCGAAATACTCTTCCCTGCACCAGACGTTACCGCCCCCTCCCATTTAGAGAACCGTCATCACGTTAACTTCTCGCTCAGAAGCTCGAAGCGACCTCGCCTCACGTTTAATGCCTGCAGAAAACATCCGTGAAGCCTTTCCTTGACTTCTCACCCGAAATCCTTCGTAAGCCAACCCCTCTTCCCCTTCAGCAACCCATTTGAGTAAATCCTCCCCATTTGAATAGTCTCTTTCTATAACGCATTAACTTCTAACTTCTGAGTTTGACGCATAACTC
This sequence comes from Ceratothoa steindachneri, assembly GCA_963969495.1. Taxonomy (NCBI): domain Eukaryota; kingdom Metazoa; phylum Arthropoda; class Malacostraca; order Isopoda; family Cymothoidae; genus Ceratothoa; species Ceratothoa steindachneri. Next base: position 50,238,149 of record OZ018320.1, read on the forward strand.
AGCAATTTCCCCCCTCATTTACTAATTTAATTTTCCCCATTTATTCTCTAATTTTATGTCAATAAAATTATATTTTTGTTAATGCCTCTTTAAATAACCTTGAGCTTGCCATTGCCCAAATTTTACCTGACCTCGTTGCACTCTTATCTAGCTGTTCCGCGCGTCGAAACTCGTGACGTTCCGTTCCTTGTCGGTTTGCCTTTAAGTTATTGATCCCTCCCCCATAGATATAATATGGTATTGATATAATGTAATGCCATACCAGGACAATATTATTTGAGTTCGCCAGAGACAATGGACTATATAGAATTATTTGGACGATAAGCTTGGTCAAGGTAAACATTTCGTCGGATAGAAATATTGCCGGAGTCAGTTTACAGTGTGCCCTCATAGTAAGTCAGTAGAAGAATAAGTCGTTTAAGAAAGAGACCAAGTATTCGATGTGCCTTAGACAGAAAAGAAAAACGCTTCCTTGAATTTGACGTGAAAATGTCAATATGGCCTGGGGCAAAACAAAAGATCATCGGCAATAAGTGGAGGAAAATTGATTGACGACACAAGGAGGAAAGTAAATCCGTTACTTCCGCTGTGAATATCATTGCGGCAGTCTTTTTATTTGTGATGCAATAGCCAGCCTGATCACCCTGTAAGCCATTGCTTACCTTCTTTGCCTTGGATTGAGCCTAATGAAGCTGAATATAGTGGAAGATAATTTCTTTTTCCGCCATTAGAGGAGCCTTTACCACAAAGCGTCCGAAAGAATGGTTCGCACTAGCACATGAGCGCATACTGCATTCCATCGCTTAAGAAGCAAACCTTTTATATGTTAAGAAATCAGGGCGAAACTTCTTTTTATCATGGGAGTAATGTTATCATTGTGTTTGATTCAAGAAGGCACGTCCGATCCTGAGGTGCTTGATAGTGTAATGGATGGTACCATAGATTGGACTGCTTTCTGAATTGCAGCGTCTGCCTCATGAATGCATTCGTTCTCATCACATTATCCTACATTGGTAACCATAGACGCAATACCACGTTCATATTTATGGGAAGGGCCTGGTTCGAGTATCCCTGGAAGTAAGGATGGATTAGCGTATTTAATGAATATGGGTCTCACATGATGAAATGGCAAACAGTTTGATGTAAAAATGATAGGCTGTTTTGAAGAAAGGTTAGGTATATTAATGCAGCATCAGACATTCCTGATTTTTTCATATGTTTGGTTTCGTATACAGGTAAACAATAGAGCAAGAGAGGGATCTGGTAGAGGCAAGCAAAAGCGTAGTATAAAGTAATGAAAAGTGGAAAAAGGATTAATAATTATGAGAGTGATTATCAACTTTATTAACTGTATTGTGTTCATTAGAGTCCCTTATTTATTTCTCGTGATCAGTCATAACTGCTTGGATGAAAGCTGTATTTGAGATTTTGCCTCTCTATAAGTGTACTGATTTAATGTGCACATGTGTGCATTTATTGCTGATCTCGAATCATTGTTTTTATAACTAATTTCCTGAGAGCAATTCACATTTCCTTTTACCAGTATAAAAGGTTGAATTTATCTGTATCGATTAGTCCAGTTTTGAATTTAATGTATTCTTTTAATCGCAAACTTTCACCTTCATTTTTTTTCTCAACTTTAGTTTCCTTAAAAAAAATTGTTTTTAAAGGTTTAATTAGAAGTTAATTGGAAGGGGGGGGGGAGATTTTACCGATTTTGATCTGAGAAAATACAATCATTTGTTTTTCCAAAAAAAAATAAAAATTTACTCACACGAGTGTTTCGTCGATATTCATTCGACGCTGCCAAGACTTATTCCTTAAGTCATAATAGAATTGTGTTAAATTTTAATAATCTATTACGTTACTGACGCTCCCGACATCATATAGTTTTTCTAGAACAAAATATAATGTACTAAAAGGCTAAAATAAAAAAGAAAATCATCCTCCTTTAATTTTAAATTGAGGCTTGTGGTAAAAGGAGTGAAATTATGTGAAATATATATGAGTGCAAGGTACTTAACCTAGTTAAAGTGAAATATAGACAGTTTAATAGAAATATAGATATCAAATGGACAGCTAAGCGCAAAAATAATACGATGGGATTCAAAGTGTGCGCGGGAAATATGATCCTAGACTTAGACCAAAGAACGCAATACCTTAAGAGTTATCTTGACTGGGATGATGGAGATGATGAAAATAAAACTACTTTCAAGTAAGTTTTATATAATTTCCGCAAACTTTTTTAATATTCCTCTTATATTGCATACATACTCGCAGGAAAGGGAAACAAGTCTCAAGTCTCTAGTCACACGTAATATTCTAGTGACTTCTGATCTTGTCTTTGTTCAGTTATAATACTTTATTTGTTATTGTTATTAATTATTTTAAGATTTGCTCTTGCTTTTAATTTTACAAATTTTAGTTTGATTTGACCGAAGATATTCACTCAAATCCCGGCCGTCGAAAAGAATTATGTAAGTCCTATTTATCAAGGTTTCGGAACCTTTTCAGTTTTAAAGGCGAATTACATGTGCATAAAACCCTGGGTGCGCATAACTAATGAATTTACTATAAATTTATAGATATGTACTCGAGTACTCAAACTAAGTAATCCTAATTATATTACAATTAAATAAACATAAATAGCCTAATATTTCTCACAGTTTAATTTCAAAAACATCAAATAAACAAAATAGTGAATTTAATTAAATTTTCTTATTTTGCATTTTAATGAAGGTTGCTTTGGGTTCACTTTGGAAAGTTAAAAGATGTTAGATGAATCTGATGAAGAAACAAACTTCAGAATGAAACGCTAAATCACACTATTCTGTCTCTACTCAGTTGCCCCCAATTTTTTATTCTCTATTGCTCAATCCCTTATTTTTATCAAGTTATTGTATTTTGTTACCATTTTTATCACTTCTTTCATGTTTAAAGATTGTGCACATAAATGTTGCTGGTCAGTAAGAAAATGACGAATTTAGGTAAGGGAATCTAGTTGACAATTTTCCAATTCATTCTTGATTGGAGCAACAAATCCTTTATGACGCCCTACATTAGATGGTGCCCATCCTGTAACTAAGCCACTGTTTTTTTGTAAAGTACAGAGTAATTATAGCTGAAATGACCTCAGTAAAAAAATATCGTCACTACCTCTAGGCGCATACATTGATTTTAAAACCAGTAAATCTTCTTTCATCATAAAATTTGATATTATACCATGAACAAATATAGCTCACTGTGCAATCCTTGTTGTGCCTGTTGTCTCATCGATGGCTATGGAATTCAACACAAATTTTTATACTGCATGGTTCAAGGATACCAGTACATATATCGTAAGCCATGTCTTCTATATGGCTATACGCTGTTCTAGGTGATAAACTAATATCAAGTAACAATATGATATTTCAGGAGTTAAAATCTTTGCAACAGCCACTATGCACCCTTTAACAAACTCGCCCTCGATATACGATTTCAACTTTTTTTCATTAAGATAATACACTTCATAACTTGTTTGCGTTGTGGAAGTATTTGTATTTATATGTCTTTTCAAAACCGCCTGCTCTTTGCACAGAGATTCTTTTAAAAATGCTAAGCTTTTTAAAACGCACAGTCCCCTTTAAGTTTTTCAAACGTCTTATGCTTACTCAAATAATGGCGTTCAAGATTGTATTTTTTATACACTGCAACTGACTCTACAAATTAGAAACACACTTTCCATTTACAGCTCGTTTCTTCCTTTATTGGTTTAGCTATCTTCAAGTGTTTTTTACCTACGGCGAAGCGCCAGGTCAAGGCATCGCTTTCTTTTCAAAAGGAGTAAAGTTCACTTGTACCCATTTAGAACCATGAAATGACCCATATAACCATGGCACGTATGGTTATTCACACTAGAAATTTCTAATCTGCCATCGGATTTGGCGCTCAGGGGCGCCATCTAGTGGCAGAATCCTCATTTAGCCATTCAAAAGCACTTGTAAGTGATTTGAACCATGGAAAACCATTTATCTTATTATCACAAAACGCCGCAGGTCATTGGAGGGACTTTCCCTCTGCAATTTGTTTTACATTATTGATCAGAAGTGTGTGAAAAATAAATAGCAATGAACCATAAATGTTCATGTAAGAGTGAGATGAAGCAGCAAAAGAAGTTAAGTAAGACACTCAAATGGGAAATACCACTTCCTACTAGCCGGCCACAATAAAATATAATGGTAGGAATATGGGAACTATTATGCAAATAATATGGTCACCATAAAATATAATAGGTGACAGGGCTCCGCACATTAGTATTGTTAGCAACGAGCTCTTTCTCTTATTATAGTTTTTTGGTCGCGGGTCGTACCTTTTTAAGCCAGTACCTCACTAGAGTTCGACCACAAACACTAATAGGTCTAGTATTGTAAGGTAACTAGTAAAGAGATAGGAGTGATACAGAGTACGGCTGATAGAAAGTCTATTTAGTCCCCTATCCGTCAAGATGGATAAGGGGTGACCACAAATCCTATCTGGAAACCCTAAGACAGCAAGGAATGAAAACAAGAAAACCAACAGCTAATATGAAACAAATGAAAAATGTTGGAATAACGCGACTCTCACCTAGGCTCACGGTATATATATATATATATATATATATATACACTTCGTAAGGAGCGTGGCGATTAGCCATCATGGTCGCCGTGCTGACGGGACTCAGCGCCCCGTCCGACCCCAGCTTAGCCTTTTCTCCTTCCTTCAGTTTTCCTTTCAATTATTTCTAGCCTTTCCAACTCCTCTTGCTATTGTTTCCCTTCTGCTTCTCCAAAATACCCATCGTTTTGGTAGTTCGTTATCTTTAGGTAAATTTAGGTTTTTATTTCTAACAGGTTAGTTTAGTTTAGTTATTTAGTACCTTAGGTACCATCTTTTACATTTTTTTCACTTCTCCCTTCTCCTTTTCTTTTTCTGTTTCGACAGAAGTTGCGACTATGGCTTTGTGGGCCACATAGTCGCTTGGTACTGGACCAGGCTACGCTTTTGGACTGATCCTTTCTTACTTCTGCTTCTGTACGGGTCGACGGATGCGCCCACTGGGGGGCATCGTCTGCAGGACCGTGCCATAGAGGAGGTTTGGAGGCCTGGGTCGTCATTTTGTTTCTGGGGGGTCTTTGCGCCGCAGTCCAGAGAATCTCTGTTATGCGGCTCCGCTTTTTTTAAAACAACAGTGGAAAACGGGGGGCGGATTACCCCGTCTGGGCTGTATGGGCGCTCTTTGGACTCACGATGACGATTTGGTGCATGCCCTTGGCTCTTGGGGCAGCCCAAAATAAAATATTTATTTATATGGGTAAATTTAACAATAATAACTCCCAGGTCTCTGGTCATCGTGCCTTGGACCCCGATGGTAAACGCTTTGTTCTTTTTGGTCAAAAGTCGATCCTGAGTTGGATTACGACCAATATTTAGTCTTGAAAGCGAACAATAGTCCTCTTAGTAAGGCTGACATCTTCGACTTCTACGAGGATTTTGTTGAAAAATGAGGCGAACTTGCCCAAATGTGACCACGTAATGATGGTGCATTGATAGTCGAGGCGAAATCAGGCGAGCAGTATCAACAGATCAAGACCCTACAGTCTTTAGCTTCTATAGACATGTCCTCTGCTTTGCACCCGACATTTAACACCTATAAAGGTGTTATTCGATCGGGAGAGTTAATAGATTATGATGTTGACAGACTGGTATCAAAACTTACCAATCAGAAGGTTGTAAGTTCCCATCGCATTTCCAGGTTTGTGAATGGCGCTAGGTTACCTACCGCCACCATAATCCTGACCTTCAACAGATTGGAACGGCTCAAGTAAGTTAAGGCTGGCTATTTTAACATCCCAGTCAAGCCTTACGTTGAAAACCCACGGCGATGCTTTCATTACCAACGCTTTGACCATGTAAGCAAGTTTTATAAACAGGCAAGGTTGTGTGTGAGTTGTGGATCGGATTATCACGGGACGCCCTGTTCCCAACAACCGTGCTGCCCTAACTGTGGTATAAAACACCCTACAACATCACAGCAATGCACTTTCTTTCTTTATAAGAAAGAAGTCATTGCCATTATAAACAAGAACAGGGTCAGTTTTACAGAGGCCAGAAGAAGAGTAAAGGAGATGTATATCCAACATGGCGTGAGCTTTTCTGATGGTCTGCGTTCTACCAGGCTAAAGAAAGGGATAAGCCACAGACCTGCTACTGTTTCTCCTGTGACTGACCAGGTAAAAAGTCCTCCCCGTCCTAAACGTACATCTCCTCGTGATGAACACTCTTGGTCAGCACCTAACAGTGCTTCTGAGGTTACCAAGAAGAAGAGGAACCTTCCATCCTCTCCTAGCTCCCAAAGGGTAGTTAAGGACCTTGCTACTGCTCCAAAACATGTGGATGTTAATCATGTTGGTCCTCAGTTGGTATCCATTTCACCTCTGGATATTCAACCTTCCCCTAAAGGACCAAGCTCTTCTTCAGCTCCAAAGCCAGTTATCACTCCACCCCCCTTGTTGATACTGCTTTGGAATTCCTTCGATCCCTGAATGAGAAGAAACCAACCTCTGCTTCTCCCCAGGAGCCAGCTGTTGTGGAGTTTATCACCTCATCTTAGGAGGACTCTCAAAAACTGACTCCAGATCCTTCTCGATCAGCATCGAATTCACAGCTTTTGCCGATGTCCTCGCTACCACCATCGCCTCTACCATTCTATCCAATACCACCAGCTGTGTCAACATCATCTGTTCCCTTGACACCTGAACTGACCCTGGAGTTGATTCCATCTCTGCTTCTCCAGTGAAGACAGCTCCCTCTTACAGCCACTTATCAAAATCTAATGCGCCAACTATTATAGAAAAACTAAAGGCCAACTCAAGTTTCCAATGCATTCGCCGGTAGTTCAAATCCAAAATCTCCTACCCCTAATCGTAGGAAGAAATCTTTTGTTATGCTTAAACGGTAACAATGTTTCCAATTATTTATTGGAACCTTCAAGGTCTCTTCCCTAAATGGGAAGAGTTCAAGTTCCTACTTAAAGATTACAATCCCGATTGTATTGCTTTAAAGGAGCCTTGCTTGGGTAGTCGCAGAGTACCCAACATTTCGGGTTTTGCGGGATATTATAAGAACCCCGGAAAACCAATTCATGGTTCTGCTGTTTTTGTTAACAACAGGGTTCCCCACAACCAGCTTTTTCTTAACATAGACCTGCAGGCAGTTGTTGTCCGCCTGTTTTCCATTCGCCATTATTCGGTGTGTTCGCTGTATCTTCCTCCTGGCGAGGAAAAAGGTACAGCTGTTTTAGCTAGAAAGTTAGCTAATTTAATTTCTCAACTCCCTCCTCCCTTTTAATTGATTTGCAACTTGAAATGCTCGACACCCCTTCTGGGGGGGCATGATAATAACCCTAGAGGAAATATAAATGAGAGATTTCTGGGCACTAATGATGTCTGCTTTCTTAACGATGGCATCCACACATGATTTCACATCCAGACGAACAGCTTTACATGTGTGGACTTGTCTCTCTGTTCACCAAGCTGTAGAGCTGATTTTGACTGGGCAATGGATCCTAACTTACGAGGCAGTGATCACTTCCCCATTGTAATAACACCATATACAGGTGGTCCTCCTCCACCACCTAGCAAAAGATGTAATACTAAAAATCAAACTGGCCTAAGTTCAGGCACCTCTCGAGCCATGATGGGTCCTTTCCTCATGAATATATTGAAGTGGCTATAGATGATCTTCTAGCCCACGTCAATCATGCAGCTAAATCTTCTATCTCACTTCCCGGCTTAACTGCTCGTGGACCACAATTGCTTTGGTGGTCTGCTGAATGCTTGAGAGTTGTCACTGAATGTAAACAGGCTTGCCGACGTTACCATCAGTGCCCCACGATGGTAAAGAAACTTGCTCGTAACTGAGCAAAGGCAGCACGGCGACGCACCCTTCGACAAGTTAAAAAGACTTTGTTGGATGGTTACATCGCGTCGATATGTTGGCAAACCCCTGTAGACAAAATCTGAAGTGGGATCAAAAAGCTATTGGGAAAATCCAATGGCTTTACAGCTTTCAACATTGTTCAGGCCGGAGAATTGTTGGGAGACTTGTCCCATAGTTCCGATATCTAGGCCAGATCGTTTGCTAATATTCCAAGCCCAGAAAACTATTCAATACAATTCCAGCGCTTTAGGCTTCAACAGGAGCAACATTCTATCTACTCTATGGAGCCTAACATGGATAATGAGCCTAATAACCGGCTCTTTTATATTCATGAGCTCTATAATGCACTGAAGCACTCTGGATCCACTGCATGCGGATCGGGTGGCATTTCCTATGATATGATTAGGAATATGTATCCATCCCTCCTCTCACATTTGCTAGACATCTATAACGTCATCTGGATTAGGGTCTGCTTCTCTTCTATGTGGAGGGAGGCTGTGGTTTTACCTTTCCGAAAACCAGGAAAGGATGGGACGGAACCCATCCATTACCGCTCCATTGCCCTTACTAGTTGTCTATGTAAATTGTTTGAGAGGAAGAAAAATACAAGACTCGTCTAGTTTTTGGAAACAAACCATCTTATATGTCCCTCTCAATCAGGGTTCAGAAAGAAACAGAGTACCATCGACCTGCCTGTTAGAATGAAGTTTTATATAAGATGCTTTTTCAAAGAGGCAGCATTATTTTGCTGTTTTCTTTGTTATTGGGAAAGCATATGATACCACCTGGATGAGGTATCCTTAAGCAACTCCACGATTGTCGCCTGAGGGGCTTCCTCCCCAGGTTTGTCGAGCAATTCCTCATGTGGCACACACTACGTGTAAAAGTTGGAAATGCCCTATCAGAGCTCGTAGAACAAGTTGAGGGTGTGCCACAGGGAAGTGTCCTTCGTGTCACTTGCTTCTCTGTGGCCATCTATAGCATTATCGCAAATCTCCCAGGTGAGATTTACTCAACTCTATATATGGATGACCTAGCCCTTATCTGTTCATCGCCTAGACTTCCATTTGTCATCCGTAAGCTACAGCGGGTTATAAATACCGTAGCTGATAATGGGCTTCCGCTTTTCTGCAGTAAAGACCAAGGCTGTCCACTTTTACAATCATAGATCGGTGACATGAGAGCCCCCCCCACCCATTTGTCACTCTATAGTGGCCCTGTCACCTTTGAGCCCCATTTCAGATTTCTAAGGGTGATTTTTGATTCGAGGCTTTCTTGGAGGCCTCATTTGGACGCCTTGGAAAGGTTTTGTCTGAAGAGAATGGACACAATGAAATTACTGTCACACACTTCTTGGGGAAGTGATCGACGTACCCTGTGGCTTTTTTATTCAGCATTAGTCCAGTCAACCTGGACTATGGGTTACAGGTGTACTCCTCTGCCTCGCCGTCCATTTTTTAAAAATTAAATACTGTGTGTAACCAGGGTGTGCACCCGGCTCCTGGAGCCTTCAAGTCCTCCCCTGTATGGAGTCTCTATGCAGAGAACGGGGGTCTTCCTCTTCTTTTTCACAGTCTCAAGTCTAACCTCAAATATCTTTTTAGACTTAAGCAATTACCATAGTCGCCAGTATATAAGTGCACGTTCAATTTGCAAAAAGTGGCCTCATATGATAGATTTCCATCTCTAGTTCGCCCCTTTGCTCTGGCCGAGCACACAGGACGTCTAACGGAGTTTTCTGTTATTCCGTTTTCATTACCAAAGATTCCCCCATGGCTCATACCACTCCTAGTGGTATGCATTGGGCTTACTGGTAAGCCCAAGGATCAGTTCTTGCCTGTAGCCTTGAGAACCATGTATGATCAACACTCCTCTCACCATCGGCCTAGCACCTTTGTGTTCACCGATGGGTCCAAGTAATCGGACGGAGTTGGAGCTGCTGCTGTCTTCCCATCTCAGACAGCATTGGTTCACCTACCAAGTGCAGCTTCTGTTTTCACAGCAGAACTAGTTTCCATTCCTGCTGCACTCTTTGTTATTGCTCCTATGCCATCTGGTTGTCTTACGATTTTCTCTGACTCTCTTAGTTCTCTGGAGGCACTTGGTGCTTTTGGTTCTAGCCATCCACTGGTTTCCAAAATCCAGCGGTGGCCTTTTTATCTTTCTTTTATTCACGAGATTTCTTTTTGCTGGGTGCCTAGACACCCGGGCATCCCAGGTAATGAAAGAGCGGATGCTGCGGCCAAGGAAACGGCATCATTAGGACACCCCTATCAGCCCCAGTCTCACTTCGTGATGTCTATCCTCTCATCACCGAATGTGTAGTCAGCTTATGGCAGAAGATGTCGATAAGCTTCCTCCCACCAAGATCCATTCCATAAAAACTTCAGTCCTCCAATGGCCACGTACCATGAGACCACGTAGACTGGAGGTTATTTTGTGCCGACTGAAGATAAGCTATTGCCGTCTCACTCAATGGCACTTGATGAATGGGAAGTCCCCACCTTTGTTCATCCTGTGCGGAGTGCAGCTGTCCATCCTTCACATCTTTGCCGAGTGTCTCCTTTTGAGAAATCTTTGGGGGAGGGTCTTTCCTTTCATTACTGGGCAGATGGCCCCGCAGGTTCTGCGGAGCATCTTGTCTGAGACTCATGTCTCTTTTAGTGTGAATAGAATTTTTACATTTTTAGAAGAATCTAATCTTTTAGCCAAAATTTAATATATTGTTTCATGATTTTATATTCTCTGTTCTTGCATCTATTGTTGATCCATCTATAGTCTATGTTTTTATCCTTTGTCGAGTTCTCAATAGTTAATTTTTGATATCCTTTTACACCCTTTGATGGTTTTAAACTCCTGTACTTCCATTCTATTGATTTTAATTTCATAGCTATATTTTTGTATATTCTCCAGATGTCTATATTTTTATTGAGAATTTTCATGCAAATTACCTGTCCTTGAATTTGGCTGCGGGCTAGTCCGTTTGGGCTTTGCAGCATTAATTTTCGGCGCTATTCATTCATTCATATATATATATATATATATATATATATATATATATATATATATATATATATATATATCAGGTTGGAACGAAAGTAATGTCAGATTTCTAGAATAAAGTTTTAGATAGTATTTTTTAAAGTAGTGCATCACGTTATAACTTAGGCATGCTAGAATAAGTAATTTATACCTTTTTCTTTCAGATTATAAAAATATTGTTCATAATTTTCCTCAGTATACACCTATATTTTCGTCCCATCTAAAGATCACAATTCCATTCGAGCACTTAAGGGGATGATGCAGTAAATGAAAGAGGTTGGAGGTGGCGGTTTACCTGTTTCCGAAGTCAAGATTTCAGTCTAAAAGACAGAATAAAAAAAGGTCATCCAAAAGGACACGATTCCGAACTTCTAGGTAACTCTCAAAACAATTTAACGTAACTCATACGACCTGAAAATGATTGGACAGGTTACCGTACAAACTTTCCAAAGCGAATTTGCAACGGCATGTTGCTTTCTGTGAATCATTTCTTTCACGAGACTTTCAGGCACCATTTTAGGGCAGGCATCCTACTGGTGATAGGAAGTGGATTCTTTATCGCAACGTTAAACGGTGCCGTTCACAACAATCGAGAGGAAGAATTCATCCCTAAAATGTTCATGTTGAGTGTATGGTGAGGTATTGAAGGAATTTTCCATTCTGAACTGTTAGGCAACAATCAAACAATTAATGCTAATCTCTACTGCAATCAACTTATTCGTTTGAAACCGGCTTTGAGCCGAAGGCGATCCTCCTGGGTTAACAGAAGGGGTGACATCCTCCATCACGATAATGCCCGTCCTCACACAGATTGAAAGATCAAAGATCTCTTGAAGGACCTCAGTTGGGAAAAATTGCTTTATCTTCCATATTATGATGACCTTTCTCCCTTTGATTATCACTTGTATAGTGGAATTGCAAAACCATTTAGGTGGTCTAAGGTTGACTTCAAGAGAAGAGGTTGAAAATGAGTTGGATTAATATTTTGCATCAAAACCTAAGGAATTTTACAAGCGTGGCATTTATAAGCTTGATGATAGATGGAATGCGGTTCTAGGATGCAGTGGAGGTTATGTTTATGATTAAATATTTCCATAGTCATAAGTTTTTTTCATTTTTAGTATAAACCATGAAATCGGACATTACTTTCGTTCCAACCGTAATATAAGAAAACAGCTGAGGCGGTTTGGGACGGTAGCGGTTTTGGAAAAGAGGTATTGCAAGTAGCCAGTACTCATTACTCAGTGGAAAGCAATATTCCAGTAGTGTTGCCAGTTCTGATAACTATAGTAACTGGTAACTGTTTATAGAGCATTTACATCTTATTTGAATGCTAAAAAAGGCTGTGGATCATTTTAGAATAACATATAATTATTTGGTATTTCATTCGCAGATATACCTGCGATTAGTGTGACAATGGGAAAATCAAGACAAGGTCCAAATTAAGTTTTCATCTGACTAATTTTGTTGGGACTGGGAAAGAGCTGATGGTGTCTAAGTTACCAACAATAAGAGATATTTAGAGGTACGGCATCTACCTGAGGGAGCAAGGTGAAGATAACCGGAGAAATTATGAAGTGGACCAGCTGGTAAAAGAAATGTATCAGGGCTTGATTAATCAGTGGACCAAAGCTAATGCTCTCTTCAAACCACCTGTTGTAAATCAAAAGGTCACAATAATATCAAAGCTTAAGGAGGTGTGGAATGGGGCAGTAAGAGTTTCCCTTGGTAAAGGAAAATGTGAAGTAAAAGAGAGTTTCATTGCAAAACTAAGTAAGTTATTTGATATATTGACATGCAAATGTCAAATTTTCAGTTGTGGGGAAGTAGGTTGTAATGACTGTGAGACTGAAGTCCACATTAACTGCTGTTGTAGTAAAGATAACAAAATACCTACTAGGGAACTGGCCTCTATTAAAGGACAAAACGAGAAGGTTGGAAGTAAAGGTACCTTTCAAATTGGAGGTCCTGATATTTCAGAGCATAATAGACAATTAAGAGCTTCAGAAAAGAAAGAAAATGAAAGGATAGCAGAAAGAAAGAGAAAAATTAAGGAGAAAAGCGCTGTTTTAGCAGGAAAAGCAGCAAGAAAAGAAATCGATCATATTTTGGCAGAAGGTCAAGATCTGGCGGCAGAAAATTCTGATGGTGACATCAGTTTGGGTAATGAAGTAACTTTTAAAGCTGTCTAAGAGCCGGAATCTTCCTCCATGAATAAAAAGAATTATAATGAAATTCCAAATATTGATCTTGCTAGTATAAGGTATGGTGTCGGATTGAGACCAACTGTAGCTATAGCAACAACTTTAATTGATGCTGGATTCATTACTGAGGAAGATACAAGTAAAGTAATTGATAAGAATAAAGTTAAGAGAGCACAGGAAAAGCTAATGACAGTTATTGAACATGAGTTTGAGGAAAACTTAAGGAAGGTTGGGGAAATTTCTTGTGTTCTCTTTGATGGACGAATTGATGTGACAAATTTTATGATGGAGGCAGAGGGAAGTGAAAAACTGTTTCCAGCAAAAATAAATGAGGAGCATTACACTGTCAACAGTAAGCCTGGGAATAAGTACCTCTTCCACTTTGTCCCCAAAAAGGCTACAAAAGAATAATCACATACAGAGAAGATCGTTAAGGCTATGTTTGGACGGCTGAGAGAAAAGGGTTTGGGCAAAAGCTTAATGGCCATTGGAGAAGACTCCACGAATGTAAACATAGGTGTAAATGCTGGAATAATGCGAAAAATGGAGCTCCATTTAGGCAGAAAGCTTGTTTGGTTGGTCTGTAACCTGTACACTGGGAAACTCCCTCTCCGTCATCTAATTATCAACCTGGATGGCCCAACACTATCCGATAACAGATATTCCGGTCCAATAGGAAATCTCCTTGACTCTGTTACAGACTTGGATATTAACCCAAATTTCACTCAAATATTTTTAGGTTCTTCTCTTACCAAGATACATCAGGAAGTGATGCAAGATCTTTCCACTGATCAACACTACGGCTATAGTATTGTATCGACAATCAAAGATGCAGTGCTTCCTACAGGGCTTGCTTTATTGGAAATAGGACCAGTAAACCACAGTCGCTGGCTGATCACAGCTAACAGACTTCTTCGGCTGTGGGTGTCAAAGCATGAGCTCAAAGGAAAAGCCTTTAAGAATCTACGACTGATTGTTGAGTTAATCATTGGTGTATATTACCCATGCTGTTTTAACGTTAAGATTAAGCACTCTTCGAGCGAGGGACCTAAGGACATTCTTTATCAACTTCACTGCCTTTAGTCTTTGAGGAAGGAGGCCTTGGATATAGTTTTGCCAACTGTTAAGAGATAAGCTTGGTATGCATACAGTGAAGCCATCCTCCAAACCCTCCTATGCTCTGAAGATCAGGCGGAGAGAACTGATGGGATGAAAATAATCCAGACCATGAGGGGAGAAGGGGATCCAGATACTCAACTGGAAGACTTCTTTGTAAGGCTTAGAAGGACACTATACATCAATTGTGATGCTACCAGAATTTGAGATCTGATCAATTGGTCAGAGGATGTATCTGAGCCACCTCTCACTTGTTCTTTAAGTACTTCTGAATTGAAAAACTTCATTGACTCTCATATGAAAGTACCTGACTGGCCTTATCACACACAGAGCATTGAGAGGGTTGTAAGAATGGTGACTAAGGCTTCTTCCAAGAATTTCTCACATGAAAAGAAGGATGGAGGAATCAGGGCACAAGAAACAAGTAGACGTCTGATGTCCAGAAATGAGTCAAAGCAAGATTTGTGTGCTCTGGTGAAGTTTAACTTTTGATATGACCCAAAGTGATCCATGCAGCTATATGTGGAGCTTTGCATACACTTTTCTCACCCAATAAACATGTAAATTTGAGGTTACTTTGTGTTTGTGTGTACTTGGATTAAATAAAAATAGGTTATATAAGCTCGTGACGAAAGGGAACAATTTACTTTTATTTAAATGGAAATTGATGTAGGTAGGAGCAATTGTATAACCAAATAAAGTTCTTTTTCAAAATCGACACCGGAAAATCTATCATTTAAGCACCCCTCATTAAAGGATTTAATGAAAATATATGGTTGCCCCAAAGTATGATCCGCCCTACCGGGGCGTGTTCAGTTTAAGCGCGGGGGATGGGTTCCCGACCCCTGCTGTATAATAACATCCAAAGGTATCGCCGTAGCGTCTAGTAAATTTGGTATAGTATTTTGATTTGAGACACTCCTTTTAAACTTCGAGCACTTCTCTGAGTTTAATTTTCCTAATTTCAAGAAGCCTATTCTTCTGAGGCAAAACCTTATCCCTAGAGCTCAGAGGACGCTTTTACACATTCGTTTCTTGTAGTGCCTCAGGGGTTTTTCAGTGCCTCTGGGGGTTTTCATATTTGAATGCGGCTGTCCTGAAATGATTCTTATCAAGATTTGCAGTCGTTTTAATGAATATTAAATTTTCTTTCTAAATCGTAAAGCCGATTTATATGACCATATGACTGTTTGTTTATTTCTATGTCTGTAATTCAAAAATATGATTGAAAAGATTCTTTAGTTTGCATCGGTGTTTTTAATGCACATTAACGTACATCCTGAACTCTACCTCTTCCATTAATCAACGTGCCCTTGCTTCTTGGGATTTCTCTCATGTTTAAAGATATGAGCTGATCGTTTGGCATCAGACTCACACTTCGATAATTGTCTAGAACTCCTCTATAATGATGCACCTTAAGCTATTAACGTCCGGGTGGTTCCAACCTTTGGGAGTACTTATCACTCAGGATTGTCTTTAGAGGACCAGACAAACTTGTTCATACAAAATGAGCCAATTTTCGCTCATTGTGAGTAGTCTCGTTCTCATTGTACTGAGTCTTGAGACGACTATGGGTGTCCCCTCTTATTACTGGAGCAAACATACTTTGCCGCCCAGAATTATTATAATTATAACCTTAAAAGTATCCTTACTGGTGCTTTCCAGTCACATTCCTGTTGGACAGCACTTAAGCAGTCCTTTGGGGGTGGACTTGAGCTTGCCACTATTGTCATGTGTAGATTGTTCTATTTTCATTAGTTTTGAATGCAAGGCTGGCATTCTCTATTTTGTTTTGACACAAACCACTATACTAGAACTTAGACAAATACTTTGCCTTTTTATTGATTACCTTCCCTAGGATGACGAAACAGCTTTAGTCACGCCTACTGTTTCGCGTGTCTCCGATGACGAAAGGGTTATCATCATGAAATAAATGATTGTTTTTTCGTTCTGTAATTTTCCCAGAGTACACTATAAACATTCCTGAGAATTACTCGAAGCATCTCACTTATAATGACGTCATTCTCATCTGACCAATCAAGACACTTTGTGGGCGGGGTTTATTTATGCATGCAAGGCGAAAACATGTTCTTACTCGTGGTTGATTGCGTAATATATAGCATAAACCTTTAATTTTGTTGTATATTTTGATGATGTCTTCAAGCAATTCTGATAATAATGAAGATAGTGACTTCAAACCCATGTAGAATGACAATGAATCAAATGATAGTAGTGATAGTGACACTTATATTTCAATCAGTGATGAAGAATGTGAAGCAATGGATTTATCGAGCGGGTGGAAACATTGCATTTAGATGAGTAAGCAATATGTCATTTTTTTTGTTTATTAATTATTTGAAAGATATTCTCAACATGAAGAAACACCATAAGAATAGGTAAAATTTAAACATAACAACATGAATAATGTAATAAATGAAAAATGTAAATTTAAATAAAATGTCGTACGCGGGCGTCGTGGACTCGTGCGGAAGGGGTCAAATTGAGTTTTCTTGCTTCTAAATCTTCTGAGCTTGCCACGCCCCTCAATGATCTGGATTCGTTTAGTGGTTGTATTCCTTTAGGATTCCTTCCTCTTTTTTTACAAGACAATGACGACTGCTTGGCTCCAAAATTGGCTATTATTTTCTAGTATTCTTTAAGTTTGGGCTCATTTACAATAAACGGGCGTATTGCAAATATTACTCCAATTCTTACTAGGTATTTACCTTATACAGGGTGACCCCCCCAAAATGGGCCGCAATTTTCGATAGGCCTCATTTCTTAATTTTCTGCAAGGATTGAATCAAACTTTGGTGATAACTAGTTTATTGTAGTTAAAAAAACATCCTATCATAACATGAGAGTCCTTGGACTTTTCTTCTTTATTCTATAGCACGTGTTCGAGATGGCCTCCATTAAGCGCTGTGCATTTCTTGAGGCGCAGCACAAAGTTGTCCATGACCTCATTACAAACCGATCGACTAATGGCTCTGATCTCCTATCTGATGGCTTCCTTGAATTCCGTGATGGTCCTGGGTCTCCCTGCGTACCATTTGTCTTTAAGGTGTCCACTCAAAATCAGCCTTGAGACTGATCACACGGCCACCAATTTTCTCTTTCAGCCAATCTCGGGACAGATTTGAGGTGTGAGAGCTTGCTCTATCTTGCTGGAATCAGAAATTTCCCATAAGCGACGGGAACAGGACCTCAACTTACCGCTCCTTGGTGAATGTCACTGTGGCGCCAGATTCCTCGAAGAAGAATGGTGCGATGCTGCCTCTGGCTGAGAATGCAGTCCATACCGTGCACTTAGGGGAGTGTAAGGGCTTGGTGGCTACCTTATTTGGTCTGGAAGTTCCCTAGAAGACATTTATTTTCGAGTTTACCTTGCCTTCAAGATGGAAGCGAGCTTTATCTGATGTCCAAAGGAGGTTAAGGAAAGTTGGGGTCTCCTGAATCTTCTCCAGTGTCTTGACTGCCATAGCCTTTCTCTGCTCCTTGTCTGAGACTGTAAGGGTCTGCTTCGTCTGTATTCTGTATGGGTAGGCCTTTACATCCATTACTAGCACTCTCCTGTAAGTCTCACGGGATATACCAAGGGCTGACTTCGCTTGCGCACAGAGCCTTTTGAACTCTGCTGAACTGACTCTCTCACGCTCTTGACCAGTTCAGATGTACGCTTTCTGGGGCGTCCTGAATGGCTTGGACGATTGTCACTGGCTGCATTGAGGTTCTCCACGGTCCAAGAGTTCTCGAAGGTGTCCACCCAGTCCTGAATTATGCTCTTGGAGGAGTCTTTTTCACACTCGAACTGAGTGATGAAAGTGTCCTGCACTTTCTTGAACGGGTCTGCCTCATAGTAATGGTCGACGCAGTATCTTCTTTGTTGGAGCTCCCATTGAGATCGAGTTGTATTCACAGGCGTTGCTTCTCTCATGTCCTGCAAAGTAAGGGTAATTAGTGAATAAATGAAGGATATATCACAAAAAGTGTGTGCAGGCCCCGTTTTTTTTGGTCACCCCAGTGATTACAGACCCATCTCACCCTCAGTGCTCTCGAGACATTGAAATCTTGAACTTCCTTGGTATGGAGAATCTCTGACGCCATGGCTCTTGCAAGCCGTGTGGATGTGAAGATTATCTTTTGCTGGGTTCTTAACATGTAGGGATTGCAAAAAATGAGCGCACTAATGAGTGCGCTAAACAGTCCGTAAGGAGTAGGTGACGGGACCAGCGCTTTGCTCCTTCCCACACTAACAACATGAGAGGAATCAGGTGAGCAATTCCGGATTCCTGGAAATGAAAATGGGAGTCGGCCGATGGGAAGCTAAAGTTGCGCGCCATTGCACCCTTACTTTACTCGTGGATCTGCACCCAAATCACTCGACGGCCTCCGGCTGTTTTTTTGTCGTCTGCGAATCTGGCACACACGCGGGTAGTATCGCCCTTTAATACACATTAAGGAGAAAAAAATATACAGACCCATCTTTATCACCCCTCTTTCTCTAAGATCTTTGAGCGCTTGCTGGGCAAGCATCTCAGTTTTATAGATGATAATAACTTGTTACTACCTAATCTGTTTGGGTTAAGAAAATATTTCATTAGCAGTAATACCCTCTCTTTCTCACACATAATAATGACGTGTCTCTTGATGCTAGTCATGAGTCAAGACTAGTCTCTCTTGATTGAAGTTCAGTCTTCGATAGAGTAAACTATAAGGTTCTCTTGTACAAGGAATCTAAAAATGATATGACATAAGTCAATGCTCTGCTTGAAATTTGCGCTTGGGGTTCGGCAAGTAATGCCGAATATCTTTGACAACAAATTAAAATGGAAGAATAGGATCTTACACAGCTCGACTTTACTAACATATTATTTCTCTCCCATAACTAGTGGCATAACTGCTCTCATTCTGGTATCTTTGACCATGATGTTTAAAATCATGTCTCTCTTTGTCTCGTTTGCCGGCAGTGATTTTGATGGTTCCTTGAATGGTTGCTTTAAGATTACATGTAGAAGTGTTTTTATAATTACTAGAACCTTTGAGGGCATAAGTGTAGTGGTACCATATTAGTTAAACAGACTACTCATAAGATGGATTTTTCTAGTTACCACATGAGGGTAAGCGAGATATGAGCCCATGCGAGAAAGGGAAGTTTAGTATCCGATTAGAGAGTGCATTGTTTACGGCGGGATGGCTGACAACACAATTTCTCGACACTCACTTCACTTTGGTTGTTCCATCTGGCATAAAAGGTGTCCTGAAAGTTGCTGCATGTTGTCGAGTATGCCAAGCTTAACCAAATAGATATGAAGGCACTGTAAATATTGTCTTCCACAACAGCAACTGGTACTAATTAAATGTATAGAGATCCAAAAGTTACCTGTTAAACTTTTCCATGGCAGAGCGGGACAAAAGATCCTCAGAATTAAATTGTAACAAAATATCAGTAGAAGTTACGAAATTTCTTGACACTCCAAATATTCCATTATATTTGTCACCCTTGTATAGGATGTCTATAACCATATATAGGTGAAACATGCACTTTTTAGCTACGCCTCAAAGTATTAATAATTTTTTTTTTAATTTAATGTCCTTAGAAAAATGTTTTTGACAAAAAATGAATTTAGAAAACTCTCGATGGTGTACTAGGAAAGTAATTATCACAAAGATCACTAAAGAGAATCTTTTAGAAATGTAGCTATAACCATTATATCATCTATGTATGGTAACAAGTCTGATTTCATGTAAATATGAGACGACTTGTGAGTTACTAACGAAAGGTTAATCATGTAGATGCTTATCAATATAGTTACAGTAAAAAATATTGAAACTCCCGAAGGTGTGCTGGAATTTTTTATTTCACAAAATTAATTGAAAGGAACACATTCGAAAGGGCAATTGCAGCTGTAATACCAGTTGTATTAACAACATGAATTCATCAAGTGTGCGAAAATAAACCGAGTGTTTACTATGAAATGTTAATCTTGAGAAGTATGTTTTAAATTAAACTCATTACGTTAAATAAGTTTGATTAATATTTAAATATATTATCACAGGTCAAATCTACTGTTAACTATGTGTCCTGTAAAGGGGAATTTCTTTTACTTGAAAACTGACTCTTGCCACAAATTTGGGGAATGGCATTATATGTACAAGCAGGCAACACAAAACATGTTAATTCTCTTAATTTTTCTCCAACCTCAACAATTATCTAAGGGTTAAATTTTACCTCCTAAAATATGCTACATATCTTCAAAGGTTTGTAAAGTATATTTTTTAAATAATCTTTTGAATTGCCACGTAAACTTTTAAATGGAAACGTTCACCCTACAATTTAATACCGTTATTACGCGTTATAACGGTATTCTCGATTTTTTTGTCATAGATTTCGTAAGAATCGGTAGTTTGGATACTTTGTGGGACCTATCCAAGCCAATTTACAGAATAGGTAGGTAAATAAAATTGATTCATATCTAAATATATTTCGGGATGCTGATTGGTTAAACCTTTTGACCAATATCGAAAACTAATTCAAAATTGGACTTTTCAAAATAAGAGTAGGGAAAAACTGCTTTTAAAATAATAAATTTCGTGATAAATTTCCTGATATTTTCTCGAGTTTTAAGTGGATGACGGAACAACGTAAAACTATTAATATTTTATGGGGAAGATAGAATGGAAGGAAGAAACATGGGCAAATTGTTTTAAATCAAAGCTTGAAAAATTAATGTTTTTTTAGACGCTTAATTCACTTGCAGGTATAATGAAAATAATAATAACTACAACATTGAATTGACAAAATTGAATTTTAAAATAGTTATTTTAAATCAACTTGCGACAATATTTAAAATTTCCCCTTCTATAGGAAATCAGGTGTAGAACACCCATGCTGTACCGAACATCTAGAGGCTAGCGTACCCGCCTCTCCCCAATGCTTACTGTGGGATTTGCTTCAAATACGAAGTTGGGGCAGGTAGTGGAGTGGTGTTTGCCATCGTTCAGGTTTCATACTTTCTACACTTGTAACTCCATCTATCTTTTTTGAACCCTCTCACATGAAATTCATGATAGTTTCTCAACGAAGGCAGAAATGGGAACTCTCGCTAGCCAAGTGAATATGTCACGGAGTTACCACGCTTAGGGAGCAGGTTCGATTCCAGCGAGAATAGATATTATATATAGTCCCTAAACCTACGGAAAAGGGTTCTATTCCTCATATCTTTGGTTACCTCGAATTTGAGAGTTATGTTATTCTGACTTTTATGTGAATGCCTTTATCCGATCGGGGAGATCTCCACGAGTGGAAATGGGGTTCGCAATCAACTAACGAAATCAGAGTCCTTTATGAGCTATTTTAGGCCACAGGATTATGAAGGAAGGAATTCCTTGTCTTATAATGTCAAAGGATGGTGTCAGCAGCAATTACGAGGGAAGGAAAGGCAAAAAAAAAATAAAAATAAAATGAATTATAAAGGCAGAAATGATGTGAGATAAATTTAGGGGAAAAAATAAGTAACCTTAAGGTAAGAACCCCCCCCCCCCCTATCTGAGAAGAATCTCAAGCAAGAGGATACTTATTAAGGAGAGTCAACGGTACAACGGTCCTTCTTGTTGGTCAATATCCCATCATCGCATCCTTTCTCCTTTGTATCGGAATAATAGATTTCGATTAAAGGAGTCGAGCGAGTTCGTCTCAGTGCCCGAGGAAAGGAGAATTAATCTCTTACGTCGCATCGATGTAAATTAATAGACTCCTCTAATTGGCAATTCCCATAAGGCTGATGAGATTACGCCTTTATCGGCCAATGAAACCCATCTATGGGGACAGAACCAACTTCTCCAATGACGAAGTTCATACCTAAAGGGCGATTCCCGGGATTGTGTTTACAATGGCCAGGAACAATCAAGAGGATCCAGTTGTCTGGATCGCTCGTAGAAGTCAGTAGAGGGTAGCTACTAGATTAACTTTTCTTTTGGGGGACATTGGTTCTTCATTTAAAGCCCTTAGAGGAAATGAAAGACCTTCGCCTAGATACCACAATGTGGTTTGTGAGGGAATGCCCTCGAAGGACCACCGTGAAAGGAAGCCACTTGGAAATACCCTTCTATTCTTTCAAGAGCACGTGAGCCAGCGTGAGAATTTTAGAAATTCGAGGAAGAATCCGTCACTTGCTTAACCACCCGTCCCAGCTGTTTTTCTTTTCAAACGCCGATCGTCCTCCCTCCCCTACGATAACGCCGTGCGCGGCCATATTAACCCTACCCCTATATCGCGAGGCGAGTTTGATCATCTGAAACGACGCGTTATCATGAATCGTGTTTGCTTAGACTGACGCAAAGAATTTCTTAGGCACCGCAAGGCCCTGAGGCATCTATCAGAGCAGCCACCCGGGTATTTAACCCGAAGATCACCATCTCTCGAGGAGATTGAAAGCCCACCATTCACTCCATCCGGACTACCGTCTGTTTCCCCTGACCCCCGTAACTCGTCGTCGTACGTCGTCAAAGATCTCGTGAGCAGATCTACCTTCGTTAAGTTTTGGCCCCTGTTTAAAGGAAAGCTATGGGGAGCCCTCTTCTTTCCGGAGAGTTGTGCGGCCTTCTCATCTTCACCACCCCTTCAAGATTCCCGTTCGTTCGAGACTGAGACTCCCTGCTGATCAGCAGAATCGTCTCGAGTTGAGATTACGTCTCTCAGGTGAAGAGAAAATCGCATTCTTTATCACGAAGTAATCCAACCCCATCTTTGAGTCTTTCTAGTCAGGACTCCCCGGAGTATCTTCTTAAAGACCGGCGCCGTTGTCTCCACCTCCCATCCAAGTCGCCCGCGCTTGTAGGTTAAGCGATCATGTATGGGCATCCCCAGATTACCTTGTTAATCTTCAATTAATTCATTTCGCTTTCATAAAAGGGCTTTTCCAATGGAAAGGCCCTTTAAAAATCCTAGAAGCCCGCGGTCCCGTTAATTACATAATACTGGGAACAAATTGTTACATGTAAATATGCTTAAGCGCTCTCACCGCCGCGCATGCATTGACAATATAATTGCCCCTGACGAAGAGACATAATGGAAGCCTCTTATCCATCTGAGCTTCTTAATATAATCCAAACTGTATGTGTCAAAGCGGGCGAAAACTACCATCTCCCTTCGCTCCCCGATTCCCGTGTAAACTCTACCCCGGAACTCGATTTAAGCCCCCAGTTGAAACCCCCTCAGAAGACGCATTGGCGCTTTTGTTAGCTGAATTTCACGATGTAATTGATCCAAGCCCTATCCTGTACCTGTTAACTTGCGCCCTAATTTTAACGCCCAAGTAGAAAACTTGCTAAAGTTAGGAATAATTGAACCTTCCCCTTGGAATTATTCCTCGTCCTATTGTTATGGCCAGAAATCCGGATCAGTACTTTCGCATGTGCATAGACTTTAAAAAGCTGAACGGCATAACAGTTTTCGACGCTGAGCCTATCCCTTTGATAGACCAAAGCCTTCATCTATTTGAAGAGGCCAAGTTTATTTCAGTGAGAGACTTGTTAAGGCTTACTATCAAATCCCCCTTAAGGATAGTGCCCGGAAATACACAGCATTTCCCACAGGAAAAAAGCCTTATGCAGTTTAAGCGCCTACCTTTTGGTTTAGTTACTGCCTGTAGTAACTATAATCGAATGATGCGCAGGATACTGGGTGGGCTTAGTAACATTTCCTTTTACTTTGATAACGTTTACGTGGTCACCGGTACATGGGCCCTGCATCTTACCTCCCTACAATTGCTCCTCAATAGTCTTCGTGAGCGCGGCCTCACTATAGGCCCTAGCAAGTGCCATTTTGCCTATAGCACTATTAAGTACCTCGGTTTCCAAATTGGTGAAAATAAAATGACCCCTCAAAAGGAAAAGGAAAAGGCTATCGCCGACATGCCCCTCTTGCGTACTAAAAAGCAATTACGCTCTTTTCTCGTGTCGACATCCGTTTACCGACGTTTTGTCCCGAATTTCGCTACCTTAGTGTCCCCCTTCCTTAGCTCCCTACTAACGAAACGTTCCCTGGACCCCTTCGCATGGAACCCCAAAGCGACCGCCCACTTCATCAGCTG
Organism: Ceratothoa steindachneri; assembly: GCA_963969495.1. NCBI lineage: Eukaryota > Metazoa > Arthropoda > Malacostraca > Isopoda > Cymothoidae > Ceratothoa > Ceratothoa steindachneri. Next base: position 50,262,561 of record OZ018320.1, read on the forward strand.
AAGGAAAGACTAACATCAGCTCCCATCCTGAGACTCCTTAATACGAAAAAATCTTTGGAGATACGAACGGACGCTTGTAATAAAGGCATCGGTTGTGTCTTGCTCCAGTATGAAAAAGACGGCAACAGTTACCCCATTGCGTACGCGAGCCGGATGCTCTCGTCACGCGAAAGGAACTATGCGGTCATAGAACTTGAAACTCTAGCGATCGTATGGAGTGTACAGAAATTTCAAACATATTTGTTAGGTAAGGAGTTCGTGCTCAAAACCGATCATCGCCCATTGGCTTACTTAAAGAATTTTAAAAGCCAGAACGGAAGGCTTATGCATTGGAGTTTACTTCCAATGGAATACGAATTCCGAATAGGTACATTAAAGGGACAGAAAACTATGTTGCAAAGTGTCTATGTAGGAATCCGGTCGATGATCCTCCCCCTGCGAAGTAAAATATGTTAAGCATTGTACTCCCGTGCCCATAATCGACTCTGTGTACTCGTTTTTTTTATATAATTCTAGAACTCCGTTTTAACCGTGTATGTTTATGTTCCTTGATTCTTATGTAAAATTTTGTTTTTCTTTTGTACATATTTGTCCTTTGCTTGTGTTTTTTTTTGTATGGTATTATTCTTTAATTTTATTGATATGTAGTTCCACTACCCTTTTACGAATGAATCCTTTTAATTTATTTTTGTAACTCGCCGTTATTTACTTTGTGTATTGTTGTTTTTTGCCCTAGTTAACGATCATACACTTTTTAAGTATACCCTGCGCCAGGGATTGAACAGAAATAATTTATTTATTTAGTGACCGCTGTCTATTTAAATTTAGAGGTACACTCTTATTGGGCACCTGTAGACTCAGGTCAAAACTTTCCCATACGCGACTCCTCCAATGTTTGGGGATGCCCTTTTCCCTCCTCCTCAAATCAGAACAAAGTCATGTTCGGAAAGGGAGGCGTGTAAGATAATGCTCCCGAAGGACCACCGTGAGAGAAAGCCACCGGTAAATACCCCTCTATTCTTTATTTCAAGACCACGTGAGCCAGCATGAGAATTTTAGAAAGTCGAGGAAGAATCCGTCACTCACTTAATCACCTGTCTCAGCTGTGTTTGTTTCCAGACGCTGATCGCTCCCCTACTCCACTACGATAACGCCGTTCGCGGCCATATCAACCCTACCCACATATCTCGAGGCAATTTTGATTGTCTGGAAGGACGCGTTATCATGAGTTGTGTTTGCTTAGACTGGCGCCAAGAATCCCTGAGGGACCGCAAGGCCAGGGTACATTTAGTGACCCTGGCCTGGAACCTTTCCAGCCGTTAATGTCATTCCGCAGAGTTGGGGATCAGAATTGAATGACGTATTCAAGGTTTGAGCGGACTAAGAAGTTGTACAAGGCGAGAACAATTTGCTTATTTCGCAAACGAAAATGTCTCTTTATGTACACCATCATTCTCTGGGCCCTCTTTTCTACCTGTAGGCACTGCTTGGATAACTTCAGGTCACTGCTGATTAGCATGCCTGAATCCCATTCAAGGTCAGTGGCATCTAGCTGTTTGCCTAGAAAGGAGTAGTTTTGCTGGGGGTTAGCATGGCCGATGCGCACTTGTCAAGGTTAAATGGCATCTGCCACCTCTCGGCCTACTCAGCATTTCTGAGGTTGCTATTTCTCAGGCTCGTAACTCTTTTTCGCGAGCTCACACTACCTCTTGACTTGCTATAGTCAGCGAACTTAGCTATTGAGAGTAGTAATCCCTCGTCTATGTCATTGATGTAGACTATGAATAATAAAAGCCCGAGTACTGATCCCTGCGGCACCGCGCCTCTAACCGGAGCCCATTGCGAGGCTACCTCGTTGATCTTTACCCGTTGACTCCGTCCTGAGGGCCAGTTTTCTATCCATTTTGCTACCTTGCTAGTAATGCCTAGGGCACGGACCTTGTTCATCAACCTGTGGTGTGGTACCTCATCCAAGGCTTTTAAGTCCAGGTATAAGATATCAACAGCTCGACTACGGTCATACTCACTCAAATTACTCTGGAAAACTCTAAGAAATTAGTGAGGAATAAACGATTCTTGTGAAATCCGTAATGGGAATCTACGATCAGATTGTGCACTATACGGTCTCCAATTATTCCCTCGAGCAGTTTGCCTACGATGGATGTCAGACTAATAGGCCGGTAGTTACCCGGGCATTCTTGTTCCCCCTTCATGTAGATGCAGGTCACGTCTACTATTCCCAAGTCTTCCGGCACCCTTCTAGTTTCCAAAAACTTGTTAAAAATTGTGGTGGTGTGGTAAGCGACCTCTTCCTAACTTCTTGGTGGACTATAGAAAGAAATCTATACGGACCTGGAGACTTATACAGGTTAAGATTCCTAATCTTGCTGCTAGTTCATTTCTTTCTAAGAATATTTTGCATAGGATTTCTCCATCTTCGAGATGAATTCCCGGCCTTGGAGCTGGACCGTCCGCTTCCCTCTTAAATACGGAGGCAATGTAGTCATTCAGCACATTGTCAATTCCTTGTTCTGACTTTCGTAATACGCCATTGTCATCTCTCAGTGGTACACTCTTATTGGGCCCCTGTAGACTCAGGTCAAAACTTTCCCACACGCGACTCCTCCAATGTTTGGGGATGCTCTTTTCCCTCCTCGTCAAATCAGAACAAAGTCATGTTCGAAAAGGGAGGCGTGTGAGGAAATGCTCCCGCAGGACCACCGTCAGAGAAAGCCACCTGGAAATACCCCTCTATTCTTTATTTCAAGACCACATGAGCCAGCATGAGAATTTTAGAAAGTCGAGGAAGAATCCGTCACTCACTTAATCACCTGTCCCAGCTGTGTTTGTTTCCCGACGCCGATCGCTCCCCTACTCCACTACGATAACGCCGTTCGCGGCCATATCAACTCTACCTCCATATCTCGAGGTGATTTTGATCGTCTGGAAGGACGCGTTATCATGAGTTGTGTTTGCTTAGACTGGGGCCCAGAATCTCTGAGGGACCGCAAGGCCAGGGTACATTTAGTGACCCTTGACCTGGAACCTTTCCAGCCGTTTAATGTCCTTCCGCAGAGTTGGGGATCAGAATTGAATGACGTATTCAAGGTTTGAGCGGACTAAGAAGTTGTACAAGGCGAGAACAATTTGCTTATTTCGCAAACGAAAATGTCTCTTTATGTACACCATCATTCTCTGGGCCGTCTTTTCTACCTGTAGGCACTGCTTGGATAACTTCAGGTCACTGCTGATTAGCATGCCTGAATCCCATTCAAGGTCAGTGGCATCTAGCTGTTTGCCTAGAAAGGAGTAGTTTTGCTGGGAGTTAGCATGGCCGATGCGCACTTGTCAAGGTTAAATGGCATCTGCCACCTCTTGGCCTACTCAGCATTTTTTGAGATCGCTATTTCTCAGGCTCATAACTCCTTTTCGCGAGCTCACACTACCTCTTGACTTGCTATAGTCAGCAAACTTGGCTATTGAGAGTAGTAATCCCTCGTCTATGTCATTGATGTAGACTATGAATAATAAAAGCCCGAGTACTGATCATTGCGGCACCGCGCCTCTAACCGGAGCCCATTGCGAGGCTACCTCGTTGATCTTCACCCGTTGCCTCCGTCCTGAGGGCCAGTTTTCTATCCATTTCGCTACCTTGCTAGTAATGCCTAGGGCACGGACCTTGTTCATCAACCTGTGGTGTGGTACCTCATCTAAGGCTTTTAAGTCCAGGTATAAGATATCAACAGCTCGACTACGGTCATACTCACTCAAATTACTCTGGAAAACTCTAGGAGATTAGTGAGGAATAAATGATTCTTGTGAAATCCGTAATGGGAATCTACGATCAGATTGTGCACTATACGGTCTCCACTTATTCCCTCGAGCAGTTTGCCTACGATGGATGTCAGACTGATAGTCCGGTAGTTACCCGGGCATTCTTGGTCCCCCTTCTTGTAGATGCAGGTCACGTCTACTGTTCCCAAGTCTTCCGGCACCCTTTTAGTTTCCAAAAACTTGTATAAAATTGTGGTGGTGTGGTAAGCGACCTCTTCCTAACTTCTCGGAGGACTATAGAAAGAAATCTATACAGACCAGGAGACTTAAAAGGTTAAGATTCCTAATCTTGCTGCTAGTTCATTTCTTTCTAAGAATATTTTGCATAGGATTTCTCCATCTTCGAGATGAATTCCCGGCCTTGGAGCTGGACCGTCCGCTTCCCTCTTAAATACGGAGGCAATGTAGTCGTTCAGCACAATGTCGATGCCTTGTTCTGACTTTCGTAATACTCCATTGTCATCTCTCAGCGGTACACTCTTATTGGGCACCTGTAGACTCAGGTCAAAACTTTCCCAAACGCGACTCCTCCAATGTTTGGGGATGCCCTTTTCCCTCCTCCTCAAATCAGAACAAAGTCATGTTCGGAAAGGTAGGCGTGTCAGGAAATGCTCCCGCAGGACCACCGTCAGAGAAAGCCACCTGGAAATACCCCTCTATTCTTTATTTCAAGACCACGTGAGCCAGCATGAGAATTTTAGAAAGTCGAGGAAGAATCCGTCACTCACTTAATCACCTGTCCCAGCTGTGTTTGTTTCCCGACGCCGATCGCTCCCCTACTCCACTACGATAACGCCGTTCGCGGCCATATCAACCCTACCCCCATATCTCGAGGCGATTTTGATCGTCTGGAACGACGCGTTATCATGAGTTGTGTTTGCTTAGACTGGCGCCCAGAATCTCTGAGGGACCGCAAGGCCAGGGTACATTTAGTGACCCTTGACCTGGAACCTTTCCAGCCGTTTAATGTCCTTCCGCAGAGTTGGGGATCAGAATTGAATGACGTATTCAAGGTTTGAGCGGACTAAGAAGTTGTACAAGGCGAGAACAATTTGCTTATTTCGCAAACGAAAATGTCTCTTTATGTACACCATCATTCTCTGGGCCGTCTTTTCTACCTGTAGGCACTGCTTGGATAACTTCAGGTCACTGCTGATTAGCATGCCTGAATCCCATTCAAAGTCAGTGGCATCTAGCTGTTTGCCTAAAAAGGAGTAGTTTTGCTGGGGGTTAGCATGGCCGATGCGCACTTGTCAAGGTTAAATGGCATCTGCCACCTCTCGGCCTACTCAGCATTTCTGAGATCACTATTTCTCAGGCTCGTAACTCCTTTTCGCGAGCTCACACTACCTCTTGACTTGCTATAGTCAGCGAACTTGGCTATTAAAAGTAGTAATCCCTCGTCTATGTCATTGATGTAGACTATGAATAATAAAAGCCCGAGTACTGATCCCTGCGGCACCGCGCCTCTAACCGGAGCCAATTGCGAGGCTACCTCGTTGATCTTCACCCGTTGCCTCCGTCCTAAGAGTAGTAATCCCTTGTCCATGTCATTGATGTAGACTATGAATAATAAAAGCCCGAGTACTGATCCCTGCGGCACCGCGCCTCTAACCGGAGACCATTGCGAGGCTACCTCGTTGATCTTCACCCATTGCCTCCGGCCTGAGGGCCAGTTTTCTATCCATTTCGTACCCTTGCCAAAAATGCCTAGGGCACGGACCTTGTTCATCAACCTGCGGTGTGGTACCTCATCCAAGGCTTTTAAGTCAAGGTATAAGATATCAACAGCTCGACTACGGTCATACTCACTCAAATTACTCTGGAAAACTCTAGAAGATTAGTGAGGAATAAACGATTCTTGTGAAATCCGTAATGGGAATCTACGATCAGATTGTGCACTATACGGTCTCCACTTATTCCCTCGAGCAGTTTGCCTACGATGGATGTCAGACTAATAGGTCGGTAGTTACCCGGGAATTCTTGGTCCCCCTTCTTGTAGATGCAGGTCACGTCTACTATTCCCAAGTCTTCCGGCACCCTTCTAGTTTCCAAAAACTTGTTTAAAATTGTGGTGGTGTGGTAAGCGACCTCTTCCTAACTTTTCGAAGGACTATAGAAAGAAATCTATACGGACCTGGAGACTTATACAGGTTAAGATTCCTAATCTTGCTGCTAGTTCATTTCTTTCTAAGAATATTTTGCATAGGATTTCTCCATCTTCGAGATGAATTCCCGGCCTTGGAGCTGGACCGTCCGCTTCCCTCTTAAATACGGAGGCAATGTAGTCGTTCAGCACAATGTCGATGCCTTGTTCTTACTTTCGTAATACTCCATTGTCATCTCTCAGCGGTACACTCTTATTGGGCACCTGTAGACTCAGGTCAAAACTTTCCCACACGCGACTCTTCCAATGTTTGGGGATGCCCTTTTCCCTCCTCCTCAAATCAGAACAAAGTCATGTTCGGAAAGGTAGGCGTGTCAGGAAATGCTCCCGCAGGACCACCGTCAGAGAAAGCCACCTGGAAATACCCCTCTATTCTTTATTTCAAGACCACGTGAGCCAGCATGAGAATTTTAGAAAGTCGAGGAAGAATCCGTCACTCACTTAATCACCTGTCCCAGCTGTGTTTGTTTCCCGACGCCGATCGCTCCCCTACTCCACTACGATAACGCCGTTCGCGGCCATATCAACCCTACCCCCATATCTCGAGGCGATTTTGATCGTCTGGAACGACGCGTTATCATGAGTTGTGTTTGCTTAGACTGGCGCCCAGAATCTCTGAGGGACCGCAAGGCCAGGGTACATTTAGTGACCCTTGACCTGGAACCTTTCCAGCCGTTTAATGTCCTTCCGCAGAGTTGGGGATCAGAATTGAATGACGTATTCAAGGTTTGAGCGGACTAAGAAGTTGTACAAGGCGAGAACAATTTGCTTATTTCGCAAACGAAAATGTCTCTTTATGTACACCATCATTCTCTGGGCCGTCTTTTCTACCTGTAGGCACTGCTTGGATAACTTCAGGTCACTGCTGATTAGCATGCCTGAATCCCATTCAAAGTCAGTGGCATCTAGCTGTTTGCCTAAAAAGGAGTAGTTTTGCTGGGGGTTAGCATGGCCGATGCGCACTTGTCAAGGTTAAATGGCATCTGCCACCTCTCGGCCTACTCAGCATTTCTGAGATCACTATTTCTCAGGCTCGTAACTCCTTTTCGCGAGCTCACACTACCTCTTGACTTGCTATAGTCAGCGAACTTGGCTATTAAAAGTAGTAATCCCTCGTCTATGTCATTGATGTAGACTATGAATAATAAAAGCCCGAGTACTGATCCCTGCGGCACCGCGCCTCTAACCGGAGCCAATTGCGAGGCTACCTCGTTGATCTTCACCCGTTGCCTCCGTCCTAAGAGTAGTAATCCCTTGTCCATGTCATTGATGTAGACTATGAATAATAAAAGCCCGAGTACTGATCCCTGCGGCACCGCGCCTCTAACCGGAGACCATTGCGAGGCTACCTCGTTGATCTTCACCCATTGCCTCCGGCCTGAGGGCCAGTTTTCTATCCATTTCGTACCCTTGCCAAAAATGCCTAGGGCACGGACCTTGTTCATCAACCTGCGGTGTGGTACCTCATCCAAGGCTTTTAAGTCAAGGTATAAGATATCAACAGCTCGACTACGGTCATACTCACTCAAATTACTCTGGAAAACTCTAGAAGATTAGTGAGGAATAAACGATTCTTGTGAAATCCGTAATGGGAATCTACGATCAGATTGTGCACTATACGGTCTCCACTTATTCCCTCGAGCAGTTTGCCTACGATGGATGTCAGACTAATAGGTCGGTAGTTACCCGGGAATTCTTGGTCCCCCTTCTTGTAGATGCAGGTCACGTCTACTATTCCCAAGTCTTCCGGCACCCTTCTAGTTTCCAAAAACTTGTTTAAAATTGTGGTGGTGTGGTAAGCGACCTCTTCCTAACTTTTCGAAGGACTATAGAAAGAAATCTATACGGACCTGGAGACTTATACAGGTTAAGATTCCTAATCTTGCTGCTAGTTCATTTCTTTCTAAGAATATTTTGCATAGGATTTCTCCATCTTCGAGATGAATTCCCGGCCTTGGAGCTGGACCGTCCGCTTCCCTCTTAAATACGGAGGCAATGTAGTCGTTCAGCACAATGTCGATGCCTTGTTCTTACTTTCGTAATACTCCATTGTCATCTCTCAGCGGTACACTCTTATTGGGCATCTGTAGACTCAGGTCAAAACTTTCCCACACGCGACTCTTCCAATGTTTGGGGATGCCCTTTTCCCTCCTCCTCAAATCAGAACAAAGTCATGTTCGGAAAGGTAGGCGTGTCAGGAAATGCTCCCGCAGGACCACCGTCAGAGAAAGCCACCTGGAAATACCCCTCTATTCTTTATTTCAAGACCACGTGAGCCAGCATGAGAATTTTAGAAAGTCGAGGAAGAATCCGTCACTCACTTAATCACCTGTCCCAGCTGTGTTTGTTTCCCGACGCCGATCGCTCCCCTACTCCACTACGATAACGCCGTTCGCGGCCATATCAACCCTACCCCCATATCTCGAGGCGATTTTGATCGTCTGGAACGACGCGTTATCATGAGTTGTGTTTGCTTAGACTGGCGCCCAGAATCTCTGAGGGACCGCAAGGCCAGGGTACATTTAGTGACCCTTGACCTGGAACCTTTCCAGCCGTTTAATGTCCTTCCGCAGAGTTGGGGATCAGAATTGAATGACGTATTCAAGGTTTGAGCGGACTAAGAAGTTGTACAAGGCGAGAACAATTTGCTTATTTCGCAAACGAAAATGTCTCTTTATGTACACCATCATTCTCTGGGCCCTCTTTTCTACCTGTAGGCACTGCTTGGATAACTTCAGGTCACTGCTGATTAGCATGCCTGAATCCCATTCAAAGTCAGTGGCATCTAGCTGTTTGCCTAAAAAGGAGTAGTTTTGCTGGGGGTTAGCATGGCCGATGCGCACTTGTCAAGGTTAAATGGCATCTGCCACCTCTCGGCCTACTCAGCATTTCTGAGATCACTATTTCTCAGGCTCGTAACTCCTTTTCGCGAGCTCACACTACCTCTTGACTTGCTATAGTCAGCGAACTTGGCTATTAAAAGTAGTAATCCCTCGTCTATGTCATTGATGTAGACTATGAATAATAAAAGCCCGAGTACTGATCCCTGCGGCACCGCGCCTCTAACCGGAGCCAATTGCGAGGCTACCTCGTTGATCTTCACCCGTTGCCTCCGTCCTAAGAGTAGTAATCCCTTGTCCATGTCATTGATGTAGACTATGAATAATAAAAGCCCGAGTACTGATCCCTGCGGCACCGCGCCTCTAACCGGAGACCATTGCGAGGCTACCTCGTTGATCTTCACCCATTGCCTCCGGCCTGAGGGCCAGTTTTCTATCCATTTCGTACCCTTGCCAAAAATGCCTAGGGCACGGACCTTGTTCATCAACCTGCGGTGTGGTACCTCATCCAAGGCTTTTAAGTCAAGGTATAAGATATCAACAGCTCGACTACGGTCATACTCACTCAAATTACTCTGGAAAACTCTAGAAGATTAGTGAGGAATAAACGATTCTTGTGAAATCCGTAATGGGAATCTACGATCAGATTGTGCACTATACGGTCTCCACTTATTCCCTCGAGCAGTTTGCCTACGATGGATGTCAGACTAATAGGTCGGTAGTTACCCGGGAATTCTTGGTCCCCCTTCTTGTAGATGCAGGTCACGTCTACTATTCCCAAGTCTTCCGGCACCCTTCTAGTTTCCAAAAACTTGTTTAAAATTGTGGTGGTGTGGTAAGCGACCTCTTCCTAACTTTTCGAAGGACTATAGAAAGAAATCTATACGGACCTGGAGACTTATACAGGTTAAGATTCCTAATCTTGCTGCTAGTTCATTTCTTTCTAAGAATATTTTGCATAGGATTTCTCCATCTTCGAGATGAATTCCCGGCCTTGGAGCTGGACCGTCCGCTTCCCTCTTAAATACGGAGGCAATGTAGTCGTTCAGCACAATGTCGATGCCTTGTTCTTACTTTCGTAATACTCCATTGTCATCTCTCAGCGGTACACTCTTATTGGGCACCTGTAGACTCAGGTCAAAACTTTCCCACACGCGACTCTTCCAATGTTTGGGGATGCCCTTTTCCCTCCTCCTCAAATCAGAACAAAGTCATGTTCGGAAAGGTAGGCGTGTCAGGAAATGCTCCCGCAGGACCACCGTCAGAGAAAGCCACCTGGAAATACCCCTCTATTCTTTATTTCAAGACCACGTGAGCCAGCATGAGAATTTTAGAAAGTCGAGGAAGAATCCGTCACTCACTTAATCACCTGTCCCAGCTGTGTTTGTTTCCCGACGCCGATCGCTCCCCTACTCCACTACGATAACGCCGTTCGCGGCCATATCAACCCTACCCCCATATCTCGAGGCGATTTTGATCGTCTGGAACGACGCGTTATCATGAGTTGTGTTTGCTTAGACTGGCGCCCAGAATCTCTGAGGGACCGCAAGGCCAGGGTACATTTAGTGACCCTTGACCTGGAACCTTTCCAGCCGTTTAATGTCCTTCCGCAGAGTTGGGGATCAGAATTGAATGACGTATTCAAGGTTTGAGCGGACTAAGAAGTTGTACAAGGCGAGAACAATTTGCTTATTTCGCAAACGAAAATGTCTCTTTATGTACACCATCATTCTCTGGGCCCTCTTTTCTACCTGTAGGCACTGCTTGGATAACTTCAGGTCACTGCTGATTAGCATGCCTGAATCCCATTCAAAGTCAGTGGCATCTAGCTGTTTGCCTAAAAAGGAGTAGTTTTGCTGGGGGTTAGCATGGCCGATGCGCACTTGTCAAGGTTAAATGGCATCTGCCACCTCTCGGCCTACTCAGCATTTCTGAGATCACTATTTCTCAGGCTCGTAACTCCTTTTCCCGAGCTCACACTACCTCTTGACTTGCTATAGTCAGCGAACTTGGCTATTAAAAGTAGTAATCCCTCGTCTATGTCATTGATGTAGACTATGAATAATAAAAGCCCGAGTACTGATCCCTGCGGCACCGCGCCTCTAACCGGAGCCAATTGCGAGGCTACCTCGTTGATCTTCACCCGTTGCCTCCGTCCTAAGAGTAGTAATCCCTTGTCCATGTCATTGATGTAGACTATGAATAATAAAAGCCCGAGTACTGATCCCTGCGGCACCGCGCCTCTAACCGGAGACCATTGCGAGGCTACCTCGTTGATCTTCACCCATTGCCTCCGGCCTGAGGGCCAGTTTTCTATCCATTTCGTACCCTTGCCAAAAATGCCTAGGGCACGGACCTTGTTCATCAACCTGCGGTGTGGTACCTCATCCAAGGCTTTTAAGTCAAGGTATAAGATATCAACAGCTCGACTACGGTCATACTCACTCAAATTACTCTGGAAAACTCTAGAAGATTAGTGAGGAATAAACGATTCTTGTGAAATCCGTAATGGGAATCTACGATCAGATTGTGCACTATACGGTCTCCACTTATTCCCTCGAGCAGTTTGCCTACGATGGATGTCAGACTAATAGGTCGGTAGTTACCCGGGAATTCTTGGTCCCCCTTCTTGTAGATGCAGGTCACGTCTACTATTCCCAAGTCTTCCGGCACCCTTCTAGTTTCCAAAAACTTGTTTAAAATTGTGGTGGTGTGGTAAGCGACCTCTTCCTAACTTTTCGAAGGACTATAGAAAGAAATCTATACGGACCTGGAGACTTATACAGGTTAAGATTCCTAATCTTGCTGCTAGTTCATTTCTTTCTAAGAATATTTTGCATAGGATTTCTCCATCTTCGAGATGAATTCCCGGCCTTGGAGCTGGACCGTCCGCTTCCCTCTTAAATACGGAGGCAATGTAGTCGTTCAGCACAATGTCGATGCCTTGTTCTTACTTTCGTAATACTCCATTGTCATCTCTCAGCGGTACACTCTTATTGGGCACCTGTAGACTCAGGTCAAAACTTTCCCACACGCGACTCTTCCAATGTTTGGGGATGCCCTTTTCCTTCCTCCTCAAATCAGAACAAAGTCATGTTCGGAAAGGTAGGCGTGTCAGGAAATGCTCCCGCAGGACCACCGTCAGAGAAAGCCACCTGGAAATACCCCTCTATTCTTTATTTCAAGACCACGTGAGCCAGCATGAGAATTTTAGAAAGTCGAGGAAGAATCCGTCACTCACTTAATCACCTGTCCCAGCTGTGTTTGTTTCCCGACGCCGATCGCTCCCCTACTCCACTACGATAACGCCGTTCGCGGCCATATCAACCCTACCCCCATATCTCGAGGCGATTTTGATCGTCTGGAACGACGCGTTATCATGAGTTGTGTTTGCTTAGACTGGCGCCCAGAATCTCTGAGGGACCGCAAGGCCAGGGTACATTTAGTGACCCTTGACCTGGAACCTTTCCAGCCGTTTAATGTCCTTCCGCAGAGTTGGGGATCAGAATTGAATGACGTATTCAAGGTTTGAGCGGACTAAGAAGTTGTACAAGGCGAGAACAATTTGCTTATTTCGCAAACGAAAATGTCTCTTTATGTACACCATCATTCTCTGGGCCCTCTTTTCTACCTGTAGGCACTGCTTGGATAACTTCAGGTCACTGCTGATTAGCATGCCTGAATCCCATTCAAAGTCAGTGGCATCTAGCTGTTTGCCTAAAAAGGAGTAGTTTTGCTGGGGGTTAGCATGGCCGATGCGCACTTGTCAAGGTTAAATGGCATCTGCCACCTCTCGGCCTACTCAGCATTTCTGAGATCACTATTTCTCAGGCTCGTAACTCCTTTTCGCGAGCTCACACTACCTCTTGACTTGCTATAGTCAGCGAACTTGGCTATTAAAAGTAGTAATCCCTCGTCTATGTCATTGATGTAGACTATGAATAATAAAAGCCCGAGTACTGATCCCTGCGGCACCGCGCCTCTAACCGGAGCCAATTGCGAGGCTACCTCGTTGATCTTCACCCGTTGCCTCCGTCCTAAGAGTAGTAATCCCTTGTCCATGTCATTGATGTAGACTATGAATAATAAAAGCCCGAGTACTGATCCCTGCGGCACCGCGCCTCTAACCGGAGACCATTGCGAGGCTACCTCGTTGATCTTCACCCATTGCCTCCGGCCTGAGGGCCAGTTTTCTATCCATTTCGTACCCTTGCCAAAAATGCCTAGGGCACGGACCTTGTTCATCAACCTGCGGTGTGGTACCTCATCCAAGGCTTTTAAGTCAAGGTATAAGATATCAACAGCTCGACTACGGTCATACTCACTCAAATTACTCTGGAAAACTCTAGAAGATTAGTGAGGAATAAACGATTCTTGTGAAATCCGTAATGGGAATCTACGATCAGATTGTGCACTATACGGTCTCCACTTATTCCCTCGAGCAGTTTGCCTACGATGGATGTCAGACTAATAGGTCGGTAGTTACCCGGGAATTCTTGGTCCCCCTTCTTGTAGATGCAGGTCACGTCTACTATTCCCAAGTCTTCCGGCACCCTTCTAGTTTCCAAAAACTTGTTTAAAATTGTGGTGGTGTGGTAAGCGACCTCTTCCTAACTTTTCGAAGGACTATAGAAAGAAATCTATACGGACCTGGAGACTTATACAGGTTAAGATTCCTAATCTTGCTGCTAGTTCATTTCTTTCTAAGAATATTTTGCATAGGATTTCTCCATCTTCGAGATGAATTCCCGGCCTTGGAGCTGGACCGTCCGCTTCCCTCTTAAATACGGAGGCAATGTAGTCGTTCAGCACAATGTCGATGCCTTGTTCTTACTTTCGTAATACTCCATTGTCATCTCTCAGCGGTACACTCTTATTGGGCACCTGTAGACTCAGGTCAAAACTTTCCCACACGCGACTCTTCCAATGTTTGGGGATGCCCTTTTCCCTCCTCCTCAAATCAGAACAAAGTCATGTTCGGAAAGGTAGGCGTGTCAGGAAATGCTCCCGCAGGACCACCGTCAGAGAAAGCCACCTGGAAATACCCCTCTATTCTTTATTTCAAGACCACGTGAGCCAGCATGAGAATTTTAGAAAGTCGAGGAAGAATCCGTCACTCACTTAATCACCTGTCCCAGCTGTGTTTGTTTCCCGACGCCGATCGCTCCCCTACTCCACTACGATAACGCCGTTCGCGGCCATATCAACCCTACCCCCATATCTCGAGGCGATTTTGATCGTCTGGAACGACGCGTTATCATGAGTTGTGTTTGCTTAGACTGGCGCCCAGAATCTCTGAGGGACCGCAAGGCCAGGGTACATTTAGTGACCCTTGACCTGGAACCTTTCCAGCCGTTTAATGTCCTTCCGCAGAGTTGGGGATCAGAATTGAATGACGTATTCAAGGTTTGAGCGGACTAAGAAGTTGTACAAGGCGAGAACAATTTGCTTATTTCGCAAACGAAAATGTCTCTTTATGTACACCATCATTCTCTGGGCCCTCTTTTCTACCTGTAGGCACTGCTTGGATAACTTCAGGTCACTGCTGATTAGCATGCCTGAATCCCATTCAAAGTCAGTGGCATCTAGCTGTTTGCCTAAAAAGGAGTAGTTTTGCTGGGGGTTAGCATGGCCGATGCGCACTTGTCAAGGTTAAATGGCATCTGCCACCTCTCGGCCTACTCAGCATTTCTGAGATCACTATTTCTCAGGCTCGTAACTCCTTTTCCCGAGCTCACACTACCTCTTGACTTGCTATAGTCAGCGAACTTGGCTATTAAAAGTAGTAATCCCTCGTCTATGTCATTGATGTAGACTATGAATAATAAAAGCCCGAGTACTGATCCCTGCGGCACCGCGCCTCTAACCGGAGCCAATTGCGAGGCTACCTCGTTGATCTTCACCCGTTGCCTCCGTCCTAAGAGTAGTAATCCCTTGTCCATGTCATTGATGTAGACTATGAATAATAAAAGCCCGAGTACTGATCCCTGCGGCACCGCGCCTCTAACCGGAGACCATTGCGAGGCTACCTCGTTGATCTTCACCCATTGCCTCCGGCCTGAGGGCCAGTTTTCTATCCATTTCGTACCCTTGCCAAAAATGCCTAGGGCACGGACCTTGTTCATCAACCTGCGGTGTGGTACCTCATCCAAGGCTTTTAAGTCAAGGTATAAGATATCAACAGCTCGACTACGGTCATACTCACTCAAATTACTCTGGAAAACTCTAGAAGATTAGTGAGGAATAAACGATTCTTGTGAAATCCGTAATGGGAATCTACGATCAGATTGTGCACTATACGGTCTCCACTTATTCCCTCGAGCAGTTTGCCTACGATGGATGTCAGACTAATAGGTCGGTAGTTACCCGGGAATTCTTGGTCCCCCTTCTTGTAGATGCAGGTCACGTCTACTATTCCCAAGTCTTCCGGCACCCTTCTAGTTTCCAAAAACTTGTTTAAAATTGTGGTGGTGTGGTAAGCGACCTCTTCCTAACTTTTCGAAGGACTATAGAAAGAAATCTATACGGACCTGGAGACTTATACAGGTTAAGATTCCTAATCTTGCTGCTAGTTCATTTCTTTCTAAGAATATTTTGCATAGGATTTCTCCATCTTCGAGATGAATTCCCGGCCTTGGAGCTGGACCGTCCGCTTCCCTCTTAAATACGGAGGCAATGTAGTCGTTCAGCACAATGTCGATGCCTTGTTCTTACTTTCGTAATACTCCATTGTCATCTCTCAGCGGTACACTCTTATTGGGCACCTGTAGACTCAGGTCAAAACTTTCCCACACGCGACTCTTCCAATGTTTGGGGATGCCCTTTTCCCTCCTCCTCAAATCAGAACAAAGTCATGTTCGGAAAGGTAGGCGTGTCAGGAAATGCTCCCGCAGGACCACCGTCAGAGAAAGCCACCTGGAAATACCCCTCTATTCTTTATTTCAAGACCACGTGAGCCAGCATGAGAATTTTAGAAAGTCGAGGAAGAATCCGTCACTCACTTAATCACCTGTCCCAGCTGTGTTTGTTTCCCGACGCCGATCGCTCCCCTACTCCACTACGATAACGCCGTTCGCGGCCATATCAACCCTACCCCCATATCTCGAGGCGATTTTGATCGTCTGGAACGACGCGTTATCATGAGTTGTGTTTGCTTAGACTGGCGCCCAGAATCTCTGAGGGACCGCAAGGCCAGGGTACATTTAGTGACCCTTGACCTGGAACCTTTCCAGCCGTTTAATGTCCTTCCGCAGAGTTGGGGATCAGAATTGAATGACGTATTCAAGGTTTGAGCGGACTAAGAAGTTGTACAAGGCGAGAACAATTTGCTTATTTCGCAAACGAAAATGTCTCTTTATGTACACCATCATTCTCTGGGCCGTCTTTTCTACCTGTAGGCACTGCTTGGATAACTTCAGGTCACTGCTGATTAGCATGCCTGAATCCCATTCAAAGTCAGTGGCATCTAGCTGTTTGCCTAAAAAGGAGTAGTTTTGCTGGGGGTTAGCATGGCCGATGCGCACTTGTCAAGGTTAAATGGCATCTGCCACCTCTCGGCCTACTCAGCATTTCTGAGATCACTATTTCTCAGGCTCGTAACTCCTTTTCGCGAGCTCACACTACCTCTTGACTTGCTATAGTCAGCGAACTTGGCTATTAAAAGTAGTAATCCCTCGTCTATGTCATTGATGTAGACTATGAATAATAAAAGCCCGAGTACTGATCCCTGCGGCACCGCGCCTCTAACCGGAGCCAATTGCGAGGCTACCTCGTTGATCTTCACCCGTTGCCTCCGTCCTAAGAGTAGTAATCCCTTGTCCATGTCATTGATGTAGACTATGAATAATAAAAGCCCGAGTACTGATCCCTGCGGCACCGCGCCTCTAACCGGAGACCATTGCGAGGCTACCTCGTTGATCTTCACCCATTGCCTCCGGCCTGAGGGCCAGTTTTCTATCCATTTCGTACCCTTGCCAAAAATGCCTAGGGCACGGACCTTGTTCATCAACCTGCGGTGTGGTACCTCATCCAAGGCTTTTAAGTCAAGGTATAAGATATCAACAGCTCGACTACGGTCATACTCACTCAAATTACTCTGGAAAACTCTAGAAGATTAGTGAGGAATAAACGATTCTTGTGAAATCCGTAATGGGAATCTACGATCAGATTGTGCACTATACGGTCTCCACTTATTCCCTCGAGCAGTTTGCCTACGATGGATGTCAGACTAATAGGTCGGTAGTTACCCGGGAATTCTTGGTCCCCCTTCTTGTAGATGCAGGTCACGTCTACTATTCCCAAGTCTTCCGGCACCCTTCTAGTTTCCAAAAACTTGTTTAAAATTGTGGTGGTGTGGTAAGCGACCTCTTCCTAACTTTTCGAAGGACTATAGAAAGAAATCTATACGGACCTGGAGACTTATACAGGTTAAGATTCCTAATCTTGCTGCTAGTTCATTTCTTTCTAAGAATATTTTGCATAGGATTTCTCCATCTTCGAGATGAATTCCCGGCCTTGGAGCTGGACCGTCCGCTTCCCTCTTAAATACGGAGGCAATGTAGTCGTTCAGCACAATGTCGATGCCTTGTTCTTACTTTCGTAATACTCCATTGTCATCTCTCAGCGGTACACTCTTATTGGGCATCTGTAGACTCAGGTCAAAACTTTCCCACACGCGACTCTTCCAATGTTTGGGGATGCCCTTTTCCCTCCTCCTCAAATCAGAACAAAGTCATGTTCGGAAAGGTAGGCGTGTCAGGAAATGCTCCCGCAGGACCACCGTCAGAGAAAGCCACCTGGAAATACCCCTCTATTCTTTATTTCAAGACCACGTGAGCCAGCATGAGAATTTTAGAAAGTCGAGGAAGAATCCGTCACTCACTTAATCACCTGTCCCAGCTGTGTTTGTTTCCCGACGCCGATCGCTCCCCTACTCCACTACGATAACGCCGTTCGCGGCCATATCAACCCTACCCCCATATCTCGAGGCGATTTTGATCGTCTGGAACGACGCGTTATCATGAGTTGTGTTTGCTTAGACTGGCGCCCAGAATCTCTGAGGGACCGCAAGGCCAGGGTACATTTAGTGACCCTTGACCTGGAACCTTTCCAGCCGTTTAATGTCCTTCCGCAGAGTTGGGGATCAGAATTGAATGACGTATTCAAGGTTTGAGCGGACTAAGAAGTTGTACAAGGCGAGAACAATTTGCTTATTTCGCAAACGAAAATGTCTCTTTATGTACACCATCATTCTCTGGGCCCTCTTTTCTACCTGTAGGCACTGCTTGGATAACTTCAGGTCACTGCTGATTAGCATGCCTGAATCCCATTCAAAGTCAGTGGCATCTAGCTGTTTGCCTAAAAAGGAGTAGTTTTGCTGGGGGTTAGCATGGCCGATGCGCACTTGTCAAGGTTAAATGGCATCTGCCACCTCTCGGCCTACTCAGCATTTCTGAGATCACTATTTCTCAGGCTCGTAACTCCTTTTCGCGAGCTCACACTACCTCTTGACTTGCTATAGTCAGCGAACTTGGCTATTAAAAGTAGTAATCCCTCGTCTATGTCATTGATGTAGACTATGAATAATAAAAGCCCGAGTACTGATCCCTGCGGCACCGCGCCTCTAACCGGAGCCAATTGCGAGGCTACCTCGTTGATCTTCACCCGTTGCCTCCGTCCTAAGAGTAGTAATCCCTTGTCCATGTCATTGATGTAGACTATGAATAATAAAAGCCCGAGTACTGATCCCTGCGGCACCGCGCCTCTAACCGGAGACCATTGCGAGGCTACCTCGTTGATCTTCACCCATTGCCTCTGGCCTGAGGGCCAGTTTTCTATCCATTTCGTACCCTTGCCAAAAATGCCTAGGGCACGGACCTTGTTCATCAACCTGCGGTGTGGTACCTCATCCAAGGCTTTTAAGTCAAGGTATAAGATATCAACAGCTCGACTACGGTCATACTCACTCAAATTACTCTGGAAAACTCTAGAAGATTAGTGAGGAATAAACGATTCTTGTGAAATCCGTAATGGGAATCTACGATCAGATTGTGCACTATACGGTCTCCACTTATTCCCTCGAGCAGTTTGCCTACGATGGATGTCAGACTAATAGGTCGGTAGTTACCCGGGAATTCTTGGTCCCCCTTCTTGTAGATGCAGGTCACGTCTACTATTCCCAAGTCTTCCGGCACCCTTCTAGTTTCCAAAAACTTGTTTAAAATTGTGGTGGTGTGGTAAGCGACCTCTTCCTAACTTTTCGAAGGACTATAGAAAGAAATCTATACGGACCTGGAGACTTATACAGGTTAAGATTCCTAATCTTGCTGCTAGTTCATTTCTTTCTAAGAATATTTTGCATAGGATTTCTCCATCTTCGAGATGAATTCCCGGCCTTGGAGCTGGACCGTCCGCTTCCCTCTTAAATACGGAGGCAATGTAGTCGTTCAGCACAATGTCGATGCCTTGTTCTTACTTTCGTAATACTCCATTGTCATCTCTCAGCGGTACACTCTTATTGGGCACCTGTAGACTCAGGTCAAAACTTTCCCACACGCGACTCTTCCAATGTTTGGGGATGCCCTTTTCCCTCCTCCTCAAATCAGAACAAAGTCATGTTCGGAAAGGTAGGCGTGTCAGGAAATGCTCCCGCAGGACCACCGTCAGAGAAAGCCACCTGGAAATACCCCTCTATTCTTTATTTCAAGACCACGTGAGCCAGCATGAGAATTTTAGAAAGTCGAGGAAGAATCCGTCACTCACTTAATCACCTGTCCCAGCTGTGTTTGTTTCCCGACGCCGATCGCTCCCCTACTCCACTACGATAACGCCGTTCGCGGCCATATCAACCCTACCCCCATATCTCGAGGCGATTTTGATCGTCTGGAACGACGCGTTATCATGAGTTGTGTTTGCTTAGACTGGCGCCCAGAATCTCTGAGGGACCGCAAGGCCAGGGTACATTTAGTGACCCTTGACCTGGAACCTTTCCAGCCGTTTAATGTCCTTCCGCAGAGTTGGGGATCAGAATTGAATGACGTATTCAAGGTTTGAGCGGACTAAGAAGTTGTACAAGGCGAGAACAATTTGCTTATTTCGCAAACGAAAATGTCTCTTTATGTACACCATCATTCTCTGGGCCCTCTTTTCTACCTGTAGGCACTGCTTGGATAACTTCAGGTCACTGCTGATTAGCATGCCTGAATCCCATTCAAAGTCAGTGGCATCTAGCTGTTTGCCTAAAAAGGAGTAGTTTTGCTGGGGGTTAGCATGGCCGATGCGCACTTGTCAAGGTTAAATGGCATCTGCCACCTCTCGGCCTACTCAGCATTTCTGAGATCACTATTTCTCAGGCTCGTAACTCCTTTTCGCGAGCTCACACTACCTCTTGACTTGCTATAGTCAGCGAACTTGGCTATTAAAAGTAGTAATCCCTCGTCTATGTCATTGATGTAGACTATGAATAATAAAAGCCCGAGTACTGATCCCTGCGGCACCGCGCCTCTAACCGGAGCCAATTGCGAGGCTACCTCGTTGATCTTCACCCGTTGCCTCCGTCCTAAGAGTAGTAATCCCTTGTCCATGTCATTGATGTAGACTATGAATAATAAAAGCCCGAGTACTGATCCCTGCGGCACCGCGCCTCTAACCGGAGACCATTGCGAGGCTACCTCGTTGATCTTCACCCATTGCCTCCGGCCTGAGGGCCAGTTTTCTATCCATTTCGTACCCTTGCCAAAAATGCCTAGGGCACGGACCTTGTTCATCAACCTGCGGTGTGGTACCTCATCCAAGGCTTTTAAGTCAAGGTATAAGATATCAACAGCTCGACTACGGTCATACTCACTCAAATTACTCTGGAAAACTCTAGAAGATTAGTGAGGAATAAACGATTCTTGTGAAATCCGTAATGGGAATCTACGATCAGATTGTGCACTATACGGTCTCCACTTATTCCCTCGAGCAGTTTGCCTACGATGGATGTCAGACTAATAGGTCGGTAGTTACCCGGGAATTCTTGGTCCCCCTTCTTGTAGATGCAGGTCACGTCTACTATTCCCAAGTCTTCCGGCACCCTTCTAGTTTCCAAAAACTTGTTTAAAATTGTGGTGGTGTGGTAAGCGACCTCTTCCTAACTTTTCGAAGGACTATAGAAAGAAATCTATACGGACCTGGAGACTTATACAGGTTAAGATTCCTAATCTTGCTGCTAGTTCATTTCTTTCTAAGAATATTTTGCATAGGATTTCTCCATCTTCGAGATGAATTCCCGGCCTTGGAGCTGGACCGTCCGCTTCCCTCTTAAATACGGAGGCAATGTAGTCGTTCAGCACAATGTCGATGCCTTGTTCTTACTTTCGTAATACTCCATTGTCATCTCTCAGCGGTACACTCTTATTGGGCACCTGTAGACTCAGGTCAAAACTTTCCCACACGCGACTCTTCCAATGTTTGGGGATGCCCTTTTCCCTCCTCCTCAAATCAGAACAAAGTCATGTTCGGAAAGGTAGGCGTGTCAGGAAATGCTCCCGCAGGACCACCGTCAGAGAAAGCCACCTGGAAATACCCCTCTATTCTTTATTTCAAGACCACGTGAGCCAGCATGAGAATTTTAGAAAGTCGAGGAAGAATCCGTCACTCACTTAATCACCTGTCCCAGCTGTGTTTGTTTCCCGACGCCGATCGCTCCCCTACTCCACTACGATAACGCCGTTCGCGGCCATATCAACCCTACCCCCATATCTCGAGGCGATTTTGATCGTCTGGAACGACGCGTTATCATGAGTTGTGTTTGCTTAGACTGGCGCCCAGAATCTCTGAGGGACCGCAAGGCCAGGGTACATTTAGTGACCCTTGACCTGGAACCTTTCCAGCCGTTTAATGTCCTTCCGCAGAGTTGGGGATCAGAATTGAATGACGTATTCAAGGTTTGAGCGGACTAAGAAGTTGTACAAGGCGAGAACAATTTGCTTATTTCGCAAACGAAAATGTCTCTTTATGTACACCATCATTCTCTGGGCCCTCTTTTCTACCTGTAGGCACTGCTTGGATAACTTCAGGTCACTGCTGATTAGCATGCCTGAATCCCATTCAAAGTCAGTGGCATCTAGCTGTTTGCCTAAAAAGGAGTAGTTTTGCTGGGGGTTAGCATGGCCGATGCGCACTTGTCAAGGTTAAATGGCATCTGCCACCTCTCGGCCTACTCAGCATTTCTGAGATCACTATTTCTCAGGCTCGTAACTCCTTTTCGCGAGCTCACACTACCTCTTGACTTGCTATAGTCAGCGAACTTGGCTATTAAAAGTAGTAATCCCTCGTCTATGTCATTGATGTAGACTATGAATAATAAAAGCCCGAGTACTGATCCCTGCGGCACCGCGCCTCTAACCGGAGCCAATTGCGAGGCTACCTCGTTGATCTTCACCCGTTGCCTCCGTCCTAAGAGTAGTAATCCCTTGTCCATGTCATTGATGTAGACTATGAATAATAAAAGCCCGAGTACTGATCCCTGCGGCACCGCGCCTCTAACCGGAGACCATTGCGAGGCTACCTCGTTGATCTTCACCCATTGCCTCCGGCCTGAGGGCCAGTTTTCTATCCATTTCGTACCCTTGCCAAAAATGCCTAGGGCACGGACCTTGTTCATCAACCTGCGGTGTGGTACCTCATCCAAGGCTTTTAAGTCAAGGTATAAGATATCAACAGCTCGACTACGGTCATACTCACTCAAATTACTCTGGAAAACTCTAGAAGATTAGTGAGGAATAAACGATTCTTGTGAAATCCGTAATGGGAATCTACGATCAGATTGTGCACTATACGGTCTCCACTTATTCCCTCGAGCAGTTTGCCTACGATGGATGTCAGACTAATAGGTCGGTAGTTACCCGGGAATTCTTGGTCCCCCTTCTTGTAGATGCAGGTCACGTCTACTATTCCCAAGTCTTCCGGCACCCTTCTAGTTTCCAAAAACTTGTTTAAAATTGTGGTGGTGTGGTAAGCGACCTCTTCCTAACTTTTCGAAGGACTATAGAAAGAAATCTATACGGACCTGGAGACTTATACAGGTTAAGATTCCTAATCTTGCTGCTAGTTCATTTCTTTCTAAGAATATTTTTGGCATAGGATTTCTCCATCTTTGAGATGAATTCCCGGCCTTGGAGCTGGACCGTCCGCTTCCCTCTTAAATACGGAGGCAATGTAGTCGTTCAGCACATTTTCGATGCCTTGTTCTGACTTTCGTAATACGCCATTGTCATCTCTCAGCGGTCCTATGCTATGCCGAATTGGTTTCGGGCTATCGAAATGCAGGAAGAATTCTTTCGGGCTCTCTTTAACTTGCCTACACTTTTCCCTGTATTGAAGAAGACTTTCTTCAATACAGTTGGCTTTCCAGATGTTGTAGGCAGTTTTTCTTTTCTTTATCGCTGCAGCGATGCCATCATTTAACCACTTCGGTTGTAAAGGATTGCTGCTCATTCTCTTACTGGGTCAAACGCAGCCTAATGCGTCATAAGGTTTTCATTAATTGCCAACAATTTGTCTGAGGCTCCGTCTTCTGTTGAAGGTTCAAGCTGAGCTTTCGAATCCCCAAAACCGACTAAGTTCGTGAGTATGAAGTCGAATTTGAAGGTAGCGACGTAAGAGCCTCTGCCACATGGAATGTGGATTCAAAACGTGACTGTGCGACGATTGATCCCGCCCAGGCACTACCCCACACCGAATATGGATACTACGTCTTCCTTAGTATTAAACACCAAGTCTTACATGTTCTCACCCCTAGTTGGCTCCTCAACCCACTGTGTCAGGAAGTTATCCTGAGTGAGCGAAATCAATTAGTCTCCTCCCTTCACCATCGCCTGACTAGTTCCTCCAGGCAGGCCCACTGCAGTCGAAGTCACCCATAACCAAACTCGTGTGACTATTTATCAGGTTGGTGAGTCTAGATAGAGTCTGACTTTTCTAAGTGTCTTGGTGGCCTGTACACCAGAACTACTCGATAAGAGGAGCTGGTATAATCTCCGTCTAGCCCTAAACTCTCGTGTCCACATCTCACCCTTCATTCAACAGATGAAAAAGAGTTCCGGACGTATACCATAACTCCGCCTCTCTCTACAAGGTCAGTCGCGGTGGAACATTGTATATCCGGAGATTGCAAACTCAACTTTGAAATCTCGAGTGTCATTATGGATCTACGTTTATACAATCGCCACAATATCTATTCGGTTATCTAATGCTAATAATGCCGCAAGTTCTTCCCACTTGTTCCGTATCAACTTCGCGTTAAAAAAATAGAACTTCTAAAGAATTCTGGCATGGTCCGCTCGTCCTTCCGCTAACGTGTTTCCTGAATACTCGGTTTGAGTGTTTTTTTTAGATGGGGACGCATGATCATGAACGCCTTACAAGGTGCCTGGATCGTCTCCTGCTTGTGGTCACCCGTCTAGTTGCCGCCCGGCTTGCTGTGCGCAATCTTCAACAACCAGAAATCATTCCTGTCGATTAACTCGGCCAGAAACTTCCTTCCTCGGTCGTTTAGGTGGACCCTGTCCTCTGCATATAGGTCATCTCGTCCGAACAACAAGTCAACTGGATCTACAAACTTAACTCCTGTTAAGGCACAAATGGGATCTAGATGTTCGTTAATGCCAAGAAGTTTGCTATGTGCTTGTGCTGCAACGAATTTCATGGGTAGCATCCCCACGAGCATGGCCTCGCTTGTCTTGGAGAGAAGATTCTCTGCAATCTTCAACGATGTCTTGATTATTTGTTCAGTTTGCCCGACTCACTGACTATCGAGGCAAGTATGGAGTTTCTGGAAAAATTTCGTACCTTCTTAACTTGTCTCAAAGTGCCTCGTTATCCCCTCCGGGGGCCGGGAAGCCAGCGGATTTCCCATCTGTAGCATTTCCTCCCACTTAGGTAGTATCGAAAGCCTTGCATCTGTGTCTCCCACCACTACGCATTGTATGTTTTCGTCAAACAGGACCGCAAAGCGATTTAGAGCGTTTATTTGATTCTCTGCTGCAGGTGAGGTCGTCTTCTGCTCCTTTTTCTTCTTCTTACTCCTAGTCTTTTTCTTTCTCACTCTCTGGAATTCTCCTTCGTTCGAGCTCGTAATTCTAACCTGCAGTGAACTCTCCAATGCCGGTACTTATTTGCTTGTATCGTCCAGTTTAATGCTGCTCACTGTTGCACCTCTCGCAGCTGAGAGAGGGTAAGAGTAAGATAGAGAAAGAGAGTGAAAGTGTAAGAGAGAGAGATAGAGTGAGGGAGAGTGAAAGTAAGAGTAAGATTGAATGAGAGAGAGCAAGAGGAAGATAGAGTGAAAGAGAGTAGGGGATATTATATAACAGAGAGAGTGAGAGTAAGAGAAAGTAATAGAGAGTAACAAGGAGTAACAATGCATAGCAGTACCTCATAAGATCTTGCCAATCATATTGAAGAAGAATCGTATATGCAGGCATAACATAAGTCTGAGAGAAAGTATAGCAAAATATATGAAGGCTCTCCCCTCCCACCTCTTCCCCCGCAATATGGCTGTTAGGAAATGGAAGAGCGGCCTAGAAATGTTGAAAAATAGGAGAGTGAAGGATATAGTAAGAGAGAGTAAGAGAATGTTAGAGAGAGTAGGAAAGGGTAAGAGAGAGTAAGAGAATATAAGAGAAAGTAAGTGAGATAAAATTAAGAAAGAGACAAATGAGAGACGCGAACGGCTTTTTCCGTGGCGAGGTTTTTTAGTTTGGAAGAGAGTTTGTTACTTATACTTTTCTCCTTACTTTCATCTCATGAGATGGAATGTTGTTTTCCACCATGCAGACTTTGAAATTACACCTATTTCGGAGGCATATTTTCTCAGGGAAAGCATTTTTACAATGGTGGTGACTTGGAAGTTGCAATGAAGCCGACGGTATAAAATCTTTAAGGCTAATAATAAATTTGAAAACAGGAATCGGTATATTTTTTTATAGTCATGTTATAGAATGTAACATAAGCAATGACATAGGCCCCTTGTAGGCTTCTGAAAATGCGCTAGATGATGAATAAACCAATACAATGAAGGCATTTAATGAAACAATTTGTATACATCTTTACCTTAGAAGACTATAGATTTATTACAATCCTAGATGTAATTGTTTTGATGAAGACAAGGTTCTTTCTAGAACTGGATCCCAGTAACATCTAACTCAATTACTTAAAAATATAGGAAAACGAACCAGAAAAAGCTTTTTGAAAAATTTTGACAAATCACATAATGATGGAATGGCTTCAAGCGAGTATAAATGAGGTAAACTAATGCCGGAAATTATAGATCGATTCGCCTAACTTCTCTTTTTGATAAGCTCTTAGAATTTATTATTAGATAATCGTGGAAAATTTGGCGTCCAAAATTTAATTAAAGAATTGTTTTTAAGAAATGTTTTTCACCTTTGTTTAGCATCATGCTGTCGATATAGTTTACCTAGATTTTTAGAATTCGTTTGATACTGTTTTCCATAAGAAATAATATTGAAACGCAAGGTATAAGGGAAAATGTATGTATAGTAATGGCCAAAAGTTTTGAGACTAATAGATATTTTAATTTTTTCATTCGTTTTTTAAAATTTAGGTGATATGAATAATTATTATATTTAAATTATTACAGGTTTATTAAAAAGTCAGTATTTCAGAAACAAGGTCTGCTGACCCAAAAGTCGCGTGGTCTCAATAACATCAAAAGATTTAATTCTCTCAAAATTAAAGCTAATGAGTCTAATAAAAGTTACGATAATAAGAAATCGACTGATGCGGATAAGAAGCCTACCGTCAATATACTGAAGTTGAAAGGCCTTGTAATCTAAAAAGTGATTTTGCTAATAGTCCACAATCCATAAATGACCAATAATATTAAGTGTAGTTCGGATTCACCTAGAAGAAAGTCTAGGTGCACAGAGTGTAAAATATGTAGGCTTTGTTTGAAAAATAGGCATAATGAAGACCACTGCTCTAACTCTTTTAATCGATTACCAGGTAAGTACTGTATCTATTCGGAAGCTTCTCACACTGATTTTTGTGCCCTAGATTTAAAAGTAAGCCTTCAGGTCCAAGTATAAATTTGATTACGTCCAATATAAGAGCTAAGATTTTGGATAGTGTACTCTATTTCCTCTCTGTATGATGAGAATAGGTAAATATTATAAAAGTGTAAATTTCTCCTGCTTATTGGATCATAGTTCCCAGAAGTCCTTTGTGGCTAAGGAAGCTGTCAAATCTTTTTAAAATCCAAAATGATCCTGAGAATATTAAAAATAAATCCCTGATTGTGTTAGGCAGAAAAATTCAGTTTAATATATTTATCGTGTCTTTGACATTCAGATCCCTGGTAAAAGTATGTATTTATCAATAAATGTTTGGCCAAGGTTTGCTTTTAAAATAGAGCAAAATCAGAGAATATTATGGAGGCGGGAATTCAACTAAGTAAGAATTTTCTTGCTTTCAAGAATGATATTCTTATGACTATAAGTAACTTGAAGCAGGGCTTACATCAGATGTTTTATGTGTAGGTAGTCTTTGGATATTACAGAGTCTGAGTTTAGTAATTATGACCAAGAATAAATTGAAAAGTTTAAAAGGGGTTTGGAGTTACTGAGTGGGCAGTTTCTACGTTGAGCTGCCTTGGCAAATTTGAAAAAAAGATAAGATTGTTCAAAGTAATAACGATGGCTTGGCTGAACAGATTTCAGTGAGCATCTTTATACCAATGGTAGGGCCCTTTGACCCCAAGGACCAGATTTATATCCACAGCAGGCCAGTTACTGATTACAAAGAAATTGAACTTTCATTTATTTTTTCAAAAGAGGTTTCAGGGTATAATTATTGAGTGAAAGATGGTAAGTTGCATTTATCTAAAGTCAATGTTGACTTAAAGATAATTACAAGGAGTTACAAGGAAAGAAGGTACCCTAGGAGACCTTACGGTCCATTCAAAGAGGGTACCTTGGGACTAGCAATCGAGCGGGCACATGGCTGCTCAATTGTTTTGCGTCCCTAAACGGCCACTTTTCAAGACTTTGTCTAGTCTTGACTTGAACTGGTCAACAGATTCACTGTTGACAACTTCCACTGGAAGTGCGTTCCACTTACCGCAGATACTGTAGGTGAAAAAGTTTCCACACAGATTGCGGTTGTAACGCTTCAGTTCAAGTTTGAAGCCGTGATTGCGCGTTCTGTTCTCACTCAGTGTGAAAATATCCCGGTAGTCAACATTGTCGAACCCTCGAAGTATTTTGAAAACTTCGATGAGCTGACCACGCAGTCTACGGGTTTCCAACGAGAACAGATCCTATCGAAGCTATCTTCAGTCTTTGAGCCTTTAGTATTCATTCTATTTCCCCCTTACTGTGAAAGAGAAATTTCTCATGAAAAAACTTTGACCTAGTAAAAGTAAATTGGAACTCCACAGTTTCTGAGAAAGTTTAAAGTAAATTAACTATTCTTGATAGTTTAGGTGAATTTACTTGTGAAAAAACAGCTGATAATTCTGATATTGATAATTATCTGATTTTTTGTGAAGAGTCTCAAGAGGCTTATGATTGTTTATGTATTTAGCATTTCAAGAAACGTCTGAGGCCTTTATTAAGACCAAAAATTGCACTTATAAAATTAATAATAATAGTAAGCTGTTTTATAGGCGCCCGTCAATCGATAGGATAAAACATGACAGAAGAAATTGGATTTGGAGCTCGTTTAACTGCACCGGTTGGGGAAGAGGGGCATGTGTTAGGAGGCAGATTATTTCATAACTTAGGGCCAACTACAAATAATGCACACACACCCATGGAGCAGAAATGAGTGCGAGGAACCGAAAGCAAGAGCGCACTCTTTGTAGTCTGGACAGAGCCAGTGAAGAGGAAGGGTAGGTGAATTGGCGGTGTTAAGGTTTTTAAATGTGAGGAGAAGGACTTTAATAGTAATTTGAAATTCAATGGGTAGCCAGTGTAATTCACGAAGTAAGGGTGTGGCATAAGAGAACCGTCCTCGACGGAGAAGAATTTGAGCCGCAAAGTTATGCACAAGTTAAAGGGAACAAATTGTAGCGGTAGGGCTTCCATCGAGAAGAGACTTACAGTAATCGAATCTGTTTCGTTCAAAGTGGGAGCGAATACGACTGAGGTTAACGAGAAAGCAGAGAGATGATTTGCTGATATTAGCAACATGCGATTTGAAAATAGAGTTGATCGTCAAAGGAAACGCCCAGTTTCCTAACGTTGTCAGAAAACGCGATCCGGCGCTACCTAGATTGATAGAAGGGGCCACATTATTAGAGAGAGCGACATCTGTTTATGTCCCCATTAAAAGAACCTCAGTTTCGTCATGGATGAATTTGAGGAGGTTAGCCATTTAATAATCGTGTCAAATGCGGATAAATATTGGTGACCTTCAAGGCTAACGATTTTGATGAGGAAAAGAGAAATATTTGCCTGGCATTAACTTAAAAATGTAAGGGTAGCCCTAGGCGACGTAGAAGAATGCCAACAGGAGAATGAGGCAGGCTGGGTAACAGTCTCTCATTCCCGACGAGGACCTCGGCACAAGTTCAAACTGGTGCACCAGGGGAACACTACCAGTGCCTACCAGGCTGTGACGGAGCTGGAGAGAGCACACCCTAGCCGGCGGATAGTCATTCGCCCAACTCTCAACAGCGAATACGTCCTCACCCCGAAGGACGATGGGTCGGAGGCCATGCTGCGCCGCCTTGCCGAGAAGGAAAAATCGAGTGATCCTGCTCGACCCCAGAGTGAAGAGGCACAAGGTAGTGCTTGAACGGTATCCGACCACTCTCCCACTCCAGGCCGTCGAGCACACCCCCACGTGCTCTCGGCAACACGGCTCCTCGTACACAGAGACAAGGTCTCAACCAGGCAGATCCTTGGAGTGTACGAGGGGCCGCCACCACCAAAGTTGGACCTTGGCAGCTGGGGCCGGTACGCCCTGCGCCCCTATCAGGGTGAGCCTGTGAGATGCTACAAGTGCCAGCGCTTCGGGCATCTCTAGGCCATGCGCCAAAACCCCGTCAAGTGCGGAGTGTGCAGCCAAGCGCACCCGACGTAGGAGTGTATCGGTCGCCTCAAGGCCAGCGACACCACCACGGCACGGTGCCCCAACTGCACCAAGGGGCACCACGCTTGGAACACGAAGTGCCCCGAGCGAAGCAGAAGGATGCCACAGGGTCACCGGCGGCAGCAGCAGCAGATGGAACCACGTGCCCCCTCAACCCAGCAAAGTAGAAAGCGTCGGTTCATTGCCACGCCACCCCTAATCGGGTCGGCATGGGTTACCCATCAACCCGCGACTCTCGGCCTGCCCGGCACACGTCTGGGGGGTACACAGGGGGAGGAGCGGCAGAGGCAGGGGGAACCACCTGCCCCCCCCAGCAACAAGGCAACCGACGCCTTGTCCCAGCGCCACCACCAAACAGGCCGGCGTGGGCTTCCCACCCACCCCCTACCCCTCAACAGCCTGGCACAAGTCAGGTCGAGACAGGGGAAGAGGACAGGCAGGGAGCGAGAGAGGGTACCAGTAGCTGCACAACCAGCAACTCCGCTCACACCTCCACCCAGCCACCCACCCCCTCTGTCCCCAAGCCACAGAGGAGGGGGGAACACAGGCGTCGGGCCCACCGCGCCAGCCCAGACGAGGAGTAGTCTACGGTGCTACCCAATGCCCCACCACCGACAGGGTCTCGACGTGGACCCCCAGGTTATGGCGAGGGACTCAATGAGGAGGGCGGAGCCATCGTGGACGTTATCCTCGCGTGTGTCGTACAGCTGGTGAAGAAGCTGCTCGACCGCCGGCAGGGCACCTCAGCCCCCACGGAGCAGGACCTGGACGCACTCCTCCGCGAAGGGGTGTTAACCGCCGTCACAGAGGGTGCCCTCCAGCCCCCACCATCATCTACCACGCTAAGAGGTCACACCCAACACCCACCGCACGCCCACAACCAAGATGAAGGCGTAAATTGATAGCCCAGACCACGCGCCGGCGCCCACGCTGAGGGTGCTGCAGTGGAATGTGCAGGGCCTCCGCCCCAAGAAACATCAGGTGCTGCAAGCCGTCTTCCAAGAAGACCTGGACCTGGTTCTCCTACAGGAGACGCTCACGCCCACCGGATTTGAAGGGCGAGTCGCAGGCTTCACCCTCTACTCGCTTCCGGCGGGTGACGGAAATGGGCGTGGCTGGCAGCCCTCATACGGAACACCATCCCGCACAAGAGGATCGCCGCACCCGTGTACTGTGGTGACGGCGTGGGGGTCCTGGCACTGGAGCTGCAGCTGGGGCCGCTTACTCTTACTGTATACAATATATACAGGAGCCAGAGGTACCCGCTGGATGTTGGAGAGATGCTCTCCCTCGCATCCCACTCCAGCCTCTTTGTAGCGGGCGACTTCAACGCCAACCACCCCGTGCTGCACTCTGTGTCACCCACTAACGTGACCGGGCGCCACCTGGCCGACCTGCTCGAAGAAGTTCCTGCCGTTCGACTACTGAACACAGGGGAGGCCACGCACGTCCATGGGGGGCGGTTTGACCTCACGCTGGTGTCGGGCAACCTAAAGCCCGGCGCCACCTTGCAGGTGCACCCTACCCTCACCAGCAAACATTATGGGACCCTCACCACCCTCACTGTGGCCCCACCAGCTCCTCCTCCCCCGCCGCCCCAGTGGAACGTCAGGAGGGCGGATTGGGCAAAGTTCCAAGCCGCCTTGGAGGAATGGTGGTCCACGTATGTGCCTCCTGCGGACCTGCACCTGCAGGAGAGGGACCTTACAGCGGCCATAGAGAGTGCAGCATACGCGGCCATGCGTAGGACAGCCTTTAATCGCCGCCGGCGCCCGGACAGGTGGTTTTATAACGAGGAAGTCCGAGAGCACAATCACCGCGTCAACGTCCACAGGAGGCTGTACGAGAAGCGCCCGACGGCCATCAACCTGCAGCTCCTGCAGGACGTGGTAACCCGCGCGCGACAGGTGTCCCTGAGCGCCAGGGAGGCAAAGTGGCTGGAGTGGTGCGCCTCTTTCAGCCAACACACTCCCCTTGGCCAGCTGTAAAGGAGCTTCAGGAAGGCCTCATGCGCCGCCCTGACCCGCCCAGCTGCCCACCCACGCACACAGCAAGAGGCAGATCGGATGGCGAACTGCTTTACAGCGAGGGGTTCTAGCGAGCAGCTCCTCCATACACCCGCTACCTCCAGCAGCTACGCCCACAGCGCGACGAAGAGGTCAGGGAGGCGCGGAGCCAGCCGCACGTGACGGACCAGCCTTTCACGCTCGAGGAGCTGACCAGGGCGAAGCGTAGATGTGACACAGTGGCGGGAGCCGACGGAGTGCGGTACCTTATGCTGGCGCACGCTGGGCCCGCCGGGGACGCCACGCTGCTAGCCCTTCTAAACGCGTCGTAGTTTGCAGGCCGTCTGCCGCCCTCCTGGAAGGACGCCGACATCCAGCCCATCCCCAAGCCGAAGGATCACACCACCTTCAGGCCAATCTCCCTCCTGAGCTGCACCGAGAAAACAGCAGAGAAGATGGTGCTGAGTCGCCTACAGTGGAGCGTGGGAAGCCTTCACCACCACGTGTTCGGCTACACCAGGGAAGTGAGCACGGCGGACTGCCTCATCACCCTCCTGGCTCACGCCAACAACCAGCCCACCATAGTAGTCTTCCTTGACCTCGAGAAGGCTTTCGAGCTGGCTAGCCCCCGCGCCATACTAGCCGCCCTTGTGAGGAAGGGCCTCCGAGGGAGACTGCTGGGCTGGCTCCAGGACTACCTTCACCAGCGCCGAGCCCGCATGAAGTTCCAGGGTCACAAGTCTCCCTACCTTATCTTCCAGAATGGGACACCCCAGGGAGGCATCCTCAGCCCGTTCCTTTTCAACGTGCTGATGGAACAGCTGGTTGCCCTCCCCTATCGGGAAGGAATCATCCTCCTCAGCTACGCCGACGACCTGCCCTCGTCGTCACCGGGCGCGGTGACAAGCTCGCGCGTGCCCAAGAAGCGCTGCAACTCATCACTGCCATGTGCGAAGAGCTGGGACTCAAGATCTCAGCAGAGAAGTCCAAGGCCATGGCCATCAAGACTTGCACACCTGCTGGCCAGCAGCTTCGTGTCCAAGGAGTCGGCCTGGCCTGGACCGACTCCTACCAGTACCTCGGAGTGTGGGTGGACAGGTGGCTGTCCTTCACGCAGCATGTCACGCACCTGAGGGAGCGGACGCAGGCCCGGCTAAATGTGATGAGGACCATGACGCGGCTAAGCGCTGGTGCAACCTTCCCCGTCCTTCCCCTCTACTACCTCCAGGCAGTGCGCTCCCTAGTGGACTACAGTGCACCGGTCCTTGTAGCGCTACCCCGGCAGCAGCAACAGCGCCTGGAGGTGATACAAAACACCGCCATGAGGACCATTTTGGGGGCACCCAGGTGGTGCAGTGCCTGTGTCATGCAGAGTGAGGTCAACCTAGTGCCCCTCACCGCCAGGGTGGATTTCATTGTGGACTGTCGGATGACCAGAGTGCTCCAGCGTGACGCGGAGGGTGTTGTGCAGAGGATACT
The DNA here is from genome assembly GCA_963969495.1 of Ceratothoa steindachneri. Lineage (NCBI taxonomy): Eukaryota > Metazoa > Arthropoda > Malacostraca > Isopoda > Cymothoidae > Ceratothoa > Ceratothoa steindachneri. The sequence continues at coordinate 50,295,986 of OZ018320.1, forward strand.
CCGAATGGCCGTGGCGCAGGGCATTGCGTGCCTACGTAACAACAGGTGGCTCGTAAACGTCAGCCTAGCAACCAACTCCCTCAGCCGGACAGAGAACTGGCTGTGGCGTGACCCCGACGCCCCCAACCCCGCCTAAGTTCCACCACCACCATGGAAAACCCCCGCCGCCCACTTCACCGCCACACAGCTGCCCGCCAGCAAAGCGAACTGCCTCACCAAAGAGCTGCGCCAGCACGCCCTCATGGCCATGTCTGAGGTCAAGGAGCCAGGCAGCGCAGTATACTTCACCGACGGCTTCCTCGACCCCGACAGCGGGAGCTCCGGCGCCGCCTTAGTCACGAGCGGCTTGACGCAGGCGTGGAGGACATCAGACAACTTCTCCACCCTCCAGACGGAGCTGGTAGCAATCCTGCACGCCATCCAGCGCGCTATGCTTCGCCGGGAGGCCACTGTGGTGATACACACGGACTCTCGGTCGGGACTGCAGGCGCTGCAGCACGCCCACAACCACACCCGGGACAACATTCACCTCACCACCACCATCCTGTGCACCCTGCAGGACCTGGCAGCTCAGGACAGGCGTGTCCGGCTCCACTGGATTCCCAGCCGCGTTGGCGTGCGCGGCAACGATGCTGTCGACGAGGCTGCCAAGCGAGCCGCCCACGTACCGACCATCACCTGGACCGTGCGCGGCAATGTTGCTGTCGAAGAGGCTGCCAAGCGAGCCGCCCACGTACCGACCATCACCTGGACCGTGCGCCCCAGCCTGTAGCAGCTCAAGGTGCAGGCTAAACGCAGGGCTGCCCACAACGCCCACCAGCAGCACCAAGAATCATAAGCACTCAAGAGGCAAGCAGCGTGGTATGCTGCAGCTGCAGCCACAGCCTATCGCCCACTGAACCCATCCTTCCAGCAGCCCAGAGCGAACGGCGTGCTGCTACAGCGTGTGAGGCTGGGCTACTCCACGCGGGAAGAGCTGCACGCCGACTTTGTAGCAGGGAGGTGCGAACACTGCAGCGGCCGCTCCCGGTGCCCACTGGTGCACTACCTCCTCTTCGGCCAAGCCACCGCCCGCCTCAGGCCAGAGTGAGCGCCAGCCCCTTCCCCTGTAAGAGGCACCTGACTGAGGGCGCGAGAGGCAAGAGCCGCCCAGGTGGTCCGCCACACCCCAACAAACGAGCTGCTGGAGGTGCTGAGAACAGCACCCCCTCCGCGCTGATCGCCGCCCGCGCCCAGCCGGGCGACGGGTGATGAAGACCGCCGCCACCCACTTGCAGCAGATAAGGCACGCGTGGGACGCTCCACCACATCTTACTGCACGCCAACACTGACGAGCTGCCCGCTTTGTGTAATGTGTATACTCATACTACATGTATTTATATTATTGTATCATAATATTCTGTATTTGTATTGGATTATTTTTTTATTTTGTATTATGATTATGTATAAATGTACGCTATTGCACAATAAACCTATACAATCAATGCTATTTAGACTAGTTTAATTATTAACCAAACCCCATCTTATGTTTTACGGGGACGAAGTGGCGTTCTACGCATGATAAACTGTATAAAAATACCGGATAAAAGAGTAAATAGCCTATCACCCAACACATGAAAACCCACAAGCTGGAAAGATTAACCGCAACGGACAAAAATAAACCTATTATGACTCATCAAAGACCGATTAAGACCGAAGAAAATTAAGGAAGAAACAAAACACTAAAATATACACATCACTAAATAAATGAAAAACAAAAATATACTAAGTATAAAATAAATAATGATTAATTAAATCATAAAAACATCAGCAAATGCTCATTTCATATACAAAGAACATTAAAGATTTTTTTAAGACAAATGACTTGAACGCCATAAAAATAAATATAAAAACAACCCAAAATCCACAAAACCCAAAATATAATGAAAGCGATAGGTCTGATCACCAAGAAGGAGCCTTGCATCCATTTGCAAATCTCCTACACTACCTTCTCTTTTCACTACTTCTATTTCTTTCTGTCTATCCACACATGCTCTGTCCCCTACAAACACACACACTTACACTCATTGGAAACGAAATTCATTTTTTGCTGCTCACGACCACCAAAGAAACTACCTAGCCGCTAAAGGAGGCGACACCATGGGAAACTTTACATCAATTCCGACTCAAAAACCTTCCCCCCGAAAACTTCCGTCTGAAGGTGCATGAAGAGAGGCGAAAACTCACCGCCAACATTTGAATGTTTTAAATACGACCAAATAAAATGGGTCTTCCTCAGCCCATTTTAATCTCTAGCCTCGTAAAAAACTGCAATCGCCAGTTAGAACGTGCTAAAATCAAATTGGTAAACTCATAATACAACCAGGTCTTTAACAAAACATGTAAAGAAGAGAAGCTACTCCCATCATGCACCGATATATATATATATATATATATATATATATATATATATATATATATATATATATATATATATTATCTTGTCAGTATTTAGAATACATATTTTCAGTTAATACATGTTTTGAAAGTTTTTTTTTGCTTATGGCATTTAAATAATTATTCCTTTTTTTTCCCACGACCTTTTTACTAGCAAAAATTGTGATTTTTTTCCAACCCCCAAAACCCCCAGTTGGTTGAAATGAAATTTAAGCATCTAAATCTCTATTCACTTATTCCATATAGGAATATATCATTCCATTGCATATTGTTTCAGCGATCGAAAAAGTGGTTATCAGTGAATGCAAGATTAGCACCTTCTTGACCAGACGAACTCTTTAAAATTAGCATAACTTTATATTACTATATAATTCAGCGGATCAATAAAGCTCCACAAGGGCCCTACTATCCAAAGTCATACTAGTCAATCAGGTCTTAAGAATAATAAATATATTCCCAAAATCACTGGCAAAAAGGTCCTAACGATTTAAAACTTGAAATTACACCATATAATGCCAAAGATCTTTCGAGGTAGTTTAATATGCTAAGAATTTATACCATTCTAGAAAACCTTTTATTGATCATATTCCACGTCATTAATTTATTCATATTCTACTAACAATTTGAACTCTGTGATGTCAGATAATCTTTTTATCTCAAATTTAAATGATATCTAATTCTTACTAAATTTCTCAGCGATCCGCCTTGCGTGTGATGCATGTAGAAGTTTGTTTACCTCTTCAAAATCTTATCTTCGAGAATAAGAGACAAAATTAAAGGTTCCATAAGAACTTCCCAGCTAGCGATACGCAGTCAAGTAGCCAACCCGCGTGACGTCTGTACCCTCGCACGGACGTACGAACATAATCGTAGGGAAGATGAAATTTCAAACACACGAATCTAATTTTTTTCTGGGGAAGTCCAATGAAATATTCTTTCTAGGTATTTTTTTTTAACTTAATCAGAAAATATCAGAGTAGACAAAAGCATTCCTGAGTGCGCACCCGCCTTTATACAAAGGCGATCAGCGAGCGGCACTTTGGCCAGGAATTTTCCCTTCATTTGAGGTGTGACTGTCACAATCTGCGGCTGTTGATGAATGCGGCTCAGTATTTGAGAAAGTGCTTTGCCTCGATTTGGTGATTTCGACATAATAACAAGGCTATTATAAATGTTTTGATACCATTTTGTCGAATATACAAAGTGGGAATATACTTTGTGGTAGAAGTGGTGAAAATTTAACTAACGGATTATTTGCGTGTGCGCTTCAGGGGCTTCAAGTCGAACTTGCTGGAGTTGAAGCGTAGGTATGTCGACACTCTTTATTAGTACTCCTCCCTACCTCTCAGTAACAAGCACATAGTTAAGGACTGGTCTAAATCGGATATTAAACGAATTTAAACTGTATATAAGTATATTTCTTATTGCATTTAAATATAGAGGTAAATATAGGACTAATTTCAATCTTGGTAAAGATCTAAATATAAGAAGCAGCTACTGATAATTTAAATAACTTTAATTGTAAAAACATTAAGTATACATATATAATGCATCTTAAACATCTCGTGAAGTCATATTTCGAGTTGCTTATTGGTGGGAAACTATATTTCAAGTTCCTTATAAGTGGGGAGCCCCATATTTCAAGCCCCTTATTAATGGGACTACACATTTCAAGTTCCTTATTAATGGGAGACTACATATATGTATTTCAAGGTCCTTATTAGTGGGAAGACTATATTTTGTTACTTATTAGTCGGTTGCTCTATATTTCAAGTTCGTTATTAGTGGGGGCTCCTTATTTCCAAATTTCTTATTAGTGAGACTCCATATTTCAAGTTAGCTATTAGTGGATGCGCCATATTTCAAGCTTCTTTTTAGTGGGTGGCTCCATATTTCAAGGTTCGTATTAGTGGGGACTCCCTATTGCAAGTTCCTTATAGGTGGGGACTCCCTATTCCAATTGGTGAGGTACGGAATATTTCAAGTTCCTTATTATGGTCGAAATCCATATTTCAAGTTACTTATTATTGGTGGGCTTCATATTTCAAAGCTCCTTATTAGTGCAAACTTCCTATTTCAATTTATTTATTATTAGGGTGACCACATATTTCAAGTTCATTATTAGTTGGACTCCATATTTGAAGTTCATCATTATTAACGGTAGCTCCATATTTTACAGTGATTCTGCGAGATCATTGCAAACCTTCGAAATAGAACGGAGTTCAGAGAAGGTAAAAATAATTTGGATTTGGTTTACTACCTATCTTTTCTCTTGGTAGGGGTTTTAACGCTGGTATGCTCTCTTGTTATGAGTTTTACCACCGATATTCACTCTTGGTAGGGGGTTTACCATCAATTTGGACTCTTTTTTTTAGGTCTTTTATATTTCAGTTGACATCTAAAAGTCTAAGGTGGGATCTAAACCTCGAGGATCTACAGCGTATGACACTCGCCATGAGGCGGACCCATAGCGGGGTGGACAATGCTTAGTGGCGGCGTTGATGCCCCGAACCCTAAATTGTGGGGAGATTTGAATTTACACTAAGTTCAAAATGGACTTCAAAAAGTCCTAAAATAGTGACCCATAGTTTTGTAGAACATTTAGAATTGACACTCAAACTTTAGAACAAATACACAAATAATCTTGATAGTTTGTGACTTCTGACGAAAGCATGGAAGTGGAAATGAGTAGATGAGGGAAATTAAGCTAGAAAAAGGACATAAAAGCAAGAAAGGGGGATAAAAGCTAGAGAGAGAAATGAAAGCCAAGTTCAGCGTAACAATTAATAGGATTGACTCAGCTTGAGCATTGATTAGGGATCCGTACATGGACTGTTGTTTATAACATATTTCAATTACGTTGAAAATAATTTACTATCCAAAATTTTAAATTTAGAGTATAATACAACATTGGAAAATAAAGCAAAATATCAATGTGATTTAATAAATTTAGAAAGTGATTCCTGTGGAAGGTAGGATTGCCAGATGATATTCGACCACGATTAATGTAATGCACCTTAATTACCAAACCCCACAGGAGGTGTACAGCATAGGTGATCATATTCTAAATGAGGGTACTTTTTAAAGAGGGATTTACTGTCCTAATTTTGATCTAAAAGCTTCATAGCAAAGTATTTTAACATCGTAAAATACAGAGTTCTCGGGTACATGACAAGAGTGTTGCATTTAAAACACTTTTCCCATTATATAAAAACGCTTGTTAGATCTCAGAGTATGCAGTCAATTTTGATCTCTTTATATCCAAAAGGCAAAACAACCTTAGAGCGAGTTCAGCGTAGAGAGAGAAAATTAATCCCTGGTATAAGAAATAAATCATATGAAGACAGACTGAGGCATCTTAAGCTGCTTTTGCCGTCAAATCGTCGTTTGTGCGATCAACTTATCGAAGTCTTTAAAATACTACACAGCCTTACTAATATAAAGAATGAGTTATTTTTTTAGTTAACTCATCAAGTAGCTTCTATAAATAACGGCTTCAAGCTTATTAATTAAAGATTTAATAGTGCGTTAACACATAACTTTTTCTTTTACAAAATTGCTCACTATGGGATAATTTACTCTCCCTAGTCATTGAAAGCACCGGAATCATTATGTTCAAGAATAGAATCTATAACTATTACTTAAACAAAAAACCGATAAAAATAAAAAAAACGACTTTAAAACTTGAAAAATTCCAATCCAAAATCTCAATCTTCCTAAAATTCCCCAAAACAAAATTCCAAACTTAAAAATCCCAAAAGCAAAACCCCCAAACATATTAAAAATTCGAAAACACAAATTCCAAACTTAATAAAAAAAAAAAAATCTGATTAAAATTCAAAACTCTTTGGCGCTGGCCTTGAGTGGCTTTTGGGATAATTGCTGGTTCGTAATTGGGTAATAATTCTCATTATTGGGATTCCGATTACAGCAGAGTTAATCCAGATCGTAGATTAGAAGTTACTGGATGTGGTATCCATTGAAGTCGACTTCAAATAGTTACCCTGTCTGTAATTACCTCTGGTTTGGGTTAAACTGTAGGGGCCCACTGAGTTACAAAACGATACTAAATTATTAATTACTTTCTTCATTACTAGCGGTCCGATTCCGATGATTTTTGCGGTTATTAATCCCCTTTGTATAGATTTCTTCTAGTCGTGTGGGGGGGGGGGGAATAGGGAGGGTAATTTTTATATATTTATACGTTGTAGGGATTAATCCATCAGCATGGGGCGGTAAACTTCAGAAGAGGTAGTAATTCTATAGAAAAAGGTCTAAGAAATAAGGAAGGATGATCTTCGCTGGATTGGGGAGTGAAACTAGGCTATTTTCATTGATTAAAAAATGCTGTTATTTTGGTCTCATGGTACCCTATCGGTTAGCGTAGTGGCCTGAAAATCAAAGAGCGCTCGATGGTGTAGGTTCGAACCATACCTATTATTTCACTTTCTTTATCGAATAAAGGAGTTTATATTATTGTATTCTCTTTGCTATCTTTCTCCCTTCCTTCTCTCTTAATCTACGTATGATCTTTGTTTGGTCTTATATAAAGACGAAATCTCTTGAGTGTCATCTTTCCTTATTTCCTATTGGTTATTATGCATCTAACCACACACACACACACACTCGTGGGTTGGGGTACTAGAGAAATAGAAGGAATGAGAATTTGTTAAAGGTTAAATACAGTAGAAGGTATCGGACATTACCGATGGGATGGAACGATATATTCTTTTTTTTCCCCATCAGTACAGTCTAATTAACATACCGAAATAAATATAAATAATATAGTTGCACTTAAAAATGATTTTTTCGTTCACATTCAGTCATGTGAATGTAGGAAAATGCACACAGAGCCAAGCGTACGTCCTATTAAATCTCCTTTGCTTATTTTCTCTATTCTTTGACCTTCCAAAGTTGGATTCTTTGGGGTTTACCAAAGCTAAACAATCCCCAATTATGTTAATTAAGATAATTAATTGATACAAGTAGAGTTTAATTATAGGTATTTGCATATTTGAACAAGATTGGTGTACACATGACAGAAGGATTATCAATACAAGGATTTATTATATAAGTGGATGTAGATTCCATCTTTGTTCCCTTTCCATTACTACCATTACAATTATGTGTAATCAATGTCAGCCTGAAGTTTTAAGTGGGTCCAACGTTCGAGTTTATTATCTTATCCATGCCATCGAACGAATTTTATATCTCCCCCTTCTCTGTGTTTTACTTCCAGGTCTTCATATATATAAATGTATCCATTTTAGCATTTCTTTCATATATTTTCAAACGTTTATTGTGTTAGAGAGGTTTGCCTATCTCCGCTTCAGAACTTCTCACTTTACATTATCCTTCACTCGTGTTTGCGTTCTTACCTAAGGATTTCTTTTAAGGTTTGTGCTGTGTATTTCCAATAAGTATCGTTACATTTATCTGTTATTGTTAGTTTGGAAATGCTTTTATGTGGTCAATATTGACGTTCGCTTTTGTATTTTATACCTAAAAACTGAACTTCAAAGACGGGTGCAGAGCCCATATTTAACTCTAAATCCCTTCTGAGGAAAGGCTTCCAAGACAAGAAAAAACTCGTGGTAAAATCGGTAGAAAAAAGCAATAATGCTATAGCAACCGAATTATAAAAGTACAAACAGATCTTTATTCGGAATAAAACCCAGAGGTTATAAAAGGAATAATAGATGTAACTCAAACAATGGTGACGGATATGTTTAAAAAAAGCTTTGAGGGAGGAATGGGGGAAAGAGTCCTACAATTCAAACTGAGCTATGGATGGGTGGTGATAAATGTATAGAGCTCAATGTATTAATTCCGCTGAATATGTCAAATTCGTACACGTAGTGGGAAGCAAATTAAACCCCACTCTGTTATGCTTCCTAACCTGACCAAATATGAAGGGTTACATCAGGGAAAAAATATAACGTCGTAACGCATCGTGTAAACCGTTCAAAAGCGTCATCAAACATTGTTAGAAGAAAATATTTGTAATTTTTATTTTACAGACAAAGGCAGAGGAGGAATCGCAAGGAAATACTGATAAAGATACAAAATAAGAGTTCTGAAAGTTATATAATCCTAGTCTATCAATTATTCATAACCTAACGTATGGTGGTGGCCATCAAAACGTAGCTTCTATTTGTGCAGGGAATAAATACGAGTATTGGCACATTCCCGTTTATCGCTTCATTTTATAAGCCAAATATTGGATATGCGATCACCTCTTGATTCTGAGTGTCTAGTATGCTCATATTGTCACTCCTTGGAAATCTTACGAATAATTTCCCTAGCACTTGGACCTTTTGGAAACTGATTTTCCACCATTTCGCAACAGGATACGCAATTAAAGAGTTCATGTCAGGAATCATTTTATGTCCATTCTTCGTTTTATTTTTCGCCCTTGAATAAAGACAAGCGCAAATTTACGCCAATGCGTACTTACATATGAGCGCATGAAAGAGAATTTTATCGCTATTTGAATTAATACTTTGTCTAACCGAGTGAATTTCGCTGTTGAAAAAATGAACGTAATATAATGACTGAATGGAACAGTCGTCAAAATAGGTGTGAAAGTCTTAGAAGGCTCTAATACATGCGCTTTCCATAGAAGTATTTATCTACCATCACACCAGCTCGGATAGTAGAGTGTCTCTACACGTACGGTGATTAAATACTTAATAGACCAATCTACCAGTCATGAAAAGAAGTGCTAAAGGGGACTAATTTAAATTTCCCTTTTGCGCTTTGGTTCGCCTATTTTTACCAACTGGCGTTACAGATGGAAACAGTCACTTGTTGGCTTGGATGAAGGATTTTTTTCACCCAGAAGAAAAATACCAACGAATGTGTATCTCGCTGAATGTGTATAAGGCAAGAAATGTAAGGAAATTGATGAGGTTAAAGGAAGTGAAGATATGTGGGTGAAATATAGCTCTAGATATTTTTGCAAGTATTGGGTGCGAGAGGGAAACTGGAGGAGATGGGGCTAGTTTGACCCGCAATCTTCCAGATGTCAGCTGCAGCTAGATTTGCATGCTACACTTGGCATCCTTATTTTACCAAAGGGGGGACATCCGGTTGGTCTCTAAAAAACTGCTCCTCAAGGTACATATCGCCCTGTGGTTCCCCTTATGTTTCGCAAGTGCCTGGGAACCAATCTGAACTACTCCTTTCTGCAGTGCCGCGAAGCTCTTAAAGTTCACTTGAGACTAAGGATAAAAAATATCCGTAAAAAATTGAAAACTATGACACCAAGAGCTTTCATCTTTATTAAACGTCTTGTAATATAAAGGGGAAGGCGATTTGAATCATATTTTTTTTCCTGCGGGCAATCTTTATTACTCCATTCCATGAATATTTTCTAGCCTTTCTCAAAGCTGACTCCACAAAAGATCTCCGGCTGAGACGAACGAAAACATACTCTAGTGGAGCAAAGTTAAGGCAAATCGCGTAAGGTTAGTCACCGGATGGGGTTCCGATTCGGGTCTACATTAATTAGGAAATTGCCACGTTGCCACCCATGGTTTGGTGAAAACATTACCATTCAGGAGAGTTGTGCGGTCCAAGGTCTAAATCGCGCTAAGTATTTTCTTCTTTAACTCGGCAACTTTCACGCATTTTTACTTCACCTAACTTCACCAATTTACGAACATCCCGCAAACCTTATGGCGAAGATGCGCTCGTTGGGTATTTTTTTGCTTTTTTCTGATAAAATCCCACTTTAAATTGTACAAATTTGGAATATTTGGCCGAGTTCCTCCCCATTGATCAAGAGGAAAGGTCCCTCCAATGACCTGCGGCGTTTTGTGATAAAATGATAAATGGTTATTGCATCGATGGTTTTCCTTCGCTCAAATCACCTACAAGTGCCTTTGAATAGTTAAATGAGGCTTCTGCCACAAGATGGCGCCACCCAGCGCCAAATCCGATGGCAGATTTGAAATCTCCACGGTGAATAACCCTATGTACCATGGTCATATGGGTCATTTCCTGACTCTATATGGGTACAATTTGAGCTTTACCTCTTTTGAAAAAAATCAATGCCTAGACCTAGCGCTTCGCCGCAGGTAAAAAGAACCTTACCTGTAATAAATAAGAGAACGGAGTTTTATTTAAGATAAAACGGAGTTACATCGTCTCTCGAGAGCAATTCCAGTGGCAAGGGAGACGAGGCGATGTTTTTTTTCTCCTGGATCCAAAGTTTGATTCCCAGAAAAAGCAGGGATCTAGTTGCCAATAAGAGGGGGTGATGACGTATCTTGCATGTATGCAGGCACTTCTATCAAAATTTGTCATAGACGCAGTTAATTACAACACTGCTGCCAGTTTACACCCTTCTTTCGCACACACATCACTCTTCCTCTCTAAGAATCGTTCGAAAAGGTTTTCAGTCCATAACTACTCTGGGTTGGAATGGGTAGCTTAACCCTGAGCCATGTAGGTTCCAAACGCTCGCTTTGGGTTGTTAAACAGTACCACTGTTCTTTTTGTTACTTCCTCCCCCCCAAGCGATAGCTGGGTCCTCGTAACCACCATCTTGCAATGATCGTCATACTGATCTTTATTTGGATTTCATTATCTATTTGGGCGACTCTCCAACCGAATGAGATGGGCGGTATTGATTAATGCTTGTACTAATTATCATCTTCGATCGCTTTCTCATAGTGAGGTCGGCGCACATCATCGTGACTAAAAGAAAATACCTACCTCTCCCACTCATTTATGCCTTATCTGGCCCAAAGCCAACCATATTTTCCCCACACCATAATAGTTGGTAGTAGTATGCTTTAATTAAATAGCGGAACAGGAAACAAGAATAAAGCGATATAAAAAATAATTGATGGGTTGAAAAAGCGATTTTCCCTCTTCAAAGCTTCTCCCAAGCTACTTTTAGATCCGAATTTAATTCGCGAATTAAGTGAGAGAGAAAATATGGAGTTGCAGAGTGAAATAATTTGGTTGTTTTTGGTGTTTGAATTAATTTTAATTGTTTTTCAATGTTTGAATTAGAAATACAGTGCGATTAAAAAGTCACTGTGCACTTATATTTTTATTAATAGAAACACGTTTTAATATTAAAAAAAACATGAGAATATTATAAATATGAATAAAGTTATAAACAATGTTGAAAGTGACCCCCGTTAGCAAAAATACAGGCTTGAATCTTATTTCTTTTATTTCTAAAAACTGCCATTAGTTGCCTAAAAAAAATGCACAGTGACACTTTGATCACCCTGTACATGAAAATGTGCATTCAGGCAAACAAGTTTGATATGGAGACAGAACCTCTCACCTAGATCTGAGAATCTCCTAGTAATACTTTACCGTGCCTTGGTTTGAAACACCAACACAAATTATGGAAACTTGAGAAACGAGAGGAATTATATTGAGGTGAGGGAATAAGGGCAAATAAGGGGTCGGAATAATCGGCTACAAAAAAAGTTGTATCTTAATATTTGGGGGGTTCGCCGGGATAAGGTACCTCCTCAAACTCTCCGAGATGAGGTCATCCAGGTCAACTCTAGGAGGTTTTTCTCGCTAAGTTATGATTCATGGGGAGGCCTTCCTTAACAAATTAAGTCACCAAAAGGGAAGGCTTGGCTGTTCGATGATTAGCGGCCTACACCGCAAAGGTTGGCTATAAAATTAATATTAAAGAAGACCAGATTCTGAAATAGGGGTTCATAGTCCGAGACGTGATGGACAAAGATAAGATCTAGGAGAATGACGAGTACAATTTTAACAATAATAATAATTGCTTGTAGCTTATAATGATGAGTAAGGATTAATACTGAATACTTGCAACAAAAAATATTAATCTGATTACATAATACTACTCGGGAAAAGAATGTAACCATCGAGGATATTTTGAAAGAATAATGAATGAACAAAGAAGGTGAAAAGGTAGAATAAATAATAAATACTGAAAAGAGTGGGGAGAAGGGACGTATCATCAAGACCAAAAGGATGAAATGAGAACTCTTGTTACAAACAACTCAAAGGCCATGTGAATTTTCCGGAAACAGGCTTGTACAAAAAATCAGAAAAAAGACTACCTGCGAGCTGCCAATTATGTTAATTTTGAAGTTGAAGTGCAGCGCAGCACAAAATGTGCTGCAAGGTTTCTCGAATGCATATTGCTTTTGTATGCAAATTTAGTTGATTGTATGTTATATAGTGGATCTGAGAGGGCAATTTTAGGGAAGAGTTGATAAAGTGGATTATATTTTGTTTAAGGCAATGTATTAGATAACTAGTGTAATTGGGGCAATATTATATTTACTCTTGGATACGTGGCAATAGTAAAAAATATTGATTGATTGGATTTCAGAACTACGCGCATTAAATTATATATATGGTTTGGTGAAAACATTACCATTCAGGAGAGTTGTGCGGTCCAAGGTCTAAATCGCGCTAAGTATTTTCTTCTTTAACTCGGCAACTTTCACGCATTTTTACTTCACCTAACTTCACCAATTTACGAACATCCCGCAAACCTTATGGCGAAGATGCGCTCGTTGGGTATTTTTTTGCTTTTTTCTGATAAAATCCCACTTTAAATTGTACAAATTTGGAATATTTGGCCGAGTTCCTCCCCATTGATCAAGAGGAAAGGTCCCTCCAATGACCTGCGGCGTTTTGTGATAAAATGATAAATGGTTATTGCATCGATGGTTTTCCTTCGCTCAAATCACCTACAAGTGCCTTTGAATAGTTAAATGAGGCTTCTGCCACAAGATGGCGCCACCCAGCGCCAAATCCGATGGCAGATTTGAAATCTCCACGGTGAATAACCCTATGTACCATGGTCATATGGGTCATTTCCTGACTCTATATGGGTACAATTTGAGCTTTACCTCTTTTGAAAAAAATCAATGCCTAGACCTAGCGCTTCGCCGCAGGTAAAAAGAACCTTACCTGTAATAAATAAGAGAACGGAGTTTTATTTAAGATAAAACGGAGTTACATCGTCTCTCGAGAGCAATTCCAGTGGCAAGGGAGACGAGGCGATGTTTTTTTTCTCCTGGATCCAAAGTTTGATTCCCAGAAAAAGCAGGGATCTAGTTGCCAATAAGAGGGGGTGATGACGTATCTTGCATGTATGCAGGCACTTCTATCAAAATTTGTCATAGACGCAGTTAATTACAACACTGCTGCCAGTTTACACCCTTCTTTCGCACACACATCACTCTTCCTCTCTAAGAATCGTTCGAAAAGGTTTTCAGTCCATAACTACTCTGGGTTGGAATGGGTAGCTTAACCCTGAGCCATGTAGGTTCCAAACGCTCGCTTTGGGTTGTTAAACAGTACCACTGTTCTTTTTGTTACTTCCTCCCCCCCAAGCGATAGCTGGGTCCTCGTAACCACCATCTTGCAATGATCGTCATACTGATCTTTATTTGGATTTCATTATCTATTTGGGCGACTCTCCAACCGAATGAGATGGGCGGTATTGATTAATGCTTGTACTAATTATCATCTTCGATCGCTTTCTCATAGTGAGGTCGGCGCACATCATCGTGACTAAAAGAAAATACCTACCTCTCCCACTCATTTATGCCTTATCTGGCCCAAAGCCAACCATATTTTCCCCACACCATAATAGTTGGTAGTAGTATGCTTTAATTAAATAGCGGAACAGGAAACAAGAATAAAGCGATATAAAAAATAATTGATGGGTTGAAAAAGCGATTTTCCCTCTTCAAAGCTTCTCCCAAGCTACTTTTAGATCCGAATTTAATTCGCGAATTAAGTGAGAGAGAAAATATGGAGTTGCAGAGTGAAATAATTTGGTTGTTTTTGGTGTTTGAATTAATTTTAATTGTTTTTCAATGTTTGAATTAGAAATACAGTGCGATTAAAAAGTCACTGTGCACTTATATTTTTATTAATAGAAACACGTTTTAATATTAAAAAAAACATGAGAATATTATAAATATGAATAAAGTTATAAACAATGTTGAAAGTGACCCCCGTTAGCAAAAATACAGGCTTGAATCTTATTTCTTTTATTTCTAAAAACTGCCATTAGTTGCCTAAAAAAAATGCACAGTGACACTTTGATCACCCTGTACATGAAAATGTGCATTCAGGCAAACAAGTTTGATATGGAGACAGAACCTCTCACCTAGGTCTGAGAATCTCCTAGTAATACTTTACCGTGCCTTGGTTTGAAACACCAACACAAATTATGGAAACTTGAGAAACGAGAGGAATTATATTGAGGTGAGGGAATAAGGGCAAATAAGGGGTCGGAATAATCGGCTACAAAAAAAGTTGTATCTTAATATTTGGGGGGTTCGCCGGGATAAGGTACCTCCTCAAACTCTCCGAGATGAGGTCATCCAGGTCAACTCTAGGAGGTTTTTCTCGCTAAGTTATGATTCATGGGGAGGCCTTCCTTAACAAATTAAGTCACCAAAAGGGAAGGCTTGGCTGTTCGATGATTAGCGGCCTACACCGCAAAGGTTGGCTATAAAATTAATATTAAAGAAGACCAGATTCTGAAATAGGGGTTCATAGTCCGAGACGTGATGGACAAAGATAAGATCTAGGAGATTGACGAGTACAATTTTAACAATAATAATAATTGCTTGTAGCTTATAATGATGAGTAAGGATTAATACTGAATACTTGCAACAAAAAATATTAATCTGATTACATAATACTACTCGGGAAAAGAATGTAACCATCGAGGATATTTTGAAAGAATAATGAATGAACAAAGAAGGTGAAAAGGTAGAATAAATAATAAATACTGAAAAGAGTGGGGAGAAGGGACGTATCATCAAGACCAAAAGGATGAAATGAGAACTCTTGTTACAAACAACTCAAAGGCCATGTGAATTTTCCGGAAACAGGCTTGTACAAAAAATCAGAAAAAAGACTACCTGCGAGCTGCCAATTATGTTAATTTTGAAGTTGAAGTGCAGCGCAGCACAAAATGTGCTGCAAGGTTTCTCGAATGCATATTGCTTTTGTATGCAAATTTAGTTGATTGTATGTTATATAGTGGATCTGAGAGGGCAATTTTAGGGAAGAGTTGATAAAGTGGATTATATTTTGTTTAAGGCAATGTATTAGATAACTAGTGTAATTGGGGCAATATTATATTTACTCTTGGATACGTGGCAATAGTAAAAAATATTGATTGATTGGATTTCAGAACTACGCGCATTAAATTATATATATATATATATATATATATATATATATATATATATTAGGTAAGAGGCCATGTTGTATACATGCACTGATGAAGTACACAGAAGTGGCAGCGTTATTGATTTTCACTTGTATTCTCTTTATTTTTCTTACAAATTTTTGTCTGGGTTTTGTAGGCGAGAAAAAACATTCGCAAAAAGACATATTTTATTCCGAGATGCTTTCGACCATGGTCAGTCATCTTCAGGGAATGAACAGAGATGGAATGACAATGAGGTGAGAGAAGTGAATGAGAGTGATAGATAGCACAAGACTTTTTAAAAAATATATAATTGGGGAGGTGGATGAAGAGTATTTGTGTGTGTGACTGTAAATTGCCAGGGTGCTGGCTGATTTCTTCTCTTGGTGGAATTTCTTGGTTTGTGTATTCTTTCTAAGTTTGATTTGTGGTTATTCTAATTCATTATTCCTGAACATTCTAATTCAGTTTGTGGTTTTCTAATTAATTATTTTTTTTTGTATAAATATAATTTTTTTATTTAAGGCATTCGTGCCTTTGTCTTTTAGGTATGCTTGAGTTGTTCTTTGTTCGTCTTGGTTTTTTCTTTGTTCACGTTAGGATCTGGTTTTCCTCCTGTAGTAGGCAGTGCCTGCTACTCGGGAATTTTTTCTCCGAACTCGGTTTCTTTGTGGTATCGTTAATTTTTCGCTGGTATCTACGAGCTTTTCCTCGATTTTTG
Organism: Ceratothoa steindachneri; assembly: GCA_963969495.1. Classification (NCBI taxonomy): domain Eukaryota; kingdom Metazoa; phylum Arthropoda; class Malacostraca; order Isopoda; family Cymothoidae; genus Ceratothoa; species Ceratothoa steindachneri. Next base: position 50,312,341 of record OZ018320.1, read on the forward strand.
ACCATATATTCTTTGCCCGCTTTTCCAGGGTTTTATTTATTGGGTCGATATTGGCCATTTCTATTATCTCTTGGATTCTTTTTCCATCCATTCTTCTTGTGTCTGTGATCAAATAAGCCGCCTTATCTTGAATACGTTGTAGCCTCTTTTTGCAAGATGTCAAGGTCGTGTGCATTGGTATCGGTGGGTATACCAAGACGGATTCAACAAACGCTTTGTATGTATAGCGTCCTTTTTCGTTTTCCACTTAAATTCTTAAGGTTGTAAATCAGTCTTAGGCCTGAGTTTGCCTTGAATCTCCTGATTTTTATATGGTAATGGTATCCTCTTGTACCTATTTGTAGGCCTAACACATTCTCTTCAGTTGAGTATTGGCACTCGATTCCATCAACGTTAATTTGGTCTTTTTTTCTTCTGAGGTTTGGAATAGTCTTGAACTTTTTAACATTGTTCTGAATATGCCTTCTTTTTTCAAAGTGGTTTATATATTTTTTTACGTTCGTTAGTCCTTGCTTGCCATCTGGAGTTCGTGGAACGTGATGAGATCACCTTGCTGATATCGTCTGCGTACTGTATATTCATACAGTCTGGTGTAATCGGGAGTGGAAGGTCAGCTGTAAAGATGGAGTACAGAGTTGGATTCAGTCACCCCCTTTGTGGGACCCCCGTTTGGAAATGAAATATGGGTCCTTCTACTCCCTCGAAACTTATATATGCCTGCCTGTTAGTTAGATAATCCGCGAGGACCCTTTTCATCCTGATGCCAAGCTGAAGGAGTTTATATTTTAGTCCTTTGACCCATACCTTGTCAAAGGCCTTCTTGACATCGAGGAGGACCACGTCCACGTAACCCTTCTCGGCATTTACTTGTGCCAACTTTTCCGTAATGACTGATTGAGCCATGGTAGAGTCTCTTTCTTTCCTGAATCCATACTGATGTTTATTATATTCATCTGTTTCTTCGAGGAAAGTGTCCATTCTCCCGTTCATGATCTTCTCGAAAACCTTCCCTAGGAAGTTCAGCAGCAAAATCGACCTATAGTTCGAGACCAGATTTGATGGCTTCCATGGTTTTGGCAAGAAAACCATCTTCGCTACTTTGAACTTCTCAGGGAAGGCTCCTATATTTAGATAGGTGTTGAATAATTCCGAGGGTCTTATCGTAGTTGTACTTGGTTAGGCCTGTTGCCCTGGGTGCCTTTTGTTCCAAGTTGTTAATGGCTCTTTTAATTTCTTCCGTTGTTATGGTAGCTCCTAGTCCTTGGTGTTCTTTTACTCTATTATCTACTCCTACTTCCTTTGTAAGTCTGTGAATATTGGTTCTTTGGAATTTGATGACTCTTCTCTTTCTCTTCCTATCGAATCTTTCATTATCTGCCTCTTCTAATGCCTAAATTTTGCTCGAGTGGTCTCTGAGTTTTCTTTCTATTTCTTCATTACTCCTCAGATATTCGTTATTGTTTGCGGTGATTTTAATTGGTTTCCTTGGTGGTCTGCCTTGGATTATCTTTATTATTTTCCATCCGTCATTAGCATCCTCTGCTGTTTCCGTTTTCCTTACTAATTCTTTCCACATTTCTTCTTATTGTTCTTCAATTAGAAAACCCTTTCTCCTTTCATTTCTCTGAGTTCTTTTCTTCTCTGCTGATTCGTACCATAGTCTCTTATTTCCTGGTATTTCTCTTTAATTTTCATGGCCTTTCCTTTTCTTTTCCGCTGTCCACTTTGGGTGTGACAATGGCTTGAATTTGGTCTTCGGTACGGCCTGTTCGTCGGCCTTAATTAACTTACTGATCAGACTGTCTATCATATCGTCTAGTTCTTCCCGACTTTTACTGTACAGGTTCGGTTAGGAGTATTCTTCTAATATCGAAGCGTATTTTGACCAGTCCGCTTTCTTATACGACTTCCTGGGACTTATAGGAAGCATTATTGGATTCTGGTTAATTGTGACCAGAATTCCAATGTGGTCACTACAAGAGATGGGGACTGGTTCTATATATATATATATTATATGGAAAGTTTAGTGACGTCATTACTATGTCCGGGAGGGTGAAAGCCCGCCCAGTTATATAGGTCGGGAAGTCAGGGCCTACTCTTTTGAGTATATATTCCTGTCCATTAAGAGTTCTAGGTTGCGGCCGGCGTTGTTTTGGCTGAGGTAGCCTGATTCTTGCAGACGTGCATTCAGGTGCTCTAGTAGGATCATAGGATTATTCTTGTTGAATGTCTTCATCACTGAGTGGACCGGAATGTACGAGCGGCGGGGAGGTTGGTAAGCTGCTGCAACCGTGATTGGAGTAAACTCCATCTCCAATGTCACTTCGCGTTCTTGAGTGTATCGAATGTTCTTCTTTATTGCAATGGCTGTACCATCATATCTTTCTCCAGTATGATTTTTTTATGACGTCGTAATTGGTGATTTTCATGTATTCGGTGTCCATAATACCGTGTTCTGAGATGCAGATTATATGTGCGTCCATATTCATGAATATGTTGCCATATTGGATGTCTTTACTCTTCCACCCGTCGGTGTTAAGGTGTAAGATTTTAAGTTTGCTGTTTGTGCTATCTATTATAGTAGTTTTGCTTCTTTACATTTTCTTTTGTGTTTTTAAATCTGCCGTTTGCGAGTTTGTCGAAAGTTTCTTTTTTGATTAATTTGATATCATTGGGATAGAACCTGATGCGGTCTTCCAATATCAGTTTTTTAATTGAGTGTTTTTCGTGTTCGGTTACGTAGGTCCATTTGCATGGGTCCTTTTTCAATACTTTTCTAATGTCAGCTGGTCTGGCTTTATTTGTTAGAGGATAGGCTTGATGCATGAACATACGGAGTTTGAAGTCTTTAGCCTTGTACCGGAAGCCTTCCTCGTGTTCTGCTTCTGATAAAGATTCCTAATCGGTGGTTTTCTTTTTATTATTCTTTGCTCCTTGTCTGTTTCTTTTTATTCTTCGTTGGTTTCTTCTGTTTCGTCTACTATTTCATTGTTTTCAGTTGTGGCCCTTATCTCCAACATATCCTTAACCCGGTCGGTTTTTCCCGCAATAACCCCGAGGATGAGGGTTGAGGGGGAGATAGGCGGGAGCCACATTTTTCTTATTCCATTTTTTTTCCAGCAGAAAATTCAATGCATCTGCGAAGGTCCCTGGTTGAGCAATGAGTAATTAAATCACACTTCATGAAGACATATTTATTCCAGAACAGTTTCGGTGTATCATACACACTTGTCAACTGAGTAGAAAATTACAGAGAACTCCATATACCAGGTCAGAGGTACGAGTATATATGGCGTTCTCTGTAATTTTCATCTCAGTTGCCAGTTGACAAGTGTGTATAATACACCGAAACTGTTTTGGTATAAATGTTTTCAGGAAGTGTGGTTTAATTCCTCATATTCTTTTCGTCTTTGCGATGGCAGTTCTTTGTTACATGATCTTCAATAGCGTAGCATTAGAAACATGTTTGAATGTTAATAAATTTTTCTTATTCGATATTTTCCTGCGGGATCCTCATGCCAAAGGCCAGAATTCCATTGTCGGTAGCTTTGTTTGCCAGCTCCGCCGTGTCACAGATTGCTTTAAACACATAAGTATGGCGTCCAAATTTTGTAATCTCCGCGATTTTTAAGTGCTGATTCTCCTTTTCTATTTCTTCATTCGTGTGTGATCCCACATTTCAGTATATGAATGAACGATTGATCAGAAGTTGTGGATGCAGTTTGGGGGCCAGTCCGATTTTATTCAGTGCTTTTAGCCCATCCGGTGCCACCAAATGTTCTACATCAACCTATTTATGGCATAGATTGATGTAACCATTAGGTACCTCGATCAATTTGGTGAGGGATATTTTTAGCTCTGTGTATAGAGTCCTGATCAGTATTCCTCTTTCTGGTTTTGGACTTATTTATTCGGTCATCAGTGGGATTCTCCGGTACTCTAAATTGTCTTTCCATGTGGATACAATGTTTGGTCCTTCCCCCCAATCTATGTTCCCGCCTTTACCAATTTAGCTGTCAAAAATGAAATGGTGATAGTTGAATGAATGAATGGACCCGGGTAGGCTCCTCTCAAGGAGGGAAATGTGACGGACTTTTTGTCCGCTAGCGTGGAATCAACCATCGCTAGCCGGAGGTGCCACCACCTCGAGGGAATTAAAAACCGCGGTTGCTTCCTAGCATATACTGAGATAGTTGTATGTCCTTCAGTGGTCTTGGGGGCCCCTCACAAGCGGAGTGGTCAGACTTCCTTGCAAAGGTTGCAACCCTGCCCATTATCCTGGGGCTCATCTAATACGGGTATCTGGCAGTGGGCTAATCCTCAAACCTCCCCCCTCCCGTACCGCCAGCTACTGCATTGTATAGTTAGGACGAGATTGATTCATTAGTTCATTAGCTAACGCATTGGGCCCAAGGTGAGGGAATTAGTCAGTCATGATTGTGATGCTGAAAACTTTGAAAAAAATTATATCTCTTTTCGGAACCTTCCTATGCGGGAGGATTTTGGGTGTGGGAGACTATATATAAAAATTAAAAAATGAATGAAAAAGTGAGAATTTTAGTCGAGTGAATCTTCTTTCTTCTGTTCTTCATTCCGGTTTAAAGGCGAAAATTTCCTCCGAGCGGTAAACGTTGAAAAGAGATTGTACGGGAATATAGTTGCCGTATTATTCCTTCTGCGATCAGTGGTGCGAAATTTCTTCGTCGATTAAACGTAGAAAAAGTATCGGCCGTCTGCTTCGCCAAGCTTAATGAGAGCGGTCTGTTAGCTGCCCAAGCAGCTAATTCATGGAGTGACTTTTTAACTTTAACTTTATTACCAGAAAGATGAAAGCTTAGCCCCCCCACCCTCCACTCTCGTATGTTGAGGTACTAGTAAAATGGAAGGAATGAGAATTTAACAAAGGTTAAATACAGTATGAGGTATACACTTGCCCGGAGGTCGGACTAGTGAACTCTTTAAAAAGTAACAGTAACATTTTTGATAAATATTATATTGATAATTGTATATTATTGTTATCTCGTTGATTGTTAAAATGTGTTTACAACGATAATTTACCTCGTTATGTTATCATTTTCTATTTAAGTCTTAGTTTCTGCAGAATTGATTTAAAAAAATTGAAAAATGTTAATTTACATTTCTATGTTTTTATAAATTTCACATGTATAAATTATATGTATAAAATATGTATTAATTATATACTTTGATTCTAATATTAACTATCAAACTATTTGCTATCTTAGCCATTTTTTGCTACTACCGATAATTATTCTTTATACGATTAACTCCTGACACTCGCTTTAAATTGAATTATTTATGCTTTTATTCACTGTTAGACTTCTTATTTTTACTTCGAACTTTAACACTTATACTCAGTGTTAGACACTTGTGTAACCTTTGGGATTATTTTACTATGCTTTTAATTTTACCTTAAACTTTAATTTTAACTTTTAATTTTAGACATTTTTGTACTTTTGGGGGTGTTATTATACTATATCGAGGGTTTCTGGGCCTATCTTTTCCGCGTATTTCCAGTTACTTTTTCCGCATTTTGTCAGTTATTTTTCGGCTTATTGCCCGTTACTCTTCCGGTTATTGCCTGCTACCTTTCCCTCTATTTCCGTGGTCCTTTTTCCATTAATAGTGGGTAAGTTTCCTATGTTTGCCTCTTCAACTACTTTCAGATTCATCCTCTTTACATGGCGTTTCCATCTCTGTTACTCGACGGGGCCTTCTCAAATACTTGTCAGGGCCTTCTTCCTTGCATGGCAAATTCTTTCCCAAACCTTATCTAGTCCTTTTCAAACACTTGGATTATCATTTTCTAACACTTGGCTGGTCTTTTCCGTTACTTGTTCGGTCCTTTTTCCGTTACTATCTTTTTCCGTTATATGGTATGTCCTTTTCGATTAATTAACATGTCTCTTTCCGTTATTTGACTGATCATTTTCCGTTACTTGCTTGGTTCTTTTCTGTTACATACTATGGCCTTTCCCGCTAATTGTGGTGTACTTTTTGCCTATTTACAGTACCCCTTTGCATTACTTGCCGCGTCCTTTTGTTTTGTTTCAGCCGTGAACTTATCTGGTTGTTGATCTTTCATCACCTGATATTTATCGTGTGCTTTGCGGCCACTTGCTAGGTCCTTTTCGGATTTTATTGGGTCTTATTCCACTACTTCCTGGGTCATTTCCCACATTTGCTGGGTCGTCATTTGCTACTTCCTTTGCTCTTTTCAGTTACCTTTTCTTTTTCGCTATTTGCTCTGTCCTTTTCCGCTTCGTGATGTGGTATATATGCTAATTTCAGTCCTTTTTCGCTACTTGTTGTGTCGTTTTTTGATACTTTCCCGGTTTATTTTTGCTAATTGCCGTAATCTATTTTGCTATTTACTGTGCCATTCTTTGCTACTTACCGTTTCATTTTTCGCTATCTTTTTTAACTACGAGCCGTGTTCTTTTACGCTACTTGCCTCGTTTTTTGCCGCTTCTTGCCGCATTGATTTCTGCTAATTGCCTTGCTCTATTCTGCCACTTGCCGCGTTATTTACCGTACTTGCCTCGTTCTTTTCAATTTCTTGCGCGTTCTTTTGATACCCATTGTTTTGTCTCGACGCTCTTGGTACCAAACCTCTGCAAACGCTCTCTGATTTCTTCGTTATCGTTCTTAGCTTTCACTTTGACTGCAATAGTTTTGAGCTTGAATTAACGCTTTAGTTACCGTGACTCCCCTCTCCCCCGAAAACAAGCTTCCTCTCTTCCGTGGATGTTGTAGCAGGGGTGCAGCCCTACTACACATGAGGCCTTGGGCAATAGCACACCCTTCCGTCCCCAGTGATTAGCCATCAATTGAGTGAGTTGTCGCTTGGGTCAGCATGCCGCAGCTCACATATGGAGGATTACGTGCTTTCCGACTCCCGCAGATGATTTATATTATTTGGTGGCCGTCTTCCGCTACCTGTTTGGTGCTTATCCGTTTTGGAGCACCTCTTTGCCCTCTCTTTGCTCCCAGTTGCAAACCGTAATTAGGCGGCAATATTCATATTAATTGAAGCTTGATACGTAAGAAATATATTGATTAAACCTTGACAAGTATTTAATAAATTGATTATAGCTTGAAACGTAATAAATATATAAATACACATTTCCATTTATGCCTTTGATTGGGAAGGGCATTTCAATTAACATGCGTACGAGTAAAAATCCTTGCAAATTTTGTCTACATTCTGTATATGCTAAGAATGAAATGAATATGTAAAGAAGAGAGATGGAGCTATTTAGCTGAAGTTTCAAAAATGAATATTGAAATCGACCACAGATCACTTGCATTATAATTAAAAGGTTTAAGTAGGTGATTACATTCTTCAAACATATCTAAAGATTAATGAAGGATTTTACACTCATTTGGAAGTGAGAGAAGGATCTGATTTGAAATCGACTAATAGGGAAGGAATCTCCTCACGCTCCTACGAATCCTGCAATACATTGAGAACTGCTCATTTTATGATATAATTAACCTACGCTACCGGGAATCTTACATTTTTAGCAACAATGAGCCAAGTCAGAAGATTACTGCTTGTGTCTTAGCTAGTTAATAGTTGAACTTCCTCTACAGCTAGCACTATGACTGCGTAAGAGGGAGGGCCATGGGCAACAATGCTGCAAATGGAATCTGAAGAGAAAACGTGCCCTCCAGGCCTCAACGCCCCCAGGGAAAGTTTAGGCCATTGCCTAAACTTTCCCTGGGGGCGTTGAGGCCTGGATGGCACGTTTTATCTTCAGATTCCATTTGCTGTCATCAGTACAGCCAATACCTACAACAACTGATGTCGTATATCTGGTCCTCCTGTGCAGATCTCTTAAACGGCAGGGGGGATGTCTTTGACTTTACATAAAGGACCCGACCCCCCACGTCATAATGTCTTAGAAGCGAGATTTTTTGCCCCTCTGTCCTGTATGCAGTGAATGCCAACGGGCAAGCCCCCGAAAAAGGGGAGAGGGCTCTGCATCCACCGCATGGTAGGACCCATTTGGGTTGAATGTCCCTGTCTTGGGTAGCTCCATGAGCTGTAACTGTCCCAGTACTGTGACTGCAGAGCGGGAGGCTATCCGTGCCGAGTTCTTGAGAGGAACTCCTCTACACCGTAGTGTGGTGTGATTGAGTTTTTGGAGGAGGCGGGACTCATCCAGAGGATTTATTATATTACTGACTGCAGGCACAGGTTCTCTGAGGTGGGCAGCTGGTCGCTAGATGGCACGTAAGTATGCCTTGTTTTTTTTTATTTTATGCTTGGTTTCGATTAAACCGGCCTAACAAAATGTGGGTTTAAGCTGCTGTGATTTCGCTGGCCACCGCCAAAAGAGGCCTCCCCCACTCGAAAAGATTACCTCTGCAATGAAAAGCGTGACGGCAGGAGAGGTGTGCTCTCCTATGAAGAATGACAGAACTCAAACGGAGGTTCCTGTAGTAGCGGAAACCTCCCCAAAGGACACCATCCTCGATGACGAGCTTCCCAAACGGGGGCTTAAGGCACAATAAATATCCTCAAGTCCCACCCCTACTCTCTTGGGAGACCCCTTTGAAGGGGCCAATTTCATAGTTAAAAGGGATAAAAGATGTAATTTGTTTAATCTACTTCCCGAGAGAGGATTTGTTCAGGTGTTGGGATGAAGCTATGTTCACGAGAGCTCCTCGCCCTCTCGCTAGAGCCTCAAGTAGTCTCTTGTTATTGCCTCTAAGGTTCTTTAATCTTTCAGACATCTTCAACTCTTCCATCACTAATATCTTTTTAAAAGTTGAGTTGCCCTTGTTTGGTTTCTCAGCTTCCTTACATATTAGCATCCTCTTCACGAACATCTTTTAAAAACAATGATAGCGAATATACCCACGTTGGTCTTCCTTTTTGAAGATATTAAATGCTGCTGTAATGGGAGCGGTTATGTGTGAGATGTTTTACATATTATTCTAAGAACCAAACTATGTGAAGAGTTGTGCTGTGCAATATTGAAATGCGTCGTTTAGATAATTATAGCATTTAGTACATCTATTACCGTTAACCTTTGCTCCTATTTAGCATACATCCAGCACATACTGCTATACATATTCACACACTCCTCTGTGCACACATAAAATTGTTGGGTGAAAGCTTAGGCGAGCTTCCGAACATGGAAATAACAGGATGTTATGGGAGATAAATTCTCGCCGGCTCTCTTAACATTGCCAATGGGAAAATTCTCCATCTGGTAACTCTCCTAAAAAAATTCCACTGTAAAAAATTGACACTGGGAAAATTCCCTATTTGATAGATGCCTATGTGATGGAATTGGCGGACATTTAGAGCCCGAGAAAATTGCGAGATGACCACAATTCGTTTGCCCGTATACTTGAATGTCGACTGGTCTGGTCACTTTTCAAGGTTGCACTATCCTTGCTTTAATGAGCAGCTTCTTGTGCAAGTATAAAAGTACACACCAATGCACGTGTACGTCCTCACGAGCGAAAAGGATTACGAAATAAACCTGCGCGCTCAATCGGCATACAAATTAGATTGTAGATTGAGAATGAAATGTTTGCTGTCCATAACAATATAATGGAATGTTTGCTGATTATAGAGATAGTGTACGCGTGTGTGTGTGGTGTGTGCGTGTTTAGCTGTGAATGGCAAAACATTTTCGCGGAAGTGGGGAGAAAGAGAAGTCACCGGAAATTGAAATTAGGCCCCAAAGCGGAAATTAGGTATTGTTTTTCTGCAGTATTGTGAAGTATATGTGCACACAGGGGAGAGACGCATATCTTTTTCTCGTTCTCTATCCCTCTCTTTATCTCTTTATTTTATCTATCTCTCTAGCTGTTTTTTTTATAATCTTTAGCAACTTCTGAAGCATATCATAGTCGAAACTTAACAAAGTCAATCTCAATGAAAACTGCCTCCGACATTTAATCATACCCAATGTGACCCAAATTTAATGTTGATCAGGCATTCGAGAAGCTCAGACAACTTACTCATGAATCTCAATCAGGCAACTCAAAACCCGCCCCAAAATACCACCCTCTAATGCAAGACGAAATTTTGCAAGCTCTTTAGGGCATGAAACATGGCAAAGCGTAAAAGGGATGGGGAAATCAACCTTAAGATGACCAAATCACATTGCAGAACGGGCTGCTATTTTAAGCGGCCCTAAAATATAGTAAATGGTGTAACAAAGGGGAAAGAAGCCCTTGGTACACTTGAAACCAGGAGGGATGGTACACACTCCAGGCAACAATGTGGGCCCTTCAGGTGGTGTCAGGTTTCAAATAGGCCCCACGCCATACCTGACATTAGGAGAAAACGTGCTCACAAGCCCCAATGCTCGCGGGAAGATCTGTGGCTAGATCTCATCTACAGATTTTCCATCTTCACCATTCTCTACAGATTTCTCTTTCGAAATTTTCAGCGGGAGATGACTTTGTTGGTTTTGGTTATAAATTTAATTTAAAAAAAACAAACATTGAGTAATTGCATTGAATTTTAATTTTTTCGTTACGTGACAACTTTTTAAATCCAATTGTAAGCAAAACTCTGATCTGGCACTAATTGACACTGATGCCTGGATAGCAATGTTTAGATACAAGGCATTAGATTGCAGGAAAATGAAACAAACTAATTATTAATAATAACATAACATCATCAATTAAAGTAAACAATTTAAGTACAAAATATCGATCCAAAATACGTTTAAATGTTATGAGGTAATTTAATAAAGTGGGGGATGACGAAAAATCATCCCAAATAGGAAGAAATCTTGTAACTTAGATTCGGTATCAAAATATTCTTTCAATTTTTATATTATTTTAATTAGTATCTGAAAATAGATAAAATACTTCCATTGCAAAGTTGGTAATCATTTTCTTCATTATGAAATCTACGTCGACCATACATTTAATACCAACCACCACAAGAGGGCGTTAATGAGTTCAACGAGCCAACGCCATCACATATGTCTGTGTTGACAGCATCTTTTGTACAAGTTTAAACCCTTCTTCTTCTTCTTCTTAGTAGGTGCCACTTGCTCTTGGTATCGAGTTCTGGGCCTGAATTCCGTAAACGGTCTGACATGATAGCGCGCCATCTTGTGGGGGCGAAGTTTAATGACCACACTCGTCGAAAAGAGGTTCAAAGGGTTATTACTGGAAATCTTATTTTTTTAAGATCCACCTCACGCCGGAATATAAGAAAACTTCAATGAAGACGAAGGGAGTGCATTAGAAATTAACACAAGGGACGAAACCATCTGGCTGGTTCTATACCACACAAGAAAGAGAGAACCGTGTTAGAATCCCTCCCACATAGTTTCATAAGAAAAAACGCGGAAGCGCTTTATGAAAAATTGACCTATGAATGGCATTTGTTTACCACTGGGTCTCCCTTTGACGTGGGTATGGAATTTGTTTAGAAGCAAGTCACCCATTGACCTGGGTAGGGCTTTTGTTTACAAGTGGGTTTCCCGTTGAACTGTGCATGGCATTTGTTTAGAAGCGGATCTCTCGAGCCAGTTGGTGTGGGAGACGCCCAGAATCGATAAAATAGGCCCCCAAAAACTAAAACAAATGTGTGGAAAATACCCGATCTCTGAATAATAGTTGAATTTCACACCTCTTCTGGATTAAATTTGAAAAGTAATGAAGTTAGTATATGGCAAAGAGAGTACATATGTATTGGTGAAATGAGAAGGAAGTGTTAGGTTTGTAAGTGGTTGCAAGATGTCTGGAAAAAAGTCTAATTTTGTGGGGCTTTTACCTCACTGGGAAGATGTTCTTAGAGTGATATGTTGTTACAAAACAATTATTTTCAGGAAAATAATTGTTTTGTACATTCAATCAATTCGATTTGAAGTTTTATGATGTTCAAACCGTTAGAGTAATTTTTTGATTATCGTTTTTGCTTTATTTCGCTGTTTATGTTTTGTGTGTCTTTTTATTTTATATATTTTAGTGTTATTTATCTAATTCGCGTTAATTTTTCGTCATAATCAGGAGATTTCTTTCTTTTTGGTTATATGATTATGATCGATTAACGTTTTCCTAATCGGGTTACGGTATTAATCTGGTTATTTTCGTATTTAGGTTATGGTCATATTTGGGTTGTTGTCTTCATTTATATGGAGTTTATGAATCTTGCCTGGCTTCGACCTCTACCATTTTTCTCAAGTCCCCCTTTTATTTTTTCTAACTTTTGCATCACTGATTCTTTCATGCCTTTTACACCCTCTATTACTTTATTTCCTGGTTAAATCTACGCTGTTCTTTGAAGGTATTCCTGTTTCCATCTTTCTTTTCCACACAGTGGGATGCTCTGCGTAGAATGCTACATCTAGTAGTTAGGAACACCCTAATTCGGCATCCTGGCCCGGTGCCCGCAGGTGTGCACTTTCCGTGACCTATTGTTTACAAGACCTGCGCCGTGTCCGTTTCTACTCCCTGGAATTTGTTCAGGAGGTACCCATTATTTTCGAGTGGGGATACAAGATCAGTGGAAGGGGGTAGACCTAGGCAGACTCAACCTAAAAACTGGAGTTCGATATATAAATGTGGCTGAATTTAATTATCATTGTCCGAGAACCGCTTCATTTTCTTGTATCAATCTAGCCTTTGCTCTGAGGAAGCAGAGCCTGACTTTGGATGGAAGATGGTCGATAACCTTCATGGTAGTTATCCCTGAGAAACCACCTCCTTGTTGCTTACAGCGGGCGCCGTGGCCAGAATTTCAGGAAAATAATTTATTTCTCTCAGTTCAGTTTAGATCGGTTGATGAGGCCGGGAAGTTCTTCTCTTGTACCCTCATCACCGTGGAACTGACGACCATTCATCAAAAATATGACTGTTTTGCAACGGCCTGCTTCCCTGGTGGTTGGTCGAGTGTGGATCATCCCTCCGAGAGAAGTGATATGTCTTTATGCCCTACAAGTGCCGGCCAAACGATTTTCCCTTCTATGAATTTCGTCGAGCGAGGTCTAGGTTCCGTTATGTTTCGAAGCATGCCCGCCACTCTTTCCGGTGGGCATACGTGGCTTCAGTTAATGGAAAAGGCCCTTCTTAAATTATCTAGCCAGGATGATTATCCGCCAGCATTTAATGTAAGTCGTGGGTTCACTGAAGGCCAATATCTGAACTCCTACAGAGGCATGGAACCATTTAATGACATGCTTAACCAATGTGAATTCCCCTCATACTTTGTATAGAGATAATACCTCTGATCCGGGCAATATCCCGTCAATTATGCTTTAGCACCTGGGTGAGCGAGGCATGATTTTTTGTTAGCTTTGGTCAGCATGATCTGGACAGAAGTTATCCTTACTTAATCCTAGTGAATGGCTACGGCACTTGTTTTTGCAAGCCAGAGAAAGATCACACAGCACCGGCTTGTTTTTGCCAAATTTTTCTAACTTCTTGGAAGTGAAAGTTGCTGAAGAAATTTGTTAACGTTAGGCTCGCTTATTTTTTGGAGAAGGGAGGCCACCTGTCTCCTGCACAGTGGGGCTTTCGTAAGTTCTACTCAACTTCAGTTACTCTGCTCTCGCTGGAAAATGCTATTTTCGAGGCCTTCTATTATAAACAACACAACTATAGAAGGCATATAATGCCAATACGGTATCATGAAGACTTTCCACACAATGAGGTTGGCCAGGAAGCCTCTTAATTTTCGTTTTCGAGTTTCAGGAAGATTATGCATTCTACGTACGGTTATATGTGGTGGGATATTTCTCTTCGTTCCAATAGGATAGGAAAATAGCGTTCCGCAAGAATGTGTTCGTAGTGTCACTCATTTTGCTTTGGGTATCAATGCACTAAGCTCAGTGCTGCCAAAAGCTATTCTAGATACGCTCTACATAGACAATTTTCAATCTCGTTTGTTGCGACTCAAATGGGAACTCTGGAGTGTCGACTCAAAAAGGCCCCGAACCACATCTCTCGATCTGCCGAAGCGCATGGATTTCGCTTTTTTTTGGCCCTGACTAAGGTAGTGCAATTATGCTGTCCTCCATGGCTTCCACTCAACTCGACTTGTTCCTAATTTGACTTCACCGGATGGGGTAGTGTCGCACCGTTTCCTTTTTCTTGTTTTTGATCGATGCGTCATCTGGGTGACGAACATTTACAGCCTTAGTTTCTATTATACCGGCGTCATGGACAAACTTCGTTTCATGGTGTTAAGCACTGTCTAGGGGGATGTGGTGATATGGTTACTTCATTATATTTTTAGCGGCATTTTGTTCGTACTGAACTGGACGACGGACGAAATTTACACGTATTCACACCTAATTGTAAATTGCAAATGGTGGACTCTATTTACAACTTTGATCTCTATTCGGAGACCGCTGCCTTCCGCATTATGTTCTTTTGAGCGCAAGTCTAGCGTAGTTCTAGGTCGTCAACGGCTCTCAGTCCCCTATATTTGATCTTAACTGCCTATGACGCCAGGAGAAGCCAATCATACCAAAATAATTTTAGGATTAGAGGAATTAGGCTCCTTCGAGAGCTCAACGTATCCGGACACCTCTAGTTTTTGCCAGAAAGCCACCTTAAAGTGTATCAACTCAGCTTTCGTCATCACACTTCTCCTTCTAAAACTTCTACAGCACTGGGAGTACTGCGTTTTCATTTGTTTGAAAACAAATCGTGTCACGCTGGAGCAGTGCCGTTGTCCAAGGATGGCTTCAAATCAGAGGGGTTAGTTTTCACGCTCTCTTCATCCCCTTGTTTGAAGCCATCTGAGCTCTTCCGGATGCTGCGGCTGTATTCACGGCCGAGCTGGCCGTGATGCACAGTTGGGTACGGGGGAGCACGCGCCGTGCTTGTTTTGGAGACTGAATTGTGATCTGTCGCAATTCAGAGATCTCAGGGAGTTCTCTCACGGTACGAGTATTTACTGTCCGCCCTCCTTCTCTTCAATATTCGCAACGCCATGGCTGGGTCGAGCGGGGAGGATGTCGGGATTGTTTCTGTTGGATTTATCGAAATGTAGAGATTGCCCCAAAACTATCGTGGCAGTGAGTTAGCCAAGCAGTCTGTAACGACTAGTCGAGTGGACCGGCGCTTTGCTATTCCCTACTCTTAAAAAATACATGAATCAATTAAACCCTTTGGAATGTATGTCAAAAAAAAAATGCGAGACGGCCATCGGGAATCAATGTTCCGTGCCATTATGCTAAGACTTTTCCCGTGCACCTACACTCTAATACCTCGACAGTTGAGGGTCGTTTTATATCGTCACCAAAACAGGCGCACTCGCCGGATGCAGCACCATTTGATGGAGGGTTCCGTTAAAACATAGTGTGATAAAAGCGTGGTCCCACAGAGTGTCATGGGTATTCTAATTTAATGTTCCAGTCTGAGGTCAAGACTTCGTGCCTGCTGCATGTCCCAGGTCCAGGATGAGCAGTGTAGTTACTGCTTGTCCCCTGTACTTTGAATGGATTCATGCACTCTCAATTATAGATTACTCGAGTTCTTAGAGGAGGCTTTCCTTCGCCATTTTAAATTTATTTTGGAGGCAGATGGATATTGGGTGTATGCTAAAACCCATAGAGGAGTAGGCCTCCCTCCGGTGCCTGTTCATGTTGTTTTGTTTTAGTCTTAGTTGGGTTTATTTTTATTTTTTGTGGTTTATTAATTTATTGTTCATTCTTTTTTTCGTCTTTTTCTAAAACTAATAATATGGTCTAGGAATAGGCACGTATTTTATTTCGGTTGCTATGTCCTTGAAGGGTGTTGCTAGGTGAGCACCATTAAATTAAAAAAACACAAGCCAGCTTAACCGGTGGTTCATATGACTGGTTGACGACCATCTAGAGTAGTTCTTGACTCGGTCTTGAACCAGTTAATTAACGCCCTTTCGCCCTTAGTCTGAGTTGATCTATCTGCCAGAGAGAATAGGGGAAAGGAATTATAAAGGAAAAAGATCAATGATCCCTCAAAATTCATGATCCGAAAGTGGGTCAGGAGAAGGAAGGCGTCAAAATAATAAAATGATACTCAAATGTGCCCTAAAAACACGAAATTAAACTTAAATTTGAATCGAGATTCTTAAATTGTGACTCAAATTTCTCTAAATATGAAATCGCACCAAATATTCTTCAGAAACATAAATTTGAACTTAAACTTTACTAAAAATCTTAAATCGCAAATCGAATTTGCGCAGAATAACGTAAATGTACACTCTAAATTGCCCTTCAAAACGAATTTGAACTAAAAGTTTTAATTAAAAGCAAAAAGTTGAACATTACTTTTGAGTTTACAAAAAGTTTAATTACTTTAAAAAATATCTTAATATTGCCCCTTAACTACGGTCACAGCGCATATGTTTAAATTGAATTGCGGAACTGGCATCGCATCCCATTCGCGTGACCAACCAAAGAACCTTGTATCTACATTCCATCTGCACTTACATTTGCCGGCATCATCGCCAGGCGAAGGAGGAGGGGATGCCATTCACCTTTTAAAGGGATTATAACAAGGAAACGAGAGGGAACCCGATGAGACTCGAGCGAGGCTAAAGGAGCTCCCGTGAGAGCTTGGAATCAAATGAAAAAGCCGCCTTTTTGGTTGCAGCGCGAAACGCGCCAATTTTACTCGCTGTCCCCGAGTCTTGGCCCTCGAACTTGTTACTGTGCGATCGATAGCGCTGCGGGAGCGTGTTTGGTTGTTTGAGTAATTGTATACGCGTTTGTGTATGTTTGAGGTTTAGTTTATGTCCGTGTATGCATGTCTGGATATTGGTATAAATGGACGTGTGTGTGTGTTTGGGGATTGATGTATACGCGTTTATGTATTTTCGAAGTTTAGTATATATGCTTGTATGCATATCTGGGTATTGGTATATGTGGTGTGTGCGCTTGGGGATTAAAGTATAAGGGTCTGGATGTTTAAATAGTGTATATACTCGTGTGTATTTGGGTAGAGGTAAATTCGTGTGGGTGTTCATGTAATGGGATAAATACGTGTGCATATTTTCTAGGTATATACGCTTGTGTATATGTGGGTGTTTTATATACGCATGTGTGTTTAGGGGTTGGTATCCCGGATGTGCGATGTTTAGTTATATGCGCGTGTATGTTTTGGTATTAGTACACCCGTGTTTTATATTGATATATGTATGTGGCATGTGTGTACACCTGGTTATTTGTAAATAATCGTGTGTATATACTGGTTTATTGGCATGTCCTTACCTGTATGTATGTATGGGTATTGGTATATACGTGTGTATATATTTTAAATATTAGTATATAAAAGCCTGTGTGTCTGAGTATTAGTATATACCTGTGTGTGTATGTTTCAGGGATTTTAGATGATACTAATTGGATGCCGCGTACATGGAAGGAATCATTATTGGTAATAAAATTTCATAGGTTAATTAAGTTAGGTTAGGTTAGTTTAACAGATAATCCTTCCATCATGGGCGGTCGATAAGGCGATAATTAAGGACCTGCGAGTAATTAATATCATTTAGGTCTTCCTCTCTAAACGGACCTCTCTTCGGGATGTTCTAGAAGAGGCATGGAAGAGTTGCGTGCTACTGGCTACTTGCGTTGTTTCATCTCCATAAATCAACCTATCACCTAACTTCACCGCTATCTTAACCCACCAGTTTTTCCTTAACCTAAACATTTTGTTTCCAACCTTTTCCAAAACATTCAGATATGTTGACGATGTTTTTTTTAATATAATCATTTATTATCATTATTTACTTAAAAATATTATAGCCAATTTACCTATGGCCAAAGGTAATTAATATACGTTAGCCAAGTAGAATAGGCTTGAGGTTTTAGGTCTTTTTTTGTGGAGGAGGAGGGGGGGTAACGTGACAACCCGTTGTTTTGGAACAAACCTCTGTCGGACAAAACTAAGCCACATTTTCTATGATTAATCCTCGGATGGATTGCCAATTCGGATCGAGTTTTCTTGGGTGGTTACCGAGGCAACCAGTTAATTGGAACAAACTCTAGTACTGAGCCAATAGACTGCCAAATTGGGGCTAAAATCCCCAACAAAAAGAAATATTTTGTAGGAGCCATTTAAAGTTAATGGAGTTGTAGTAGATGTGAAATTAATGTTAGATTTATACTTAATATGATGAGGAAATGCTGTGTAAGGCACCGCTCCCTAACCACATCCCTTATGCACCACCCTCCCTTTTAAATGGTGAACGAGGGCACCCGACCAGATAAAGAAATCCACATAAAGATCCGAATGACAATTCTTGGCAAGCGGGAAGGCCCATTGTACTATTCCTCGTTGATAGGTGCAATAAGAATGGTAGTAAGATTTTTCCCCACACGGCGAGAAGAGAACCATCTATGGCTTTAAGAAGAGACATCCGTTCAGCGCCAGGAGTGTGTGAAATGTTACGAGATGAAACAGCGATGTATGTTGTACAAGAGATAACTGTGTTGTGATTAGTTGTGTATGTGTGTGTGTGTATGTGATAACCTAATTAATCAGGTTCCTGTGACGGCACTTCAGGCTTTCCATGCACTCCCTTGGAGGTTTCTGGAGACGTTCAAAGTTGGCTGGCTAAAGAATGCAAAAAAATCGCAATTGGGGATGTTCTTAGTGGAGTACCACAAGCATGTGTTTAGGGTCCATTATTGTTCTTAGTAGAGTAGTCTAGAAACTTGTTTAGGACACATTTTTTTCTCAGATTAACTTAATGACCTAATTAATGGAGTACAAGAGGGAGTTTAGCCACCATTATTGATCTTAATTTACATTAATGTAAAAATTAATGGACTACTACAGGGATCTAATTTTGACCATTAGTTTTCCTAGTTTACATCAATGACCTAATTAATGGAGTTCCACGGGGAACTGTTTTGAGACCATCATTATTCTTAGTTTACATCAATGGGTTGAAGTTAAAAGCAAAATCTCAATATTTGTGAAAGAATAGGTCCATCGAAATTTCAGTATTTAAGGTATTTAAATTGTCTAATTGCTTCATAGACAAGTGGTAGATGACTTTCATCCTCCAAAAAATGTAAATTATTGATATGAGGAACCAAAATAAGGAATTTAGTTATGAAATCGAAGGTTGTTGGCTAGATTCAGTTGAAGATTAACAGGCTAGGAATAAAGCAAATCGACTATTAGGTTTATCAAGAGAAATGTTACTTATTAAAGTAAGGAAGTAACCCTCAGGCTGTATAATCCATATGTTAGGCCACACTTAGAATATTGTATTCAGACATAGCCACCGCAGTTCTGTCATGATGTATACCAAAGTTTAGAAGCAGTACATCAAAGAGCCACAAAAGAGTTACCTTCCTTGAGGTCTCTTAATTCTGCGAATAGGTTGAGAGCACTTAACAAGTTTTCATTTGAAAGATGCTTAATTGTGACACAATCCAGCTTTTTAAAATGTTTAATGGATAGATAATTAGAAACAGAAGTCTTAAGAGATAGTATCTAATAATTAGAGAAGAGGCCACCGTATGAAAATATAAAAAATCAAAATGCAAGATCGATTTGAAGAAATAATTCTTCACTAATAGTTATTAGTTCCTGGAACGCATTGACTGGTGAGGTTTAAAATAGCTAGTTTGAAATATTTTAAACGGAAGCTGGGCCTGCATATGCGGGAGAGATTATATAGGGAATTTTTATATTTTTTTTAGGTTTAAATGTATATAATTATGGCTTAGCTGTTATTAATACTTGCATGTTTTTGGTACTTGATGTGGAATGTCAATAGGCCAAGCCAGCTCTGGTTTAGGATTTGATAAGACAGTCCTATGAATACGTATGTACGTTTGTACATGAGTAAATCCGTTCCACTTTTCTCTAAGAGTTCTCTAATTTAATTCTTTAACCAGGGAGATTTCGTATTATGATATATCTATTGCCATTGCTGAGTTCGAGGATCTACTTAAACAACTCAGACAAAAATATAGTTTTAATAACATCAAAGAACAAAATATTAAATCTTAAAGAGAGTCTAATAAAAATTAACACTATATATGAGTACTACGATATGGTTGACACAAAAATCACTACTAATACACGAGCTTAAAGCTCAGTTAGTGCAAGTTCTTAGTCATTTCAGATTGAAATGGTTTTTGTTACGAATACACTTTCGTGCGGAATGGGAAATAACCAAAATGAATATTTTTTTGTATTCGGTTTATCTTTAACTCGGGGGGTGTCGACAATTGGGTGACCTTGAAGGTGAGCCTCCTCGCTGGATTAGTTTGGGGCGAGTTTGACTGGAGACCTCCTCGCTGAGGTGAGGCGATCGTGGGGAGGTGAGTCGGGCAAACAGCAGATGCTTCTCCCGGGGTGATGGAGGCAAGTGACGATGCTTCTCTCCACTTGAAAATGTAAGTGAGGGGACTTTGGATGAATGGAAGTTATCCCGATCCCTGTGTTACTAATTCTGGCTTCTCGACGATGAGACTTAACCAACCTGTGAATCTTTTCTCGAATGTGAATTCACTTTGGTCTTCCTCATTGGTGAGGGGTATCTCGGCTTTTTCAGCAAACTGAGGTACGTGATTTTCTTTGGACGAAAATGGTAGGAGAGTTAATCTCGATATCACTGGTCTGCTCTTTTAAGCGACCAAAGTAACAGCCTCGGGAGAGTAAGTCTCTCTTGGTTCCAACTATCTTCTTTATTCCCTGTTTGACTCAGGGACTCGTCTTCTTCTCTCGATAGCTACACGGATTCTTCTCTAAATTTCTCAAGATCAAGTTATATACGACGATTATCCCCTAGGGGAAGTGGAGATGAGGGAGTTTAGGAGGGGCGAACCCTCATTAGCCCACAGTGAAGCCCCTCTCCTATGGCATAAATTTTCAACGCTGTGACACTTCGCCCCTTCAGGTTTACGCACCGGAAAGGTGAGATTTCGTCTATTTGGCGAAAATAGACATAAACAATCGGAGAGGACAGTGAGCCTGTTCATAGATTTTCTGCCGACGAAGCCTTAGGCAGCAATATTTTTATTCTAAAGGCTCTCACACCCTCCTATATTTATATTACCGGACTACACCACCACTCTCGTAAATTACGAAATCTGTTGACCGAAATCTGTCTTTGCGAGCGACTTCGAAGGGTCTTTGGGCAGCAAGAAAAGGGGGGAGGTAAAGTCTTGGCCCAATGCGGAGCGTAACGGTTGACGCTGTATAAACAAACTATCGTCTGCTTGTCCTCGTTATTTCATTCCTCCATATTTTTGAATTAATTTGGTTTTAATGAAAGATATGTCTGTAATATCCTTTTCTACCTCATTCATATGAGTCAATTTTAAGATTTAGATGATGATTGAATGGCTTAAATTAATGGTAACATGATGATACAAGGTCCGGTGAATATAGAAGATGGGAAAGAACTTCCCAACCTAACTTATTTTTTTTTCCTCGGGTCAAAAATGGCAAGTGTGGACGTGCATTGGCACGAAGGAGGAGAAGGAGGACACAGTTTCGGATGACCAATGGAAGACGTTATTGTTCAAGAACTTCATTTTAACATTGAAGCTGTTGAACATATGTCTTAGTTTCAAAATGAAGAAAAATTCACTCTTTGTACTTGATTCAATTCAGATCGAAACTAAACAGCATTTTTATAGTTTAAAAAAAAAAGAAGCTAATTATTAATATCTTAAAACAACAACAACAACAAGAGGGGGAAAACCGTTAGTAATGGTTGATTGAACCTTGATCTTCTCTAGGGAGGACTAGGGCATCCCCCAGGGTAGCATAACCAGCGAGTTTTGTCATTTGTTGCTTTACAGAACTGCTGCACACTTAGGAATTACTGCACCGTAATACAGTCATAGAAATAGCTAATTAAAAAACGCCTAATCATTACTACATATGGAACACTTTAAAAAAATACTATGATGCATTTTTCTTTCCTATAACAACATCAACTTCTTGAAAACTTGGTAAATAGTTTCACTGACATAAATAATTTGTCACTAGAGATACTCGTAATGGCTTTAAACTACTAACCAAAGATTTAACACTGCGACATCACAGAACATTTTCTCCATAAAAATTACACAAATTTGGAACGATCTTCCCTCGCAAGTCGTAGAAAGTACCTCAGTTAATATGTTCAAGAATAGAAATGATAAATATTACCTAGAAATTTATAATTAAGAAAATAAGAGTGCTTATAAGTGATATTCGATTTACATACTTTTCCTTTTTCCCTTCCTTATAATTACTAGTATAATGTGATCATCTTCCTTCCTTTGTTGGATTGGCTTCGAGTGTATTTAGGGTCTCCTCTGCCTCAGAATTCTGTTACAACAGTGGCAGAGCAACTCGACCCTAAAGTTGGATCTTGAGAAAAAAGCATAACAGAAAAAGTTTGGAAAGAAATCATTTTTATTCCCTAAACTTCTTAGGTTTCAAAAGAATTTGACAACAAAAGCCATCTATTAAAACTGTTGTGGGGTATGGTGACGATGATCTTAAAATCTTCCCGCACACAACTTTTGAACTTTAATATATTTTCCTCTTTGGTAACATTCTTTTGGAAAATCTGCTCATGAATTCCCAACTGATGCGTGCCTAAAATGTGATTAATGGTTTCTTTATGAAAGTTTTGTAGTTGAAACTATTGTTAGCGATGAATAATATTGAAGTTTAATGGTTTTTTTTAAAAATATGCTAAATTATTAAATCAGAAATTTTGGTATCGAAGTAAATAAAACTGGCTGCATAGCAACACGAAAACACTAGGCAAGAGTTATAATTTTGTAGGCCAAAACCTAGCCTATATTTTTTTTACACTGCTTGTCATCACATTTTTCCTTCCGTTTATTTATTAAAGTTTTTTAAAATAAAATATCCTCTCCTCATTTCCTCCAATTTATGGCAATTTCACCTCTATCGATTCAACACAACATGATTCAAAGGTGGCTGATGAGTGATAATGGAAATAAGGGGCGTGTTTCATTTTACTACGTCCTACCCAACAGTACGTTATCAGTACGCAATACCCATCGTCTAAAGGAGAGAGAGAGTGGAATCTATACTAGGTCCTAACAACTGAGTGTGAACCAAAGCGATCAAAGTGAGAAACTTTTTCCATTGATAATAAACACTCAATCAATTCCCATACACAACCACACCAATTATTTTAATTGTTGCAAGGGGATAAAATACAATGTTAGGATACATTCCTGCAAAGTTAGCCCTATTTACGAGAATGTGTTCACCTTTTAAGTTCAGAGGCGCTTACATTACATTCGTACGGTAAATTCGTAATTGCAATTTGCAACAAAATGTTATCAAAGACCTTTTCACTCAAAATGACTTTGTGTCGAGAGAAATGCAAATGATTTATATTGCAGCTTTAAATTAAAGTTGAGAAATAATCAGGAAGCTATAGAATAATTATTTCCCTACCTGACAAGAAATATTTCTATTATTTTGTGATGTGATTGGAGTGTTTTATTCGTAGCATTAATTTGTGTCAGTCTCATTTTTCAGGCTCTGATTTCCCATTTATATAATAGGTCAGCGTATTTACTAGTTTTTTTCCAAACTTGTACTCTCTCATACAGTCACTCTCTTTTACCTAACAGATCGACTTAACACTTCATCATATTTTTGGTCTTCCCTAGTTTCTTTTCCACTTCAATGTAATTATTCCTTTCTCCACATATTCGTAATCTCTTCTTATGACATACCATACCATTGTAACCTCTCTTAATTTTTTTTTTTAATCACTACCACCTTAATTCCTCCTTTTCCTTGCTTATTACTCATCCTATCCACTCCTTTTCTTCATAAAACAAACTTATTTCACAAAATTAGATTTCAGAAAAATTTAGAAAAAGGGTTGAATGAATCGTGGCAAAAGATTATTTACATCTCGAAAGTTTACACGACTCGAGTAGTGTAAACTTTAAAGAAAAAGGGTGGAATAATCAGCGGGTAAATGTTTACAAATGTCGGATAGGACTTTTGCAGATCATTTTTACAGTTTTCGTAGCATATCTTACATTCTTTGTTGCATGTTATTCAACGTAGATCTTTGTGGAGTCGGAGGGGGCTGTCGAAAATTGAATTTTGTTAGATGAAATTACTATCCATTTATACCGATATATTACACTAAAAATTAACATTTTATCTATAGACATTATTAATATTTCACCTATAGACTTTATTAAAATTTCACCTATAGACATTATTAACATTTCACCTATAAACATTATTAACATTTGACCTATAGACATTATTAACATTTCACCTATAGACATTATTAACATTTGACCTATAGACATTATTAACATTTCACCTATAGACATTATTAACATTTCACCTATAGACATGTAATCATATTATCACATGCAGGTAAAAGGTATAAGTAAAGATTCTTTATCGTATTTTACCACAGGGGCTGTTCGTTGCGGAAGGAGGGGGTGGGGGGGGGGGGTGGCTCCCTAGGACGCTAGAGCTTGTTTTCGGTTTTTGGTGTGGGTTTTCTTTGATTTATTTTGTCTTCTGTTTGTTTCCTTGTTTTGTTTTTCTTGCTTAGTTGTTTTATTTTTCTTGTTTATTTGTTTTTGTTTTGCGTTTTAGCATAGCGTAATCAATAGGTTAGCTTAAATAGAGTGACTTATACACTTGTAGGAAGTCACCAGGAGAGACCCTCTTAAAGAAGTAAAATGGAGCGCGTGCCTACCTGGCCCCAACGCCGTTTAAAGGAGCTGCCCTAAGAACCACAAATAGTCTTCTCTATATACTAGTAGAACGACAGCCATGGGCAGAAGTTTTTAGCTTACTATATTTATCATCATCATCACTAATTCTATAATTTAAGAGGGTTTTTTTTTTAGTATTTAAATAATAATTTCATCTTAGTTTGGTTATGACTTGTATTTTATCAAAGTTATTTGTAATAATTCTTTTATAATATCAAAAACAAAATGGTGAAGTTCAGAAATAAATATAAGTATCGAAATTTTGGGAAGTTTTGAAAACCCAAAGAATTACAAATGGTGAAGTTCAGAAATAAATATAAGTATCGAAATTTTGGGAAGTTTTGAAAACCCAAAGAATTACAAATGGTGAAGTTCATAAAATTTATTTTTATATATCTTCTTCTATAACTATATTTTAGCAACGTGATATTTTGAAAGGGGGGAAATTTAGTTTAGAGTTCCTTTTTAAAATTATTATAATTGTGCCGGTACCAGAAGTAGCGGTGTTGCTACCGCTTGTTCTGTTTATTCTGGACTCTGGGTTATTTGTGTTTTTGAACGAGGCTGGCCGCCTCTCAATCTAGTAGGGCTTTGGAGATTTTGAAGGGTTTTTTTTTTTGTTCTAATTGCTGTTTTAATTCTCTGTGTCTGTTTATTCGCTTTTATTTTTTTTAATTATTTAGCTTTTATATAAGCTAAACAAAATGGAAAAAAAGAATCTTGTAATTTATGCAGGTATTTATTCCCCTGCAGGCATTCGCCAGGCGAGTGCCAGAAAACCCCCTAAGTGGATTTGGAGTTCTTTACTGGATCTTAATTCTGCTTTAAATTAGATATTCGATCTTAATTGCTTAAACTTCTGCAAAGCTATTGTATAATTGATTTCATCTTTGAAAAGTCACCTTTTGACTGTAATTCTTCTGGCTTTGAGCAAATAATATTACCCTTTCAGTAAGGTGAAGGTAACTTAAATAATATCTCCTATTAACTTTGAGTTCTTTTTGTTTCCATCTCAATTTTCGCAAAAAATTAAAACACTGTTATGAACAGTTTGGAGAAGATGTGAACCTCCTTTCTCATCCTTTTTATTTTGATTTTATTAATGATCGAACCAAATGATTGTTCTTAGTCTACGAATTCCATGTAGTGATGTTTTTCGTAGTCATTTGTTGTTTCCAGTAAATATTGAAACCTGTCTATTTTAGTGATTAATTGAGATGAAGTATTTATCTTAGTCTCATGTTTATGTCTTTTGTAAGTAGTATTGATGGTGCCAATAAAAGAGAGATTGGCTTATAGTTTTATGTCTTCGCTCTCGCCTAGTTAAAAGTACAACAGAAGCGTTGGATTATGCCATTGGAATTCTACTTTTCTTTAATATTTTTTAAACAGACTACCAAGTAGTTCACAATACGATCACCCCCGCCCCCCCCCAAAAAAGAGCCCTAATAATTGCCCAATTATAAAATCAATTAAAGTAAGTAGATGTTCTAATAAATTCCCATCATTTATTTATTTCTTAAAACGGGATATCTAATTATTTCAATTTTTATTCATAAGAATTATAATAAAATATTGAATTTTAAAAGATAAGATATGTACTTTAGCTGATATATATATATATAATCAGTGAAATTACAGACACACAACTTGCATTTTCAAGTTGTTTCAAAATTCTTCGTCCATCATTAAAATTAAACCAACTCATTTATAACCCATTTTATTTTGCTCTCTCACTGAAATGTGTTAATACTCAGTCCAATTTCGGACAGGTATTTTGCAGTTCTGCCCCAAATTCATTCCTGGCAAGTCTGGTCATAGATGCTCTTTTGAACTGTTTATTTGGGTATAAATATTAAATAATTATCGAAAGTGCATAAATAAATTTTGGAAGTTCAAAACATTTGGGGAAACATTAAAAAATACTCAAATATTTCAATAAAAATAAAAAGCTTGATTGTCCATTAAAACTAGCTATGGGTCGATTTCGCTATTCCTGATCTTTTTGATTACTAGCTTGATTAATCTATCAGTTCTTTCTATAAATTCTGTCATAAATACTGTGATAGCTCTTGGTAGGAGGAAGCATACGCTACTTGTATTGCGTCTTTTCTCTCTAAAAAGACAGTACGAGATGTTTTAATTATATAGTTCCTTCTTTCATTCTTACCTCATTGAGAACAATAATATTCAACGTTGTCATTTTAAGCTTTTATTTTATTTCGTTGAGATTATATATATATATATATATATATATATATATATATATTATATCAGTAGTTCAATTTATCTCAGTTTACCCCTCGTTAAAAGGCCTACCCTACTTAAGAAGCCTTTCTTGATTAAAGTCTAATAGCTGAGTCTGCCAGGTTATTCTTCTCGCCGATCAACTTACATCCTCCCATCTTCTACGAGGTCATCTTACGGCTTTTTTAATGTATAAAGGTCTCCAATTTATGAATTTCAAATTTCGGTTGTTTATTTTAGCAATATTTCCTTTCTATTGCCGCTTTCAAAACTTTTATTCCTTTCACTAGATCATCTACTATCTGTGTTCGTACTCAGGTGATTCTTGTCTGGTTTCTTCGTGCTATTCAGAGAATATATTGTTCTATTGTTCTGTGTAGTGTCTTCTGTTTGTGTGTGTTCTATATGTTCAGTACCATCTTTCACTATTGTTTAATTATATAACCAATTTTAATTTATTTTATGAAAGGTAGCTAATTAGTGGGGGAAAAACCTCTTGAATAACGGCGTAAATGTTAAAAATAAAAAGCCTCTGTAATCACTTTCAGTAAAGCATGTCACAATTTACATGGGTAAATTAAGTCTCAGAAAATTGAAGGAAATCCAATTCAATTCTTTTTATCTGTAAAATTTAAGAATAATAAAATCGATTAGTAAAATATAGACTTAAAGATTGGTTATAAGGTGCATGATACCGTTTTGGCGCCAGAAGAATCATTTTCTTGTTTATATTCACCCCTTGAGGGTGGCCGTATTCCGAAATGAGATAATTTTGCTCAAATGCGACTTACTTTGCAGATTTAAAAAAGAAAATTACTCTCTCGATTTTGAAATTTAAAAATCTTTCTGTTTGTCTTTTTCATTATTAATCTATTTTAATATACTGGTACTTCGGTACTATTCTTTTTGCAATAATTTTAAAGAAATGGATTATACTGTTTAAGAAATTTGTACTTTAGTATTATTAAGAATAATACTAATATACAATAATAATCAGGATCATGAGATTAATTATAATAATATTCATACTCGTATATTGACAAATCATGCTAGCAGTGCCTAAAGGTTTGAGACTCTACAAAAACGATGTCGTTACCTTTAATGTTAATTAGCACTTTCCCTCCTTTTGGTTAGAATTATACCCATAATATTTCTTTGAGAAATACTATTAGGGTAGAAGCAAGGTTCTTGCACAACGTTTATTGATAATGATTTAAACGAAACAATGCAGCAGAAGAAACATATCAATGAACAATGATATCACCGTCATTTTCGAGCACCTGCTTCCAACGACTAGATAGATCATGGATGCCTCTGTTGTAAAATTCAACTGCTATCAAAGAAGCCTCCAACTGCAGTTTTCAGTTCGTCACCATTCGCAAACGTTTTACCATTCAAGAAGTTATGCATAGACCGGAATAGATGGTAATCTGTTGACGCAATGTCTGGCTAGTACGGTGGGTGATTGAACTCGGTCAGTTTACGTGGAATCCATACCTCGAGTTTGCTGACTTTACCCATTTCCTCTATATGATGCAAAATGGCTGTAGGGCTGACGCTAAACTTTTCAACCAGCTCGCGTGATGTCAGATGTGTATCAGCTTTGGCACAGGCGCACAAACGGTAATTGTCAATAAGTGAGTATCAACCACTTCTTGGTTGATCTTAGAGATCGAACTGGCTACACTGAAACTTCTTAAACAAATCATAGGCTATGCAATAACTTATTGAGTCATCTCCAAATGCTTGGTTAATACGAGGTTGCGAATGGGCAGCGTTTAGGCCGGACTTGTAATCATACAGTAAAAGAGTACGTTGCTGTTCACGAGAAAAAAATCATTTAATTGGTAATTTTTAAAACTTTAGATATCATAAAAAGGGTGTCTGACTAATTACTGTGTAATGGCCGAGACTTTCTTAGGCTTCGCTTGAAAGGGCATTATGACGTAGTCTATCTAGGCTCTAGGTCACTGTGCAATTTCAAGCGAGGCCTAGGAAAGACTAGGCCAATACACATTAACTAGTTGTACACCCTGTATAAATCTATAAATAAATAAACTTTTAAAATCATATTTACATGAAATTTGTTTCCAACTTAATATTATTCTGACATTTCCCTCTCAATGGGTGGGATTCCATCCAAACTTCCAACACTCTAGTACTCGGGTATAATATTACGCCCAAACTTTGTAACACATAAGTCTTGCATAGGTAAACGATTTCTATCAAAATAACACTTTAACTTTTGAAAACGATAAGTAAAAATAATTTTCAACAAAATGTTAAGGGTCGAATTTTCCCCCATTTGGCTCAATAGTTAAGCGAATCAAAGACAAGTCTCAAAAGTGGCTTTATACAAGGCTAAAAAAGGTCGAAAACGCCGCTACAAAGTAACGAATCATTATTTTCTAGCTTAGGTCAATAAAGCACATTTGATTCCTAAAAATATTTTGAAAATGTGAAATCATTTAAGAAAAAAATTGTATCCGTCTTTAAAAACGGTGAGGGTTTGAACACATGCTAGCAATACTCGCCTGTCAGGCCATTGCTCTAACTACAAAGCCACGGTCCACATCTTCAAAGAGGGATGTTTTGAGATAGACTTTAAGCAGCTTGTTACATGTTAGAGCCAGAGGAAGAGAGAAAGAAAAATGAAACTGGATCGCAATAGAAAGAATTCACAATAACGTCGAAATTATTTCAATGAAAATCATACCCGATTTTGGAAATAGCGAGAATTCTAACCAATGGCGCCGAGCGTGACTTGTTTCGAGCGGTAATTCGAAAAGCGAGGTGCGCTTGACGGCATAGCTTTGAGGTATAGCTACTTTTTAAAGAAGAGTACGGCTTTGATTACATTTGCTTAATTCAGACTGACTAGATAATTTAAACTGCTTTGATAAAATTGTGAGGATGATGAGTGTGAAATTTGTTAGAATTTCCTTTGAATTCAAAATAGCATTTGTTAGAGTTCTGAAATTGGAGAATGAGTTTAAAATCTTTCACCCTGACCAGTGAATTAGAGAAACTATTTCGAGTCATAATGGTAGGGAAATGGTTCTATCCAACCTCGAATTTCTCTCCTCGTGTACACTGAGCATGTACGCTTCGGAATCTCTCATACACTAATGCCCATCGTACACATTACTTATATACATGTGTTCAGGGACAAACGAATTAATCTACGCAGTTGCTTTAATATGATTATAGTTTGCCCTCCCTCGTATACATGTCACATGTACATCTTTGTGTATGCTTGATGTTCTTTATAAGCTCCACCCCCGCCATAACAAAAGACGTAAACACTTGGAATAAATTGACGATTTATTCCAATATCAGTTACGAAGGATTATGTATATCTTCCATTGTGTATTTTTTACGTTTTTATCAGACTGGAGAAATGTCTTCCACACATTTTCACCTACCTCAAAATTCATCACTTTTTTTGCAGATCTCTATACTTTTCCTTCGAGGGAAGGAAACTAAATAAGACGCCGTCCTAAACGATGGTCGCTACGTCTCTACTCTCGAAGGTTCTACAGGAAATAGAGGGGGAGGTGGAGGGTTTTCTTCCATGCTACCTCGCCGGTTCTCTTTCGGACGCTGCGTCTGTCATGGTGACCGAACCGGTTGCCATATACCGCTCGGTACGGGAGATTACGTAACATGGCTTTGTTTGTGTATTCGTGAGCCATGGCCCCGTAAGGGGCGCGGCGATTTGCCATCCTGGCCGCCGTGCTGACGGGATCCAGCGCTCCGTCCGGCCCCAGCTTATCCTCTCTTCCTTCCTTCAGATAGCCCGATTTCTCCCCTACCTCGTCGCTTTTCATACAACCTCTCCCACAACTTTCTCTGGTCAGCCTCTAATTTCACAGGGTAGAATGCTGACCTTCTTCTCAAGCCAACCACCCCGGATGGGGGCTGAGGGGGGAGGGGACATTGTTCCCTAACCCCTCAGCTCCGGTTCGGGATGGGTTTTTTTTAACAACCTGCTTCATCCCTACGCCGTGCTGACGGGATCCAGCACTCCGTCCGGCCCCAGCTTAGCCTCTCTTCCTTCCTTCAGATAGCCCGATTTCTCCCCTACCTCGTCGCCTTTTCATACAACCTCTCCCACAACTTTCTCTGGTCAGCCTCTAATTTCACAGGGTAGAATGCTGACCTTCTTCTCAAGCCAACCACCCCGGATCGGGGCTGAGGGGGGAGGGGACATTGTTCCCTAACCCCTCAGCTCCGGTTCGGGATGGGTTTTTTTTAACAACCTGCTTCATCCCCACCCACATCTTCCTCACATCCCTTTTCCTCTCCTCTTCACAACCTATATTTTTTACTCCGTGTCTAAGGTGGAGCTGCCATGCCGAAGGACTGCCAGGCCACCAGGCGGGAGGGGTGGTCCCGAATGGCGGCGCCTGGCTCTGCCGGGCTTGTAAGCACCTCTCGCAGTGCGGGCAACTGCGAGAGGTGATGAGCTATTGCGTCCCGTAATCAAAAGAGGGTCACCATGCCCATGAATGAAAAAAAACAACAAAAAACCCAACCCCCAACTTCCCTAAGAAAATCGACGGAGCCGCCCTCGGGCAGCTCCACCGAGAAAATGGAGGTCCCCCCCCTTGTGCTTGCGCAAGGGACCCTCCATAATTCTTTAACCGGAGAGGAGGCTTACTCCTCTCCTACGCCTACGGGTGTAGGGGACTCCCCCTCACCCCCTTCTCTGGAGGTGCCCCCGTAAGGGGCGCGGCGATTTGCCATCCTGGCCGCCGTGCTGACGGGATCCAGCGCCCCGTCCGGCCCCAGCTTAGCCTCTCTTCCTTCCTTCAGATAGCCTGTATTCCTATCCTACCTCGTCGCTTTTCATACAACCTCTCCCACAACTTTCTCTGGTCAGCCTCTAATTTCACAGGGTAGAAGCTGACCTTCTTCTCAGCCAATCGTCCCGGATCGGGGCTGAGGGGGGAAGGGACAATGTCCCCTAACCCCTGAGCTCCGGTCTGGGGTGGTTGGCTTTTAACAACCTGCTTCATCCCCACCCATACCTTCCTCACATCCCTTTTCCTCTCGTCTTCAAAATCTATCCGTTTTACGCCGTGTTCAAGGTGGAGCCGCCATGCCGAAGGACTGCCAGGCCACCAGGCGGGAGGGGTGGTCCCAAATGGCGGCGCCTGGCTCTGCCGGGCCTGTAAGCACCTCTTGCAGTGCGGGCTACTGCAAGAGGTGGTGAGCGATTGCGTCCCGTAAAACAAAGAGGGTCACCATGCCCAATGATGAAAAAAAAAAACATCTCCCCTTAATTCCCCCTATAACAACAACGGAGCCGCCCTCGTGCAGCTCCACAGAAAAGATGGAGGTCCCCCCCCCTGTGCTTGCGCAGGGGACCCTCCATACCTCTTTAACCGGAGAGGAGGCTTACTCCTCTCCTACGCCTACGGGTGTAGGGGACTCCCCCTCACCCCCTTCTCTGGAGGTGCTTTCGGGCACCTCCCTATCTCCAGCGGCAGTCCCTCCTATGCTTTCTAAGGGGACTGCCAAGAAAGCCAGCAGGCAGCCCATTGCCGACCGCCCCTCGTACAAGCGGCTCGGTAGGGCAAACCCCCTTAGGGGGAAGAGGGAAGCCAGGCCCCTTCGGTCGCTTCCCTCAAAAGACCTGCTGGCAAAAATATTAAACCTTGCCGGGGTCAAGGCCTGTGCCTCCCCACTAAAGACTTATGACGCTGCCAAGGGGACCTGCGATGTCCTGGGAGGGGATGGCCAACTGGAGGCCCCTCCTGTGATAGACATGGTCCTTGAGGAAAACCAGCCTCAGAAGGTAGGGCCTTCCATGGGGGGGAATCCGGGCTTGGCGCCAAGCACCGAACCCGAATCCGCCCCTATGCAAGGTCCTCATCAAACGGCTGTGGATTCTCAGGCAGGACAAGGAGGGGAGGGATCTCCTCCGGATGAATCCCCTGCGCCCACCGGGACCTTCTCCATTTCAGAGAAGGACCTGGCTGAGGCCGGTCCATCTGGCCTGGGGGCTTCTACCGGCGGGGGTGAAAAGCGGGTTCATTCCCCGCCCTCCTCTCCTAAAAAGAAGAAAAAGACAAGAAAGACGAAAAAGACTCGGGGTCCTCTCCATCCGCGGGGGCTGCGGGGACGGATGGGTCTGCTGCCACTTTGGTAGGCGACCAAGCCAAGATCGGCACATCCGGCCCCTCTACCCCCTCGTGTGCGGAGCCCCTGACTAAGACCAAGAGTGCACAGGGCGGAGCCTCGATGACATCGGGGCCCCTCATTCAGAGGTTACCTGGCGTTTTCGAGCCCGCTGGCTTCAAACGCTTCCTCGTTATTCGCTCCACTGATGGCACCATGTTGTCCAAGGGCAACATGATCCATCAGAGGAGAGGATTAGCTAGTGCAATTGGTAGAGAGCCGAAGGTAACCCGTTTCTCGGACGGGAGCCTTCTGGCGAATGCAGCGAATCCCGCCGAGGCGGCCAAGATAAGTGCTCTTCGGACACTTCATGGCACCCCGGTGAGTGTGACGCCGCACTCTACCATGAACTTTGTAAAAGGAGTAGTTTATGCGAGGGAACTCGTTGACTACTCCATAGAAGACATCACCCTAGAGCTGGCCGACCATGGGGCGGTCAAGGTCGAACGTGTGATGAGAAAACAGGGAGGGGCCTCGAGACCCACCCCTACACTCTTCGTCACGTTCGACTGTGACAAGCTCCCTGAGTCGGTGCGTGCCGGTTGGTACCGCTACCGCGTAAAGGCATTCGTGCCACTGCCGCGGCGGTGCTATTACTGTCACCGTTTCGGCCACACGAATCGATCATGTAGACGTGCAAAATCGGGGTCACCCGAAGTCTGTGTAAATTGCTCCAAGGTCGCACACGATAAGTCCAAATCGTGTGTGGCCAAGTGTGTCAATTGCGGAGAGCCGCACCCTTCTTCTTCGAAGCAATGTGGTGCATATCTCCTTGAGAAAGAAATCCTGGCCATTCAGGCCCAGGATCGACTCTCATTCCGCGAGGCTAAGGACTTGGTCCTGGCGCGCCCGGCTCTGCCTGGGCGGTCATATGCCTCAATAGTTAGAAAAGCACCATCTGCTCCTGGCCCATCCAGGCCAACGAACATGGTTGTTTCTGCGTACATTCGGAGCCCTTCTGCGGGCTCTACTACACCCGGGCGCTCCCCTGGTAGAGCTGGAGGCAAAAAGGGTTCACACCCAGCCCCGGCTAATACCAGGGCTCCCCCCTCTTCCCCCAGCGTGACCGTTTCCCGTAAGGCGAAACGGCCACGTGCCTCCACAGAGTCGTTAGACTCACAGGAGGCAACACCCCTGAAGATGGTCACTAGGCCATCTTCCGGGGTTCCTAAAGCTGTTCCCCGAAAGGAGGACAGCAACAAAGGAGCTTCGGCCCCTTTGCCCACGCCCCGAGGTGGAGCGAGTGGCTCGGAGACGGTGGTTCCTCGAAAAGAGGGCCCCCCGCCTCCCAAGCCGCAACGCCCGCCTAAGGTTTCGAGGCGGAGGGAGGAAAAGACTCGCATGGCGAGCCCAACCTCCCCCAATAAGTCCTCGAAGGCGACAGCGCCTTCAGCGCTTTGTCCGGCCAAAAGCGCCCGGGGTTCTGCCCCCGGAAAGCGTACGGCCATTCCCGTGAGGGTCTTCAATTCGAGGAGGGCCCCCGCGTCTCCTCCGAGCTAGGCCTGGAGGGCATATTCCTTCAATGGAATTGCCGTGGACTCCGGGCCAACTGGGAGGAGCTGCGGAGGCTCGTCTCCTCCCGTTTCCCGTTAGCTATTTTTTTGCAGGAGACCATGCTAGGCGCGTGCCCGCTGCCTGCCCTCCCGGGGTATAAGGGTCTTGCGACCCCACCACCGCGGGATGGCCGGGCTGGGGGATGCGCGGTTTACACCCGGCATGATGTCTCCGTTCTTCCTTTCTCTTTAGATACCTCCTTTCAGGCAGTGGCTGTGCAGCTGCACCTGGATAGGAGGTATACTATCATTTCTGCGTACATTCCACCGTCAGCTGACTTCGACGCGGGGGACTTTCGCCGCGTCGTGGCACGGTTGCCGAGGCCCTATCTCTTGCTTGGAGATCTGAACGGCAGGCATCCTCTCTGGGGAGATTACTCCATAAATCCCAGGGGACAAGTCCTTGCCGATCTGATCGAAGAGCTTGAGATGGGTGTCCTAAACGTGGATGAGTTTACGCATCACTGTCCGAGAACCGCTTCATTTTCTTGCCTTGACCTATCTTTGTGCTCTTCAGATGCACAGCCTGATTTTGATTGGGGGGTGGTCGATGACCTCCATGGTAGTGATCACTTTCCCATTCAAATATCATTTTCAGGGCAACTGCCGCCTGAGAGACCACCTCGGTGGTGCTTGGCGCGGGCGCGGTGGCCTGCATTTCAGGAAATGACTGAATTCTCTATCTCAGTCGAGGAGTTTAGGTCGGTAGATGAGGCCGTTGAGTTCTTCTCCGGCAACCTCATCGCCGTAGGCCTGACTACTATTCCTAGGACGTCTGGCCGTTTTGCACGCCGACCACTCCCATGGTGGTCGGCCGAGTGTGAGACGGCCCTCAAACAGAAGCGTTATGCCTACATGCGCTATAAGCGCCGCCCGAACGATTTCACTGTCGCTGAATTTCGTCGGGCTAGGGCTAGGTTCCGGTATATTTCGAAGCACGCCCGCCGCTCTTCTTGGCGGGCATACGTGTCTTCACTTAACGGGAAGACCCCTTTAGCTGAGGTGTGGAAGCGAGTCAAAAGGATTCGGGGCAAGTTCTCGCAGGACCCCCCTCCCGTTCTCCAGGAGAATGGGACCGCAATCTCGGACCCCGCGTCCGTGGCGGAATCCTTAGCGACCGCTTTTTCCGCATTCTCTAGCCGTGATGCTGCTCCGCCAGCATTCAATGCACGTCGTGATGTCGCGGAAGGCCGCCGGCTGGACTTTACCTCCAGAGGCGGAGAACCCTTCAACGACAAGTTTACTGTGAGTGAGTTGCGTTCCGCTCTCGCTTCGTGCGCGGACACCGCCCATGGTCCGGACGATGTCCCGTACGCCATGCTTCGACACCTGGGTGAGCGAGGCATGGCCTTTCTGTTAGATTTGTTCAACAGGATCTGGGTGGAAGGTCTTCTCCCAGACTCCTGGCGAATCGCTACTGTGCTCGCCTTTCGCAAGCCGGGGAGAGATCACTCTACTCCGACCGGTTTCCGCCCAATCTCTCTAACCTCTTGCGTGTGCAAGTTGATGGAGAAATTGGTAAATGTTAGATTAGCCTATTTCCTGGACAGCGGAGGCCATCTGTCTTCTGCACAGTGCGGCTTCCGTAAGTTCCACTCCACGTCGGATGCTCTGCTCCGACTGGAAAGTGCCGTCTGCGAGGCTTTCCTTCGTAGACAGCACTACGCCACGGTGTTTTTTGATCTGGAGAAGGCCTATGATACCGCATGGCGATACGGTATCATGGAGACTCTCCACACGATGGGGGCGAGGGGACGCCTCCCAATGTTTATATCTGAATTTTTGCGAGATCGTCGATTCCGCGTACGGGTGGGGGGAGCCCTCTCCGGCCCAAAGGAGCAGGAAGAGGGTGTCCCGCAGGGAAGTGTCCTCAGTGTCACACTCTTTGCCCTGAGCATCAACGGCATCACCTCGGTGCTGCCGGAAGATGTTCTCGCTACGCTCTACGTGGACGACCTTTCGATCTCTTTTGGCGCGGCCCAGATGCCAACTCTGGAGCGTCGACTCCAACAGGCATTGAACCGCGTCTCTCACTATGCCCAAGCGCACAGGTTTCGGTTTTGTTTGGCCAAGACTAAGGTGGTGCACTTCTGCCGCCATCCACGGCTTCACCCCGACCCAGATTTGTTTCTTAATGGGGTGCGCCTGGATGTGGTTGAGTCGCACCGTTTCCTTGGTCTTGTATTCGACCGACGCCTCACCTGGGAGGCTCATATTCGCAGCCTTAGGGTCTCTTGTACCCGCGCCATGGACATTCTCCGTTCCGTGACGTTCAGCGCTTGGGGCGCTGATAGGGCTACCGCCTTACTTTTTTATCGATCCTTTGTTCGCTCGAAGCTCGACTACGGTTGCGAGTTTTATGCATCCGCAGCCGAGCGTTTATTGCGCAAGGTGGATTCGATCCACCACACCGGCCTTCGCCTTGCGACCGGTGCCTTCCGCACTTCCCCCATTGAGAGCCTGTTGGTCGATGCTGGGGAGATGCCACTCGCTCTGCGCCGCGTGCAGTGCATCACTCGCCTGTACGCGCGAGCCCGGCGCCTCCCTCAGTCGCCAACAGCTCTCACTGCATCCGCAGCTGATCTCGATGGTGCCTATGCCGCCGAGAGACGCCAGTCATACCCTAAGCCCTTTGGGTTTAGGGCCAGGAAACTCCTTCGAGAGGTAGATATAGCTCTCGGGCCGGTGGCGCCCCTGGTTCTGCCAAGGACGCCACCCTGGAGGGTACCACATTTGGCTATTTGTCGCCACGCCTCTGCTCCCAAAGCTTGTACTGCGCCGGGAGTATTGCGTTCGACCTTTTTGGAGCACACATCGTGTCACGCTGGTACCGTGCCAGTGTATACGGATGGCTCCAAGTCCCAAGAGGGGGTCGGCTTCCACGCCGTATCCCCTCTGTTTGAAGTCAGCGGGGCTCTACCAGGCGCTGCGTCTGTCTTCACGGCCGAGCTGGTGGCAATACACCACTTGGTACGGGAGATTACGCGACGTGCCCGGTTCGGAGACCGGATTGTGATCTATAGCGACTCACAAAGCGCCCTGAGTGCTCTCGGGGCATTGGAATCTCCGCATCCCCTGGTTCGCGATATCCGTGACGCCACGGTTTTGGCGAGCCAGGCAGATGTCGAGATTATCTTCTGCTGGGTTCCTGGACATGTAGGAATTGCGGGGAATGAGCGCGCCGATGAGGGCGCCAAAGAGTCCGCGAGGACTCTGCGACCAGACCAGCGTTTCGCTCTTCCTCACACCGACTACATGGCAGGAATACGGGCAGCTCTTCGGACTGCTTGGCAAAGAAGATGGGAGACGGTCGAAGGGAACTTAAAGTTGCGTGCCATTGCGCCGCGACTGTTCCCATGGACCTATCCCCCAATGCCGCGGCGGCTTCAGGTTGCTTTCTGTCGTCTCCGAATCGGACACACTCGTGTGACGCATCGCTATCTGATGGAGCGCTCGCCTGCGCCCTATTGCAACGACTGCGTTGTCCCCCAGACTGTTCGGCACATTCTTGTCGAATGTCCCAGTCTGGGTGATCTTCGCGCACGACACCTGTCCCGGTACCGGGATGGGCGGGGTCGCTACCGCCTGTCCCTTGTTCTCGGGATGAGTGCGTGTACTTTGACTGGTGGACTTATTGACTTTTTGGGGGAGGCCGGCCTTCTCCCTTTCATTTAACTCGATTTAATTGTTGTTGTTGTTTTTGTAATTGTTTTGTTATTGCTTTGTTATTGTTATTGTTATTGTTATTGTTATTCCTTTTTATTGTTTTCTGTTTAATTTTTGAAAGGAGCCTAAATTAGGCTGTTTGTTTACGGCAACTTATGCCTTAGTCGGCAGTCGCCAGATAGCCCCTTAATTAAAAAAAAAAAAAAAATCTCTGGAGGTGCTTTCGGGCACCTCCCTATCTCCAGCGGCAGTCCCTCCTTTGCTTTCTAAGGGGACTGCCAAGAAAGCCAGCAGGCAGCCCATTGCCGACCGCCCCTCGTGCAAGCGGCTCGGTAGGGCAAACCCCCTTAGGTGGGAGAGGGAAGCCAGGCCCCTTCGGTCGCTTCCCTCAAAAGACCTGCTGGCAAGAATTTTAAACTTGCTGGGGTCAAGGCCTGTGCCTCCCCACACCACCTGACTAGTGACAATACTGCCAAGGGGACCTGCGATGTCCTGGGAGGGGATGGCCAACTGGAGGCCCCTCCTGTGATAGACATGGTCCTTGAGGAGACCCAGTCTCAGACGGTAGGGCCTTCCATGGGGGGGAATTCAGGCTCGGCGCCAAGCACCGAACCCGAATCCGCCCCTATGCAAGGTCCTCCTCAAATGGCTGAGGGCTCCGAGGCAAAAGGAGGGGAGGGATCTCCTCCGACAGGTGCCCCTACGACAACCAGGACCTTCTCCATTTCGGAGAGGGACCTGGCTGAGGCTGGTCCATCTGGCCTGGGGACTTCTGCCGGCGGAGGTGAAAAGCGGGTTCATTCCCCGCCCTCCTCTCCGAAAAAGAAAAAGACTAAAAAGACAAAAAAGACTCGGGGCTCCTCTCCATCCGCGGGGGCTGCGGGGACGGATGGGTCTGCTGCCACTCTGGCAAGCAACCAAGCCAAGATCGGCACATCCGCCCCCTCTGCCCCCCCGGTTGCGGAGCCCCTGACAAAGAAGACTACTACCAAGAGTGCACAGGGCGGAGCCTCGATGACATCGGGGCCCCTGATTCAGAGGTTACCTGGCGTTTTCGAGCCCGCTGGCTTCAAACGCTTCCTCGTTATTCGCTCCACTGATGGCACCATGTTGTCCAAGTGCAACATGATCCATCAGCGGAGAGGATTAGCTAGTGCAATTGGTAGAGAGCCGAAGGTAACCCGTTTCTCGGACGGGAGCCTTCTGGCGAATGCGGCGAATCCCGCCGAGGCGGCCAAGATTAGTGCTCTTCGGACACTTCATGGCACCCCGGTGAGTGTGACGCCGCACTCTACCATGAACTTTGTGAAAGGAGTAGTTTATGCGAGGGAACTCGTTGACTACTCCATTGAAGACATCACCTTAGAGCTGGCCGACCATGGGGCGGTCAAGGTCGAACGTGTGATGAGAAAACAGGGAGGGGCCTCGAGACCCACCCCTACACTCTTCGTCACGTTCGACTGTGACAAGCTCCCTGAGTCGGTGCGTGCCGGTTGGTACCGCTACCGCGTGAAGGCATTCGTGCCATTGCCGCGGCGGTGCTATTAATGTCACCGCTTCGGCCATACGAATCGCTCATGTAGACGTGCAAAGTCGGGGTCACCCGAAGTCTGTGTAAATTGCTCCAAGGTCGCACACGATAAGTCCAAATCGTGTGTGGCCAAGTGTGTCAATTGCGGAGAGCCGCACCCTTCTTCTTCGAAGCAATGTGGTGCATATCTCCTTGAGAAAGAAATCCTGGCCGTTCAGGCCCAGGATCGACTCTCATTCCGCGAGGCAAAGGACTTGGTCCTGGCGCGCCCGGCTCTGCCTGGGACGTCGTATGCCTCAATAGTTAGGAAGGCACCCTCTGCTCCTGGCCCATCCAGGCCAACGAGCACGGTTGTTTCCGCGCTCATTCGGAGCCCTTCTGCGGGCTCTACCCAACCCGGGCGTTCGCCTGGTAAAGCTGGCGGAAAAAAGGGTTCATACCCTGCCCCGGCTAAAACCAGGGCTCCCCCCACTTCCCCCAGCGTGACCGTTTCCCGTAAGGCGAAACGGCCTCGCGCCTCCACCGAGTCGTTAGACTCACAGGAGGCAACACCCCTGAAGATGGTCGCTAGGCCATCTTCGGGGGTTCCTAAAGCTGTCCCCCGAAAGGAGGACAGCAACAAAGGAGCTTCGGCTCCTTCGCCCACGCCCCGAGGTGGAGCGAGTGGCTCGGAGACGGTGGTTCCTCGAAAAGAGGGCCCCCCGCCTCCGAAGCCGCAACGCCCGCCTAAGGTTTCGAGGCGGAGGGAGGAAAAGACTCGCATGGCGAGCCCAACCTCCCCCAATAAGTCCTCGAAGGCGACAGCGCCTTCAGCGCTTTGTCCGGCCAACAGCGCCCGAGGTTCTGCCCCCGGGAAGCGTACGGCCATTCCCGTGAGGGTCTTCAATTCGAGGAGGGCTCCCGCGTCTCCTCCGAGCTAGGCCTGGAGGGCATATTCCTTCAATGGAATTGCCGTGGACTCCGGGCCAACTGGGAGGAGCTGCGGAGGCTCGTCTCGTCCCGTTCCCCGTTAGCTATTTTTTTGCAGGAGACCATGCTAGGTGCGTGCCCCCTCCCTGCCCTCCCGGGGTATAAGGGTCTTGCGACCCCACCACCGCGGGATGGCCGGGCTGGGGGATGCGCAGTTTACACCCGGCATGATGTCTCCGTTCTTCCTTTCTCTTTAGATACCTCCTTTCAGGCAGTGGCTGTGCAGCTGCACCTGGATAGGAGGTATACTATCATTTCTGCGTACATTCCACCGTCAGCTGACTTCGACGCGGGGGACTTCCGCCGCGTCGTGGCACGGTTGCCGAGGCCCTATCTCTTGCTTGGAGATCTGAACGGCAGGCATCCTCTCTGGGGAGATTACTCCATAAATCCCAGGGGACAAGTCCTTGCCGATCTGATCGAAGAGCTTGAGATGGGTGTCCTAAACGTGGATGAGTTTACGCATCACTGTCCGAGAACCACTTCATTTTCTTGCCTTGACCTATCTTTGTGCTCTTCGGATGCACAGCCTGATTTTGATTGGGGGATGGTCGATGACCTCCATGGTAGTGATCACTTTCCCATTCAAATATAATTTCAGGGCTATTGCCGCCTGAGAGACCACCTCGGTGGTGCTTGGCGCGGGCGCGGTGGCCTGCATTTCAGGAAATGACTGAATTCTCTATCTCAGTCGAGGAGTTTAGGTCGGTAGATGATGCCGTTGAGTTCTTCTCCGGCAACCTCATCGCCGTGGGCCTGACTACTATTCCTAGGACGTCTGGCCGTTTTGCACGCCGACCACTCCCATGGTGGTCGGCCGAGTGTGAGACGGCCCTCAAACAGAAGCGTTATGCCTACATGCGCTATAAGCGCCGCCCGAACGATTTCACTGTCGCTGAATTTCGTCGGGCTAGGGCTAGGTTCCGGTATATTTCGAAGCACGCCCGCCGCTCTTCTTGGCGGGCATACGTGTCTTCACTTAACGGGAAGACCCCTTTAGCTGAGGTGTGGAAGCGAGTCAAAAGGATTCGGGGCAAGTTCTCGCAGGACCCCCCTCCCGTTCTCCAGGAGAATGGGACCGCAATCTCGGACCCCGCGTCCGTGGCGGAATCCTTAGCGACCGCTTTTTCCGCATTCTCTAGCCGTGATGCTGCTCCGCCAGCATTCAATGCACGTCGTGATGTCGCGGAAGGCCGCCGGCTGGACTTTACCTCCAGAGGCGGAGAACCCTTCAACGACAAGTTTACTGTGAGTGAGTTGCGTTCCGCTCTCGCTTCGTGCGCGGACACCGCCCATGGTCCGGACGATGTCCCGTACGCCATGCTTCGACACCTGGGTGAGCGAGGCATGGCCTTTCTGTTAGATTTGTTCAACAGGATCTGGGTGGAAGGTCTTCTCCCAGACTCCTGGCGAATCGCTACTGTGCTCGCCTTTCGCAAGCCGGGGAGAGATCACTCTACTCCGACCGGTTTCCGCCCAATCTCTCTAACCTCTTGCGTGTGCAAGTTGATGGAGAAATTGGTAAATGTTAGATTAGCCTATTTCCTGGACAGCGGAGGCCATCTGTCTTCTGCACAGTGCGGCTTCCGTAAGTTCCACTCCACGTCGGATGCTCTGCTCCGACTGGAAAATGCCGTCTGCGAGGCTTTCCTTCGTAGGCAGCACTACGCCACGGTGTTTTTTGATCTGGAGAAGGCCTATGATACCGCATGGCGATACGGTATCATGGAGACTCTCCACACGATGGGGGCGAGGGGACGCCTCCCAATGTTTATATCTGAATTTTTGCGAGATCGTCGATTCCGCGTACGGGTGGGGGGAGCCCTCTCCGGCCCAAAGGAGCAGGAAGAGGGTGTCCCGCAGGGAAGTGTCCTCAGTGTCACACTCTTTGCCCTGAGCATCAACGGCATCACCTCGGTGCTGCCGGAAGATGTTCTCGCTACGCTCTACGTGGACGACCTTTCGATCTCTTTTGGCGCGGCCCAGATGCCAACTCTGGAGCGCCGACTCCAACAGGCATTGAACCGCGTCTCTCGCTATGCCGAAGCGCACAGGTTTCGGTTTTCTTTGGCCAAGACTAAGGTGGTGCACTTCTGCCGCCATCCACGGCTTCACCCCGACCCAGATTTGTTTCTTAATGGGGTGCGCCTGGATGTGGTTGAGTCGCACCGTTTCCTTGGTCTTGTATTCGACCGACGCCTCACCTGGGAGGCTCACATTCGCAGCCTTAGGGTCTCTTGTACCCGCGCCATGGACATTCTCCGTTCCGTGACGTTCAGCGCTTGGGGCGCTGACAGGGCTACCGCCTTACTTTTTTATCGATCCTTTGTTCGCTCGAAGCTCGACTACGGATGCGAGTTTTATGCATCCGCATCCGAGCGTTTATTGCGGAAGGTGGATTCGATCCACCACACCGGCCTTCGCCTTGCGACCGGTGCCTTCCGCACTTCCCCCATTGAGAGCCTGTTGGTCGATGCTGGGGAGATGCCACTCGCTCTGCGCCGCGTGCAGTGCATCACTCGCCTGTACGCGCGAGCCCGGCGCCTCCCTCAGTCGCCAACAGCTCTCACTGCATCCGCAGCTGATCTCGATGGTGCCTATGCCGCCGAGAGACGCCAGTCATACCCTAAGCCCTTTGGGTTTAGGGCCAGGAAACTCCTTCGAGAGGTAGATATAGCTCTCGGGCCGGTGGCGCCCCTGGTTCTGCCAAGGACGCCACCCTGGAGGGTACCACATTTGGCTATTTGTCGCCACGCCTCTGCTCCCAAAGCTTGTACTGCGCCGGGAGTATTGCGTTCGACCTTTTTGGAGCACACATCGTGTCACGCTGGTACCGTGCCAGTGTATACGGATGGCTCCAAGTCCCAAGAGGGGGTCGGCTTCCACGCCGTATCCCCTCTGTTTGAAGTCAGCGGGGCTCTACCAGGCGCTGCGTCTGTCTTCACGGCCGAGCTGGTGGCAATACACCACTCGGTACGGGAGATTACGCGACGTGCCCGGTTCGGAGACCGGATTGTGATCTATAGCGACTCACAAAGCGCCCTGAGTGCTCTCGGGGCATTGGAATCTCCGCATCCTCTGGTTCGCGATATCCGTGACGCCACGGTTTTGGCGAGCCGGGCAGATGTCGAGATTATCTTCTGCTGGGTTCCTGGACATGTAGGAATTGCGGGGAATGAGCGCGCCGATGAGGGCGCCAAAGAGTCCGCGAGGACTCTGCGACCGGACCAGCGTTTCGCTCTTCCTCACACCGACTACATGGCAGGAATACGGGCAGCTCTTCGGACTGCTTGGCAAAGAAGATGGGAGACGGTCGAGGGGAACTTAAAGTTGCGTGCCATTGCGCCGCGACTGTTCCCATGGACCTATCCCCCAATGCCGCGGCGGCTTCAGGTTGCTTTCTGTCGTCTCCGAATCGGACACACTCGTGTGACGCATCGCTATCTGATGGAGCGCTCGCCTGCGCCCTATTGCAACGACTGCGTCGTCCCCCAGACTGTTCGGCACATTCTTGTCGAATGTCCCAGTCTGGGTGATCTTCGCGCACGATACCTGTCCCAGTACCGGGATGGGCGGGGTCGCTACCGCCTGTCCCTTGTGCTCGGGACAGATTCGTGCACACTGACTTGTGGACTTGTTGACTTCTTTGGGGAGGCCGGCCTTCTCCCTATTATTTAAGCAAGGTTTGTT
Organism: Ceratothoa steindachneri; assembly: GCA_963969495.1. NCBI lineage: Eukaryota > Metazoa > Arthropoda > Malacostraca > Isopoda > Cymothoidae > Ceratothoa > Ceratothoa steindachneri. The sequence goes on from OZ018320.1 coordinate 50,356,878, forward strand.
TGTTTTGTTTTTTTGTTGTTTTTTTGCATTTTATGTTTTTTGTTTGTTTTGTTTTTCTTTAGTTGCACGCTCCTGCGCCGGGGGGACCTCTCCCCGACGCACCAGCTTGCTTCCTTTCCCCCTTTTGGGGTGTTTTTTTTTTTTTTCTCTCTTTAATTTCATTTTAAAGTAGCCTAGAACTAGGCCAGTTTTAATACGGCGACTAATGCCCAAGTAGGCAGTCGCCAGATGAGCTCTTAAAAAAAAAAAAAAAAAAAAAAAAAAAAAAAAAAAAAAAAAAAAAAAAAAAATCTTGTCGAATGTCCCAGTCTGGGTGATCTTCGCGCACGACACCTGTTCCGGTACCGGGATGGGCCAAGTTGCTACCGCCTGTCCCTTGTACTCGGGATGAGTGCGTGCACATCGACTGGTGGACTTATTGACTTTTGGGTGGAGGCCGGCCTTCTCCCTATTATTTAAGCAAGGTTTGTTATTTTTGTTTTTTGTTTTTTGCATTTGTTTTATTTTTGTTTTTGTTTTTTTTTTCCTTTAGTTGCACGCTCCTGCGCCGGAGGGACCTCTCCCCTACGCACCAGCTTGCTTCCTTTCCCCCTTTTTGGGGTGTTGTTTTTTTTTCTCTTTACTTTTATTTTAAAGTAGCCTAGAACTAGGCAAGTTTTAATACGGCGACTAATGCCCAAGTAGGCAGTCGCCAGATGAGCTCTTAAAAAAAAAATATATATATGTACGGTAGCTGTCTCGGTACGTGACGGGCGGCGTGGCTACCACTTGTCCCTGGTTTTGAGAGCTGGCAGCGGAGCATCGGACTGTAATGTAATTGTGTTCTTGAGGAGGCTGGCCTCTTCCAAACTATCTAAATTTGGCACCTGGGGCTCGCTTAGGGCCTTGAGGAAGGCGTGCATTTTAATTTTTTTTATATAGTTATTCTTCTTGTTTTTTGCAAAAAGTTTACTTTTAAATTAATATTTTGCCCCTAATTTTTTCCTCGTTTTTTTCGGCTACCGTTCCCTTTTTGGTGTCTGCCTGTAGAGCTCTTCCCTACTTATTTTTTGGAAGAAGCCGGACCATGGGCACCTGAGTGCCTCGTACTTGTTCTATCAATCTTTCAAGTTTATATTTTTTTTTTATGCTTTGTTGTTGCTTTTTATCTTATTTTAAAATAGAATAGGGAGGCGGTTTCTTCCTGCCATTTCCAAGGCCTCGTTCCCGACCGTCAGAAAATAGTATAAAACTCCTTCCAAGGACAAAAATATCCGTGAAAAGCATCTTGCTGCTTTAATTAAATTTAGTCACTCTTTTACAAGTGGGGAATTCCTAGTGGTAAGATGCGATTCCCCGCTTTTGCATAGAGAGGAAAAATATGTCCCATATTCACACGCTTCAAGAATCAGAACTAAGGAAAGATTAAAACCCAAAAGTATAAGAACAAATTGATTCCGGCTTAAATCAATCTAATCCAACGAGTGGAAAAGTCACTAGGGATTGTATGAAGTATAGATTTTCTAAGTTTTACCATGAAATTTTGCTAATTTGACAGCTAAATAGTCGAATATTTTGTGGAAAATGAGAAAATATTTTGGAATCCTAAATTTTGTCAATTCTAAATAGTGTTATAAGTCCTTTGTCCCGGAATGAACGATGCATTTATTTGCAGTTTATCCTCTCATTGTTCCAAGCAATCTTTGTCTGCTTTCATTCTAACGAGATCCCGCCTGGCCCGTAAACGCATGAGTATGAAAGGATTCCCACCTATTATTCTTACACTAGGGTTGAAAAGAGAAGTCTTAATATAGGAAGGCGACACATAACTTATTTCGCACATTTATGTGTGAGGGAATTCCACGTGGAATTTCTTGTCCAGCACGGAACTTCCATGCGCTATAGAAGGTTCTGTTAGGCTTAAATTGGTAAGCTTAACTTCTCCTTCTACAAGCGGTAGCCTCGAACCGCGTCCACCACGGTTCACCTTTACACGGGTTAGAATAGCCTCGGCAAGAAGATTCGAGGCCATTCGAGAGTAGACCTGTTTCCCACTAACCCCTCCCCCCGCGGGAAGAGCCTCAGACATATATAGTGCTCGTTTCCCATGAGACAGACACAGAGTTGAGAAGTTTCGCCCCGACCCCAAGAAAATTCCCCTAGTTCCAAGTCAGGTGCTAACAATAAAGCAAAGTGACGGCTGAACTAGTTGTGTATTGGAATTAACCCCAGCCAGTGAGGTAATTCCATTTAACTATCGCTACCGAGTGATTTTTCCGAATTCACCCATCAACTCCTGTCGAAGCCCTCCTCGTTCGCTCCTCGTTTTCGGGTGGCCGAAATACTCTTCCCTGTACCGGACGTTACCGCCCTCCTCCTTTTGGAGAACCGTCATCACTTTAAATTCCCGCTCAAAAGCAAGCTCCGAGCGGCCTCGCCTCACGTGCAGAAGACATCCGTGAAGCTTTACCCCAACGTCTCACCCGGAATCCTCCGTAATCCAACCCCTCTCCCCCTTCAGTAACTCATTTGAGTTAATCCCCCCTTTCCTCCAATTTGAATAGTCACTTCCTGTAATATCATAAATTTTAACTTCATGGTCTGATTCATAACTACAATCCCGTCCCCACTCGTTCATCTGATACAACTTTGCCCTTCAATTCTCTCATTATTTTTATGTCAATAAAATTATATTTTTGTACATGCCTCTTTAAGTAACCTTGAGCGTTGTGATTGCCCATATTATACCTGACCTCGTTGCACTCTTATCTCACCCTTCACCCGTCTAAACTCGTAGTGTTCCGTCCCTTTGTCGGCTCGCCTTCAAGTTATTGGTCCCTCCCCCATAGATATAATATGGTATTGATTTAATATAATGTCATACCACGACAATATGCTTCATTCATCTCAGTAAGGGTGTTAGAGACAGTATGCGAATCTAAATGGTAGGATTTTTCTTCTTATACCAAATGTTTTTCTTAGCGAAATTTTGAGCGCAATAACAACGAGGACGTTTCATGTAGGGAGTTAGTAAGGTGAGATGGTAAAGAAAGTACTGAAGGTAGATGAAACGGGAAAAGGACAAGAACAATATCGTCATATTCTCCTACAGGCATTTAGGTCTGGAGTATGGTGAAAAAACACGAGCGCTCAGGCCGAGAGGGCTTTGCCGTTCCACTGTTAAAAAAAAAAAAAAAATCGAACCTATTTGTCAATAGTGTACTTTTATTCGCTAAAAAAAGAACCAATAGTAGACTATGTGCGGGCGTTTTAAGTTGGAGTGGTAAGCGATACATTTTTTTTTAATTTTCAGCCGGTAACTTGGGTAAATTTGAAAATCCTGAATTGGAGGAATTTTATGGAAAAGAGCCGATTAATAACGACGGCACGGAACCATTTCTTCAATATTGCTGTTCTCGACTCACTCTTTCGAAGCTGAGAACAGATGTTTCTCAATACGATCTTTCGTGACGCCAAACTTGGCCATTGGACAAAAAAAATTATGGAGTCATTTTTCTGAACAGCGGAGAAATGTTGAGACGAAAGTACAAAGGAATTTAGGCCCACACTAAGAAATGTTGCCGTTGAGGAAAGGGAAAGTGACAGAGATTTAGAAGGGTTGCGCCACAATTACGGTATCTACCGCCCTCCTTAGACACCAATTAGCAACCATTCACATACCGACATCGTAACCTGAATAAACTCTTTCTTAGGGAAGCACTTTTAAAAAAGTAGGGGCGGGGGAATTTTAGGTCCAAATGCTTTCAATTATTTATTAAACAATCAAAAGCATTTGAACCTATCTCACTTTGATCTGAGTCAGCTTTACCTTCCGTTTTCGATTACTTATAACAATGGTACGTTTTACTACGGGGCTCGCAAAAGAGGTTGCAATGTAGGCCCATCAATTGAACACTATATTAAATTACAACCTTGAGAATTGCGTGGTAGAATATTCAGTATATGAGAACAAGAGTTAAGTGTCAAGTGAGCCTAATAATAGCAATGCCTCTCCCTTTATCTGCTCAGATGTTAAGCGATGAAAAAGGACCATTTTTGTGATCTCTTTTAAACGTGAAAAAAATTCCCAAACTGATTCATTTATTTTGTATATCCTTGAAAAGAAAATACCAACATTTCAACTTATAATACTCGTCTAGTTTCCATGAAAATTACCTAGAATATTATTCGAAATTTGCTTCCAGTTCATTCCATAGATGCGTCCAAAATGAGAGAACAATAAATTTTAACTTTCATTTTGGGAGTAAAAATTCGTATCGTATTTATGTCTAAGCTGCCCCACGTGTAATGAAGACTGTTACTGATACTATTACTCGTTTATCAGGATAGCGAGACGTGTTAAGTTCGATCTATCCTTCATAAATGACACTGACATTTCGAATGCGTACAATCGGTCAAACGTATGATTTTTTGTATAATAAAGCCCTACGAGGATAAAAGATCCTTCGGAGAACATTCGCAGTGAAGATCGTACGATGCACCGATGTTAATGAAGGTCCGATTTCGAACAGCAGCCGAGACTTCACGTCAACTTGCCGAGAACAGGAGCATGATTGTGCCTCGGCATGCTGTCGCATGTTCTTTGAGAGAAGTGGGACTCCTCGCAAGCTCCCCTGCATTGAAACCAAAAGGAAGAAGGCGGCTAGGTTGGTTTTCGCTTTTGAGCGTCTTTAGTGCTGAAAAGTGTTTTTCAGCGAAGAAAACAAATTCAATTACTTTAAATCGGACAAGGAACCTCATACAACGTATAATACAGTTGTTGAAGGATTAAAACCCATATGCACATAGAAGACTTAAATTTGGAGGAAGAAGCTTTATGGTGTGGGGGATGTTTTCAAGCGCAGGTTCCCTTCCTCGATAATTTTAATATCTTGTTGGAATCTCTTCCCTTGTTCGTCACTTATAGCACCTAAATTACTTGGAAATTGGTCAAGATAACTATTTAAAATATGCATTTTTATGCTCATATTGCAACCTAGCTCTTTGTAGTCCCTTAAGTTTTCTTACTTCTTCGTAGTTATCTGCCCTATAATTTCCTAAAGAGCTTTTTAGCAAGACCACAAATGAGAACCAGGCATTTCTTTCGCGTTCTGTTATGACATTAGGAAAACTGCTGTCATTAATTAATGTACGTATTTGTGGATCGTCGAAAATTCCAGCTTTGATTTTTTCATAACTTAAACTTGGGAATTTTGAAATTATGAGTTGGAAACACTCGCTGTTTGTATCTAAAGCTTTTACATATTGTTTCATGAGAACGAATTTGATATGCAGAGGAGGAAATATGATTTTATTTCTGCTCGCTAAAGGTGGATTAATTACATGTCTTTCTTCGACAGTAAGTGATGTTCGTGCTGGCCAGATTTGTTTGGAATAATGTTCTTCCTTAGCTCTGCTGTCCCATAAGCAAAGGAAGCAGGGATATTTAGTATACCCTGCTTGTTGCCCTAGCAAAAAATTGACCATTTTTAAATGAACACATATGATCTACTTGTGCTCCCTATATTTGATAAGTTTTAAAACAGTTTCTATATGCTCATACCTTTCTTTTAATGTTGTTGAGTGGCCAATTGATATCGAGCTGTATAGATTGCTATTATGCAGCAACACACACTTAAGACTCCTTTTGGAACTGTCTAAAAACAAACACCAATCACTTGCATTGTAAGACTGAGCCCCCATCTCCTTTACCAAACCTGGTATGTCGCAGTAATATAAGAAACTATGCTCTGTCATAAAATGTTTAAGAAATTCTTTTTCTCTGTTTCTGTAAAATGAAATGTGTGTGTTTGAACTAAGCATGTTTTCTGTTTAAGTCTTGAAGCTAAAATTTCCGCAGCCTTTTTTTTTTAATTTAGATCCCTTACAAGATCATTCAACTCGGCTTGGTTAAACTTTTGCTGATCACCTTTTACTTACAACTACGCTGGGGTCGAATTCGGTGTCTGACTCCTCAGAGTGCATAACAATATTTTCAGAACATCTTCAACTAATTCCTGAGATTGCAGACTCTTAAATTTTGGAATGGGAATTTCATTTGAATGCGCACAGGTCGTATTGCGGTGTCTAAATTTGTGTACTCGATACAATGTGTATTTTTCTTATTGAAACCCGAAATCTTGACAAAGCAGAAGTAGCAAGCAATCCGTCTCATGGTTTATGAAGCGTTGTTTATGTACATAAGTTATAGTTACACTTAGGTAATTTACATTACACGAATGACTAAGTTACGTAGTTTTATGAAATCATAAACTTACCATCGGAACTACAAAAGGTATTTTTGACTCCGAACCCTTCGTCCAATGTCGCAGTCTTTTAGTGCATACAGTGCAGGCTTTATGTGTTATCCATGATGTATCTTGAACCCCAGTTTTATGCCAAAATAAGCTAAGTAAGCTCTTTTCACGAAGTCCGTTATATTTCCTTGTTGATGTGTAAGTGTAAAAATTCCCATATGTAACAAAATGAATCGGTAGAGCTTTTACATATGAACTTTCTAGTACTTGAGGACATATTACTTGATTGTTTTGTCAATTTTTAAAGGTATTTCAATTCCTTCTTTTCAAAATCTGAACTATAAAAACAAACACTAGTTTAAATAGGTACTAATAGATAATTATAATGTGCAACTGTAAAAAGACTTAGCAAGTATTGAGTAAATATTATTTTTATGAATATGATGAAAGAGGAAGTGTGTTGAACAAAATCAGGACCTGATAGAGCAAAATGGAGTAAAACTTCTAAGTCAATAAACAAAAAGTTGAAATTTGTTCCCGTGTTATCTTCTCTCTTCAGCTTCTCTTTATTATTGCTTCCTCTTTCCTTCCCCCCGGGAGAGGAGAAAGAAGTCAAGGAAAAAGGGGTATATACGGTATTAATATTAAACGAGCATTAATATCAGATAATTTAGGTCTTTAAAAATATTTCAAATATTGGAGCAAATAAATTTGGTATTAATTTCTTTATCAATTAATGTGTCGTTCCTTAGAATTTCTCTTCGAAAATAAAAGCAAATTCTATTCCCCAAGATGGTGTGCTCCTTCTTCTTATCGTAAATATAATTTGCCATCTTATTCTTTGAGCCCTATTGACTTATTACCTCTCTCTCTCTCTCTCTTAAAGAAAGTAGAGGGAGAGGTGACGCCCCCTTGTCGCGGGAAGAGAGCTTGTGTGTACCTTTGACTTTTCGAGCTATATCGGTGGGGGTACCTCTTCTGGGTACCCCTGGTAGCGCTTCCCTTGTCGATTTGGTCGGAAACGAGGTTCCAGACTAAGTGCGTCACTCTTTCCTTTTTCTACTCTATCCTTCTCATTTTTAAAAATTTTATCCTATCTCCCACTTATACAAAAAGAAAAAAAAGGCCTACTCCTATCATGTCACTCTTTCCCTTTTTCCCTCTATCTACATATAAGGACCTGGCAGCTACCTCACGCGTCAGAAGAGAGGCTTTGGAACCTCTATAAACAACGCCAATCGACGCTCACTGGTTGCGAGAGACTAGGACTAGAGGTGTCCTAGGCGTTGGGGTACGATGAATGGGATGAGGGTAGTGCCCCGTTAACTTCTTCCCTGGTGCGTAATTATTGACCGTTCCCAGTGCCCGTTGACGGGTGCTTCTGCTAGCATTGGTCCGAGGTGACGGCCCTTTGTTCCCATGTTGGTTGCCAGGTCAATAAAAAGCCTTGGGTCGAGTTCCTTGGTGTGGCGGGATATCCATTGAACGCTACTCCGAGATTCTGGCCGTTGTGAAGGGAACTAGTAGGAGTTTAGTAAGGGGCGTGCTTCATTGTTGTTCACCTGGTGACAAATCGATGGCCCCTTCGGGGACCGTCTGTGCTGCTTGGTTGGGAGCCATGGCACGCCGAGGCTTGACGACTCGGTCGGACGAACAGAAGCACATGGAGCGTGCCTTCTGGAAGACTCCGAAACGACTCCGATCAATAGGCGGGAGCGACTTACGTGGGAAGAACTCCCCAAACCCCCCTTTATACATATTGATTGGTCACAAGCATAAGAAATATAGGGTGTTCAAAATGGGAGGCAAGAAAGGTCCAGCAGCGCTAAAATTTACGTGTGCCACATGTAAGAAGGACAAGTGGTGCGTTGACTTCCCGGAGGGCTGCTATGCGAAATGCCACCCAGGCAGTGTATGCACCACCTGCATATTAAAGAAGAAAGTGGAAGAAGTAGTGGCCTACTACAGGGAAAGGACGACAGACCTCGAAAAGAAAATTGAGAGGCTCAAGGAGGAGCACTCCCACCCAATCCGCAGGCTTGAAGAGAAGTTAAACGAGGTCTCGAGTCCTGTGGCAAACACCATCCGTACAGAAAGGCCGGGCCCGAATGTGGCAGAAACGCCAAAAGAAAAAATAAAAAGAAAAGAAAGACGAAAAAGGGAAAGAAGAAAGAGGAAGATAGAGAAATAGAAGAACTAAAGGTAGAAGTTATTGAAAAGGATGACAGGGGGGAAAATATGATAGAGAAGAAGAAGAAGAAGAAGAAGAAGAAGAAGAAGAAGAAGGAAAAAAAGACTGAAAAGACCATGACGGAGAAGAGAGAGAGGAATCGGAGAGTTTGCCTCCGAAAATAAAGAATCCGAGCTCAGCAGGCAAATGTGCCAGGGTCAGCCTTGTGGGTGATTCCCAGGCACGGGGCCTGCAGCCCCTGCTAGCGGCCCGCCTCCGCACAAGCGTTAAGGTGAGCTGCCTCCCAGGCTGTGGGTATAAGCAGGTAAGAGCTGAGGCCGAGAAGTCTCAGATTTCTGAGACTTCAGTCGTTGCCCTTATGGTAAGTGGCAACGACCTCTACCTCAGAGGAGGTAGGGTAGGCCCTACAGGCGAGATTATAAAGACGGTTATGGGCTGTGTCGACGACTGTGGATTGAAAACCCGCAGATGCGTCGTGGTGGGGATGCTCCTGAGGTGGGGTCCAAGCCGGACTGCCCACGTGAGGAACATTTTGCTAAACCGGCGACTTGCAAACCTCTGTACGGCGGAGGGTGTATTTTTTGTCGACCCGTACGCCATATTCTATGGTAGAAAAGACCTCTACCAAAGGGATGGGGTGCACCTCTCCTTTAAAGGCAAGGCTTTTCTAGCCAACCTCATCCAGGATGTCGTAGAGTGCACCCAAAGGAGTGTCCTGCCCATTGGGAAGGTGGACGTACGCCAATACGCCCGAGTCACTCCCCAAACAACCTTCTCAGAGGTTGTCAAAAATAGTGCAACCGCGACAACCAAGAAGCCAGGAAACGGAAGAGTATAGGGGATCCTACATTAGGGGACTCCCTAAAAGTTCTTCTGTTCAATGCGAGGTCCATCAGGAACAAGTTTCCTGAGCTCCGTGGCCTCGTAGCGACGGAAGAACCCGAAATGGTAGCCACAACAGAATCGTGGATAAAAACCTCAAACCGAGACTTTGAAGGTGAATTACGGTTCCTGGCTACCAACTCTTCCACAAAGATAGGCCAGACAGAGAGGGTGGCGGTGTAATGTTGTATATCAAGGATACAATCAAATCTACGAACTCCAACATTATATCAGATCACGAGCTTCTAGGCGTTGACCTAGAGATAGGTCCTGTCAGATACAGAACCCTGCTGCTTTACAAACCCCCTTCCCAACCCGTTGAGAAGGACAGGGAACTGTACCAGCTGCTGGGTTAGCTTGTTCAAGGCAGAGTGTGCATCGTTATGGGCGACTTCAACAGTCAAGTTGACTAGGAAACCAGAGCAGCCTGTGGCAAGAGCGCGCTACTCCTGGAGTTCGCCAACAACGAGTTCCTCACTCAATGGGTCAGAGAACCGACGAGAGGAGACAATATCCTCGACTTGGTCTTCACCTCTGAGGATGATATCATTGAGGATGTCTCTGTAGGCGAAGAGCTCGGTGGCAGTGATCACCAGCTAATTAGATTTACCGTCAAGATCCCGAAGGTAAGGCCTGTTGCCAGTCAATCAAGGAAACTTGACTTGAGAAGAGCAGACTTTGCAAGGCTTCGTGCTGGGTTGAAAGATGTAAGGCTAGCGGTATGCGAAGATGTTGAGAATTCGTGGAACAATTTCAAAAATAAGTTCATGAGTCTTCAATAAAGTTGCATCCCTCTGAAATGCCTCCGTCGGTCTTCTGTTCAACCAAAGTGGGTAAATCGAGAAATCGGCCAACTGCTTAGGGAGAAGAGAAATGCGTTCCGGCGATCGAAGATCTTGGGTGCCTTTGACGAATACCGGAGGATAGCCAGAAAAGTGAAGTCTAGCATTAGGGTGGCTAAGCGGTCTCAGGAACTCCGAGTGGCGAGACTCTGCAAGGAGAATCCCAAGGAGTTCTTCGGCTATGTAAATAGCCGGTAACCAATCCATCGTAGGATTGGGCCCTTAGTGGACGAGGAGGGTGCATTAATTCAGTCAGATGCAGAAAATGCTAACCTTCTCAATGACTACTTCTCTTCAGTGTTTACTAAAGAGTGTGATCCCATCCCACAGCCCACGGATTCCTACTCGGGGGGAAAAGTTAGAGGTAATGGACTTCACCGAAGGTGAAATAAAGAAAAAGATCGCTGACCTAAAGACGAATAAGTCCTTCGGACCGGACGCGTTTCTATCCAAGGTGTTGAAGGAAGTGTGCGATGAAGTATCACGACATCTGTGCGCTATCTGTAACATGTCAATCCGGACCAGATGCGTTCCTAAAGACTGGCGTGAGGCGGAGGTGACTCCGATCTTCAAGAAAGGAGACCCCAGCCATCCGTCAAACTACCGACCCATCAGTCTGACTTCGATAGTCGGTAAACTCATGGAAAGCATGATAGTGGACAAGATAACGTCTTATTTAGAGTCAAAACTGCTACTGAAGAGTTTCCAGCATGGCTTCCGTAGGCAAAGGTCATGCCTGACGAACCTTGTGGAATTCTTCCACTTTGTGTTCAGTGAGCATGATCGAGACAAGGCGGTGGATGTTGTCTACCTTGACTTCCAAAAGGCCTTTGACAAGGTACCACACCGCCGCCTTCTCCGGAAAGTGCGTGCGCAGGGCATAGGTGGCAAGGTAGCAGGTTGGATAGAGAGCTGGCTAAGTAACAGACGGCAACGCGTAGTGGTGAATGGTTGGGGCTCTGAATAGGCACCCGTATCTAGCGGTGTCCCTCAAGGTTCCGTCCTGGCACCACTACTGTTTATTATCTATGTCAACAACATGGGCGGAGACATGGTTGCCAAAATCTCCAAATTTGCCGACAACACCAAGCTTGGTATCAATGTGGCAAAGGAAGCGAACACTGCCAGCCTCCAAGAGGACCTTCAAAGGATTGGAGAGTGATCGGACACGTGGCAAATGCCTTTCAACGTGAACAAATGCAAAGTAATGCATATCGGCCACCGAAACCTCGAGTCTCAGTACTTCCTTAAGGGAACTGCCCTTGAATCAAGGGTGAGGGGGAGGTGGAGGGGGAGGGGAGGGAGAGGGAGAGAAGGAGGGGGGGGGGAAGAGCGCATCGTCTTTGGAAGCCACGCGTCGAAAACTAAATAGATCTATTATTGTTGTAGGTAAAATTGATTGAGTGGTTTTGATCGGCTCAACTACTAGGTTATTGCTACTGTTATTGTTACTGTCCAGAGAAGCAAATGACCTCTGCTCCCTTCGAACGTTTGGGAGATTAAGAGAGAAAATTTTGATCCTACAGCATGTACTGTAGGGATCCGTCCCAACGTTACCACAATTAAAATCTGTACACACATGGCTTTAATTTTTCCCAATCCATACGACATTGCTTTTTTTGGTAGCTTTTTTGCCTGTATTTATTTCTTGAACAGCCAAATGGGTATCAACGGATCATGTTAAGAGTAGTGAACCCAATGGTTTTAGGTTTCGCTATTCTGTACATGGGAACATTGGAGTTCGTTATTTTTGGCATGGCCTAAACAAGTGGCTTAGTGTAAAAAGGCCGGCAATTTATATTCAATGATTCTTTATCCTTTAAAACGGATAGATCTACATTTAAAGAAAAGGTGCGGCAATTTATTGTTGAAACTTTATCACTTATTAACTGGCTTAAGTAAAATTGACCTATTAGAGGTAAATTAAAATACGATTCGATGAACTAATCAAAGTGCACTGCCTCAATTGATAATTATGTGTGTAAGTGGCAATTGAAGGTTTTGATAAGTATGATACGAAAAACTCTGTCCATACGAAAAGATTAATTTATTATTAAATCCAAAGTAAAATTTCAATAGTTGCATATGATATATTTCCTAACGTAATCAATAGCTTGGTTAGGATACCTAATCAAGCCATTGGGTTCGCTATTATTGACATTGCATATGTTTAAACTTTTCATTTCCATGATATTTTGGCATCCGTATTCTTACCATTCCAAAATTGATGTCGTTATTTTTTTACATAATCTGGTACCAACTTCATCTAAGGAAGTACAAAATTTAAAACAATTATCTCGTGGGCGGCCACTTGCTCAAAACTAAATTGCCTTTACTTTAACTAATTAAAATGGAAAAATACAACAAAATATCATTCTTAGATGTTATAATCAGATATATATATATATATATATATATATATATATATATATATATATATATATATATATATCTTGCTCAGATAATAGTACACGGTGTCCTAAAAATTTTTCCTAGTAGTTTTTATTTTAACATAGTTTGTATATACATATAAGCATGCCAAGTTGACACGAGGAAGAGGGATCAAGAAATAGCAATTATATTAGACTAAATAACGTGCTACAGATTTACGGTTCGGATTTCACATTAAGCCGTAAGTTCCATGACTGCCTAAGTTCATTTCATTGTCGTCTACTATACTTCATCGGTGTCCTATCCTGAACTTTTCTTCTTTCCCTCACTCCCACTTCTACTGAGTCTCTGGACAATGAGGTTGTAGAGGAATACAAAGGAGTACCGGGCTTCGCCTCCTCTCCTGCCTTCACCACTCATATGAGTATGGACGATTTTATTTGTCTCAGACTTTCGTTTTCAATTTTCACCCTATATACATCTGCCCTGGTATAACAAGTGGACTACCAGCCTAGGTTGCCACGAGGAAGCGTGAAGCCATTGACAAGTGAGCGAGCCATGGTTGAAATAAACTACCTATTATGAATCAGTTCTTTACAAAACTTCTTTCTACCTATGTTCTCCACTCGGGAAACTTGTTCCTCATCTTCACCCTCGTTCTCTTCAAAACAAAATGACACCCTCAGGATCTGGCCGTGGCTCGGATTAGTGTTGCTGCTTTACTTAGCCTCTAAAACTCGTTCAAGTCCTCACTTTTAGTCCCGTACTTATTGGTTGTAGTCGTCCTTCGTAGACGTAATGTCTACGACATCTACACTGACTCAATCTTTTCTCTTCTCTACTTAACACAATATACAGGGTAAGGAAATAGTACCAGGACGCTTCACTTTAATAAGGGACGAAAATCTTCTTAAAATAAAAATAGTATTCACATGCTTGAAATTGGGGTGCATTGGGGAGGGAAACGAAGGTATCTGGGGTGGGGTGGGGCGGGTCTTTTTATTTTCTTTTGGAAGTGAGAGGTAATCCAACGTGGCAGCTGGTCATTCAGAATTAAAGTCTGAGTGGACTAACAGAGTTTCCAGAGTTTCTGCCTCTCTTAAGGGTTCACGTATCTGGCGAAGCTCGGGAAAAAGGTCGGAGTTTGACGGAGAATGGCCAGATGTTCAGGGTCTAAAGAAAGTCGGGCAGAGGTTTAGGGTCTGGATAAGGTCGAGCAAAGTTTCGGGGTCTGAAGGAGGTCGGGCAGAGGTTCGGAGTTTGAAAGAAATCGGGAAGATGTTCGGGGACTGGAGGAAGTCGGGCATAAGTTCGGGCCCTTTAGTATTGGGGCAGAGGTTGGCAGTTGGCGTGGTGACTACTCTACCCCTTCGTGTAGGGTCCAGTGTTTCTATACGGAGTTTCTCGAGTAACGAAGATCAAGTAAGTCGCCTTTGAATTTTCTTCTGGTTATCGATAAACTTCGCCGCATCAGAAGTGAACTTTGTGAGAAGATTGAAGTAAATTTGTTATCATCCCGGTTTTCGAAGAGGGTTTGGTTGCTTAAATGTCACCACATCAAGCACCGCGTCTGACTTGGACCGTTTTGCAATTATTATATATAATATTTATTTCTTTATAATTATTTCTTTAAGAATGAATTCATCGTTCTTATTTTTTTTACCCAATTGAAATTTAAATACCATTATAACATTACTATAATCATAACCAAATAATTTGATTTGCTAATTATATTGTGATAGTAACGATCTGATGTCTGTGTACACATACTACAACAGTCGACGAAAATTTGGTAGTCTAGTTGACCATCGCCTACAAATCTTCATACGATACTTTGAATCTGAATGTTATTAAATCGGCCACCCATCCTCGTTATAACCATTTATGAATAAAGCTTAATTTTTATAAGTTTTCAATGAAATGTAAACATAACATTACAGTTATCATCAAAGTTTTAATTTCTCTCAATATCAATGCAGGCGAACTAGTAATTCAAGCTATCAAAACCAAACCTACAGGAATAAGAAATCTTCGTTTTCTTTTTATTGACATAAAAAACGATTTGTTTCCTTTTTTATAAGGATGACTAAAATAAACGAATTATAATTTTTAGTTTCATTGCTGTTCATATAAAGTTAATCTGTGTAATTCATGAAATTCTACTTCAAAAGAGTTTATAATCCGACTAATATTTTGGCTTCGGATTTAATTCAAAGAGGCAGACAAACTTGTATTGTGTTTTGTGGACATGGCAGCTTAATTGTAGTGGTTGTTGGATTAGACTATAATTGCAGCTGACTGGGAACTTTATGAAAAGTTTGCATACTTAATTATCTTCTTTTATTTTAACGAAACCGAGATACTTTTGTGTCTCGGTAACTATCGAACGATTAGTCTTGCAATTATCCTTGTTAAAATTATACAATCAATAATTAAAGATAATTGTTATTCATTTAGAAAGTAACGGCTTCATATAGAAGACTTAACATGGCGATCGTAGGCATCTATCGCGACTATTTGTTAAATTTTATATAGGACGTGTTGAAACTGACGATGCAAACGAAGGCTGTGGATATAGTGTACTTAGACTTCAAGTAAACGTTTGATAGAATTCCCTAACAATGGGTAATAATCAAACCACTCCGAATTCCGTGTAAATTGCTTAATTGGACAATTAAGCCTTGTTCCCTTAGGCCCAAAAAACTTCCCACACACATTCACAGTTAGCGAGCAAGAAGACCTCATGTTCCAGTTTCCTGTATTGCCCCAGATTGGGCAAAGAGGTTTTTTAACTGTCGGTCGCCTCTTTACCTGCGCCTTGATCTTGCGGAACCCTCGAGTCGAAATCACGTCCTAGGTGGAAGCGTTCGTGCGGAAAGGGCGATTACCTTTGTCTTTTCGTTTCTGCGTCAATCATATTTCATTGGGAACAAGTTTACCCAAGCAGGATGAAGTATCGAGTTACCTCAAACTTGAGAAAGAAATAAAACTCACCCTTAATCCATAGACCAGAGACAAGGCGCAAAACTTTCACGCAAAAAAGACGAACTCCATCCTCGTCATGTTTTCTCCAAGATGCAGATTTGCTAGAGATATCTGACCAGACAGTCGAGCGATTTTCTCCATCTCTCTTTCTATCTTCCTTGATTTCATCCACTCGCTTCAAATTTCCAGAGCAATTTAATAAGGGGTTCGACAGCAAAGGCCTGAGCGCGCAATTCTCGAACACGATCAAATTATGTTTGACGCTGCGTTTGCCTCTAGTAATTCATACACGATGTATAGTAATTTAATGCTACTCTAAATAAATCTAATTAATCTAAATAATTATTTTTGTACAAAACTGATTCCTCATTTGAAATCAGGAAATTTGGTAAATAACCTCTAAAATTTTCATACAATCGTTACCCTAAAGCATTATTAACAGTCGATAACTTTTCGTGTATTGCAAATGCAAGTTTCGCTGACTCATCTTTGTGACATAACTTTCGCCTACTTAATCAATAAATTTGAGTTAATCTGAAAAATAAAAAATAAATATCGTATCTTACATGTCTAGAGAGTAGAGTATTCATTAAACTTCATTTTCCGATCCTGAATCAACCAATGATATCCTTAGCTTTGGAGTCGAATTTTACTCGAAACATGCTAGGGGGAGTTCCGCAAAGTGTCAGGGCGTCTCAAATAGTGGTCGTAAGTGTAAGGGATCACACTAGATATAGATGTGGAGTCTAGTGTTTAGATGTAACTAGTGCGGTACCGCAGGGTTCGGTTCAAGGGTATTTTTTTAATTTATAATATATATATATATATATATATATATATATATATATATATATATATATATATATATATATATATATATATATATATATATATATATATATATACAGGGGTTGTAAAAAATAATTGAAACAGTATAAATTTGACACCAATATTTTAATGAGCCATTATATTACGAATATTTATCTAAACTTCATTGTGAGTGTTTTGATTTTATTGTAGATACATAGTTTTATTTATCAAATTTAATGAATTATTTGTATTTCTTCTTCGGATCGTGGTATAGATGCTAAGATGCATGACCTCACTGAGTTTGAAAAAGGGCAAATTGTTGGAGTTCGAATTACAGGAGCTTCCGTCACCAGAACAGCTAAGCTCCCTGATTGTTCGAGAGCTACCATATCAAGGACCATGAGAGAATTCAAGAAGCAGGGCCAACCAAACCTCCAGCAGGAGGAGTTAATCCTGAATGACTTCGAAACTCGTTGAAAGAGACCAAAGAATCCCGGGACAACTGCCCCTAAAGTGACAAGTGTAGGCCATGAATGGTCTTTTGCAGTCTCCTTCTTTTCTTATGTTCTTATGTAAGATAAATTAACATCTCACTAGCCCAGTTTCAACCAAAACTGTTGGCCGTGAGCTCAATAAAGCCAGATATCATGGAAGAGCCCCCCGTAAGGGGCGCGGCGATTTGCCATCCTGGCCGCCGTGCTGACGGGATCCAGCGCTCCGTCCGGCCCCAGCTTAGCCTCTCTTCCTTCCTTCAGATAGCCCGATTTCTCCCCTACCTCGTCGCTTTTCATACAACCTCTCCCACAACTTTCTCTGGTCAGCCTCTAATTTCACAGGGTAGAATGCTGACCTTCTTCTCAAGCCAACCACCCCGGATCGGGGCTGAGGGGGGGAGGGGACATTGTTCCCTAACCCCTCAGCTCCGGTTCGGGATGGGTTTTTTTTAACAACCTGCTTCATCCCCACCCACATCTTCCTCACATCCCTTTTCCTCTCCTCTTCACAACCTATATTTTTTACGCCGTGTCCAAGGTGGAGCCGCCATGCCGAAGGACTGCCAGGCCACCAGGCGGGAGGGGTGGTCCCGAATGGCGGCGCCTGGCTCTGCCGGGCTTGTAAGCACCTCTCGCAGTGCGGGCAACTGCGAGAGGTGATGAGCTATTGCGTCCCGTAATCAAAAGAGGGTCACCATGCCCATGTATGAAAAAAAACAAAAACCCCAACCCCCAACTTCCCCAAAAACATCTACGGAGCCGCCCTCGGGCAGCTCCACCGAGAAAATGGAGGTCCCCCCCCTTGTGCTTGCGCAAGGGACCCTCCATAATTCTTTAACCGGAGAGGAGGCTTACTCCTCTCCTACGCCTACGGGTGTAGGGGACTCCCCCTCACCCCCTTCTCTGGAGGTGCTTTCGGGCACCTCCCTATCTCCAGCGGCAGTCCCTCCTTTGCTTTCTAAGGGGACTGCCAAGAAAGCCAGCAGGCAGCCCATTGCCGACCGCCCCTCGTGCAAGCGGCTCGGTAGGGCAAACCCCCTTAGGGGGGAGAGGGAAGCCAGGCCCCTTCGGTCGCTTCCCTCAAAAGACCTGCTGGCAAGAATTTTGAACCTTGCTGGGGTCAAGGCCTGTGCCTCCCCACACCACCTGACTAGTGACAATACTGCCAAGGGGACCTGCGATGTCCTGGGAGGGGATGGCCAACTGGAGGCCCCTCCTGTGATAGACATGGTCCTTGAGGAGACCCAGCCCCAGACGGTAGGGCCTTCCATGGGGGGGAATTCGGGCTCGGCGCCAAGCACCGAACCCGAATCCGCCCCTATGCAAGGTCCTCCTCAAATGGCTGAGGGCTCCGAGGCAGTAGAAGGAGGGGAGGGATCTCCTCCGACAGGTGCCCCTACGACAACCAGGACCTTCTCCATTTCGGAGAGGGACCTGGCTGAGGCTGGTCAATCTGGCCTGGGGACTTCTGCCGGCGGAGGTGAAAAGCGGGTTCATTCCCCGCCCTCCTCTCCTAAAAAGAAAAAGACTAAAAAGACTCAAAAGACGAAGAAGACTCGGGGCTCCTCTCCATCCGCGGGGGCTGCGGGGACGGATGGGTCTGCTACCACTTTGGTAGGCGACCAAGCCAAGATCGGCACATCCGGCCCCTCTACCCCCTCGTGTGCGGAGCCCATGACTACGACTAAGACCAAGAATGCACAGGGCGGAGCCTCGATGACATCGGGGCCCCTGATTCAGAGGTTACCTGGCGTTTTCGAGCCCGCTGGCTTCAAACGCTTCCTCGTTATTCGCTCCACTGATGGCACCATGTTGTCCAAGGGCAACATGATCCATCAGAGGAGAGGATTAGCTAGTGCAATTGGTAGAGAGCCGAAGGTAACCCGTTTCTCGGACGGGAGCCTTCTGGCGAATGCGGCGAATCCCGCCGAGGCGGCCAAGATAAGTGCTCTTCGGACACTTCATGGCACCCCGGTGAGTGTGACGCCGCACTCTACCATGAACTTTGTGAAAAGAGTAGTTTATGCGAGGGAACTCGTTGACTACTCCATTGAGGACATCACCCTAGAGCTGGCCGACCATGGGGCGGTCAAGGTCGAACGTGTGATGAGAAAACAGGGAGGGGCCTCGAGACCCACCCCTACACTCTTCGTCACGTTCGACTGTGACAAGCTCCCTGAGTCGGTGCGTGCCGGTTGGTACCGCTACCGCGTGAAGGCATTCGTGCCACTGCCGCGGCGGTGCTATTACTGCCACCGCTTCGGCCATACGAATCGATCATGTAGACGTGCAAAATCGGGGTCACCCGAAGTCTGTGTAAATTGCTCCAAGGTCGCACACGATAAGTCCAAATCGTGTGTGGCCAAGTGTGTCAATTGCGGAGAGCCGCACCCTGCTTCTTCGAAGCAATGTGGTGCATATCTCCTTGAGAAAGAAATCCTGGCCGTTCAGGCCCAGGATCGACTCTCATTCCGCGAGGCAAAGGACTTGGTCCTGGCGCGCCCGGCTCTGCCTGGGACGTCATATGCCTCAATAGTTAGAAAGGCACCCTCTGCTCCTGGCCCATCCAGGCCAACGAGCACGGTTGTTTCCGCGCCCATTCGGAGCCCTTCTGTGGGCTCTACCCAACCTTGGCGCTCCCCTGGTAAAGCTGGCGGCAAAAAGGGTTCATACCCTGCCCCGGCTAAAACCAGGGCTCCCCCCTCTTCCCCCAGCGTGACCGTTTCGCGTAAAGCGAAACGGCCACGCGCCTCCACCGAGTCGTTAGACTCACAGGAGGCAACACCCCTGAAGATGGTCGCTAGGCCATCTTCCGGGGTTCCTAAAGCTGTTCCCCGAAAGGAGGACAGCAACAAAGGAGCTTCGGCCCCTTTGCCCACGCCCCGAGGTGGAGCGAGTGGCTCGGAGACGGTGGTTCCTCGAAAAGAGGGCCCCCCGCCTCCGAAGCCGCAACGCCCGCCTAAAGTTTCGAGGCGGAGGGAGGAAAAGACTCGCATGGCGAGCCCAACCTCCCCCAATAAGTCCTCGAAGGCGACAGCGCCTTCAGCGCTTTGTCCGGCCAACAGCGCCCGGGGTTCTGCCCCCGGGAAGCGTACGGCCATTCCCGTGAGGGTCTTCAATTCGAGGAGGGCCCCCGCGTCTCCTCCGAGCTAGGCCTGGAGGGCATATTCCTTCAATGGAATTGCCGTGGACTCCGGGCCAACTGGGAGGAGCTGCGGAGGCTCGCCTCATCCCGTTCCCCGTTAGCTATTCTTTTGCAGGAGACCATGCTAGGCGCGTGCCCCCTGCCTGCCCTCCCGGGGTATAAGGGTCTTGCGACCCAACCACCGCGGGACGGCCGGGCTGGGGGATGCGCGGTTTACACCCGGCATGATGTCTCCGTTCTTCCTTTCTCTTTAGATACCTCCTTTCAGGCAGTGGCTGTGCAGCTGCACCTGGATAGGAGGTATACTATCATTTCTGCGTACATTCCACCGTCAGCTGACTTCGACGCGGGGGACTTTCGCCGCGTCGTGGCACGGTTGCCGAGGCCCTATCTCTTGCTTGGAGATCTGAACGGCAGGCATCCTCTCTGGGGAGATTACTCCATAAATCCCAGGGGACAAGTCCTTGCCGATCTGATCGAAGAGCTTGAGATGGGTGTCCTAAACGTGGATGAGTTTACGCATCACTGTCCGAGAACCGCTTCATTTTCTTGCCTTGACCTATCTTTGTGCTCTTCGGATGCACAGCCTGATTTTGATTGGGGGGTGGTCGATGACCTCCATGGTAGTGATCACTTTCCCATTCAAATATCATTTTCAGGGCAACTGCCGCCTGAGAGACCACCTCGGTGGTGCTTGGCGCGGGCGCGGTGGCCTGCATTTCAGGAAATGACTGAATTCTCTATCTCAGTCAAGGAGTTTAGGTCGGTAGATGAGGCCGTCGAGTTCTTCTCCGGCAACCTCATCGCCGTGGGCCTGACTACTATTCCTAGGACGTCTGGCCGTTTTGCACGCCGACCACTCCCATGGTGGTCGGCCGAGTGTGAGACGGCCCTCAAACGGAAGCGTTATGCCTACATGCGCTATAAGCGCCGCCCGAACGATTTCACCGTCGCTGAATTTCGTCGGGCTAGGGCTAGGTTCCGGTATATTTCGAAGCACGCCCGCCGCTCTTCTTGGCGGGCATACGTGTCTTCACTTAACGGGAAGACCCCTTTAGCTGAGGTGTGGAAGCGAGTCAAAAGGATTCGGGGCAAGTTCTCGCAGGACCCCCCTCCCGTTCTCCAGGAGAATGGGACCGCAATCTCGGACCCCGCGTCCGTGGCGGAATCCTTAGCGACCGCTTTTTCCGCATTCTCTAGCCGTGATGCTGCTCCGCCAGCATTCAATGCACGTCGTGATGTCGCGGAAGGCCGCCGGCTGGACTTTACCTCCAGAGGCGGAGAACCCTTCAACGACAAGTTTACTGTGAGTGAGTTGCGTTCCGCTCTCGCTTCGTGCGCGGACACCGCCCATGGCCTGGACGATGTCCCGTACGCCATGCTTCGACACCTGGGTGAGCGAGGCATGGCCTTTCTATTAGATTTGTTCAACAGGATCTGGGTGGAAGGTCTCCTCCCAGACTCCTGGCGAATCGCTACTGTGCTCGCCTTTCGCAAGCCGGGGAGAGATCACTCTACTCCGACCGGTTTCCGCCCAATCTCTCTAACCTCTTGCGTGTGCAAGTTGATGGAGAAATTGGTAAATGTTAGATTAGCCTATTTCCTGGACAGCGGAGGCCATCTGTCTTCTGCACAGTGCGGCTTCCGTAAGTTCCACTCCACGTCGGATGCTCTGCTCCGACTGGAAAATGCCGTCTGCGAGGCTTTCCTTCGTAGACAGCACTACGCCACGGTGTTTTTTGATCTGGAGAAAGCCTATGATACCGCATGGCGATACGATATCATGGAGACTCTCCACACGATGGGGGCGAGGGGACGCCTCCCAATGTTTATATCTGAATTTTTGCGAGATCGTCGATTCCGCGTACGGGTGGGGGGAGCCCTCTCCGGCCCAAAGGAGCAGGAAGAGGGTGTCCCGCAGGGAAGTGTCCTCAGTGTCACACTCTTTGCCCTGAGCATCAACGGCATCACCTCGGTGCTGCCGGAAGATGTTCTCGCTACGCTCTACGTGGACGACCTTTCGATCTCTTTTGGCGCGGCCCAGATGCCAACTCTGGAGCGCCGACTCCAACAGGCATTGAACCGCGTCTCTCACTATGCCGAAGCGCACAGGTTTCGGTTTTGTTTGGCCAAGACTAAGGTGGTGCACTTCTGCCGCCATCCACGGCTTCACCCCGACCCAGATTTGTTTCTTAATGGGGTGCGCCTGGATGTGGTTGAGTCGCACCGTTTCCTTGGTCTTGTATTCGACCGACGCCTCACCTGGGAGGCTCACATTCGCAGCCTTAGGGTCTCTTGTACCCGCGCCATGGACATTCTCCGTTCCATGACGTTCAGCGCTTGGGGCGCTGATAGGGCTACCGCCTTACTTTTTTATCGATCCTTTGTTCGCTCGAAGCTCGACTACGGATGCGAGTTTTATGCATCCGCAGCCGAGCGTTTATTGCGGAAGGTGGATTCGATCCACCACACCGGCCTTCGCCTTGCGACCGGTGCCTTCCGCACTTCCCCCATTGAGAGCCTGTTGGTCGATGCTGGGGAGATGCCACTCGCTCTGCGCCGCGTGCAGTGCATCACTCGCCTGTACGCGCGAGCCTGGCGCCTCCCCCAGTCGCCAACAGCTCTCACTGCATCCGCAGCTGATCTCGATGGTGCCTATGCCGCCGAGAGACGCCAGTCATACCCTAAGCCCTTTGGGTTTAGGGCCAGGAAACTCCTTCGAGAGGTAGATATAGCTCTCGGGCCGGTGGCGCCCCTGGTTCTGCCCAGGACGCCACCCTGGAGGGTACCACATTTGGCTATTTGTCGCCACGCCTCTGCTCCCAAAGCTTGTACTGCGCCGGGAGTATTGCGTTCGATCTTTTTGGAGCACACATCGTGTCACGCTGGTACCGTGCCAGTGTATACGGATGGCTCCAAGTCCCAAGAGGGGGTCGGCTTCCACGCCGTATCCCCTCTGTTTGAAGTCAGCGGGGCTCTACCAGGCGCTGCGTCTGTCTTCACGGCCGAGCTGGTGGCAATACACCACTCGGTACGGGAGATTACGCGACGTGCCCGGTTCGGAGACCGGATTGTGATTTATAGCGACTCACAAAGCGCCCTGAGTGCTCTCGGGGCATTGGAATCTCCGCATCCCCTGGTTCGCGAAATCCGTGACGCCACGGTTTTGGCGAGCCGGGCAGATGTCAAGATTATCTTCTGCTGGGTTCCTGGACATGTAGGAATTGCGGGGAATGAGCGCGCCGATGAGGGCGCCAAAGAGTCCGCGAGGACTCTGCGACCGGACCAGCGTTTCGCTCTTCCTCACACCGACTACATGGCAGGAATACGGGCAGCTCTTCGGACTGCTTGGCAAAGAAGATGGGAGACGGTCGAGGGGAACTTAAAGTTGCGTGCCATTGCGCCGCGACTGTTCCCATGGACCTATCCCCCAATGCCGCGGCGGCTTCAGGTTGCTTTCTGTCGTCTTCGAATCGGACACACTCGTGTGACTCATCGTTACTTGGTGGAGCGCTCGCATGTGCCCTATTGCAACGACTGCGTCGTCCCCCAGACTGTTCGGCATATTCTTGTCGAATGTCCCAGTCTGGGTGATCTTCGCGCACGATACCTGTCTCGGTACCGGGATGGGCGGGGTCGCTACCGCCTGTCCCTTGTACTCGGGACGAGTGCGTGCACCATGACTGGTGGACTTATTGACTTTTTGGGGGAGGCCGGCCTTCTCCCCTTTATTTAAGGTTCCTTTTTTTGTTATTGTTTTGTTTTAGATTGCACTCTCCTGCACCGGGGTGAGGGGGACCTCCCCCCGCTGCCGGAGATTGCTTCGATTGTTAAGTTTTTCAAATTTATATTGATTGTTAAGTTTTCATATTTTAACTTTAAAGTAGCCTAATTCTAGGCTGTCGTGTTTTTCGGCGACTTATGCCCAAGTGGGTAGTTGCCAGATGGGCTCTATAAAAAAAAAAAAAAAAAAAATCATGGAAGAGCCGCCATCAATAAACCTGTGCTTTATCATCAATCATTCAGAAAAGGCTCAACTGGTGTAGAGATCACAAGGGTTGGTTGAGAGGCTAGTGGAAGCTAGTAATACTCTACGACGAGTACAGATTTACTATTTTCCTTACTGTAGGGCGAGTTTATGTGTGGAGGTAGCTTGGGGAAGCTTTTAATCGTGACTGCTTTATTCCTACAGTGAAGAACATAGGAGGCTCAGTGATGGTTTGGGCAGCCATATCTTGAAATCCTCTTGAGCGAATCATCGCCCTGCATGGTAAGATCAACAGCAGCGAATATCTGGATACTTTGGAAGACCAAGTCCATCCCATGGTACAGACATTATTCCTTGATGTGGAGTGCTTTTTCCAAGATGATAATGCCGCAATACACACCGCTCATGTGGTTAAAAATTGGTATGAAGAGCATATGAGTGAGCTACAACACATGCAAAGGTCCCCACAATCTCCAGATCTTAATATTATTGGGCATTTGTGGTGCGTCTTGGAGTGACAAGTTAGAAGTCTTTACCCTCAACCGTCGTGTATGAAATAGCTGGCTCAAGATTATTCTCAATAAAGTCAAAAGCTGTATGAATCAATTCAAAGACGCATCAACGCTGTTCAGAAAGCAAGAGGGGGACCAACTCTAAATAAATATTCATTGAAATTAAAACGTGTTCCAATTATTTTGTCCAACCCTTGCTGACCAAAAAGTCACGTGCTATCACTTATTTTGATTTATGACCTTACGACCTTTAAAATTTCAATAATTCAAAGACTAACCTTAGGAGGACCTTGAAGTTATATCATTCGAAAGATAGTGTAAAACAACATAAGGGTTTCAAGTGTTGTTAGAATCGGCCGAATAGTTATGATGTTATTGCAAAAATAAATTCGAAAGATAATGTAAAACAACATAATTCTTTCAAATTTCGTTAGAATTGGCCGATTAATTACAATGTTATTACAAAAACAATAAAAATAGCTGAACGGGGACCGAACAAC
Organism: Ceratothoa steindachneri; assembly: GCA_963969495.1. Lineage (NCBI taxonomy): Eukaryota > Metazoa > Arthropoda > Malacostraca > Isopoda > Cymothoidae > Ceratothoa > Ceratothoa steindachneri. The sequence continues at coordinate 50,381,854 of OZ018320.1, forward strand.
CGACCGACCGACATAGTGAGATGTAGAGTCGCATACGACTAATAATGGTAGGGAATGTATGATAATTTACAAATATAAACTAGTCATGGCTATAAGTTGCACATGTACATGGTGGTAAAATTGATCCGGACATATAACACAACATAACTAGATGAGAAGTTACTCAATAAATAATTTTCTGTTACAATATATTAGCACTTAGTAGGTAGACCTTAAATATCAATTGCGCACTGACATCTTCTGCCAATGGTGAGCACTAACCGGAGGCATTCCTTTGGTATTATTTTACTCCATTCCTCTTGTAATATTTCCTAAGTTCTTCGATAGTTCTTCGACGGTTCTTTGCTACCTCTCCTTACTTCTCTCTCCTAACAATTTCTCAATAGGATTAAGGTCCGGGCTCTTCACCAAATTTGCCTTGTGGCAAGGTACATCATCTAGCATAAAAATTGCATGTTGGGCAGAGGTGGCTCTCATATGGGGCACAACATGTGCTTTTAGAAAATCATTATACACCTGAGCATTTACTCTGCTCTGCAAGTGGAAAAGTTGGCCATTACTTTCCGCTGAAATTATGCCTCATACTATAACTCTTTATCCAATAAACTTGACGCTGCTCTTCACGCAGTTCAGGGATAATCTTTCACAAGGTCTTCGACCTACGAACCTCCTGCCATATGAATCAAACAAATTGTACTTCGATTGATTTCTGAAGTGTACTTTGGACCATTGGTCTTCTGCCCATAGAACGTGCTTAATGAACCATGCTTTCTTTGGATCTAGCTTTCTTGTTCTTAGGGTTGATCAATGTTTTGACTGGTGGTGTGCGAGAGTTTTAAAGATTTTCCTGTTAGGCGACGTGATTCTGTCTTCCTGGATACAATAATGTCCATAGTTTCCTTTACTTCTCGGAAATCTTGGTTACTGTATTGTATTGGTCCTTTTTTGAGATTCAGATGATAGCTTGGTTATCTCTCTTTCAGGTTTTGCTAGGCCTACAAGTACAAATTCCGCTGATACATGAGCCTGTGGTATTATTTGAAATAATATTAAGTACGACACTTTGGGGTTGCTTAACCTTTTAATTATAGCTCTGATAGAGTGATGATCCTCGTAACGTAGCTTAACAATTAGCTACTGGATATAAAAAGGCGTAGTTGGTCCTCTAGGCAGGTTTAGTACTCGGAACTTGACAAGGTAATGACTAAAAATGCTAAGTTTACATGAAGTAAGTTACTACCCGAATTAGTTGGAAGTCTCAGAGATATAAGTAATGGAATTACGCTGTCTGGATCGTTTTTACAATCATAATTTTAGAAGAAAATATGCTCTTTTGATATAACTTGTTGTTTTATGTATCCTAACATGTACAGTGTATATGTAAAACTTATAGCCATGCTTAGTTTATATCTGTAACTTATCATGCAATACTTACCTTTAAGTTTTGCGATTGAAACCTGTGTTCGAATCATTATGGCCTTGACACCTAACCGCAAGGAGACGCTCGGGTTGTCACGCCTGATAACGAAGGTTAAAGAAGGTCTTAATCTCTCTCCCTGTTTTGAAGAACTACGGGTATATATGCACCTGCTCCCGGAGTACAGACATATTTGGTTAGACGCGACTTTCCCGAAAGGAATGCAACTCAATGAGCTCTCTCCCAGGAAGTGTAAGTGACGGTCGCAAGCCACGGAATAGCTGGACATCACACCCGTATCTTCGGGTCAGGGAAAAGAGTCTCGTGAGGCAACGTCAGCTTTTCTCATCCGCCTTCGGATCAAGGATTGGAGAAGCCGTCCTCCGAAGTTCTTCTGGTGACCTCTTAAGGACAAGAGGCACGTTAGCTCGCGCATCCGAGTGTATAGAAGTCATCTCCCCCCCTCCTTTTCGAAGTTCGTTCGGTGACCTCCTAAGGACAGGAAGCCCGCATATCGCAAACGCAAGTTTGAGAAGAAAATCACGCATTACCCGCTGTGGGTTTTGTGGCTACCACTCGTGAGTAATCAAGGTCACCAAGACTCACCCAAGTTTGCCCCACCTTGCCCTCGAGTTTCCAAGGAAGTAAATCACGCATTACCCTCAATCTTCCATTATAACCATACCTAACCACGGTTATCAACTTAGTATTCGGAGCATAAGTCCGTCTTATTTATGTACCCGTATATATGTATATATATATATATATATATATATATATATATATATATATATATATATATATATATATATATATATATCTCCATATTCATTGTTGTGCTTTTTTATTTAGTGTGTATTAAAAAGATCTATTTTTTTGTCATTGTGTTTGGTATATTCCTTGGTCACGCAGCTGCCGCTATCAATTCAAATCGCCCTCTTAGATCAATAACAGTTGTCGCTTTGCTTGTCTTACCTTAGAGCCTGTCTGCGCATATTCGCATACACTTGGCCATACCTCGACACACACACACACTCATATATATATATGTCTTCTGCACGTGAGGCAAGGCTGCTCGAAGCTTCTGAGCGGGATCTTAAAGTGATGACGGTTCTCCAAAAAAAGAGGGGGAGGGAGGTGGTAACTTCCGGTCCAGGAGAGAGTATTTCGGCCGCCCGAAAACAAGGGGCGAACGAGGAGGGCTTCGACAGGAGTTGACGAGAAAAATCGGAAAAATCACTCGGTAGCGATCGTTAAATGGAATTACCTCACTGGCTGGGGCTAATTCCACACACAAAAATATTTCAGCTGTCACTTTGCTTTGTTGTTAGCACCTGACTTGGAACTAGCGGAATTTTCTTGGGGTCCGGGCGAGACTTCTCAACTCTGTGTCTCTTTATGGGAGTCGAGCACTATTTATGTCTGAGGCTCTTCCCGCAGGGGTGTTAGCGGGAAACAGCTCTAATCTCGAATTGCCTCGAATTTTCTTGCACAGGCTATTTTAGCCCGTGTAAAGGTGAATCGTGGTGGACGCGGTTCGAGGCTACCACTTGTAGAAGGGGGGGGATAGGCTTACCAATTTAAGCCTAACAGAGCCTTATATAGCGCATGGAAGTTCCGTTCTGAACAAGAGATTCCACGTGGAATTCTCTCACACATCTCCCAACCGAAAGATGATGCTTTACAGAGTGGTTGCGTAGGAAATGATCATCCCACCCGTCAAACTAGAATTATCAATGGGTCTAGGGAAATTCTGCCCTGCTACGACAGGTGTACACACACATAAAAAAACGTAAATCTGAGCTCAGTGGGGAATTTATGGACATAAGCCTAAACAGGTCAATTCTAGAGAATTTAACTAGTACAATTTTAAACAAAAAAAATCACAGGAGAACATTGGCAACATTACAGTAGGACCAAAAAAAAGGATACAATTAAACGGAGGCATAAATATGGGACTAAAGTCTAAACAATTTAGTGGACCAAAAAATAAATCATAATTAAGAACATTAATGAGATAATATATATACAATTCACGTGGAAAACCTTCGCTCCCGCCGGAGTATGGATGAGGTAATCTACTGGTCCTCTAGCCTTGAAGGCGGGGTAGGGTCCCTTTCACTGGCTAAGGAGTTTGTTGCTTCCCGTGGGAAGTAGCACCAGCACCTCCGCGCCAGGCATGAATTTTCGTTCTCGTGACTTAAGGTCAAAGTAGGTCTTATACCTCTCAATAAGTCCTTCTTCACGAGATACGACACTCGTTTGTTACCTCGGGTGGACTCACGCTCGAGGGCTTTAGTTTTCTCCCAAAGGGAATGAGAGTTGCGCACTCCTTCTGGGCGCGGGAAAACTTGTCGCTCTGGAGGGCTTGGAACTCCGGGTTGATAGGGATTTCCAGGGGAACAGGTGCACGGGCTTCCTTGGCTGCCTGTGTACGGTTAATCGCGGGCTGAGCCACGGGATGGTCGTGAATTACGGGGTTCTGACCGAACAAAACGGAGCAGAACTGGATTGGGGCCGCAACCACTTCGGCCCAACCTGACATATATTCACACTCGATGTGACAACTAATCCTGGAAACAACTGGCCCGGCCAAGGTAGTCGTGGCATACCGCCTATTTCTTGTGGTCGGGCCCAACAGGGCGGAGTAGGTCCTCAGACACTATAATACAGGTGCACCTGGTGTCACGGCGAAGGATGGATACTCGGCGACCATTCACAGTTCCGTTCTCGAATTTTAATCCACCAGGGTTGTTCTCATTAAAGAGGCAGTTTGCCTGATGGACCGGGTCTTTGGCGGGCGAGGGAGGATTGGAAGTTTCCTGAGGCGACGGGGGAGGATCAGGGGCGGCCCAGATTTGGTGCACTTGGTGGGACTGATAGTTTGCGAATCGGTAGTTTTGAGGACAGTTAGTGCGGTAATGGCCGGGAACTCCGCAGGTGTAGCAGACGATCAGGTTCATTTGGTACGGCAGAACCGGGGGAGAAGAGACTAGGGGTTTAACGTCTCGGTGTTCAGATGTAAGGAAGTTTCTTGGCTTCGAGGGACTAGGAACTTTGGTAAATCTTGGAACCAATTTAGGGGGGTCTTAGGACCATAAAATTTCGTTTTGGGGGGCGATTGGTGAGTCTTTTTAACGTCCTTAGGGTATAAATCGTGACTACCCGCGTAGACATCGGCCTCTTCCAAGCACTCCTTGAAAGTGGCACAACGTTTATCTTTAATGAAGGCGCAAATTTCGGGAGCCACGGCAGCTAAAAGCTAATCCCTAAGGAAGAAGTCCAGAAGGGACTCGTAGACCTGGGGAATCTTGCACGCATCCAGCCAACACTGAAGGTGTCTTTGGAGGATGTACTCGTGTTGTCGAAATGATTTGCCTGGGCGGATCCTTTCCTGGCGGAACCTGGAGCGGTAGAATTCGCTATTCATATGAACAGCGGCTGGCAATTCGGACTTTAACGTGGAATAGTCCAAAGTTGCTTCCAGGGGAAAGGATACGAAGATATCCCTTAACTTGGCATTAAGGAGGGAGAGTAAGCGAGAGATCCCATCATTTTCGAGATTCCCATCTATTGATCTGAAAGATTTTCTCAAAATGGGTAAAAAATGACCCAAAGTCCTCTCCATCATTAAAAGTGGGAAGATGGACTGAAGGAGTTAGGGAAATTTCAGTCCGGGAACCGATGGAGTGAGAATCCATTTGATTTCGGCTCATTTCCAGCTCATGCTGCTTAATTTGTTCACATTCTTCCATCTCCATCTTTAGTTTGTTCTCGTCCATTTTGTTCTATCTCCATTTTCAGTTTGTTCTCCTCCATCTCCATTTTCTTCTTCTCCCTCTCCTTTTTGTTCTTCCTGTACGTAATTTAGCAGGTCTTTGCCCGAAAGACCTAACATTTCACCCTGACTCTTGAATTTTTAGAAGGATGACATTTTTACGCAGTTAACTGAGGGAACACTGATACGCGAACGAGCTAGGACACTACCCACGCGAAACGAATACTTGAATATTCGTGAAGGCTTTGATCACCTAAAAAAAATAAGATACACCTACCTACGTCTGCTGTTTCTAAGCGAAAAAAAAAATTAAAATGGTCCTACGGGAATTAAGGCACCAAAGACATTAACTCTTTTGAATTAATAACCAGGAGAGTCTCCAAAATTCAAATACAATAAAAAATTAATTACCTGGGGTCCAACACAAAATCTAAATAGATTACGTTCCACTGCTCTTCAAATAACTTGAACTTGCCTTCTGCCAGTACAATACAAAAATTAAAATAAAAGGGATATACGTGAATAACAAGGAAACTTCTAATGTCAAAATTAAAATTACACGGGTTCGCAAAAATCCCAAACACAGTTGACACCAAAATTATATAATATGTATATTAATAAATATATATGTCTTGGTATGACATTATATTACATCAATACCAAATTATATCTATGGGGGAGGGACCGATAACTTACAGGCGAACCGAAGAGGGGACGGAACACCACTAGTTTAGACGGGCTGAGTAGCGAGAAAGAGTGCAACGAGGTCAGGTAAATTATGGACAATGGCAAAGCTCAAGGTTATTTAAAGAGGCATGACAAAAATATAATTTTATTTACATAAAAATAATGAGAGAATTGATGGGTAAAATTAACTGACAAAATCACATCAGTAAACGAAGGGGGGGATTGTAGTTATAAATCAGACTATAAAGTTAAAATTAATGTGTTACGGGAGGAGACTATTAAAATGAGGGAAATTAACGCAAATGGGTTACTGAAGGGGGAGAGGGCTTACGGAGGATTCCGGGTGAGACGTCAGGGTAAGGCCTGTAAGCACCTCTTGCAGTGCTGGCAACTGCAAGAGGTGATGAGCTATTGCGTCCCGTAGCAAAAAAAGGGTCACCATGCCCAATGATGAAAATAAAAAAAACCCAACCCCCAACTTCCCCTGAAACAGCGACGGAGCCGCCCTCGGGCAGCTCCAGCAAAGAAAATGGAGAAAACCCCCCCTGTGCTTGCGCAGGGGACCCTCCATATCTCTTCAACCGGAGAGGAGGCTTACTCCTCTCCTACGCCTACGGGTGAAAGGGACTCCCCTTCACCTCCTTCTCTGGAGGTGCTTTCGGGCACCTCGCTCTTCCCAGTCGCAGTCCCCTCTGTTCTATCCAAGGGGACTGCTAAGAAAGCCAGCAGGCAGACCTTAGCCAGCCGCTCCACATCGAAACGGCTCGGTAAAGCAAACCCCCTTAGGGGGGAGAGGGAAGCCAGGCCCCTTCGGTCGCTTCCCTCTAAAGACCTGCTGGCAAGAATATTCAACCTTGCCAGGGTCAAGGCCCATGCCTACCCACACAAGACTAGTGACGATACTGTTAACGGGACCTGCCGTGTCTTGGGGGGGGGGGCAACTGGAGGCTCCCCTGAGATAGCCATGGTCCTTGAGGAAACCCAGCCTCAGACGGTAGGGCCTTCCATGGGGGGGAATCCAGGCTCGGCGCCAAGCACCAAACCCGAATCCGCCCCTATGCAAGGTCTTCGTCAAACGGCTGTGGTTTCTGAAGCAGTACAAGGAGGGGGGGATATCTCCTCCAACCAGTGCCCCCACGACAACCAGGATCTTCTCCATTTCGGAGAATGACCTGACTGAGGCCGGTCCATCTGGCCTGGGGGCTTCTACCGGCGGGGGTGAGAAGCGGGTTCATTCCCCGCCCTTCTCTCCAAAAAAGAAACAGACGTAGAACAAAAACACCAAGAAGAATCGGGGCCCCTCTCCATCCGCGGGGGTTGCGGGACGGATGGGTCTGCTGCCACTCTGGCAAGCGACCAAGCCAAGATCGGCACATCCAGCCCCTCTTCCCCCCCGGTTGCGAAGCCCCTGACTAAGACCAAAAATGCACAGGGCGGAGCCTCGATGACATCGGGGCCCCTCATTCAGAGGTTACCTGGCGTTTTCGAGCCTGCTGGCTTCAAATGCTTCCTCGTTATTCGCTTCCCTGATGGCACCATGTTGTCCAAGGGCAACATGATCCATCAGAGGTGAGGATTAGCTAGTGCAATTGGTAGAGAGCCGAAGGTGACCCGTTTCTCGGACGGGAGCATTCTGGCGAATGCGGCGAATCCCGCCGAGGCGGCCCAGATAAGTGCTCTTCGGACACTTCATGGCACTCCGGTGAGTGTGACGCCGCACTCTACCATGAACTTTGTGTAAGGAGTAGTTTATGCGAGGGAACTCGTTGACTACTCCATTGAGGACATCACCCTAGAGCTGGCCGACCATGGGGCGGTCAAGGTCGAACGTGTGAAGAGAAAACAGGGAGGGGCCTCGAGACCAACCCCTACACTCTTCGTCACGTTCGACTGTTACAAGCTCTCTGAGTCGGTGCGTGCCGGTTGGTACCGCAACCGCGTGAAGTCATTCGTGCCACTGCCGTGGTGGTGCTATTACTGTCACCATTTCGGCCATACGAATCGCTCATGTAGACGTGCAAAGTCGGGGTCACCCAAAGTCTGTGTAAATTGCTCCAAGGTCGCACACGATAAGTCCAAATCGTGTGTGGCCAAGTGTGTCAATTGCGGAGAGCCGCACCTCGCTTCTTCGAAGCTATGTGGTGCATATCTCCCTGAGAAAGAAATCCTGGCCATTCAGGCCCAGGATCGACTCTCATTCCGCGAGGCTAAGGACTTGGTCCTGGCGCGCCCGGCTCTGCCTGGGACGTCATATGCTTTAATAGTTAGAAAGGTAACATCTGCTCCTGGCCCATCCAGGCCAACGAGCACGGTTGTTTCCGCGCCCATTCGGAGCCTTTTTGCGGGCTCTACCCAACCTGGGTGCTCCCCTGGTAAAGCTGGCGGCAAAAAGGGTTCACACACAGCCCCGGCTAAAACCAGGGCTCCCGCCTCTTCCCCCTGCGTGACCGTTTCCCGTAAGGCGAAACGGCCACGCGCCTCCACAGAGTCATTAAATTTGCAGGAGGCAACACCCTTGAAGATGGTCGCTAGGTCATCTTCCAGGGTTCCTAACAATCTTCCCCGAAAGGAGGACAGCAACAAAGGAGCTTCGGCTCCTTCGCCCACGCCCCAAGGTGGAGCGAGTGGCTCAGAGACGGTGGTTCCTCGAAAAGAGGGCCCACCGCCTCCGAAGCCGCAACGCCCGCCTAAGGTTTCGAGGCGGAGAGAGGAAAAGACTCGCATGGCCAGCCCAACCTCCCCTAATAAGTCCTCGAAGGCGACAACGCCTTCGGCGCTTTGTCCGGCAACAGCGCTCAGGGTTCTGCCCCCGGGAAGCGTACGGCTATTCCCGTAAGGGTCTTCAGTTCGAAGAGGGCTCCCGCGTCTCCTCCGAGCTAGGCCTGGAGGGCATATTTCTTCAATGGAATTGCCGTGGACTCCGGGCAAACTAGGAGGAGCTGCGTAGGCTCCTCTCGTCCCGTTCTCGTTAGCTATCATTTTGCAGGAGACCATGCTAGGCGCGTGCCCCCTGCCCGCCCTCCCGGGGTATAAGGGTCTTGCGACCCCACCACCGCGGAAAGCCTGGGCTGGGGGATGCACGGTTTACACCCGGCATGATGTCTCCGTTCTTCTTTTCTCTTCAGATACCTCCTTTCAGGAAGTGGCTGTGCAGCTGCACCTGGATAGGAGGTATACTATCATTTCTGCGTACATTCCACCGTCAGCTGACTTGGACGCGGGGGACTTCCGCCGCGTCGTGACATGGTTGCAGAGGCCCTATCTCTTGCTTGGAGATCTGAACGGCAATGATCCTCTCTGGGGAGATTACTCCATAATACCAAGGAGACAAGTCCTTGCTGATCTGATCGAAAAGCTTCAGATGGGTGTCCTAAACGTGGATGAGTTTACGCATGACTGTCCGAGAACCGTTTCATTTTCTTGCCTTGACCTATCTTTGTGCTGTTCGGATTGACAGCCTGATTTTGATTGGGGGGTGGTCGATGACCTCCATGGTAGTGATCACTTTCCCATTCAAATATCATTTTCAGGGCAACTTCCGCCTGAGAGCGCACCTCGGTGGTGCTTGGCGCTGGCACGGTGGCCTGCATTTCAGGAAATGACTGAATTCTCTATCTCAGTCGAGGAGTTTAGGTCAGTAGATGAGGCCGTTGAGTTCTTCTCCAGGAACCTCATCGCCGTGGGCCTGACTACTATTCCTAGGACGTCTGGCCGTTTTGCACGCCGACCACTCCTATGGAGGTCGTCCGAGTGTGAGACAGCCCTCAAACAGAAGCGTTATGCCTACATGCGCTATAAGCGCCGCCCGAACGATTTCACTGTCGCTGAATTTCGTTGGGCTAGGGCTAGGTTCGGGTATATTTCGAAGCACGCCCGCCGCTCTTCTTGGCGGGCATACGTTTCTTCACTAAACGGAAAGACACCTTTAGCTGAGGTGTATAAGCGATTCAAATGGATTCGGGGAAAGTTCTCGCAGGACCCCCTTCCCGTTCTCCAGGAGAATGGGACCGCAATCTCGGACCCCGCGTTCGTGGCGGAATCCTTAGCGACCACTTTTTCCGCATTCTTTAGCCGTGATGCTGCTCCGCCAGCATTGAATGCACGTCGTGAGGTCGCGAAAAGCCGCCGGCTGGACTTTACCTCCAGAGGCGGAGAACCCTTCAACGAAATCTTTACTGTAAGTGAGTTGCGCTCCGCTCTTGCTTCGTGCGCGGACTCCACTCATGGTCCGGACAATGTCCCGTACACCATGCTTCGACACCTACGTGAGCGAGGCATGGCCTTTCTGTTAGATTTGTTCAACAGAATCTGGGTGGAGGGTCTCCTAGTAGATTCCTGGTGAATCGCTACCAGGGAAAGATCACTCTACTCGGGCCAGTTTCCGCCCAATCTCTCTAACCTATTGCGTGTGCAAGTTGATGGAGAAATTGGTAAATGTTAGATTAGCCTTTTTCCTGGACAGTGGAGGCCATCTCTCTTCTGCACAGTGTGGCTTACGCAAGTTCCATTTCACGTCGTATGCTCTGCTCCAAACTGGAAAATGCCGTCTGTGAGGCTTTCCTTTGGAGACAGCACTACGCCACGGTCTTTTTCCATCTGGAGAAGGCCTATGATACCGCATGGCGATACGGTATCATGGAGACTCTCCACACGATGGGGGCGAGGGGACGCCTTCCAATGTTTATATCTGAATTTTTGCGAGATCGTCTATTCCGCGTACGGGTGGCGGGAGCCCTCTCCTGCCCAGAGGAGCAGGAAGAGGGTCTCCCGCAGGGAAGCTTCCTCAGTGTCACACTCTTTGTCCTGAGCATCAACGGCATCACCTCGGTGCTGCCGGAAGATGTTCTAGCTACGCTCTACGTGGACGACCTTTCGATCTCTTTTGGTGCGGCTCAGATGCCAACTCTGGAGCGTCAACTCCAATAGGCCTTGAACCGCGTCTCTCGCTATGCCGAAGCACACAGGTTTTGGTTTTCTTTGGCCAAGTCTAAGGTGGTGCACTTCTGCCGCCATCCACGGCTTCACCGACTCCTCACCTGGGAGGCTCATATTCGCTGCCTTAGGGTCTCTTGTACCGACGCCTCACCTGGGAGGCTCATAATTTTCTGTTCCGTGACGTTCAGCGCTTGGGGCGCTGATAGGACTACTGCCCTACTTTTTTATCTTTCCTGTGTTCGTTCGAAGCTCGACTACGGATGCGAGTTTTATGTATCCGCAGCCGAGCGTTTATTGCGGAAGGTGGATTTGATCCACCACACCGGCCCTCGCCTTGCGACCGGTGCCTTCCGCACTTCCCCCATTGAGAGCCTGTTGGTTGATACTGGGGAGATGCCACTCGTTCTGCGGCGCGTGCAGTGCATCACTCGCCTGTACACGCGAGCCTGGCGTCTCCCTTAGTCGCCAACAGCTCTCACTGCATCCGCAGCTGATCTCGATGGTGCCTATGCCGCCGATAGACGCCAGTAATACCCTTAGCCCTTTCGGTTTAGGGCCAGGAAATTCCTTCGAGAGGTAGATATAGCTCTCGGCCGGTGGCGCCCCTGGGTTCTGCCCAGGACGCCACCCGGGAGGGTATCACATTTGGCTATTTGTCGCCACGCCTCTGCTCCCAAAGCTTGTCCTGCGCCGGGAGTATTGCCTTCGACCTTTTTGGAGCACACATCGTGTCACGCTGGAACCGCGCCAGTGTATACGGATGGCTCCAAGTCCCAAAAGGGGGTCGGCTTCCACGCCGTATCCCATCTGTTTGAAGTCAGCGGGGCTCTACCAGGCACTGCGTCTGTCTTCATGGCCGAGCTGGGGGCAATACACAACTCGGTACGGGAGATTACGCGACGTGCCCGGTTTGGAGACCAGATTGTGATCTATAGCGACTCACAAAGCGCCCTGAGTGCTCTCGGGGCATTGGAATCTCCGCATCCCCTGGTTCGCGATATCCGTGACACCACGGTTTTGGCGAGCCGGGCAGATGTCGAGATTATCTTCTACTGGGTTCCTGGACATGTAGGAATTGCGGGGAATAAGCGCGCCGATGAGGGCGCCAAAGAGTCCGCGAGGACTCTGCCACCGGACCAGCGTTTCGCTCTTCCTCACACCGACTACATGGCAAGAATACGGGCAGCTCTTCGGTCTGCTTGGCAAAGAAGATGGGAGACGGTCGAAGGGAACTTAAAATTGCGTGCTATTGTGCCGCGACTGTTTCAATGGACCTATCCCCCAATGCCGCGATGGCTTTCAGGTTGCTTTCTGTCGTCCCTGAATCGGACACACTCGTGTGACGCATCGCTATTTGATGGAGCGCTCGCCTGCACCCTATTGTAACGACTGCGTCGTCCCCCAGACTGATCGGCACATTCTTGTCGAATGTGCCAGTCTGGGTGATCTTCGCGCACGATACCTGTCCCGGTACCGGATGGGCGGGGTCGCTACCTCCTGTCCTTTGTACTTGGGACAGATTCGTGCACATTGCCTTGTGGACTTGTTGACTTCTTGTGGGAGGCTCGCCTTCGCCCTATTATTTAAGCAAGGTTTGTTTTTTTTGTTTTGTTTTGTTTTTTGCATTTGTTTTTTTTTTTCCCTCTGTGTTTTTACGCTCCTGCGCCGGGGGGACCTCTTCCCGACGCACCAGCTTGCTTCCTTTCCCCCTTTTTGGGGTGTTTTTTTTCTCTCTAATTTTATTTTAAAGTAGCCTAGAACTAGGCCAGTTTTAATACGGCAACTAATGCCCAAGTAGGCACTCGCCAGATGAGCTCTTAAAAACAAAACAAAAAAAAAAACAAGTTTGAAGAAATTGCTCTTCGTGATTTTGATATTTAAATCAATATTCCAATCTTCCTCCTTTTTAAAATATTTCAATGAACTCCATTATAACATTAAATTTATGCAAGAAAAAGACGGCAAACTCCTATCTCTATATTCTCCTTTACTACACATCAACTAACTTCATCACATTATCGGAAATCCACATTTACTGCTCTAAGTATGAAGTTATATAGCTTTTGTGACATGGTGTAGAAAGCTGGTAATATTAAAACTCTTCTTCATCGGGGCTTCAAACTTTCATCCAACTATTTTCTCATACATGAAAAATTTGAATTCTTTAAATGATTATCTCTTAAAAGAGGGCTTTCAGTGTTCTCCTGTTCAAAAGTGTTTTCTGCAGTTTTGGCAGAAATAATACCGATCAACTCTTTCAATTGTGTCTGTTCCATGCTTCTTCCAAAACATTGGCACCTAACTCTAACTTAAGCCGCAAAATCCATAACCTACTTAAAAGACACTACACACATTCTACCTCCTAAAATAGTATTCATTAACGATTTTCAATTAGGATAAATTTCCGTTGTAAGGACAGATTCCCTCATGAGACAAGGTACTCGGTGTACTACCAAGGGACTTACATGTATTAGAAGCACCGTCGGCTGTTTCAAGGCACGAGTCAGCTCCCACTTGGGCATAAGGTCTCGTACTTGGTCTGTCGTCTCCAATAAAGAGAAGTCCCACATCCGAGACTATTCCGTCTAATGTACCTAAAATAGACTTTTCCCATGAAGCTTTGGAAATTTAGGCCATTCCAAAGATTCAACCTCACTTCCAATTTTTTTATCATTTTTTATAAAACAATTAAAACCTATCTCTTAATATTGATTCTTCTGCCTCCACCTCATAGTCATAATTTTTTTAGGTCAACAATCAATCTATAGCATCACGTAATATGTAATATTAACTTAAGTTTTTCGGTCTTGTCTTCCGCAAAGGGTTAGCTGTTTTATTTGTTTTAGTAATAGTTATTTTTCCATATAAATTCAATAACTAAACTTATTTGTGAAATGTAGGCCACATTCCTCAGTTGTTCCTATCAATTTCTAGTACTTCACTGATTTCGAGCCCAATTATGCATTTTTACAATAATTGCTTCTCATCACTCGAATTTTAATATATCTTTCTAATTTATAGAATCTTAAGATGTGAGGGGAGTTCTTAGGTAAAATTTTCGAAGAAGACACAATTCTAGACAATATCTAGTTTTAAGATGAGGCACGTTTTAATCATAAAGGCCCAATTAACAGGCACAATTGTGTCTACTGGGCTGCGGGAAACCTATGAATGACAGTGGAGAAGGAAGTAATTCTTCCTAGTGTGACATTTTGAGCGCCTCTATCTTCATTTGAGAAAAATGGACCTGTTTTTTTTTATTTAGGGCCTACTGCAGAAATTGCCGAGATATGCTCTAACCTTCTTTTGACCGAGTGTACAAGATATGACTCTTATTTCCAGCAAGATTGAGCGCAAAGTCATTTTGGACGTCATCTTCGTTAATGACTTGATGAGAACATTCCCAGAGAATGGATCGGCCACCGGGTTATGATCGAGTGGCCAGCACGATCCTCAGAACTTACATCTACACATTTAGGTGTCTGGGTGCTCGTAAAAGACCTTTTTACTGTGAAAAGCTTGGTAACTTTCATGAATTTAAGGTACAAATGACTGAAATGTTTAAGAAATTGATATAAAGGTCTGCACTCGTGTGTGTAACTCTGTGTCTGCTCAGCTTCAATCGTTTATCAGTTACGAGAGATGATGGAACTTTAAACATTACAAATAAAATAGCTTGGAACAGTTCATTAATCATTTTCCCCGAAAAACTGGTGATATAAACACATTTCATTGATTTCTATCTTTTGCACAATGAAATAAAAATGGCAAACAAGCAATCAATTGACAGCCGTAAAAACAGAAACCATGCGTTAATTGTAGCGATATATATATATATATATATATATATATATATATATATATATATATATATATATATATATATATATATATATATATGAGGAATTAAACCACATTCTCCGAAGACAATTTAATTCAAAACAGTTTCGGTGTATCTCACACCCTTTTTCAACTGACACTAGATAGAAAATATAAGAGAAGTGCATATAAGCAAAACACAAGGTCAGATCGTGAAAGATCCCCTCTTTTTTCCCAAATCCCCTACTTGTGGCCAATCTGGGGGGAAGAGGTTAGGCCTTAACATATTGAAGGGCTGACATTTTACTATTTTGTTTATTTGCTTTCTTATTACAGGATTAAAAGAAAATTGACCCTCAGATAGATTTAAATTAGGAACTGACGATATCAAGCTCGATTCTACGATTCTTCTTTTAACATAGTTAGCCGATTTAAATACCATTTTACTTCCATTGAAATCGATCGTATGATTCTTGTCTCTAACATGGCAAAATATTCCACTGCTTTCGCTGCCCACTTTAATATCTCTTTTGTGTTCGTACAATCTTTTGTCTAGATTTCTTCCCGTTTGCCCTATATAAACTTTATGGCAATCTTTTCATGGTATTGCATATACTCCTATGTTAATATGTTCTTTGGGTTTCCTGGCAATCATCAATTGGTTTAAGGAATTATTATATTTAAAGGCTAGATTAATACCCGCTTTTCCAAATATGTCCTTTAAACTATTTAATTTATTATTAAATGGCAATATTATACATTTGTTGAAGTCATTAGTGCGGGAAGGCAGATTACCATAAAATGTTTTCCTAGCTGCAAAATGGGCAGACGATATGAACCAATCGGTGTAATACAGATTAGAAAAAATGGTCCTGATAATGACAATTTCTTCATCTAAATAGGAAGGATGACATATTTTGTATGCTCTAAGAAAAAGGTTAGAAATTACCAATTTTTTAACAGTATTATCGTTAAACGAAAAATGATGTATATAGGCATTCGAGTGGGTTGGTTTCCTATACACAAAATACATATATATATATATATATATATATATATATATATGTAAAACGGTAGCAAAGCAAAAGTTGTGACTACTATATTTTTATAAGAGAAAATTAATAGAATTAATCAAACGTTGCCTTTGGATTTAGTATATCTGTATCCTAATTTGAAAGTGAAATATACAAAAATTTAGATCCCAAACGCATTTTATTAATAAATCCAGTCAATTGATGAGCACAGTCAATATTTACAATGATGTCCTTTGTTCTTCAGGACAGTTTCAATTCGTTTTGTCATTCTGAGATCAAATTTGGGAAGAGATCTCGGCTGATTTTGCTTCAATTTTTTTCAATAACCACTCACAACTGCACACAATTGAATGGCTTTTCTTTATCAACAGCCTGATTTATTATCGCCTGCAAATTCTCTATTGGCTTGAAATCTGATGAATTTCAGGGCCAAGGTGTTAAAAGTTAGGTGTTATTTTCAATCAAGAACTTTGTTTTTGCTTTGTGAGCAGGTGTACCAAATTGGTCCTGAACTGTAGGCAAAAAGTGCTGAATAAGCAGGTTTTGGTACCATTGTTTTGGGGCTAAATTGTTAGTGTTCCAGTTCCGTAGATGAGAAGCAGCCCCAGATATGGAGAGTTTCTGAATGCTGCACAATGGGTACGACACAAGATTTCTGAATGCAATCCCAGTAGTGGGACATAAAAAAAATTAAAACTGTAAAATAAAATAAAAAAGATCACGTAGTAGGACATTTGAAGACCATCACATACTACCACTTCCTTTCTTTTTTCTCACTATATTGCCTTCCCCCTGTATTCATTACTCCTCCCCATCTTATTCTATCTTTCTACAGAAACCCAATACAAATACTTATCTTTAAGAGGAAGAGCTATGCAAGAGCAAACTGTAATAATTACAAGGAATCAATGATGAGATAGACAGACTCCATTATAAAAGGGAAGCAAATACGATGTCATTGCAGAATTAGAAAACATTATAAAGATAATTACAGAAACGGAGAAGAAAAACGTCCCATGGATAGAATACAGAACGCTGATACACCCAAAATAGACCTCAGAAATAAAGAGTAAAGCCAAAAAGATAAAAGAAACCAACGAAATAATCAGGCACCGAGGCATGCAAACTCAGCAATACAGAAAGCTGCAACGGCTGAAAAGTGAAATGTTAATAATAATTGAAGAAGAACAAAATGAAGAATGGTAAAAACTAATAAATATAGTCGAGAAACAAAAATGCTCGAAACAAACATGGCAGACAATTAAACAAAATAAAAGGAAGAGTAAAAGGAAAACCATCAAGTTAGATGACAATAATGGAGAGCCCACAGAAAACAAACAGTTAAATGAACTGAAATTCCGGGAGCATTGGAAAAAGATCTTCACAATAACACCGGAGGACAATACCCACCTCGACGATCAAATGGAAGGAAGGGTGGGAGACTTCCTCCGAAATAACTATCATCGGATAGCTCTTAGGCCTTCAACAATGGAGCTAGAAAGGAACATATTGACATTGGTGCAACTATCACTAAATAAGAAGTTGTGGGTGTGATACAGTCTTTCAAACAGAAAACTGCCGGGCCATCAGTGCTGACGAAAGTGTACTTCACAACAGCACCAGATAATAAACTCCTTGGAATTAACAAGGTGTTTAATACTTCACTAACTATGGAATATTACCCAGATGGATTTAAAACCGCAAGACTCATCTTTATTCCTAAGCTAGACAAACTCACTACTAAACTTTATTGGCAAAATCTTGGAAAAGATTACACAGGGGAACAATTTTAATCACATTTTCTGGTGACTTAGATTTATCTGCCAATTTTAATTCGTTTTCTCATGCTGATTTCAAATATATAATCCATTTTTACCTACATGCTTTAGTTATTCTGTAATTCCTATTTTCTCGTTTCCCCGAAAACTGCCCTCCGGACGGACAGAGAAGGTGCTTGTAGAAAGCAAATACTTCACAGTACATATTAGTAAGATAGTAATAAGTGTTATTGTGCAAAATATTGACATTATTGTGTCTCTTTTTCAGGTCTCATGTTAGAGGGATGGCTTCGTCGAAAGTAAATTGCGTTAATGATCCAGACACCTTCTGCTACATATGTAGCTGTTACATGCTAGTTCGTCAAAGGCGCAATATATCAAACTTTGTGATCCGCACTTATAAGGCATATTTTGATGTTCCTCTTGGCGATCAAGATAAGAAGTGGGCCCCACATGCTGTTTGCTATAGTTGTGTGGAACATCTTCGTGAGTGGACGAAAGGAAAGAGAATTGGTCTTCCTTTTGGAATCCCCATGGTGTGGCGAGAGCCAAAGGATCATGTATTGGACTGTTATTTCTGTCTGGTGAATACTAAATGGACTGGCAAGAAAAGTAGGCACAAGATAGAATACCCCAACATTACCTCAGCGATCCGGCCAGTACCTCATTCTGAGTCTTTACCAGTTCCGATTTTCAGTGGATATGCTTCTTCCGAGGATGAAAATGATGTACCTGATATGGACGTCCATTGAATGGATTCAGAGTCTGCAGATTCATAATCAGATGCCTAAACAGTCATTAGGTCCTCACTGTTTCAATCAAGAGGATTTGAATGACTTGATACGTGATTTGGCGCTGTCCAAGAAAGCTGCAGAACTTTTAGCCTCCAGGTTGAGTGAAAGACATATGCTTGACAGGTCGGTACGGGTATCCTATTACCGAGCAAGGGAGAGTAAATGTGTCAAGTATTTCTCTGAGGACAAACCATTTGCATACTGCCACGATGTTCCTGGTCTGTTTAACGAGTTGTAACTTGTAATATATAGCCCTGCTGAGTAGAGACTGTTTTTGGATAGCTCCAAGCGTAGCCTTAAGTGTGTCCTTTTTCATAATGACAATGACTTTGTGCAGTTCCTCTCAGTCACTCTGTGCATCGCGAGAAACTCACGATGCCTTCAGAATGGTCATGGACACAATTGGATCATATGTGTAGACCTTAAGATCGTCAACTTCCTCCTTGGCCAGCAGAAGGGATATACAAAGTTTCCAAGCTATATCTGTATATGGGACAGTCGAGCCCGTGACAAACACTGGTCTCCAAAAGATTGGCCAGTTCGGGAAACTTTGGAAGCAGGAATGCCAAACATTGTTAATGAGCCAATCGTAAGTCAAGAGAAGATCGTTTTCCCTCCACTTCATCTCAAACTGTGGTTGATGAAAAAGTATGTCAAGGCATTGAGCACTGACAATGATTGTTTTCAGTACATAGTATCGGCGTTTCCTGCTTTCTCATACGATAAAATAAAAGCAGGATTTGATGGTCCCCAAATCCGACGACTTCTGAGTGATTCTAGATTCGTAAACACCATGAATGAAAAAGAGAAGGAAGCCTGGTTCTCATTTTCTGCCGCTGTTCGTAACTTCTGGGGAAACAAAAAAGCGCATAACTACGGGGAATTGGCTGCTAATATGCTTTTACCATATCGTGATCTGAGATGCAACATAAGTGTGAAGATGCATTTCCTAAATAGTCACCTCGACCGATTCCCAGAGAATCTGGGAACCCTGAGCGACGAACAAGGAGAACGCTTCCATCAAGATATGATGACGATGGAATAGCGCTACCAAGGTCACTGGGATAGACACATGATGGCGGACTACTGCTCAACGATTAGAAGGGATCAGCCAGAGGAGACTCACAAGAGAAAGAGTTACAAACGCAAAGTTTTGCCTGATTTAAATCAAGGAAGAGGTCCTCCAGCCTGATATAAGGTCATTAATAAATTATCATCTATTTGATTACAGTATTTGTAATCCTAATGTGTAATTCAAGTTTCTTCTCATATGCAATAAAATGTTTGTGCAAAAAAAAACCTGCTTTACTATAAATAATGCAAAAGGATAATTCAAAATTACTTCAGGGCATGATGATAGGCATGATAAAATGAAAATTATTGTATAATATTAGTTATTGATATTACGAAAAATATGTAGCGTTTAGAGATAATCTGATTTCAGATTTGAATTCAGTATGCTCGAATTAGGTAGGAAAATGTACTTTTGTCAATTCACCAAATACATTGTTCCTCAGTGTTATCAACAGAAGACTAGTAGAACACCTGGATGGAAATAAAGAATACAACGATTTCAGTTAAGTTTCAGAAAAAAACCCTGAGCACTACAATGGTACTGGCCTTTATCACTGAACAAAATCACCAAAGCCAAGGACAAAATAAACACAATCGATATCGTTCTTCGGGATGTTGAAAAAAGCGTTCGACAAAGTCTTGACCGAAAGGTTAATCTACATAGATCTAGAGGGATATAAAGGACCAACCCTCTGACTGATGGCTGGAGTGGCGCAAAGCAGGTGTCTTAGTCCACCACTCTACTCAGAGTACACTGCAGATATCCCTAGCCCCGTAACAACAGGAAACCTGAACATGCAGTACGCAGACGGTATCGCAGATTGCTACCACTCCTTACCGAATCCCTAGAAACCAGGAGAGAGTCACAAAACTGTAAATAGAAAATATAAACAACCATGAGAAAACATGAAAAATTCAAACAAACTCATAAATTTAAAATAATCCGAATATGAAGAAGAAAAAATCTTTAAAAATCGTATTTGACAGAAATGACTACAGATATGCACGCGAAGCAACAGTGCTAACGCTTATTGTAAACTCAGGTAATTCAGCCCAAGATAAGAAAAATAACAAAAATGATACGAATGGAAAAGAAAAACAAAAAACAAACAAACTATATCAGCGCTCGTACAATGGGATTTAACTTATTCACTGATTAAAGCCTACACAACTTATAGATGAGTGAAAAATAATGATCTAAAATGTTTGCTGGAAATAGATCTGTAAAATATAGTGATGAAAGTGGTTGAGCAGGTAGGACACGTAATCCTTAAGATGTTAGCTACAGCATAGTTGTCGATACTACAACTGATTTCAAATCAAAATACAATTATGCGACTCTATGATTCGATAGTAAATCCTCATCTAGAATATAAGATTTCCATTTTGGTTACCTTCGCTTTGTAAGGACATAGTCTAGAAATAGGGCAAAGATAGGTATCCAATTAATTGCAAACTTTCGAATCAAATTACGAAGAAAATAGGCTTGCATGCACTTGAAACACGTGGGTTCAAGAGGGCAATTAATAAAGTTATTTAAAGTAATAAGGAATTTACCGTTGAATGAAATAATTTTTCCTATGAATGAAGCAAGATCATTTCATAGACACGCTTATAAATTGTTTCCATATCGAAATCAATCAGCCGCAGCGCTAAATTTTTCCTCCTTTAAAATTATTAACCTCTTGAAATATCAACTTTTCCAAGATGTTTCGAGTGTCTTATTTTTTTTAAATAGATTAGCTAAAATGCTTTGTACAATATAATGTAATACCACATAAATGCTAACGATTAAGTAAATACATTTTTTTTATATATACGCACTTATCTTTAATACATAATGAGTCAAAGCGGTATATACCAGGTGACCCCGAAAAAAAACAACCGTGCCCAAACTTTGATAGGCTTTATTTCTTAATGTTTTGTCGAATTAAGAAATGAAGCCTATCGAAAGTTAGGGCGCGTTTTTTAGGGGGCCACATTTATATGAAACATCTTGAAGCGGTTGGTTATGCAAACTCAGGATTAATATTATTTATTAACAAGGTCAGGTGGGACTTCCTGGTTGCCTCAAGTCAGCGGGCTGGCAAGGCTCGCGTTGAGGGAAAGCTTTTGATAGGTTGATGTGAAGGCTGGTACTTGGCGTGGGGCGATTAGATTGGTGTAAATGACAACTGACTCGCCTCTCTGGAGTTCCACAGAATAAGTAGGCACAAGTAGGGTAAAGTAGCCAGATATCGACATCATGGGAATGCCAGAAGTAAATGACTGCGCCAATCTCCCCTGAAGATAAATTAACGTTCCTTTATCTACGACCTATGAAAAAACATAGAAAACCCGCTGCAAGTTTTGGTGGTTGGTTTAGTCCCTTTTTTTAAGCTTTTATGCGTAACATGGTGCAAAATACAAGTGTTTGCATGGTATTAAGTGGAAGATTTCATTTTTAATATTATTTATAATTTCCTTGCTATTTTCTACGTTTGCTGACATAGACCCGTGATGTGAGCGATAGGTTCGTCTTCCATTTCACTGTTGGGGTTATGTTATTTCATGTAGATAAATGCATGCCTTGTATGAGTGATTTCTACTTTTATACTTTTACATGAACTAGTCTCGAGTGTAATTCTTGCTACCAAGAGATCTAAAGTTTGTTCTAATTCTCTTTCTCTGAGTGTAAAGTAAGTTCTTGCAAAGAGATTGGGTGTACTGTTTATTTTGTATTATGCACTATTCAGGCAAGAGTGATCAAGTAACGGACGACAGGTGGCAGATGTCCTTTATCTTATTTTTATTGTGATTAGTAAAGAGGTAGCCTTGAATATTGCCTAGTTTGGAACGGGGGTGGTAGGCGAGAGTTTTGAGTTTTTTATGTATAACCAACATAACACGAGACAAAATATTTACCAGTGCATGGGAAATGGTACAACGCGTGGTTATGATTTCGGTCTTTCTTTCTTGCGAATTTGGAGGCTTGTTTTTTTTGTGTTTTTTTAGTAGTTAGTTCATTCCAGAGGCGGTCCTAAGACCGGAAATGGGGAAGGTTGCCTGTCAGGAAAGACATCCGGGGCATAAAATAAATGCACCAACAAATGATGAAATGCTTGAAAACAAAAATGTTATGGCAGTCCTTAAGTGTGCAGAGTGCGCGAAGAATCTCCAGAAGGTTTGAACGGACATAAGAGAGTAGAGACGGAGGTGCGGTAAAGGTGTGTACTGTAAACGTGGGAACGTTGTTGAGGAGTAGCAGAGAGGTGGTGATGTTATCGAGGATAGAAGTGGATGTATGTTGTATTCAGGAGGTAAGGTACAAATAAAAAGGTTAGGGATGTATTACCATTGGAGAAAATGAAGACAAATATAAATTATGGTATAATAAAAACAAGGAGGGAACGAAGAGTGTTGGTATTGTACTGTGTTGGGATATAGCTGATGATGTTGTTGAAGTTAACAGATATGATGATCGCATGATGAGAGTCAAGGTGGTCATTTTCAATATATGCACCACATTGGGGAGAACGGCTCAAGAAAAAGAAGAATTTTGGAATAAGTTGGAGGATGAACTTGTGTATGAGTTGCCCAAGAAGATGACCTTATTGTGGCTGGTGATATTAATGTTCATATTGGAAAAGACAGGGTTGGATTTGAGGACATCATGGGATGTTATGTTTTCGGAAAAGGGAACAATGAAATATAAGCTGTACTAGAAATGTACAAAAATCACTAGTTAAGAATTTTAAACAGTTATTTTAAAAAAAGACTGAAAAAAATATATAAAAAAGAAACGAAACGAAACACAGATCGATTTAATAACGATGAGAAAGACAGCAGAAGTGCTGGTGGAAGAGTATAAAGAAATACCTGGAGAAGCCTGTCTGACACAGTACAGAATGGTGAGAGCAGATTTAAGAATGAAAGATATTAAAAAGAAAAGAGAGGGAAGAACGAAGTTGAGAATTTAGAAGTTGGAAGATGAAGAGAAGATACAGGGATTTGAATCAGAGTTTGAGGAACTTATAAATTGTGCAGATGGATGTTTGAAAAATCTGCAGGACAATTTAGCTAAAGCAGCAGAACACACATGTGGTCTAAGACCTGGCAAAAGAGGAAGAGAAAGGGAAACTTTGTGGTGGTGTGAAGAGGTACAAGAGGCAATTAAAGAAAAGAAAAACCCTTTTAAACAATGGCAGTGGTCTGGTAATATAAGAGATAAAGAACAGTACAATGAAGCAAAGAGAGAAGCTAGAAGACAGGTGGCAAGAGCGAAAATAACAGCATGGCAAGAGTTTAATGCGAACCTAAACACAGCTATAGGAAAAAATAATATGTTTAGAATTGCAAAACAAATGAAGAAAGACAAGAAGGATGTAAAAGGTGGCATATTCCTAAAAGAAAGTGATGATAATAGAAAAGTTGAGGTAGAATAAGTGAGGACTTATTTTGAAGAGCTTTTGAATGAAGAAAATGATAACCAACTGGAAGAAAAGCACCTCAGAGAAGGTCCAATACAAGAAGTTACAGAAAGTGAGGTTGAAGCTTCCCTAAATAGTATTAAGGCTAACAAAGCATCAGGCGTTACTAGTTGTTTGTTAAAAAGGCAGGAAGAGCCGGCATTAGAGAGCTAACAAAAGTATTCCAGTCAGGGGCTATTGGAGGGAGGTGACCAGAGGGATGGCGGGAGAGTTTAAGAGTACCATTCAACAAAGGCAAAGGTGATTCATTGCAGTGTAGGCAGCACAAAGGTTTAAGGCTATTAGAACATGGAATGAAGGTATGGGAGAAAGTGTTGGATAAGAGACTGCGTAAGATAGTTAATATTGATCAGTTTCAGTTTGGGTATATGATAGGAAGGTCAACAATAGATGCCCTCTTTATTACAAGACAACTCCAGAAAAAGTATGGTGAGAAGAAGAAAAAGCTTTATCATGTGTTTGTGTATTTAGAAAAGGCGTTTGATAGAGTTCCGAGGAAAGCATTGGGTTGGGCGTTACGAAGGCAGCGCGTACCAGAGAGCTGATTAATAATGTAATGGAATTGAATACTGGAACGAAATCAAAAGTGTGTGTAGCAGGAGGTTTGTCTTAGAGATTCAGCATTGAAGTAAGAGTACACCAAGGTTCAGCATTGAAGTAGGAGTACACCAAGGTTCAGAACTAAGTCCACTAATGTTCATATTGGTCATGGAGTTAGCAACTAGAGAGTGTAGGCAAGGTGGTCCATGGGAACTATTGTATACTGATGACTTAGTTTTAACAGCAAAGAGTAAAGAAGATTTTTTTTAAATTTTTTTTTTAAGGGGCTATCTGGCGACTGCCGACTTAGGCATAAGTCGCCGTATGAGTAAAGGAGAAGCGGAACGAATGTTTGTAGAATGGAAGCAGGCAATGGAGGGAGCAGGCTTGAAAGTTAACATCAGTAAGACTAAGATAGTGGTAACTGGAGAGGCAGGTGAGGTGGTGCATTCGGGGAGGTACCCTTGTGCAGTTTGTGGTAAAGGAGTTGGAATTAACTCTATTATGTGAACTGAATATTCCAAGTGGAGGCATCGAAAATGTTTATGCTTTACGAACATTAATCGAGCTCCAATTTTGTTTGTTCAACGTGCGTAAGGAGGAGAAACGCTGTCCCTAGAGTAGAAAACACCA
Source organism: Ceratothoa steindachneri (assembly GCA_963969495.1). Classification (NCBI taxonomy): domain Eukaryota; kingdom Metazoa; phylum Arthropoda; class Malacostraca; order Isopoda; family Cymothoidae; genus Ceratothoa; species Ceratothoa steindachneri. Next base: position 50,406,812 of record OZ018320.1, read on the forward strand.
TTGTTGTTGATGGACTCGTGTTGGAGGAAGTTAAACATTTTTGTTATTTGGGTGATATACTGGATATCAAGGGAGGTGTGGAGAGAGAGGTCCGTGGCAGAGTGGCAGCTGCATTGCTTGTATAAGGGGGATCCCACTTAAGAACCGTGAATAGGTTTATGATGCGTGTGTCAGACCAGAGACTTGGGGACTCACACAGAGGTTGGAAAAGGTGCTGATGAGCTATGATAGGAAAATTTGAGCTACATGGCTAATGTAACATGGAGGAATAGAGTTCGTAGGGTAGAGGTAGCTAGAAAGTGTAGTGTTAATGAACTGGATATAGTTCTGAGGAGAAGAAAATTGAGTTAGTTTTGACATAAGAAGCGAAGAGATGAAGAAGGGGCACTTGGTAGGGTAGTCGCTGGAAGTGGAAGGAAGAATGCCAAGAAAACATGGAAGAAAAATATAGAGGAAGACTTTTCAATGTTAGTAGTGCAGGAGAATAAGGTATATAATAGAGAAAGATGGGAACAAATCATCGAACGTCTAACCTCAAGAAACCAGAATTGAGAAAATCTGATGCTAAAAGGAACAATTAAGTAAGTAACTGTTATTCGTAGTTGCGTTTTTGGCCTTCAGGTTCTGTTTCAAAATGTTTCTAAGCGAGCACTCTTCAGGAGGGGATATGTTTTGCTACATTATTGGTATCAAATTAAAGCTGAATTTATTTTACTATGGATGTCCTAGGTCAAGTAGATTTCACTGACCTTCACTTGCCAACCCAAGACGCGGGTGGGTGGAGTCCCTTTTAAGTATGGGGGATATTCGAGTGAGTGTATTCCATTGGCCGACTTAGAAAATAGATCAATGTTTTTTTTATATGGTTTTGGGATTTAAACAAGAGAAACAAAAATAATCTTTACTATTATACAAACTTATCGTTCAGCAAACGAGTTAATTCACAATGAAATGCTTCGGAACGAGCTATAAGTAGCACAATATTTACTCGAGCGAAAACGGGAGGAGATTAGGGGGGGAAGCTTCGTAGTCGGAAAGTGTCACGCCTCTTCGACGGTGATCGAGAAAATGGTGATAGGCTTACAATTTCCCAAGAAGGGGAAAGGGGGCCTCGAGGGAGTATCCTTGCAGGGCACGGAGTGAAACGCGTATTCCAGAATGAGTCCTTACATCATTGACTGCCGTAGTTCTGAACAACTGGTTTCTTGCCTGCGAGTCCTTAGAGTAACAGGAAGTCGCATTGAAGGAGGACTTCAGCTCATCAAGTTGCTGTCGCGGACTTTGCAGGCCTTGCCAGCGACACGCGTGCACACACACTACTCGAGGGGATTGAGGTCGGGCGACTGCGGCAGCCCATAGTCCTTCGACCAGAAGTTCAAGTTAGACCTCGACCATTCTTTCACGGTATTGGCCGTATGGGCCTGGGAACCTTCCTGTTGAAAAAAAACGTAATCTGCCTGCTCCGTAATCTTTCTCACTCAGTGCAGAACTTTCAGGCTAATATGTCTCTGCAATCGGCCTTGGTGAGCCTGTAACCAAACGGCCGCGAACCACACAGGCGGCATCTTCTCGCCATTCGATGCCACGACGCTGATCAGCATCAGGAACGCCAGCTGCTTGATTATGGAAAATTAGCGGACTTTGTAGATGTCTTGGCCGAAGCTTATCACGCGGTCGTTTTGCTTATTGATGACCGGATCGACGGTAAAGTTCTTTCATGAGAAAAACTGAGAATTCGATTGATATGACTCTTCAAGTCGTTAAGAAGCCGACGACAGCGCTCCCAACGTTTTTCTCGGATACGGTCGATGAGCAGATGCCTTTCCAAGAACCTCAAGCCCTTTAGTCCTCCTCCTTGACAGTCCTGTTGCCCTCGAGATGTTCTTTTTCGCGAGCGCAGTCATTTTGAGCTTCAGGGCACTTTCGAAGGCCTTTCTCCTAGCGAAACGGTCGATAAATTGAGGTCTGCCTGAACGAGATCAATCTTTGGGGCCTTCCACGTTTTTTATCCTCTCTGCGACTCTGTAAACGATCATTCGGCTGACGTTGAGCCGCTTGGCGATGTCCGACTTGTTGTGATCCGCGCGCTGAAGAGTAGAGATCTCGATTCTTTTCACTTCCGTCTCGACACACAATGGAAAAGACGTTTTAATGACACATGCTGGAAAAGTAGAACGTCGTTTGTTTGATGGGACTGTTTCTATCGTACACCTAAACCTTTCGAAAGATTTAAAAAAAACCCCAGCTGTAACAGAACTTTTGCAAAACTCGGTAGTTTGTTCAACGACAAGTCGAACGTTGTCATTTAGCATTTCTCCGGATATTCACACATACATTGTGTCCCTAAAATCTAGACCTATAAGGAAAATGCATATTTTCAATAAATAAATGAACTATATTTTATTTAGATGTAATAATATTAAATAACATCTTCATTATGATTTTCAACATTTGCGAGATTCATCTGAACCCGATGCATTAACTCCAAATTTCCGTTAATTGGAGCATATTCATTTATGATGCGTTCGCGCAGGTGTGGCCTATCTTTAATTTTTATTTAGGTCACCTTCTAATTTAGCATAGGTACACTCTTTGCGTTAGCATAACCCCAAAAAAGATCTCAAGGGGTTATGGTTTTTGTGAACGAGGAAACCATTAACTACGACCTCTCCTTTAGCATACTATAGAAAAAGAACTCAAGGGGGATAAGGTCTGGTCAACGAGAGACTATTGTAACATTTTCTATACATCTACACTCTAGGGATACCGTATATATATATAGCTTTGCACTTTCCTATGAATTTTTCTATGCATCTAGACTTAGGGATACCGTATATATAGCTTTGCACTTTCCTATACAAAATGATTGCAAAGTCCGCACTGCGATCATCACAAAAAAAAACACAGACAAAGGAGTTTATGAGTATTATAACTTTTACTGTACCGATAAATACAAATTACCGATGATCAAATCGGCATTTACCAAGCCTTCAGATGCTGTTCCACCTGGCTTCGAGGTTCGATTTTTCAATTATATTACCCTTTATTACCATAATATCCTCTACTATTATCCAATATTTTTCAAGGAAGGTATAATTTTCTTCTCGCTTATTGCCTGATTTTTCAACGTATAGCTACATTAATCTACAAAATCGCTAAATGCCCATGCCGGTATTTAATTTCTCATCTCAAACCTTTTATGCTCTTAAAGACAGTATTATGGTAAAATTTAAAATTTATCGGAATTAATGACGGGTATTGATTGGGGTCTTATATCATCGCTTAAAACTACCCAAGTTCTGAAGAATTGTTTACGCCGTATTCAAAATTAGCCTCCATCAACGTTTTTCTAGAGATATGCAGAAAGTGAGCAATACGAGCCTCTGCTTTGCTTTGTTCATTTAGGGCTAAGTAGAGACGTGGACGTTGATCTAAAGATATTTTATGAAGGTATAGTAAATCCATAAACATTATTTAGTAAATATATACGAGAAAAAGAACTGCATTATCAAAGATAATAATCTTTAATTGATGCCAATCCTGAGTCATATAACCCCAGGAAACTGAGAGAAGAGAAAGAGACTAAAACTAACAGATATTATAATAATTTACCTCTATTCTTCTTTGCATTCTCAACTCGCTCAAATGGTCTGCTAAAATGAAGCAATTTACCCAGTATTTTAAATATATTATGAATGGCAAAATTTTAATAGTAAATAGTAAGGAAATAGAATATAATTGTACTTGGAGTTGCTTACTATCAATTATGAAGTGATATTATGTAATATATGCATGGTGTAAAATTTTTTAGATCAAGTACGATGATAGAAGGAAGTTCAAAGGTATGGCAATTGTAGAATGGGCAACCTTGCTGCTGCTGTCACCCGAAGGATTGTGTGCCCTCCCAGCCCATTTGCCTGCAGGATGATCTACAGCTATATCTCTTCCACACATTTCTACTTCCTCTATCTTCTCCACTTTCTTTACAGGTCTTTTCTTACGACCTTTCTGTTTGATATGGCCTCGTTACTATTGCGCTTTAAATTCTAGGAGAGATGTTAATAAAAGGGTTTAGTACAAGTAAAACCCTATGGCTGGAGCTACAGAAAATGTCTGGTAGCTGAACTAGGTCTGAGATTTCTCGGTCGGAACTTCAATACAGACTACAGGTCCACTTCCTTTGTTAGACCATTTCGCCTTGCTTACTCTTTCTTACTTTGCTTTTTTGTAGATTGAAATAAAAAGTGATTTCCTTATTTCGTTGGATAATAATAATCGCAAGAAATCTACTCCCACCCAAGCGTCATTAACGCTTGAACTAACCATTATTTTTTAAACTCCTTAAGCCATAAAAGTATAAGAAATTATTTATTGGACTAAAACTTTGCAAACAATTGTTGGGAAGTTCGAGAAGCCTTCGCTTTGGTAGTGAAGGATAATTTAAGTCTTAACCAATACAAGAAAACATTTAGTTTGAATATTAGGAATGTGTTCGGAACAGGCGACTGTTGTTTTTTATTCGTAATGTCGAAACAATCGACTGCTATTTTTTCCCGTAATGTCAAAACAATCCACTGTTGTTTTTTTTCGTAATGTCGAAACAATCGACTTTTTTTTTGTAATGTCGAAACAATCGACTGCTATTTTTTTCCGTAATGTTGAAAAAACCGACTGTTGTTTTTTCCGTAATGTCGAAACAATCGAATAAAAAAAAGGATTTCTATTATAACCAATTTATGTAAAATTGATATGAATATATTTGCAAATTAATTATTTTTAGAGGTTTCTGATTATACCCTAATTAAATTTCACGGATCACCCATGAAATGCAGTCAGGCTTCACGTCATGCTTATTTGCTTCTTGCTAGTGGGGATAAAACTCCCTGAATTTGGGGGGAAGAACTCCTCTTGCTTCCTTCACTACACTTTGATGCTCTCCTTCAAAATATTGAGGCGAGGTGGAATGAGGTAGCACCTGATGGCTATTTTGCTGCTCATACCACTCCAGCTCTTCACAGGAGACTATGCAAGTGAGCCCTGAATAAGTGTAGCAAATAAAATGGTGAATCAATGCTCATTTACTCGTTACTTCTCATCACACACACAGCCAATTGCAACACTGCTTTCTTTCCTCTCCCATCTTTACTGCACAACACACACATTATATGTTCCAAGCAATCCTGCCGATGGTCACCTGTATCCACATACCTCTGACGCGAAAGAGGTCCCTCTACCCCGGGCCGACGTAGGTTCCACCTGAACGCTGTTTGGCATCAAAAACGTAATACGTCCTGGCACCTCTTCCTAAAGAGGACCGGCCCACTGTGCCCTCAGGCTCACCTGCGATTGTCATACTGATTTTTATGTTTATTTCATTATCCGGTCGGGTATCGGCGTGGATAAAGGCAGGTTGGCGAACTACTACTAATGCTACTATTACTCCTATTAAGTTGACTATTATTGATACATGTGTTCACATAGTGGACATAGTGTTGCGTAGTGTTACATCTATGTCTACATAGTGGAGAGCTTATCTAAAATTGTGCTAATGCAAGTGTATGCAGTCTTTCTTCATACTCTAGTGTATGCGGATAAGGTAAATACGTACCGTTTCTAACACTCAAAGTTTTAGTAGCAACTTTACGTTCTAATATATTAAAATATTAGTTATTAAAACTTAACATTTATTTTATTCACTAACTGTATAATTTAAGAATTTTTTTTTGAGAATTTGAATAATAATTTCATCTTAGTTTGGTTATGACTTATTTTTTTTATCAAAGTTATTTCTAATAATTCTTCTATAATATTTAAGAACCAAATGGTAAAGTTCAGAAATAAATATAAGTATCGAATTTTGTGAAGTTTTTAAAACTCAAAGAATTACAAATGGTGAAGTTCACTAAATTTATTTTTATATATCTTCTTGTACAACTATATTTTAACAACGTGATATTTTGAAGGGGGGAAAATTTAGGTTAGAGTTCCTTTTTAAAATTATTATAATTGGCGAAGTTCATAAAATTTAGAAAAAAATAACCATAGCTGCTTTTTTTTAGATTTTAAATTTTAATCTTGGTAGCGAAGCGCAAGCTCCCCCCGTAGGGAAGAGTGGCGAAGCCATTGCCTGGTGTTTGTAAAATTTACTATAGTCTTAAGACTATGAAGTCCCGAATTTTAGAAAAGAAGTGGTATACAGAACTCGCGACAAACCACTAAGATTTAACTTTCGACTAGGTTAAAAAGTTAGGATTAGAGATCTTTTATATAACTATTTAACTACAATTGTACGGAAAAATACTTAAATGTATTCGATTGCCTTTGTTCACATTTTCAAAATGATCCAGACAGAAAAAAAGCTCACGGAAGGGTGAGTAAGCCGGAAAATAATCTTCGATTCTAATAACAAATTGAGGGTCTGAATTTGTAAGATAACCGCTGTTATTTTGACTCCAGAAGTTAAAGTTGAAGTTTCGTTTGTTTCTCATTTTAATATTTTTCGATGTGGTCTCTTAGTCTTTGTCTGTCTCTCATTACTTCTAAAGTTTTTATGTCTTCGTTGATGGTGCAAGTTTACTTTCTCAAAGTATATAATATTGCAGTTTGAGAGTTAGAGGCCGACAAGAAAAATTGCCTCGCAGTTGAGCGAAGTTAAACTAAATCGGGTGTGGTTAGTGCGCGGATGGAATACGATTGCAATAGAATTTACTTGGGCGGGTGCCTAATAATCTAATGAGACGAGGTTCGGATCCCCTCAAAATCAAGTACAATTTTTGTGGTAACAGGTACTAAATCTTCAGATGCTGGGTGTAATTCAATGGCACAATTTATACAAAAAGTAAATGTGCGGCATCAATCTGTGGTGGAACTCGTCCACAAGTGAATGTGCAAAGTCAAAGTACATATCATGGTGAAACTAGCACCAATAATTACTTTGCAACATGCAGGTCGCCGATGGTAAAACTCGAACCCCATTCAAAGAGTAATTTGCTAGGATTTATTTGTTATCTCGGTTAGTTTCAGCAAAGGCTTCACCGATTTACCTGTTTGAAATGGTGAAATGGGGCATTATCCTGCATGAAAGCTGCAGATTGAGCTACAGAGGCATGCACATGGGACAAGTCATGCTGGTGTAGCAATTCGTTGTAAACTTGTGCATTCACTGTACCCCACAAGCATACAAGTTGGCCAGTCCCGTCATACACCAATTGTCAGTATTCCATTCTCCTGCTTTGCGACGAACGAACCTCCTGCCATCGCATACGAAGAAATTAAACTTGGATTCGTCAATAAGTGGACTGAACTCCTTTGCTCATCCGTCCATGGAAAGTTTACTCACTAGCGAATGGAAGACGAGAATTCTTCTTCTCCATACTGATAAAAGCTTAAATGCGAACGCTAAGATTGCTTTCCTTCAGCTGATGTGCCAAAGACTGTCTGGAGGGGGAGGGGCTCCTCTACAACTATTTGTTTGCAGCAAAGGGGAGTTTTCTTTGTTATCTTCGGAGCCACGTTCTGGCAGCTCCAGCTGTGAGATGGAGGTCCCCTCCTCCTATGCCTTTCCAATGGTTTCCCTTCTCCAATAGATACTGGTTCGCTGGCTTTTCCCTTTCCTCTTTCCGCAGTCATCTCCGGACCACAATCTACTAAAGGCGGGCCGCCCCCTTTTCTTTCTCAGAGGTCCGCCCATTGTTCGCTATGGAGAGAATAAAATTCGTAGCAGACACCCCAGAGCCAGAGGCCACCCATATGCATTATGCTTCTGAGAGGGCACGGAGCCCCGATGAATCACAAAGAGATGAAGGACCACATCCCGTCGGGTAGGACCCCCTATTCATCCTATTCCTTCCCGATCTCAGAGAGTAATAAGAATGAATCCAGCTCCTTTGGGCTTAGGGCGGGGGGGGGGGTGCAGTCTCTACCTTCCTCTCCTAGAAAAAAGAAATCCAAAGGAAATAAGACAACTAAGACTAGGGGTTCCTCTCCCTCAGTGGGTACCATCTTTTTTAGGGCCCATATGCCGGTTGCCACCAAGGGCGCAGGTTGCTGTAATTAACTTTCAGCCTAACATTAGGCTACATTAAAACCCACGAAACGAATCACTAAAAATGCTAAATAAAAACAAAACAAAACTGGGGTACTGGGAATGGACGGGTCTCTTGCCACTTCGAGAGGCTAAGGACTTAGTCCTGTAACAGCTTGTGCAAGTCAGGACATAATACGCTTCTTAGGTTAAAAAAACAACATCTACTGTTGGCTAATCCAGGCTTACGAACACAGTTCTAGCACCCTAGTGCTCATCTGTTATAGCTTGCGGCTCAACGGATTAACGCCCTGCCATCGCTAAACCAAGGCACCTACCTCTCAACCCTCATCTTGACGACTTTCCGTAAGGTGAGGCGGTCTTTAGACTTACAGTAGGAAAATATCCCAATGGTAAGCGTGATACCATCCTAGAGCTTTTCTAAGTCCTTTCCCGGAAATTGGAGAGCACAAACGAAGCTCCGGCTCCCACACCCCACCCTCCAAAAAACGACGAACAGACAGCTCAAGCGGCCCCACCCGACAATAATTTCGAGAAAAGGGGAGAAAAAGATTAACATGGCGAGTTCAACCTACAGCAGTGATGCTGGGATACGAAATCTTTAGTGCCTTTGCTCAGACTTGAAAATAATATCTTAGAATCTTTCCTTCCTAGACAACATTTCGTCACCTTTTTCTATCTGGAGAAGGCCTGTGATACCGCATAACAATAAGTTATCATGGGAGTTATATTCGGTCCATGGAACACCTCACAATCATCATATCTGAGTTCTTATGAGCTCTTCGATTCCACATTCGTTTGGGTGGAGTCTTCTCCGACTCTATATGACCAAAATAGTGTGTCCATGAGTGAATTTTCTTCAGTGTCGCGCTATTTCTATTTACCATTAACAGTATTACCTCGGGGCTGACGGAAAATGTTCTCGCTACGCTTTACGTAGAAGATATTTAGATATATTTTAATAATGTTACCTCTGCAGGAAGATGCAAGAGGCATTGAACCGCAACTCTAGCTATGTCGAAGCGCACAGATTCCGGTTTACTGTCCTCGACTAATGTAGTGTACGGCTCCAAGCCCAGGACTTGTTCTTAAACTGGATCCGTCTTAATGTCTTAGAATCTCACCATTTACATGGGCTTTTTCTTGAACGGTACCTCACTTTGGACTCGCATATCTGCACCTTAGTCCCTCTTATTTGCAAGCCAAGGACATACTACGTTCGGTGACGTGCAGCATTTTTTTTAATAGGGCTAGTTCTTTGTTATCCTAGCTTTTTTTTACGCTCGAAGCTTGTCTACGGATGCGAGTTTTGCGCTTCTGCAGTTAAGCGTAAATTTGGCAAATAGGACACGATCCAGCACACTACTCCCCATTTGGTGACCTGTATCTTCCGCAATTACTTTATCCTTGATATTGCTCACTATGCGCCGTATACCGAGCAGTATGCGATTATTTACGCGTGCCTAACGTTATCATCAATTGCTAACTGCCTACATCGTTTGCGCGGCTACTTTCGAAGGCCATTTCGCCGTCAAGCGATGCCAATTTTAACTTAAGTCTTTCGCTCTTGGGCTAGACAACTACCTCTAAAATTCGATGTAACTATCGGGCCGGTTTAACCTTTGGTTCTATCCAAAACGTAAACTTAGCCTTTGGGGCACATCTCTGTTCCCAAAGCTTGTACACCACAAGGAGTATTGTGGTCACTATGTTTGTAGCAGACTGCCTCACACTGCAAGTAAGTCGGTGTACAAGACTGAGTACAAATCCGAAAACGGGGTCGTCTTCCAAGTCGTATCCTCCTTGTTTGAAGTTGGCGATTTTCTAGCATGCACTGAGTCTATCATGACGGCAAAGCTGGTCGTAATACACTGTTCGCTCCGGTAAATAAGGTGTCGTACCCGATTCGGAGACCGAATCATAATTTTTAGCGGCTCACAAGGCGATCTGAGTGAGCTTGGGGTATTGGAATCTATGCACCCTCTGGTTTGCAGTATTAGTGAGACCACTGCATCGAACAGCTGGAGAAATGTCGTGATTATCTTCTGCTGCGTTCCTGGACATATGATGATTGCAGGGAATGTGGGTGGCAAAGAGTTCGTGAGGACTGAGAGACCACGCTAGCTTTGCTATCTTCCCACTATAACTATATGGCAGGAAACACGCCATCCTTCCGGGGTGACATACAAAAAAGATGAGAGACGCCCGAAATGAACATAAACTTGCAGACCATTTTGCGGCGACTGTTATCCCTCCAATGCCTCGGGGACTTCAAGTCTTTTCTGTCGTCTCTGAAAGGACCACACTTGCAGAATGCCGCCATTTGATGTAACACTCTTCTGCACCTTACTACGACGACTGTATTGTCATCCAGACTTTTCGGTACATTCTTGTTTACTGTCCCACTCTAGTGGATCTTCGCCTAGGTCATCTGTTCCGCTACGGTAAAGAGCGGAGTCGCCCCCTCTCTTTCCTTATAGTCGTGACGTATACGTGTATAAGTACTGCGGCTTAATTAACTTTTAGGAGGAGGATGGCATACTCCATTGGGGGTAGGGGGTGTAAACTTTGGTGCCGAGTGGAGGTGGGGCTCTTTTAGACGCTGGAGCATGCCTTTACCTTTTGCAATTTTTCGTGATTTTGTCCTGGTCTTTAAGGATTTTCCTTTTTATTGTTAAACTTATTTCGTTGTTTGTTTTTTGTTTTAATTTTAGAATAGCCTGATTAATAGGCTGAACTGTTTTAGGTTCCATTAGAGAACCCCATAAAAAATATTTCCTTCATAATTTTAAAATTAATATCACAAGGATCACATATTCTGTCCTATGTTAAAGTGTAGATCCTCAATGATATAGAGAAAAACTCCACGTTGAGGTGTCAGGTAAACTGCAATACGCAAAGATGGTATGCTGTTAGTATAGCAATGAGTAGCTACCTTCATGCTCCATTGGTTACGCCTCAGGGAAAATCTCAATCCACGAAAAACAAGTGAAAGTATCCAATAGTCTCTTCATGCATCGTTAAAAAGACCTGTTTTAATTAGATCATTTATCTTTCCGTTTTGCAATCGAGGTACAAGAATTGTTTCACCTACTCCTATACCAGAGTATAAGTTATAATTGCATGCCTTCACAAATGGTAAAATCCTTCGTGTACTTTGACGGAAAAAGTGAAGGTTAAATTGTAAAATTGTAGCAGTACTTTTTAGGGTTGTTTAATTGTTTTTTTGTATACATTCATTTGCTTGGCATTGATTAAGGGTGCTCACTGATATACTAACTGGACCCCAGTTGCATATCTCCGGCCAAACTTGTAAGAAAAACAAAAACATAAATAATATCCCCAAATTACCATTTGAAAAATATTCGTTCGTCATCCAAACACACGTACCCAAAACAAACATATATATTAGGTTTGATAAATACTTTGATCACTACTCTATATCATTATCTTATCAGATTCCTCAGAATAAACTCCTCGATAGTCCCTCCCAGAATTTCCCTTGGATTACTGCTCTAGTTTATTAACGAAAACATCCTCTCTTTTCAGCAGACTCAACAATGAATACCTCTATCAAATCAGTGGTAGCGGGCTCCTCGAAGATTCTCTTGCTGATTTTGGCCTTATCAAGACTGGTAGAAGCAGGTCCAAAGAGTAACTCTGTTGTCTTCAACGTGTGGGAGTTCGCCCGAGTTGCCGGTCCGAGATTCACCACCACGACAACCACTGCTCCTCCACCTTTAGCTTCTTTCGATGTACCTTCAATTGAGTAAGGCCCAAAACAAAGATACTTCCCTGAAACTAGTTGATAGTTATTAGAATTGAATTGTTGGTAGGCAGAAAACCATCAGTGAAAGGTAGAAATGAATTACTGACTAGCTGGCATGAATTGGCGATTGACAAATCGTTGGTTGGCTGAAACTAAGTCAACAAGTCTCTGTACACGAACCCGTCCCGAGTACAAAGGACAAGCGCTAGCGACCCTGCTCGTCCCAGTACCTGGACAGGAAACGTGGGTGGAGATCGCCCAGACTGGAACATTCAACAAGAATGTGCCGAATAGTCTGAGACAACGCAATCATCGCAATAAGGTGCGGGCAATTGCTCCATCAAATGACGGTGCGTCCCGCGAATGTGTCCAATTCGGTGACGACAGAAAGAAACCTGAAGCTTTTGCAGGATGTGGGGGTAAGGCCATCGGAACAGTCGCGGCGCAATGGCACGCAACTTTAAATTCGCCTTGCCCGTCTTCCATCTTCCTTGCCAAGAAACACGGAGGGTTTTCTTGAGGTTTTTGGCGTAAACCAAACGGTTTTTAGCAGATACCAATCAGTGTTTGGTGGATACTAAACGGTGTTTTACAGATACCAATCGGTGTTTGGCTGATACGAATCCATGTTTGACGGATAGCAATTAGTTTTTGGCGATACGAGCGGATGTTTGGCTCACACGAATCAATCATTGGCGACTACGTTGGGTGTTTCGCAGAAGCGAATCTGCATTTCGCGTAATACAAATTGGTGTTTGGTGTACACGAATTCGTGTTTGACGGATGAGAATCGGTATTTGGCTGAAACGAATCGCTGTTTCGTGGACACGAATCAGTGGTGGCGGAAAACAATTGGTGTTTGACGAGTACGAATCGGTATTTTTCAGATAAGAATCGGTGTTTATCAGATAAGAATCGATGATAGGCAGGCAAAAATATGCATTGACGCAAACAAATCGGTGTTTAAAGGATACGAATCTGTTTGGCAAAACCAAATCGGTGTTTACAGGATACGAATCGGTGTTTGTGGAACACAAATCAGTGTTTGGCGCAAAGGAATCCGTGTTTGGCTGTTACGAATTGGTGGTTGACAGATACGATTTGGTGTTTGACGGATATGAATCGGTTCTTTGGCGGGCAAGAACGGTTTTGGGTGGATACAAATCGGTGTTTAGCGGATAAGTGTCAGTGTTTGGGGGACATAAAAAGGCGTTCAGTTCATTCACCTGTTTCAAAAAAGAGACGAACCTAAGAAGGAAGTTTCTTTCGCCTATTTCACCAGGAGGACGAGCGATGGATGGAAGCTTCTTTAACCTGCTTCCCCAAAGAGGCGATCGTTCGAAGGAAGGCTCTTTCACCTATGCCTCACTAAAGAGACGAGCGTTAGGAGGAAAGTCCTTTCCCTTATGTTTCAACTCTTTCGCCAAAAGACGAACGTTCTAAGGGAGGTTCTTTTAACTGTTTTACCAAAGAAACTAGGTTTCGGAGCGAAGTTCTTTCACTTGTTCCCCGTAAGGGGCGCGGCGATTTGCCATCCTGGCCACCGTGCTGAGGGGATCCAGTGCTCCGTCTGGCCCCAGTTTAGCCTCTCTTCCTTCCCTCTCCTACGAATAAGGGTGTAGGGGACTCGCCCTCACCTCTTTCTCTGGAGGTGCTTTTGGGCACCTCCCTATTTCCAGCGGCAGTCCCTCCTTTTCTTTCTGAGGGGACTTCCAAGAAAGCCAGCAGGCAGCCTATTGCAAATCGCCCCTCATTGAAGCGGCTTGGTAGGGCAAACCCCCTTAGGGGGGAGAGGAAATCCAGGCCCCTTCGGTCGCTTCCACCTGAAGACCTGCTGGCAAGGATACTCAACCTAACCGGGTTTAAGGCCTGTGCCTCACCACACATAACTGGTGACGCTGTCAACGGGACCTGCGATGTCCCGGGAGGGGATGGCTAACTGGAGACCCCTCCTGAAATAGACATGGTCCTTGAGGCAACCCAGCCTCAAAGGGGAAAGCTTTCAAAGGGGGGGAATCCAGGCTCGGCGCCAAGCACCGAACCTGAATCCACCCCTATGCAAGGTCCTTCTCAAACGGCTAGGGTTTCCGAGGCAGTAAAATGAGGGGAGGGATCTCCTCCGACCGGTGGCCCTACGACTGCCAGTACCTTCTTCATTTCGGAGAAGGACCTGGCTGAGGCCGGTGTATCTGGCTTGGGGGCTCCTTCCGGCAGAAATAAGAGGCGGGTTCATTCCCCGCCCTCCTCTCCAAAAGCGAAAAAGAACAAAAAAAAGACAAAGAAGACTCGCGGCTCCTCTCCATTTGCGGGGGATGCGGGGACGGATGGGTCTGCAACTACGGTAAGCGACCAAGCCAAGATCGGCAAATCCGGCTGCTCTGCTCCCCGGGTGCGGAGCCCCTGACTATGACTAAGACCAAAAGTGCACAGGGCGGAGCCTCGATAACATCGCAGCCCCTCAGTCAGAGGTTACCTGGTGTTTTTGAGCCAGGCTGGGGGATGCGTGGTTTACACCTTGAAAGATGTCTCCGTTCCTTCTTTCTCTTTAGATACCTCCATTCAGGAAGTGGCTGTGCAGCTTCACCTGGATAGGAGGTATACTATCATTTCTGCGTACATTCCACCGTCAGCTGACTTCGACGCGGGGGACTTCCGCTGCATCGTGGCACGGTTGCCGAGGCCCTTTCTCTGGTTTGGAGATCTGAACGGCAGGCATCCTCTCTGGGGAGATTACTCAATAAATTCCTGGGGAAAAGTCCTTGCCGATCTGATCGAAGAGCTTGAGATAGGTGTCCTAACTGTGGATGAGTTTACGCATCACTGCGCGAGAACCGCTTCATTTTCTTGCCTTAACCTAACTCTGTGCTCTTCGGATGCAACGCCTGATTTTGATTGGGAGGTGATCGATGACCTTCATGGTAGTGATCACTTTCCCATTCAAATATCATTTTCAAGGGCAACTTCCGCCTGAAAGCGCACCTCGGTGGTGCTTGGAGCGGGCGCGGTGGCCTGCATTTCAGGAAATGACTGAATTCTCTATCTCAGTCGAGGAGTTTAGGTCGGTAGATGAGGCCGTTGAGTTCTTCTCCGGCAACCTCTTCGCCGCGGGCCTGACTACTATTTATAAAATGTATGGCAGTTTTACACGCCAACCACTCCCATGTTGGTCGGCCGAGTGTGAGACGGCCCTCAAACAGAAGCGTTATGCCAAATGCGCTATAAGCGCCACCCAAACGATTTCACTGTCGCTGAACTTCATCGGGCTAAGGCTAGGTTCCGGTATATTTTGAAGCACGCCCGCACATCTTCTTGACGGGCATACGTGTCTTCACTTAACGGGAAGACCCCTCTAGCAGTGGTGTGGAAGCGAGTCAAAAGAATTTGGGGCAAGTTCTCGCAGGGCTTCCCTCCTGTTCTCCTGGAGAATCGGACCGCAATCTCGGACCTCGCGTTCGTGTTGGAATCCTTGGCGACCGCTTTCTCTGCATTCTCTAGCCGGGATGCTGCTCCACCAGCATTCAATGCACGTCGTGATGTTGCGTAAAGCCGCCGACTGGACTTTAACTCCAGAGGTGGAGAACCCTTCAACGACAGGTTTACTGTGAGTGAGTTGTGCTTCGCTCTCGCTCCGTGCGCGGACACCGCCCATGGTCCAGACGATGTCCCGTACCCCATGCTTCGACACCTGGGGGAGCGAAGCATGGCCTTTCTCATAGATTTGTTCAACAGGATCTGGGTGGAGGGTCTTCTCGCAGATTCATGGTGAATCGCTACCTGGAAGTGATCACTCTACTCGGGCCAGTTTCCGCCCAATCTCTCTAACCTCTTGCGTGTGCAAGTTGATGGAAAAATTGTAAAAGTTAGATTAGTCTATTTCATGGACAGCGGATGCCATCCGTCTTCTGCACAGTCTGGCTTACGCAAGTTCCACTTCACGTCGGATGCTCTGCTCCAAACTGGAAAATGCCGTCTTTGAGGCCTTCCTTCGTAGACAGCACGACGCCACGGTGTTTTTCGATTTGGAGAAGGCCTATGATACCGCATGGCGATAGGGTATCATGGAGAATCTCCACACGATGGGGGATTGGGGACGCCTCCTAGTCTTTATATCTGAATTTTTGCGAGATCGTCAATTCCGCGTACGGGTGGGGGGAGACCTCTCTGGCCCAAAGGAGCAGGAAGAGGGTGTCCCGCAAGGTAGTGTCTTCACTGTCACACTCTTTACCCTGAGTATCAACGGCATCACCTCGGTGCTGCCTGAAGATGTTCTCGCTACACTCTACGTGGACGACCTTTCGATCTCTTTTGTCGCGGCCCAGATGCCAACTATGGAGCGTCGACTCCAACAGGCATTGATCCGCGTCTCGCGCTATGCCGAAGCGCACAGGTTTCGGTTTTCTTTGGCCAAGACTAAGGTTGTGCAGTTATGCCCCCACCCAGGGCTCCACTTCGACCCAGATTTGTTTCGTAATGAGGTGCGCCTCACGCCATGGACATTCTCCATTCCGTGACGTTTAGCGCTTGATGCGCTGATAGGGCTACTGCCCTCCTTTTTTATCGATCCTTTGTTTGTTCGAAGCTTGACTACGGATGCGAGTTTTATGCATCCGCAGCCGAGCGTTTATTGTGGAAGGTGGAATCAATCCACCACACCGGCCTTCGCCTTGCGACCAGTGTCTTCCTCACTTCTCCCATTGAGAGCCTGTTGGTCGATTCTGGGGAGATGCCACTCGCTTTACGGCACGTAAAGTGCATAATTCGCCTGTACCAGCAAGCCTGGCGCCTCTTTCAGTCGCCAACAGCTCTCACTGCATCCGCAGCTGATCTCGATCGTGCCTATGCCGCCGAGAGATGCCAGTCATACCCTAAGCCCTTTGAGTTTAGGGCCATGAAACTCCTCCGAGAGGTAGATATAGCTCTCGGGTCGGTGGCGCCTCTGGTTCTACCCAGGACGCCACCCTAGAGGGTACCACATTTGGCTATTTGTCGCCATGCCTCGGTCCCAAAGATTGTACAGCGCCGGGAGTATTGCGTTCGACCTTTTTGGAGCACACCTGGTGTCACGCTGGAACCGTGCCAGTGTATACGGATGGCTCCAAGTCCCAAGAGGGGATCGACTTTCACGCCGTTTTCCCTCTGTTTGAAGTCAGCGGGGCTCTGCCAGGCGCTGCGTCTGTCTTCATGGCCAAACTGGTGTCAATACACCACTCGGTACGGGAGATTACGCGACGTGCCCGTTTTGCAGATCGGATTGTGATCTATAGCGACTCACAAAGCGCCCTGAGTGCTCTCGGGGCATTGGAATCTCCGCATCCCCTGGTTCGCGATATCCGTGACGCTACGGTTTTGGTGAGCCGGGTGGATGTCGAGATTATCTTCTGTTGGGTTCCTGAACATGTAGGAATTGCGGGGAATGAGCGTGCCGATGAGGGCGCCAAAGAGTCCGCGAGGACTCTGCGACCGGACCAGCGTTTCGCTCTTCCTCACACCGACTACATGGCAGGAATACGGGCAGCTCTTCGGACTGCTTGGCAAAGAAGATGGGAGACGGTCGAAGGAAACTTAAAGTTGCGTGCCATAGCGCCGCGACTGTTCCCATAGACCTACCCCCCAATGCGGTGACGGCTTCAGGTCGCATTCTGTCTTCTCCGAATTGGACATACTCGTGTGACGCATCGCTATTTGATGGAGCGCTCGCCTGGCCCCGATTGTGACGTCTGCGTCGTCCCCCAGACTGTTCGGCACATTTTTGTCGAATGTCCCAGTCTGGACCTTTCCCGGTACCGGGATGGGCGGGGTCGCTACCGCCTGTCCCTTGTACTCGGGACGACTGCGTGCACATTATCTGGTGGACTTGTTGACTTATGGAGGAAGGCCGGCCGTCTCTCTTTTATTTAATTATGTTTTGTTTTTTGGTTATTGGTTTTCTTTGTAGGTACCACACTCCTGTGCCGGGGGAGGGGGACCTGCCCCTGACTCTGGAGCTTGCTTCCTAATTGTCATCTTCCCTTTTTACCCTTTTTTTCTCAAATTTGTATTTTAAAGTAGCCTAGAACTAGGCTGTTTGTTTGCGGCGACTTATGCCCAAGTGGGCAGTCCTCAGATAACCCCCTTAAATAAAAAATAAACAAATCTTTCACCTGTTTTACCAAAGAGAAGTGCGTTTTGAGATTGGTTCTTTCACACATCTTTACGCAAACAGACTTTGCCTTAAATTAAGGTTCTTTCACTCATATTTTACCAAATAGATGAGCGTTCACAGGAGGATCTTTCAACTGTTTCGCCAAAGAGACTAGCTTTAATAGGGAGATTTTTTACCTGTTTTACGAAAGAGAATAGCGCTTGGGGAAAGTAATTTTACATATGTCTACTCAGAGACTTCTTTTAATGAAAGTTCTTTTACCTATGTATCACCAAATAGACGACCGTTTGTGGGAAGGCTCTTTATTCTGTTTCACCATGTAGATAAGCCTTTGGAAGGTGTTTCTTTATCCTATTTTACCAAAGAAACAACGTTTGGAGTGATGTACTTTCACATATATTTAGTCAAAGAGACAATCCTTGAAATAAAGGTTCTTTCTTCTATGTTTCTCGAAATAGGCAAGCACTTTAAAAGGTTATTTTACCTTCTTCACCAAAGAGACGAGCGATTGGAGGAAGATTTTTACCCATTTTACATAGATATGTACCTATCATAACCTTTCCAACAGGATTCCAACGGTTAGGAGTTCACGTTCGACTTAAATTCTTCCTCCAATTACCATATTTATTCGAACTATCGATCTGGCTCAAATGGAGGCGACTGAGTGATTCTTTTAAAATTAAATTTGTTGTGAAGAGGAACAAGGGCATTTATGCAAAAAGTTTGTATGAAGAGAATTGTAAAGAAAGCGAAAATGTGTGGAAGATAACATAGCCTCAGTCCGTCCTAAGATCATTGGGGTCAGCAAGGAACGAATCTTCGCACGTTGAGGCCGTAAGGACACGTAGTTATCTAGATAAGGGAGAAAAGGTTCGAAAGAAACTATACTTATGCCAACTGGTGAAAAATAATAAACTTGAGACTATCGGCATACCATAAAATTAAAAAATGGTAGGGATTTTGCTACAGAGCTGTCCTCGTTTTGTGGCATTTTCATTTCTCCTTCCGGGACCTACTGATTTACGTGGAATCAGTACCATGTATCACTGCAGCGCATGGTATCCCCGAATGGGGATACCGTCCCAAGAATAATCACACCCTGTGTTTTAATTTTCTTAGGTACTAGACTCGATGTACCAATGTGTCCAATTTGTAGTCAATTTATTAAAGGAATAAACACGATCGAGTATTTTCGAAGACGACCTTAATGGTTATTCAGGCGGGATTCAAACCTTAGCTCATTTCTATGCTTCCGAATTTTACCTCCTTTAACTTCGACACCCTAATTACAAGTTTCTTTGAAGCCTCTCATGGCTAGAAGGGTTCGTTGGTTTAGTTATAATATAGAATTGTTTCCTTTCAGAAAAAATTCCCTTACAAACTTTCATATTCTATGCGCGTTTTTACGGTGTCGTCATAACACCCAAATAGATGAGTTTTAATGTAAGCGGACGAATATTGATAAAGAAACATTAGTGTTCGAGCAAAAGGGTTGAAATTTTTAAGTATAAAATCTAATTTTCGTTGCTTGTGGGTACGATGAAAAATTTCAATGGATTATAGCCAACCCTAATTTTTTTCAATTTTCAGTTTCAAATTTAGTGGAGAAAAACTGTTTACATTTGACCTACAGTAGGCCGGTTACCATGGAAACCGTGATAGTGCATTAATTTTCAAGATCCCCTGCTGACATAATCGGGGAACCTTGATTACCATTATAAGCAATTTGCGTAGATTATCATGGTTTTGTTGGTTTCTTTGCTCCCTTAAATGAAGCTAAGAGTATAGTTACATAGTTACAGGGAGCCAGCAAGGACTACTTACTCCACCCGAAGGCCAGCCCCATTCTATATTATGTTCTCTTCTTTCAGGATACAGAGTTCGATATCTCCGTGTGTGTGGGCTATAACTTCATGTTGTAATGCCCAGGATTTGAATCGCCGAAACGGTTGTTTCGATGCCCTCGGATGCTCTGGGGCATGGTTTGTTGACCTGTGCCAAACGACCTTTCAAGAAGCTGCTCTCCAAGAAATCTCTAACTGAGTAGGAATTTCTTCTTAGTCCAATCTTACACTTGACTCTCACTTGGATTCATACTTTACATAAATATTCTTTAACCTTTGTAAAAAGGCGTTACGAATTATCGAGTTGTTTTAATATTTTTTTTAATTATTACTTTTTATCATTTTATTATCTACTTACAACGAACGATTGTGATCATATGGTATGAAAAAAAGAGATATTAAATATCTCAAATAATGCATTTTGTGATCTTTTAATAATGATTTTTTTTTAGACCAAATTTAATTTAATCCAAACCTATTTTTTGGTACTAACTAAGCTTTACAAAGCTGAAAATTTTAACCACCAGTTTCAAGCGGGCATCGATTACTAATATTTATGTGCTTATGACCCAAAATGTTAAATAAATTCTCTAGCCTGACCAAACAAGCATGAAAATTGTAATAAACATTGTAGTATATATTATACATTATTACATTGTCAATCAATCAACCTAGCATCTATCAGTCCGTGCATCCATGGCAACCACATGGCTCCACCCACCTGGTTAATAAGAGAAACAAACGTCTCAACGAAGTCTACAATTTAAAGCAAATATTTTGTAAGAAATTCCGGATTTATATAATCATCTGATCTGTAATAATTTTTTAACTTGTAAGCAGAACTTATGTACATTCAATAAATAAATCTAAACAACGGTTAGATATTTGAAGAAATTCTCTGAAGAATATTAACGTAATAACGAAATAAAATTAATAAAAACTTAGCTTAAAGCTTTGTCTTTTCCTCTCCAGAGTAACAATATTGAGAAAGTGAAACTTCAGTGAAAAAGCATTGTTATTTTTACTTAATTCTTCAGTCTTCAAATTATTATTATAATAACCATTAAAACAACGCATGAAAATGAAAAATGTAAACTGTCATTATATATATTCGTATAACTTAAATTTATGAAGGGAAGAACGTTTCTATTATTTTGTCCCTATAAGACGCTTGATCTGTGCCCGAGGCCACAAAGTTGTTCGCTCATAACTAAAGGTCATTTACGCGTGCGCGTAAACTGCCGGGAGCGCGGAATGAAACATTTACTCATTGAAAATGTTATATGATATTAGGATATTATCTGATAGGGAGAGTGAGCAACTCTCCTGAATCTGACTTCACCCCACAAATAATAATAATCTGCAAGTTAAGATATTTTTGTAACACAATATAAGAATTTCAAACAATATGCTTCTGTATTTATTTGCAACAGGACTTTTATCCCGGGCTTCACTGGGTACCTTTGCTAGTTCTAATTAATATCAGCTTTTGTTTGGAATATTTAAATTTGTTTTTTGTAGTAATCGGGGACCATACGAATAAAAATTTCTTGCATCCACCTAAGGAAGAAATCTGCTTGAGCAAATTAAATGAGGTTTAGTAAAATTGTATTAAACTCTGAATCTGAGCAGGTAGACCCCGTAAGGGGCGCGGCGATTTGCCACTCTGGCCGCCGTGCTGACGGGATCCAGCGCTCCATCCGGCCCCAGCTTAGCCTCTCTTCCTTCCTTCAAAACACTTGTTTCCTTCCTTCAAAACACTTGTTTCCTCTCTTTTCACACAACCTCTCCCACAACTTTCTCTGGTCAACCTCTAATTTCACAGGGTAGATGCTGACCTTCCTTTCAGCCAACCGTCCCGCATCGGGGCTGAGGGGGTGGGGGACAATGTTCCCTAACCCCTGAGCTCCAGTCTGGGGTGGCTGGTTTTTAACTACCTGCTTCATCCCCACCCATACCTTCCTCACATCCCTTTTCCTCTCCTCTTCACAATCTATTAATTTTTACGCCGTGTCCAAGGTGGAGCCGCCATGCCGATGGACTGCCAGGCCACCAGGCGGGAGGGGTGGTCCCAAATGGCGGCGCCTGGCTCTGCCGGGCTTGTAAGCACCTCTCGCAGTGCGGGCTACTGCGAGAGGTGTGCGCGATTGCATCCCGTGTTTAAAAAAGGGTCACCATGCCCAATGATGATAAAAAAAAAACCCCACCCTCAACTTCCCCTGTTCCATCGACGGAGCCGCCCTCGGGCAGCTCCAGCAAAAATATGGAGGTTCCCCCCCCTGTGCTTGCACAGGGGACCCTCCATATTTCTCTAACCGGAGAGGAGGCTTACTCCTCTCCTTCGCCTACGGGTGCAGGGGACTCCCCCTCACCCCCTTCTCTGGAGGTGCTTTCGGGAACCTCCTTTTTCCCAGCGGCAGTCCCCTCTTTTCTTTCCAAGGGGACTTCCAAGAAAGCCAGCAGGCAGCCCTTAGCCAGCCGCTCCCCATCAAAGCGGCTCGGTAGGGCAAACCCCCTTAGGGGGGAGAGGGAAGCCAGGCCCCTTCGGTCGCTTCCCTCAAAAGACCTGCTGGCAAGAATTTTAAACCTTGCTGGGGTCAAGGCCTGTGCCTCCCCACACCACCTGACTAGTGACAATACTGCCAAGGGGACCTGCGATGTCCTGGGAGGGGATGGCCAACTGGAGGCCCCTCCTGTGATAGACATGGTCCTTGAGGAGACCCAGTCTCAGACGGTAGGGCCTTCCATGGGGGGGGAATTCGGGCTCGGCGCCAAGCACCGAACCCGAATCCGCCCCTATGCAAGGTCCTCCTCAAATGGCTGAGGGCTCCGAGGCAGTAAAAGGAGGGGAGGGATATCCTCCGACAGGTGCCCCCACGACAACCAGGACCTTTTCCATTTCGGAGAGGGACCTGGCTGAGGCCGGTCCATCTGGCCTGGGGGCTTCTGCCGGCGGAGGTGAAAAGGGGGTTCATTCCCCGCCCTCCTCTCCAAAAAAGAAAAAGACCAAAAAGACGAAAAAGACTCGGGGCTCCTCTCCACCCGCGGGGGCTGCAGGGACGGATGGGTCTGCTACCACTTTGGTAGGCGACCAAGCCAAGATCGGCACATCCGGCCCCTCTACCCCCTCGTGTGCAGAGCCCATGACCAAGACTAACACTAAAAGTGCACAGGGCGGAGCCTCGATGACATCGGGGCCCCTCATTCAGAGGTTACCTGGCGTTTTCGAGCCCGCTGGCTTCAAACGCTTTCTCGTTATTCGCTCCACAGATCCCCGTAAGGGGCGCAGCGATTTTCCATCCTGGCCGCCGTGCTGACGGGATCCAGCACTCCGTCCGGCCCCAGCTTAGCCTCTCTTCCTTCCTTCAGATAGCCCGATTTCTCCCCTACCTCGTCGCCTTTTCATACAACCTCTCCCACAACTTTCTCTGGTCAGCCTCTAATTTCACAGGGTAGAATGCTGACCTTCTTCTCAAGCAAACCACCCCGGATCGGGGCTGAGGGGGGAGGGGACATTGTTCCCTAACCCCTCAGCTCCGGTTCGGGATGGGGGTTTTTTAACAACCTGCTTCATCCCCACCC
Organism: Ceratothoa steindachneri; assembly: GCA_963969495.1. Classification (NCBI taxonomy): domain Eukaryota; kingdom Metazoa; phylum Arthropoda; class Malacostraca; order Isopoda; family Cymothoidae; genus Ceratothoa; species Ceratothoa steindachneri. The sequence continues at coordinate 50,430,193 of OZ018320.1, forward strand.
ACATCTTCCTCACATCCCTTTTCCTCTCCTCTTCACAACCTATATTTTTTACGCCGTGTCCAAGGTGGAGCCGCCATGCCGAAGGACTGCCAGGCCACCAGGCGGGAGGGGTGGTCCCGAATGGCGGCGCCTGGCTCTGCCGGGCTTGTAAGCACCTCTCACAGTGCGGGCAACTGCGAGAGGTGATGAGCTATTGCGTCCCGTAATCAAAAGAGGGTCACCATGCCCATGAATGAAAAAAAAACAACAAAAAACCCAACCCCCAACTTCCCCAAGAAAATCGACGGAGCCGCCCTCGGGCAGCTCCACCGAGAAAATGGAGGTCCTCCCCCTTGTGCTTGCGCAAGGGACCCTCCATAATTCTTTAACCGGAGAGGAGGCTTACTCCTCTCCTACGCCTACGGGTGTAGGGGACTCCCCCTCACCCCCTTCTCTGGAGGTGCTTTCGGGCACCTCCCTATCTCCAGCGGCAGTCCCTCCTTTGCTTTCTAAGGGGACTGCCAAGAAAGCCAGCAGGCAGCCCATTGCCGACCGCCCCTCGTGCAAGCGGCTCGGTAGGGCTAACCCCCTTAGGGGGGAGAGGAAAGCCAGGCCCCTTCGGTCGCTTCCCTCAAAAGACCTGCTGGCAAGTATTTTAAACCTTGCTGGGGTCAAGGCCTGTGCCTCCCCACACCACCTGACTAGTGACAATACTGCCAAGGGGACCTGCGATGTCCTGGGAGGGGATGGCCAACTGGAGGCCCCTCCTGTGATAGACATGGTCCTTGAGGAGACCCAGTCTCAGACGGTAGGGCCTTCCATGGGGGGGAATTCGGGCTCGGCGCCAAGCACCGAACCCGAATCCGCCCCTATGCAAGGTCCTCCTCAAATGGCTGAGGGCTCCGAGGCAAAAGGAGGGGAGGGATCTCCTCCGACAGGTGCCCCTACGACAACCAGGACCTTCTCCATTTCGGAGAGGGACCTGGCTGAGGCTGGTCCATCTGGCCTGGGGACTTCTGCAGGCGGAGTTGAAAAGCGGGTTCATTCCCCGCCCTCCTATCCGAAAAAGAAAAAGACTAAAAAGACAGAAAAGACTCGGGGCTCCTCTCCATCCGCGGGGGCTGCGGGGACGGATGGGTCTGCTGCCACTCTGGCAAGCGACCAAGCCAAGATCGGCACATCCGCCCCCTCTGCCCCCCCGGTTGCGGAGCCCCTGACAAAGAAGACTACTACCAAGAGTGCACAGGGCGGAGCCTCGATGACATCGGGGCCCCTCATTCAGAGGTTACCTTGCGTTTTCGAGCCTGCTGGCTTCAAACGCTTCCTCGTTATTCGCTCCACTGATGGCACCATGTTGTCCAAGGGCAACATGATCCATCAGCGGAGAGGATTAGCTAGTGCAATTGGTAGAGAGCCGAAGGTAACCCGTTTCTCGGACGGGAGCCTTCTGGCGAATGCGGCGAATCCCGCCGAGGCGGCCAAGATTAGTGCTCTTCGGACACTTCATGGCACCCCGGTGAGTGTGACGCCGCACTCTACCATGAACTTTGTGAAAGGAGTAGTTTATGCGAGGGAACTCGTTGACTACTCCATTGAAGACATCACCTTAGAGCTGGCCGACCATGGGGCGGTCAAGGTCGAACGTGTGATGAGAAAACAGGGAGGGGCCTCGAGACCCACCCCTACACTCTTCGTCACGTTCGACTGTGACAAGCTCCCTGAGTCGGTGCGTGCCGGATGGTACCGCTACCGCGTGAAGGCATTCGTGCCACTGCCGCGGCGGTGCTATTACTGTCACCGCTTCGGCCATACGAATCGCTCATGTAGACGTGCAAAGTCGGGGTCACCCGAAGTCTGTGTAAATTGCTCCAAGGTCGCACACGATAAGTCCAAATCGTGTGTGGCCAAGTGTGTCAATTGCGGAGAGCCGCACCCTGCTTCTTCGAAGCAATGTGGTGCATATCTCCTTGAGAAAGAAATCCTGGCCGTTCAGGCCCAGGATCGACTCTCATTCCTCGAGGCAAAGGACTTGGTCCTGGCGCGCCCGGCTCTGCCTGGGACGTCATATGCCTCAATAGTTAGGAAGGCACCCTCTGCTCCTGGCCCATCCAGGCCAACGAGCACGGTTGTTTCCGCGCCCATTCGGAGCCCTTCTGTGGGCTCTACCCACCTCGGGCGCTCCCCTGGTAAAGGTGGCGGAAAAAAGGGTTCATACCCTGCCCCGGCTAAAACCAGGGCTCCCCCCTCTTCCCCCAGCGTGACCGTTTCCCGTAAGGCGAAACGGCCACGCGCCTCCACCGAGTCGTTAGACTCACAGGAGGCAACACCCCTGAAGATGGTCGCTAGGCCATCTTCCGGGGTTCCTAAAGCTGTCCCCCGAAAGGAGGACAGCAACAAAGGAGCTTCGGCTCCTTCGCCCACGCCCCGAGGTGGAGCGAGTTGCTCGGAGACGGTGGTTCCTCGAAAAGAGGGCCCCCCGCCTCCGAAGCCGCAACGCCCGCCTAAGGTTTCGAGGCGGAGGGAGGAAAAGACTCGCATGGCGTGCCCAACCTCCCCCAATAAGTCCTCGAAGGCGACAGCGCCTTCAGCCAACAGCGCCCGGGGTTCTGCCCCCGGGAAGCGTACGGCCATTCCCGTGAGGGTCTTCAATTCGAGGAGGGCCCCCGCGTCTCCTCCGAGCTAGGCCTGGAGGGCATATTCCTTCAATGGAATTGCCGTGGACTCCGGGCTAACTGGGAGGAGCTGCGGAGGCTCGTCTCGTCCCGTTCCCCGTTAGCTATTTTTTTGCAGGAGACCATGCTAGGTTCGTGCCCCCTCCCTGCCCTCCCGGGGTATAAGGGTCTTGCGACCCCACCACCGCGGGATGGCCGGGATGGGGGGTGCGCAGTTTACACCCGGCATGATGTCTCCGTTCTTCCTTTCTATTTAGATACCTCCTTTCAGGCAGTGGCTGTGCAGCTGCACCTGGATAGGAGGTATACTATCATTTCTGCGTACATTCCACCGTCAGCTGACTTCGACGCGGGGGACTTCCGCCGCGTCGTGGCACGGTTGCCGAGGCCCTATCTCTTGCTTGGAGATCTGAACGGCAGGCATCCTCTCTGGGGAGATTACTCCATAAATCCCAGGGGACAAGTCCTTGCCGATCTGATCGAAGAGCTTGAGATGGGTGTCCTAAACGTGGATGAGTTTACGCATCACTGTCCGAGAACCGCTTCATTTTCTTGCCTTGACCTATCTTTGTGCTCTTCGGATGCACAGCCTGATTTTGATTGGGGGGTGGTCGATGACCTCCATGGTAGTGATCACTTTCCCATTCAAATATCATTTTCAGGGCAACTGCCGCCTGAGAGACCACCTCGGTGGTGCTTGGCGCGGGCGCGGTGGCCTGCATTTCAGGAAATGACTGAATTCTCTATCTCAGTCGAGGAGTTTAGGTCGGTAGATGAGGCCGTTGAGTTCTTCTCCGGCAACCTCATCGCCGTAGGCCTGACTACTATTCCTAGGACGTCTAGCCGTTTTGCACGCCGACCACTCCCATGGTGGTCGGCCGAGTGTGAGACGGCCCTCAAACAGAAGCGTTATGCCTACATGCGCTATAAGCGCCGCCCGAACGATTTCACTGTCGCTGAATTTCGTAGGGCTAGGGCTAGGTTCCGGTATATTCTTGGCGGGCATACGTGTCTACACTTAACGGGAAGACCCCTTTAGCTGAGGTGTGGAAGCGAGTCAAAAGGATTCGGGGCAAGTTCTCCCAGGATCCCCCTCCCGTTCTCCAGGAGAATGGGACCGCAATCTTGCACCCCGCGTCTGTAGCGGAATCCTTCGCCCCTGCTTTTTCTGCATTCTCTAGCTGTGATGCTGCTCCGCCAGCATTCAATGCACGTTGTGAGGTCGCGGAAGACGGCCGGCTGGACTTTACCTCCAGAGGCGGAGAACCCTTCAACGACAAGTTTACTGTAAGCGAGTTGCGTTCCGCTCTCGCTTCGTGCCCGGACACCGCCCATGGTCCGGACGATGTCCCGTACGCCATGTTTCGACATATAGGTGAACGATGCATGGCCTTTCTGTTAGATTTGTTGAACAGGATCTGGGTGGAAGGTCTTCTCCCAGACTCCTGGCGAATCGCTACTGTGCTTGCCTTTCGCAAACTAAGGAGAGATCACTCTACTCCGACTGGTTTCCGCCCAATCTCTCTAACCTCTTGCGTGTGCAAGTTGATGGAGAGATTGGTAAATGTTAGATTAGCCTTTTTCCTGGACAGCGGAGGCCATCTGTCTTCCGCACAGTGCGGCTTCCGCAAGTTCCAATCCACGTCGGATGCTCTGCTCCGACTGGAAAATGCCGTCTGCGAGGCTTTGCTTCGTAGACAGCACTACGCCACGGTGTTTTTCGATCTGGAGAAGGCCTATGATACCGCATGGCGATACGGTATCATGGAGACTCTCCACACGATGGGGGCGATGGGACGCCTCCCAATTTTTATTTCTGAATTTTTGCGAGATCGTCGATTCCGCGTACGGGTGGGAGGAGCCCTCTCCGGCCCAAAGGAGCAGGAAGAGGGTGTCCTGCAGGGAAGTGTCCTCAGTGTCACACTCTTTGCCCTGAGCATCAACGGCATCACCTCGGTGCTGCCGGAAGATGTTCTCGCTACGCTACACGTGGACGACCTTTCGATTTCTTTTGGCGCGGCCCAGATGCCAACTCTGGAGCGTTGACTCCAACAGGCATTGAACCGCGTCTCTCGCTATGCCGAAGCGCACAGGTTTCGGTTTTCTTTGGCAAAGACTAAGGTGGTGCACTTCTGCCGCCATCCACGGCTTCACCCCGACCCAGATTTGTTTCTTAATGGGGTGCGCCTGGATGTGGTTGAGTCGCACCGTTTCCTTAGTCTTGTATTCGACCAACGCCTCACCTAGGAGGCTCATATTCGCAGCCTTAGGGTCTCTTTTACCCGCGCCATGGACATTCTCAATTCCTTGACGTTCAGTGCTTGAGGCGCTGATAGGGCTACTGCCTTACTTTTTTATCGATTCTGTGTTCGTTCGAAGCTCGACTACGGATGCGAGTTTTATGCATCCGCAGCCGAGCGTTTATTGCGGAAGGTGGATTTGATCCACCACACCGGCCTTCGCCTTGCGACCGGTGCCTTCCGCACTTCCCCCATTGAGAGCCTGTTGGTCGATGCTGGGGAGATGCCACTCGCTCTGCGCCGCGTGCAGTGTATCACTCGACTGTACGCGCGAACCCGGCGCCTCCCTCAGTCGCCAACAGCTCTCACTGCATCCGCAGCTGATCTCGATGGTGCCTATGCCGTCGAGAGACGCCAGTCATACCCTAAGCCTTTTGGGTTTAGGGCCAGGAAACTCCTTCGAGAGGTAGATATCGCTCTCGGGCCGGTGGCGCCCCTGGTTTTGCCCAGGACGCCATCCTATATGCTACCACATTTGGCTATTTGTCACCACGCCTCTGCTCCCAAAGCTTGTACTGCGCCGGGAGTATTGCGTTCGACCTTTTTGGAGCACACATCGTGTCACGCTGGACCCGTGCCAGTGTATACGGATGGCTCCAAGTCCCAAGAGGGGGTCAGCTTCCACGCCGTATCCCCTCTGTTTGAAGTCAGCGGGGCTCTACCAGGTGCTGCGTCTGTCTTCACGGCCGAGCTGGTGGCAATACACCACTCGGTACGGGAGATTACGCGACGTGCCCGGTTCGGAGACCGGATTGTGATCTATAGCGACTCACAAAGCGCCCTGAGTGCTGTCGGGGCATTGGAATCTCCGCATCCCCTGGTTCGCGATATCCGTGACGCCACGGTTTTGGCGAGCTTGGCAGATGTCGAGATTATCTTCTGCTGGGTTCCTGGACATTTAGGAATTGCGGAGAATGAGCGTGCCGATGAGGGCGCCAAAGAGTCCGCGAGGACTCTGCGACCGGACCAGCGTTTCACTCTTCCTCACACCGACTACATGGCAGGAATACGGGCAGCTCTTCGGACTGCTTGCCAAAGATGATGGGAGACGGTTGAAGGGAACTTAAAGTTGCGTGCCATTGCGCCGCGACTGTTCCCATGGATCTATCCCCCAATGCCGCGGCGGCTTCAGGTTGCTTTCTGTCGTCTTCGAATCGGACACACTCGTGTGACGCATCGCTACTTGATGGAGCGCTCGCATGCGCCCTATTGCAACGACTGCGTCTTCCTCAGACTGTTCGGCATATTCTTGTCGAATGTCCCAGTCTGGGTGATCTTCGCGCACGATACCTGTCTCGGTACCTGGATGGGCGGGGTCGCTACCGCCTGTCCCTTGTACTCGGGACGAGTGCGTGCACCATGACTGGTGGACTTATTGACTTTTGGGGGGAGGCCGGCCTTCTCCCTTTCATTTAACCCGGTTTTATTGTTGTTGTTGTTTTTGTTATCGTTTTAGTTATTGCTTTGTTATTGTTATTTCTTTTTATTGTTGTTTCCTGTTGAATTATTTTGAAGTAGCCTAGAACTAGGCTGTTTGTTTACGGCAACTTATGCCTAAGTCGGCAGTCGCCAGATAGCCCCTTAATAAAAAAAAAAAAAAAAAACCATGCTCGCTACACAGACTCAAAATCCCGACAAAAGAAAAATAGAAAACGGAGAATAAGGGGTCATTAATCAGGAGGTGTGGTTCTAAGATCATTAGCTATACCCTCAGAAAGATTGAAATTAGGAATTTCTCAAATTAGTATCGATTCTACAATTTTACTTTTACGGAAATCTTTAAAATTGTATATTATTTGGAACTTCGACTAATCTATTTGGTGTTTGTAATTGTTAATGTGATTATATATATATATATATATATATATATATATATATATATATATATATATATATATATATATATATATATATATATATACCGAATTCAAAGGATGGCGTAGGGGTAAGTAAGATGAGGGAGTTGGTCTTTAGTCAGGCTTGACATTAAACTTTAAGAATCGTGGTCATCCACGATTCTACGAAAATGTTTTCTAACAAACATTTCGACTAAAAGAATAGCTGAATAAGGAAGATCTTGCTTTACTTTACTTGGCTTCGTGAGGCGAAAGGGCATGTGTAACGAATTAAAAACTTTCCTTAACTGTATTTTTATTTTGCCATGGACTAAAATGGACCTTTTCTTTCTATTATTAATAAAACTTGTTATTTTAGCACACAACATGGGCACTTTTATGCAGGAAATTAATTAGATTTGCTAAAAGATTTACCAAATTCTGCGAATGACGCTCCTAATATTTCGTTGCTTAGGCCCGAAGGTTTGTGTCATATATGTACAATTCTAAATCCTCACTTTGTCTTGTAGACTCGTTTTTAAACATTAAAAACATTAGCTCTTCATAGGCGGACCTCTTTTATTTGGGAACTGGAATGAGAGGTATTATTTAGTTAAAGTTTGAAAACTATATCAACATTTTCAACTCTACCAGAAAAAACCTTGGAAGATTTTAATATATATTTATTATTTTGTAAATCTTCGGGACCTTTCTGGCTGCCGCCGAAAAGGGCATAGCGCATTTATGGGTGATTAAAAAAATAGAAAAGGAATAACTGAAACCAAACAACAACAAAAGAAAAAGGATGCCCAGATATAACAAGGGAAGCATGCTTCCCTTAAGGGCCTGGGCGACCCACCCCAAATTTTTAAAAAATAATATTAAGGAAAACCGCTTCCTCTAAGAACCACAGTTTAGTGTGCAGGAGCCCGACCACAGAACCCCGTAAGGGGCGCGGCGATTTGCCATCCTGGCCGCCGTGCTGACGGGACTCAGCACCCCGTCCGGCCCCAGCTTAGCCTCTCTTCCTTCCTTCAAAACACTTGTTTCCTCTCTTTTCACACATCCTCTCCCACAACTTTCTCTGGTCAGCCTCTAATTTCACAGGGTAGATGCTGACCTTCCTTTCAGCCAACCGTCCCGCATCGGGGCTGAGGGGGTGGGGGACAATGTTCCCTAACCCCTGAGCTCCGGTCTGGGGTGGCTGGTTTTTAACTACCTGCTTCATCCCCACCCATACCTTCCTCACATCCCTTTTCATCTCGTCTTCAAAATCTATCATTTTTACGCCGTGTCTAAGGTGGAGCCGCCATGCCGATGGACTGCTAGGCCACCAGGCGGGAGGGGTGGTCCCAAATGGCGGCGCCTGGCTCTGCCGGGCCTGCAAGCACCTCTTGCAGTGCGGGCAACTATGAGAGGTGGTGAGCTGTTGCGTCCCGTGTAAATACGAGGGTCACCATGCCCAATGATGAGTATAAAAAAAACCCCAACCCCCAACTTCCCCAAGAACAACGGAACCGCCCTCGGGCAGCTCCACCAAAAAAATGGAGGTCCCCCCCCCCCTTGTGCTTGCGCAGGGGACCCTCCATACTTCTTACTTGAGAGGAGGCTTACTCCTCTCCTCCGCCTACGGGTGTAGGGGACTTCCCCTCACCCCCTTCTCTGGAGGTGCTTTCGGGCACCTCCCTATTTATAGCGGCAGTCCCTCCTTTTCTTTCTAAGGGGACTGCCAAGAAAGCCAGCAGGCAGCCCATTGCCAACCACCCCTCTTGTAAGCGGCTCGGTAGGGCAACCCCCCTTAGGGGAAGAGGGAAGCCAGGCCCCTTCGGTTGCTTCCCTCAAAAGACCTGCTGGCAAGAATACTGAACCTTGCCGGGGTCAAGGCTTGTGCCTCCCCACAAATGACTCTTGACGCTGCCAAGGGGACCTGCGATGTCCTGGGAGGAGATGGCCAACTGGAGGCCCCCTCTAAGATAGACATGGTCCTTGAGGAAACCTAGCCTCAGACGGTAGGGCCTTCCATGGGGGGGAATCTGGGCTCGGCGCCAAGCACCGAACCCGAATCCGCCCCGATGCAAGGTCCTCCTCAAACGGCTGTGGTTTCGAAAGCAGTACAAGGAGGGGAGGGATTTGCGCCGACCGGTGCCCCCACGACTACCAGGACCTTCTCCATTTCAGAGAATGACCTGGCTGAGGCCGGTCCATCTGGCCCTGGGGGCTTCTTCCGGCGGAGGTGAGAAGCGGGTTCATTCCCCGCCCTCCTCTCCGAAAAAGAAAAAGAAAAAGACTAAAAAGACAAAAAAGACTCGGGGCTCCTCTCCATCCGCGGGGGCTGCGGGGACGGATGGGTCTGCTGCCACTCTGGTAAGCGACCAAGCCAAGATCGGCACATCCGCCCCCTCTGCCCCCCCGGTTGCGGAGCACCTGACAAAGAACACTAATACCAAGAGTGCACAGGGCGGAGCCTCGATGACATCGGGGCCCCTCATTCAGAGGTTACCTGGCGTTTTCGAGCCCGCTGGCTTCAAACGCTTCCTCGTTATTCGCTCCACTGATGGCACCATGTTGTCCAAGGGCAACATGATCCATCAGAGGAGAGGATTAGCTAGTGCAATTGGTAGAGAGCCGAAGGTGACCCGTTTCTCGGACGCAGCCTTCTGGCGAATGCGGCGAATCCCGCCGAGGTGGCCAAGATAGGTGCTCTTCGGACACTTCATGGCACCCCGGTGAGTGTGACGCTGCACTCTACCATGAACTTTGTGAAAGGAGCAGTTTATGCGAGGGAACTCGTTGACTACTCCATTGAGGACATCACCCTAGAGCTGGCCGACCATGGGGCGGTCAAGGTCGAACGTGTGATGAGAAAACAGGGAGGGGCTTCGAGACTCACCCCTACACTCTTCGTCACGTTCGACTGTGACAAGCTCCCTGAGTCGGTGCGTGCCGGTTGGTACCACTACAGCGTGAAGGCATTCATGCCACTGCCGCGGCGGTGCTATTACTGTCACCGCTTCGGCCATACGAATCGCTCATGTAGACGTGCAAAGTCGGGGTCACCCGAAGTCTGTGTAAATTGCTCCAAGGTCGCACACGATAAGTCCAAATCGTGTGTGGCCAAGTGTGTCAATTGCGGAGAGCCGCACCTTGCTTCTTCGAAGCAATGTGGTGCATATCTCCTGGAGAAAGAAATCCTGGCCGTTTTGGCCCAGGATAGACTCTCATTCCGCGAGGCTAAGGACTCGGTCCTGGCGCGCCCAGCTCTGCCTGGGACGTCATATGCCTCAGTAGTTCGAAAGGCACCCTCTGCTCCTGGCCCATCCAGGCCAACGAGCACGGTTGTTTCCGCGCCCATTCGGAGCCCTTCTGCGGGCCCTACCAACCCGGGCGCTCCCCTGGTAAAGCTGGCGGCAAAAAGGGTTCATACCCAGCCCCGGCTAAAACCAGGGCTCCCCCCTCTTCCCCCAGCGTGACCGTTTCCCGCAAGGCGAAACGGCCACGCGCCTCCACCGAGTCGTTAGACTCACAGGAGGCAACACCCCTGAAGATGGTCCCTAGGCCATCTTCGAATCGGACACACTCGTGTGACGCATCGCTACTTGATGGAGCGCTCGCATGCGCCCTATTGCAACGACTGCGTCGTCCCCCAGACTGTTCGGCATATTCTTGTCGAATGTCCCAGTCTGGGTGATCTTCGCGCACGATACCTGTCTCGGTACCGGTATGGGCGGGGTCGCTACCGCCTGTCCCTTGTACTCGGGACGAGTGCGTGCACCATGACTGGTGGACTTATTGACTTTTTGGGGGAGGCCGGCCTTCTACCTTTCATTTCACCTGGTTTTATTGTTGTTGTTGTTTTTGTTATCGTTTTTGTTATTGCTTTGTTATTGTTATTTCTTTTTATTGTTGTTTCCTGTTGAATTATTTTGAAGTAGCCTAGAACTAGGCTGTTTGTTTACGGCAACTTATGCCTATGTCGGCAGTCGCCAGATAGCCCCTTAATAAAAAGAAAACAAAAAAAAACCGACCACAGCAGATCAAGGGCCAAGGGCAGGTGCCATAGTTGATGCTTCCCATGATTAGGTCATTAAACTAATATGTGACTTAAAGTCTAGGATACCAAGAAGTGTTTCCAGAAAGGTACAGGGATGCGCCCCATCAGATAGCGCTGCGCCTGGCGAGTATGGCTGATTGTGGGATGACAGAAACTAACTTGATACCGTCGAGGTTAGGGAAAATAAGCTCATGGGAACAGTTAGAGCCATATGTCACTTAACTTTAAATTTCCGTGAGCCGTTTCTATCTTTTTGTAATGCAGCTCTAAGGGTTGACCTGATCTCTGCCATGTAGCCAGTATGTAGTATAGAGAAGCAGCAGTCTGTTCAGTGCGGCTATGCAGAGAGCTTGGCTCCTGCTCGGCGCGCTCGTTAATTGATACCATAAAGGTCCAGGAACCCAGGAGAAGACAATCTTGAATTTATCCTGACTAGAAGAGGTAGAGTGTCAAATGACTCAAGGGTGCCTATCACGTTCTCTGAGTCACTATGGATTACAAATCGGTCTCAAAACCGGGCGCACTACGAAAATTCTCGTACCATGCGATATAGTTCAACCATTGTTTCCATGAAAACAGACGCAGCATCCTCTTGTTGGCTTCCAACAAACTTAAAGAGGCGCAGAACACAACTCACCTTTGGATCTGTTTACCCCTGCATGGTTCCAGTGTCACAAGATTCATGCTCTAAGAAATAAGAATGTATTTATTCAAGAGCATTGAAAACTAGAGAGTAAATGCGCTTTGACAAAGGTTCAAAAATGGCATTATCTAAGCTGGCGTCTTGGACAGAAACATAAGTGAAACCGATCCGAAAGTTACATGGAAAATTCGAAGAAGTTTCCCTGCCCTGAACTTTAAAGGTTTATGGCTTGATTGGACACTTTCCACAGTAGTGTCATCATCAGGATTGCCCGAAGACAAAACGAGTGGCGATTGTGAATGGATGAGATGCTAAACTTGCGTTTACAAGCCCATATTTCAATTTTATGGCGTTAGGAAAGTGACATATTCGCTGCGTCGATTTGGTGGGCCTCTATAGGAGACGTGCAAAAGGCACCAGTCGCTAAACGGAGTTCCGCATGGTAAATCAAATCAACTTTGCGTAATAGATGGTTGAAAGCAGGGAATAAATTTCGGACCCATACTCAATCTTTGAGCGAACAAAGGATCTGTAAAACATGAAGGTGCTAGTCGTACTAACACCCATACTGAAAGGCATAGGCGAAGAATGTCCTTCGAACGAGTGAAAAGTTCCTGCAGCAGCAAATAGGCGCCTTCTAGGTGAAGCGTAGGTCGAATACAGGACCAAAGAATCGGTTCAAGTCCACCACATCCATGCAAGTCCGATCTGGGATCAGGTCCTCTTCGGGGTGATATCCATGAAAACGACTAAGTGCACCACCTTTGTCTTAAACAAAGAAAAGCATAGCGTGTGCGTCTGGCATGAAAGAGACGAAATTCATAACTTGTTCGAGCTGACACTCAAGGGTAGGCATCTAATCCACGCCGAGAGAAAGAAAATTAGGCTATGTAGGGCGTGACGAGAACATATGCCGGTAGCACTGAGGTGAGACTGTTGATGCTGACGGAAAAGAGAGTTACGCCAAGAACAATTCAATAATGGAAGCCTTTCTCTTCTTTTACGGGCTCAGAGACGACTACCCCACACGAATGAAAAATCAGGAAACTCTTCAGAACTAAAAGAATATAAAATAAAAAAAGGCAGGTGTTCCTTCGTACCCATAGAATGTAATATCTCCATCTTACCCATATTGGCAGAGGGTATCATATTCCTTCTCCAAATCAAAAATTACTGGGGCAAAATTGTGTTTGCGAAGAAAAGAATAGCAGATATCCCTCAACATCCGGAGCAGAGCAACCGACTTGGAACTTTTGGAAGTCACATTGTTCCTAAGACAGGTAACCTGAAAGGTTTATTAACTTGCACACGCATAATGTTAGATGAATTGGACGGAACCTATTCGGGTTGGAAAACTCTCCCCGGGTTGCAAAAATTGAACAAGTTAGCCATTAAATGGGAAAATACCCTACGAACAATTCATTTTGAATAAAGGGTCCGGCCTCTGGCATTGCTTGTGTAGTCGCCCTGATGAGATTTTTACAGTTCATGGCTCGGAAAGAAGAAAGAGCCTGGGTAACTGCGCTAGAATCACGGGTAAGTATGCCTTATCGAAGCTGGTTAACGGAATAATATATAGAGAACCGAAAATATTTTCTATCCATGTGGAGCTAGACCACTTCCTCCGAAAAGTGGATTTTCAGAGCCAGAGGAAAGACGGAGAGATTACATCGGATATAAACTGCGTACTCAAGTGCACGGCACCCATCTCGTAGCAGGGAGGGGCGTAAAAGCTTTTTAACAAGGAAATTGGGCAAAGTGAATTCACACATGGTGTCAAGAACGCATGCAACTACAGGGAAACGGGAGAAGACCAGTCTTCCTAACTCCACCCAGTTAGCCTGGAGTTCACGGATATCCTAGTAAGGAATATTTTTCTTGGGATCAATCCTAAAAGATCTGTACTGCTGTCGTTTGAGAAGGACATCTTTATAGGCATTGCTGGACGACGCCACTCTGAGCGAGACCTCCGGTACGAGCCTTCTCCTTTTCTTGCCTTGCGTCCTACGGTTGGAAGGAAATTTGGCGAACAGTCTTCCCTCGATTTTTGGCGAGGTCTGCTCACCCGTTGCGCTGTGTATAGCTTTGTGTAGGGTCGATGACCATTTCCAGGAAAGATGGTAGCAATCTTTCCAGGAAATGGTCAATTTCACTTTCCCTGGCTTCTAAGTCTAGTGACTATGTGAAGGAGTGTGGAAGCGAATTATTCTTCGAAGCGGTCATGCACGCGCGAGAGTGGGCCTCGGTATTGTCCGGAGTCGGACTCACCTCTGTTTTCTTCGCCAACCGGAGATGGATGGCACTTTGTGATTTAGATCCCGTGCTAGTACTCCTGAAGGGGAAGGGACGCAATGTATTTATTTATTTGAGAGGTGCAGGAGGAGCCGGTCGCTCAGCCTGCGATAATATTATCTTCTTAGCCTCTCCAAATGAAATTCAGCTTGAATTCTGAACGAACTTCACCTCTTTTTGGGACAAATACGAATTCCAATGTTGAGAAAAGGCAGCGTGAGATTCAACTCTTTTGATCTTGCTCGGCTTTAGAGCAGTTTACATAGATTTATTGTTGACCGATTTCTCACACCGAAAAGATTTATTAGAATGGCTCAACCAGTGATAACACCTCCATGATAACGGCACGAAATGCGTTCATGCGGTGACAATACCAACATTAAGAACTAATTTGAGAAGCCTACCTATGTCAAAAGTGACGCATAGCGATGGTTGCTTCTAGAGACTCTTCGCTGCTTCCTCATCAGTCGCTCAAGTTTGACTGCCTCATGGCCTTCTAGTTCTTCAGATTACATCTTCAAAGGGATAGATTACTACTGAACTGTCATACCGCCTCCACTTCACAAAGTTAATAGAAGTGTGTTTTGTTACTCACACTCGTGTGTTATTGACTCACTTGACAGAAATGTTTATCATTCAGGCCAGTATTAGCTGTATTTACTAAATGGGTCCAGTCTGTTAAGTGGCATACCCTTGTTTTCCTACCAAGAAACATAGCTAGGGAGTTGGTTATATGGAACATGTGCTCTTTAATCCCTAGAATGATGAAGCACCACTTGAAGCTTGCATGCTTGATGTCCGGCAGTCTCGATTTGTTCAAAGAGCGTACCCGATGCAATCGTGAATACGCTCACTTTCTTTGCCTCAATATTATTACGCGTTAGGCAGGGTATTCACGTATTTCCATAGCCCGATACCCAGACGTGTCTTCGAAGCCCGACCGACCAGCATCGGTCAGTTCCCTTGCCAAAATTATACTAAGGACCACTCGGAGCTCCCTCCCCACATCCCAAAGAAGGAAAAGCCCATTTTGTGACCCAGTGCCTTTGGTAGAGTGCAGCTCAAGAGAGAACCAGGGTATAAGGATGCCTCTCCTCAAACCATGATCCACCATCTGGAAGGGCGTCGTCTTTTTACTATGTTTATAGTCCTTGCTCACCTCGGGGAGGGTTTCTGTATGGTTGTCCACTCCTGAGGTAGCAGGAGCACCATCTTAGAAATTTCTGTGCTGGAAGTTCTGTTGGGCACAAGCAGGGCCGGCAGCCCTCTTCCGTCATTGAAAGCCACTGGTGCCAATACACCTGCATACAGAGTAGCTACGATACTGGGTCTAAGATAGTTGGCAGGCCCTAATGGGTTTTGCCCATCAAAGCCTTTTTGCCCTATGCCCCATGGGGGAGCACACGAGCTTATTCTACCTACTTATAGTTTTAGGGAGAGACTTTTGACAAAGTTTAGTTCAGTACACCTCCCTACTAGAAAGGAGCAGCCCAGTTAAGGGCGGCTCCTTCGGGGAAGAACGTGAAGCTGGAGACAATTAAACCATAGAGATATAAGGAGGAAACTCTCTTTCGGAGAATAGAATTTGAAAGGGGCCCCAAAAGAAGGATAGTGTGGTCTGCTGATACATTAGAGAGGAAGCAGCTTGGGTGTGACTCACCGGATTTAGATTGTAAAGAGGAAACCTTTTTACTGGTCGAAGTTGATGTGAGGAAAGCCCTTCCACCAGAAAACCGTATGTTGCCCCCTTCTAACCCCATAACACCAATATGGGACGAGGTCTCGCTCTTTATTCGCGTTTCCTTTATTTTATAAATAAGGGAGAAAAGAATGAGCTCACTCTAACACATTATACCTTCGACCAAGATAGTTAGAAAAGAAGGGTGGTGAATTATATCTCGCATCCTGCTGATTCCTCTTTTTCTACTCAATACTTTGGGATTTTTAAAGGGTTACCACCATGGTTACTATAATCATGATGTTTGCCTAATCACATCACGACCCTTACCTGAAGTCATCCAGTGAACGTTCGTTTCCAGACTATCTCTGACGGTTCACCAAATGCCGTAACTCCCAAGTAAGTAATAAGTCTTAATTGTCCTCCACATGACGAACCAGCCTAGAATCAGCCAACAAGGCATTAAATCCCGACCGCCATATGCAATACAACCTTGTGTACCAAAGAAGCTTTCAGGGTGGAGGGTGGCGTCCCATTACACACACAGATGACGTTATTGGGGGCATAAACTGCCTATCCTATTAATCACACCATAACCTATAGCTTTGAAAATTTTCAGTAGAATATTATTGAATATTTGGAGCCGGTGGTTGATGGCATTCTAAGAGATGAACAGGCTGGGCTTAGGAAGGGGCGTGGGTGCAATGACCAGATTTTTATCGTTAGACATTTGATGCAGCAAGCAAATGGAATGAAAGTTCCTTTAAGCCTCTGCTTTATTGATTTTGAAAAGGCATTCGATAGCATTTCGAGAAATTCTATGGCTAAGATCATGCGGCATTATGGAATACCGGAAGAGTTTGTTAGGGTCATTTTAAATATGCACGAGAGCACAACTTGTAAAGTGATGGTTAACGGCGGTTTGACTGATCCATTTGAAGTAAAGTCTGCAGTGCTACAGGGTGGCATTCTGCTACCTCTGATATTTGTATTAGTTATTGATTACATCATGCAAAAGCTAAAAGCAGAAAACGATTCTGGTATAGACTGGGCATAAAATGGGAAACTTATTGACGTAGATTATGCACAGAATGCTCGGTAGAAGGAATTGCTATGAAGCAAGTTGATAGGTTCAAATATTTAGGTACTTATTTAGTAAAGAATGGTTCTCTAAATTCGGAATTTGAGGAAAGGCTAAGACGAGCCCATCAGGCAATGGGAATGTTTAAGAATGTTTGGAGTAATAACAACTTTTCTGTGCATACAAAAATAAAAATTTATAAAGTAATGGTTAGAAGTATTTTGATTTATGGACATGAGTCTTGGTACAGCACTGTGACTACAGATAAAAAAACTATTGGCATTTGAAAATAAGGCTTTGCGACTAATATTGGGAGTTAAATGGTGGGATAGAGTGTCAAATACCAGAATCAAAGAAATAACGAGGGTGCAACCAATCGATGAGTTTGTTAGATTTTCCCGTTGGAAATGGTTAGGTCATGTTTATAGAAAGCAAGGTATAGTTTGGGATACGCCAGGTTTGGTGGCCCCTGGTAGAATAGGTAAAGGTAGGCCTAGGGAGACTTGGATAAGAACTATTAGGCGAGAAGCAGGAGATGATTGTTGGGAAGATCCTGACGCATTAGTTCTAGATAGAGTGTGGTGGCGTGAGTTCATTGAGTCTCTATGCATCCCTGTGGGTGCCACAGGAAATTATTGATTGATTGATTAACGCCAAGGACTCCACCACCTTCGTCTTTTGCATAAACTAGGGTTTAAAATGGAATTGTTTAGAGAGATTTCAAAACTTCTCTTCTGAGGCAGCAAAATGTAGTTGGTTTAGGTCCTTAATACTGAATAGGAGAACAGTAAAATGGCATATGTAGGTTTTATAAAGGGAGCAAATGAGAATACGTGAGATAACACCAGTTCATATCGGCAGTTACTCCAATGGTGACCATTACTACCAGCGGCTAGGCACTGGAAAGCACAAGGTAATGTTACACCTGACACCCCTCAGAAGTAAAAATGAGTGAAACGACAGTCAAAGAATTTTGAAAATGAGTAGAAAAAGACCCGAGAAAGAGCACCAGCTTCTCTAGGCTTTGGTTGCAGTAAGAGAGATATCACACTGCCATCGCCTTCTTTACGTCAACTTTCCTAGTAACTGTGTTCTGGTTGACCTATTTTTGTAGAATATCGTTAATGATGTGCTGAATACTTCTATGCGTGATACATAACCCACAGAACCTATATAACATTTGCATGAAAAAGAAAAAAATACGATTACAAGCGTTTTATGCTTTGTTAACCAGATCTCATTTATTGAATCCCTAACAAGTAAAAGGAAACAATGTGAAAAAGGTAGGGTGGGAGTCAGTCTTCATTACAGATAGAAATGGTAGGTAGGGTAATACCCTATGGTGAGATCATTCGTGACCCTAGGGAAGACAATTCCTCCCGTGCCAGCGGATATTTAGCTCCTACTTGAAGCACCTGACACAAGTCCATGGTTGTGTTTGAGGGCGGGCTTTCTAGCTGAAGGTCGGCATCTCGAGCTGCTGCTAGGTTATATGTCTCGGTGCAGAATTGACATAGAAGTTTGGGATAGATTTGGATCGGTTGGTTACGTAAACACGCTCACAATTTGTCTTTATTAACAAGGTCTATGGTTGGAATTCTTCTTAGTTGCCTCAAGTCAGGAGCTTTGTAGCTCGCGTGGATGGAGAGTTTCCTAGGGGTTGATGTGAAAGCTGGCACTTGCATATGATCAAGAGTACCAGTGAGAGTTGTGTGTGCCTTTCCCTTGCGCGCAAGAATAAATAGGTCACGGATGGCCCTCAGTTGCCAGGTGTCACCATCACAGAGTTGCCTGCGGCCACTGGCTTCGCCTTATGAAATATAAACATATTTAAAAATGTTATTGTAAACATACTTATTAGAATGCATAAGTGATTTAGCATTGTACAACTTAAGCACATTAATATACATAGTGTATCCTATTCTTGTCAGTAATTTGTAAGCTTCTCACCATTGCCTTTATATAACCTATATATAGCAGATATAGACAAAATTTCAATTATATGTATAGTCGATATATAAATCATATACAGATGAAGCTGCTAATACGACAGATCCTAATTGGATAAACGATTAAAAAACGTTTGTAGTAATGAAATTATGCAAACCGATGACGATTTATACGATGACAATTTGTTTTTAATCCTTCACGTTCATCACGTCTGCCTAATCAATGCCACATTAAAAATAATATGATTAACATGATAATAGTTCTTATTCAAATCTCATTCATTTTAAAGATTGAAATTGAATTCTACATTTGATAATACTTCAGATTTGGGGCGCACGGTAGGTGGCCTGTTAGTAGGCTACAATTTTTGGCTACAAAATATATTTTAGGACGTCAGACGGTAGCTTCAGATGTGACCAATTACGGCATTATATTTTTTTGTTGTTTTGGGGATTTGTAACTTTTAGTCTGTATTATTTACTAAATATCTGCGCCTCTGCTCGTTTATAGTTTTTTCTAAGCTAGGTAAGGTTTCTTGCTGTCTTTTATTCTTTTTTTTTGTTTTTCGCAGTGAAAGATAACAGCTTCTTACTGGCAACGTCGTAGCTATAAATAGAACCCGCTTAGCATTTTTTCTCTTTCGATATGACTTTTTCGTGCTCTAGTTATGCTTCTTCGTTATTCGAATTCGGGTTTATTTTGCATGACCGCGAAAAATTTTCAGATTATTTAGAGGCGCATAAACTAATCAAGAAACCTATACAAGTAAGTATTGTTTGTAATTAGGTTAGGTTTTTCTGCCAGTAAAAAGCTGTTGGGGAAAAGAAACCCAGTAAATTCAAGGGGACTGCTCGTGGGGGAGATATCACTGCGGGTGGACCACCCTGCGATAATTCTGAGTTTCAATCAATTGCTGGTGGGTCTGGGGGGCGCAGCCCCCCAGTATATACTCATATATAAAAAAATATAACGCCGTAATTGTTCACATCTGACGCTACCATCTGACGTCTAAGACATAAATTGTAGCCCAAAGTTGTAGCTTATAAACAGCGCCACCTACCGTGTGCCCCGAAACTAAAGTGTTACCTTACATTTATTACTCAAACAATTTCTGTCAATAATCGAACGGAAACTACAAATAATAACACAAGTTATCGATTTTTACACAATGCTCTTGTGTCAGGTGAATATAATCGATCAGTAAATGTTATTCATATTTAAATTAATAACTGGCAACTCTTGCTAAGGCAATTATGCCACTGTATAAAAAATACAGACTGTGGATGGAAATCATAAATAAATGGAACATAGGTTTGAAGTTATATAGTAATTGTGTTAACTGAATTTAAATTTGGCAGTTGTCTCAGATTGCTAGTTATTTCAGCTACGAAGTTTAACAGTTTCAACCAAAATGAAAATTTCATAAGCCCTCAAAATTAAATAAATGGCTCATAATGTCTCAGGTGAAGTAACACTAAAAATTACTGGTGTATGCAACGAAGAGGGACACATTGAAGAGATTGCTCCATTTCCATGGATTACAGATTAAAAAGTAAGAGGAACCCCTCTCAGTAACCATTGGTTCCATAAATTAAAGTGTAGGTTTCAGCTAAAATGTACATATTCATTTCCTGTAAATACAGAAATTAACAATGTTAAAATTGAATTTGCTTCTAGAGACGTTTGTCTCTTAATTAAATAGTTCAAAATATCTATAGTTTGCCCGTGTTTCAGACGTGGGTTTTCTTTAATTATATAAAAGAAAACGCAGGACAGCAGTGCGAAAAACCGTGTACTACGATCAGTTTGCCATAACCGATGGCAATCGTATTACCATCTTCGCCTGTACGGTAGGGCCAATATATAGCTTATAAGCATTATATTTAGTGCATAAAAATTTTATGTGAGATTATTTTGTTTAGGAGAATTTATAGACCCACGTTGGGTGTACTTGAAGAATGGCAAAGTGAGAAGAGAGATAGAAAGACTTATTCTAACCATGGGTGACTTGCAGAAAAATATTTAACGAGTAATACAAACTTTGTGTATATGCATCTTCCCTTTTATGCTCTTGTATTTTGCTTTATCTTGTCAATGAGGTATAGATTTTAAGCGGCCAAATAATTAGAACGTGTTAATTTATGTTTTTCCAACAGATTTTGGTTTCTTTTGTGGAATTCATGCCGTTGTATATGTTCCAAAGTCTTAATTCTGTGAGCAAAGTTTCTGCTATTCTGCTTGTGCTTGTGTAGCTGCGTGTTTTTGTGAGGATCTTTTTGTCCTCGTCTTCTTTTATTTATTTTTATTCTTCCAATCATTCTTCTCCGGGGATTTCTCCTCGGTGGTTATTTTTCTGGGAACTTCCACTTCTTAGCTGTTACAAGGGCCAGTAGGACAATGAGGTGTTATAAATTTCCCACAGTATGCAACAACCTCATTCCACTCTAACCTGATCCCTCAGAATAGTACCACAGAAAGCGCGGCCCCACTTAATTGAGGTAACGTTGGCATACAGTACAAGTTCTAGGATCAAAAGCTTAACAAAAAACAATACTTTTCTTTGGTGGTTATTTTTGGTATTCTTATCCGGTTTTCTTAATAGGGGGGTTATTTATTTGTTCAAGATCGGCTCTAATTTTCTGGTTTATGGGTTCATTAAGATCACGTGGTTGAGTTTACGTTGTAAGTTTTAGTCCTTTTGAATTTCACTTTCAGGAATCGATGAAGATATATTCCCTCGGTTTGGAGCTAACGGGTTGCTTTTCTTGATTGGGGCTTTCCATATTTGGTTGTGGATCTTCCTCTTCCATTATCTCACCTTTCTAATACAAAGACGCTTTATTAATACTAAAGTAATTAAATCCAGAATATCGCAAGAAAGAGAAAACGGAATACATGTTGTTTTTTCAGAAAAGTTAATTCCTAATTCGAAAAAATCCGTACTGGCGTAGAATTCAAACCAAGCACACTGAGGCAGCGAACACCCGCTTTGATCTCAAGTGTGCTTGTTTTACGCCGAGTGGATAAAGGTTCACTTTAATTGAGATCAAAGCGGTTGCTCACTGCCTCAGTGTGCTTGGTTCGAATTCCCCCCCCCCTAGTACGGATTTTTTTTAATTAGGAAATAACCTTTTTCCGAAGAAAAAAATATTCTATTTTCTCTTTCTTTCGTTATTCAGGATTTATTTCATCATTCTCTCGCGTTTATGAGTTAAACATTATTAAAGTAATTAAATAAATAGTTTTTCTAATTTGATAAACCAAAATTAGTATTTTGAATATAATATAAATTTAAAACAATTTAAAAGTTGCATTTTAAATATTGATGAGTTACAGTCAAGTAAAATTAAAATATTTAATCGTAAAATGAATCGAAATAAAATACAGTAAAGTGTTAAAAGTGATAGGATTGGCACCGAGTTTTCTGTGTAGGACCCTTTTGAGACCGATTTCATAAGTGGATGGAAGACCTTTGTAGAGATGTTGATTCATGCAGTCTCGGTAACTGTCCACAGTTACCTGATATTTGTAGGTACCGGTTCTTAATTGAAAATAGACTTTTTACCACGTCCCATAATTTCAGCGGCGGATCCAGGCTAAAAATTTGGGGGAGGGGCTAACCTGAATTCCTACCTCTGAGTATTGTTGAGAAAAGTGCATTAAACATTAATAATGGTTATCTTCCACAACATTGATAATAAATAACAGCATCTCATAAAGGAGTGACCACTAACTCTCTCAGATCCGATTTTTTCTCCACACATCAGGAAATTATGAATTGGGGTATATTTTAGTTTTTGGACGTCAGCTAAGGTTAAATACTAAATTGAATAATTATTTTTTGAGATTTACCTCTATTTTAGACATGTATCATATAAGATACATTCGATCGCAACGGTTAAAAAACTGCTCATATATACATATATATATATATATATATATATATATATATATATATATATATATATATATATATATATATATATATATATATACCTATATATACATATATTATTATTATTTTTACATAACTCTTTCTGAATAGCAGAATACAAGTATGGTTTAAAAATAAATATAAACGTGCCTGCATAATTTATTGGATTCGCTACATTTACATACTTCTATCCCTTGACTTTTGACAATATGATATATTAGGAGTAGAGTACTGTATACATTGTCCATAATATATATTCCTGGTAAGAGAATTTCTATATTTCTACAGAACTTAAGCTCATTACGTTGACCAAATTTGCTTTGCCTTAAAACTGAAATAGTCCGTTGTAGACTTAGATTATTGAGGACTTTGATTCACTCCCTCAAACAGGGACCATAAAAATAAATTTTCTCAATTGAACAAATCTCAATCTCTTAAATCTCTTTAACAAACAATTTTGACTACTTTACTCATCACACAGACTCGAACAAATATCTACCTGGCTAACATATAATTAGTAAGTTGAGAAGTACCTTTCTTACCGAAACCATCGCCAAGAACGCAAAGAAAGTAAAAAAAAAAAAATTCAGTATTTTCTCCGTGCTTGCAATGGTAATCAACAAGGAAACTCATGTATTCACGTTTGCTTTGCACCAAAGTAATCAACGAGGAAACTTGTCTACTCAGATTTGCTTTGCACCAAAGTAACCAACAAAGAAACTTGTCTAGTCATGTTTGTTTGCACCAAAGTACTCAACAAGGAAACTCTTGTAGTCATGTTTGCTTTGCCCCAAATGAATCAACAAGGAAATTCGTCTAGTTATGTTTGCTTTGCCCCAAAGTAATCAACAAGGAAACTCTTTTAGTCATGTTTGCTTTGCCTCAAAGTAATCAACAAGGAAGCTCATGTAGTCATGTTTGCTTTGCACCAAAGTAACCAACAAGGAAACTCGTGTAGTCATGTTTGCTTTGCACTAAAGTGACCAACAAGGAAACTCGTCTAGTCATGTTTGCTTTGCACCAAGGTAATCAACAAAGCAACTCGTGTAGTCATGTTTGCTTTGCGCCAAAGGAATCAACAAGGAAACTCGTGTAGTGATGTTTGCTTTGCTCCAAAGTAAAGTCTCGTGTCCAGAAATTACTTCAGTAACTAAATGGCCCGTAAGTGGTGTCTAATTAGGTCGCTGAGACGAAGTTACCATCGCAAAAGAGACAATAAACTGAAAAGGGAATTTATTGGAAATAATGTTAAAATCAAGATTAATTGAGATCTCTTAATTCCTGATAAAATATAAGAGATTTTCAAAAGTTTTTGATTTCGAAAATTTTTATTTGGGGATTTTTTTTTCTTTCTAAAAAAGGATTTCATTTTGAAGTTTTCTCTTTGAAAACTTTTCATTTGAACCTGATTTTTAAATAGAGAAGAGAATAAAAATATATTTCTAACATCTGCTTCGAAGAATATTCCAATAGTGTATTCTTTTTAGTCTCTGTCACGCAATTCTATAAGTTAGTATGGCGATCGGTCGTACGATAACCATTTTACTTTTTGATGAGTTTTTGAAAGTTTTGAAGGTCATAGATGATATATTTGTTAATTGATAATGCGTATTTTTTTCAAAATAATTGAAATAATTGAGAGCAAACGACTTAGGTTTGTTGACCTTGTTCTAAGCAAAAAAGATAAACGACGATGGCATTGAAAGAGCTATAATAAAAAAAGTGAAGTTTGGAAGGTGAAAATGACTAGATGGTGCGTATCTGCACCGGATTGGGCTATATGATACATATCTCAGTGGGGAAACCTTGCACGATGTAATATCTCTCACCCAAATAAAAGCCCATACGGCGACTAAACCTACCAAATGTTACTTAACATAAAGTATGGCGGAAACCTTATTACCATTAGAGTAAGATCAAGACTGTTGAAGTTGACTTCATGGCACAGGGAAGGCACACAACTCTCCGGAGTAGTAATTTAAAAAGTACTACGAAGCGACAAACAGCACGGGCATATTTGAATGGATTTTTCTCAGAGGGCATTAAAAATAATTGGTACGGTTAGTGAAAGCGAAAATGTGGAGAAGATACATCGCCAATTAATTAGGAGACTACTAGGTGTGCTCTGAGTATAGGCGGAAGCCTTGTTGTCCTGTACCTGCAAATCCATAGTGTAGAAAGGCCCTCCTCTCCTGATTCCCTCTCGGCGAAATAGGTAGGACAAAAATCTTGTACGGATATTACAGGACAAAATCTCGTAATAAAGAAGACCTTTACCAGAATTGTCTTAAATTTATACAATATAAACAAATTTACAATTTCCTATTATTAAGGTGGGATATTGGTAGAATTAAAACTTTAATATAGAACTTTAATTTCGGATTTATTAGGTGATTCCAAAACGTTCGCGGAAAATGAGAAAAAAAAATAGGAATCGAATCTTAATTTTTGTCCTTAAAAGATTAAGAGGAAGGGATATGATGCTCTCTATAAAGAGAGAGTGATTTGATGCTCTTTAGATGAAGTGATCTGATGTTGCCTGGATTGTATCTATGAAGAATTAATGCGATGCTTTCTATAAAGAGGAAGTGATCTAATTATATTTAAAAAAAGGAAGAATTATTAGCGTTTGCGAATTAACTCCCCTACATCCCTATAGGGTTTTGGTCTAAAAAGAGAGAGATTTTTTCAAAATGGCTATGAAATTTTGAGTGAAA
Source organism: Ceratothoa steindachneri (assembly GCA_963969495.1). Lineage (NCBI taxonomy): Eukaryota > Metazoa > Arthropoda > Malacostraca > Isopoda > Cymothoidae > Ceratothoa > Ceratothoa steindachneri. The sequence goes on from OZ018320.1 coordinate 50,455,325, forward strand.
TAAAATGGTGGTTGTGAAATCAGGTTTTCTAAAATGGAAAATAGACAGCCCAATTTTCTAAAATAAAAGAGCGAAAAAAATGTTGGGATAGTATAAGTATATAGGGAATAAAGGAGAAAGAAAAATAGAAGAAACAAGGGACTAACTGGTGAGCTTTGTAGGCAAATTGTATGAAATATTGATTGAAAATATTTGTAGGATAATGGGTGGAGCAGGAAAGTGGGTAAGGTGTGATTAGGTCAAGGAGGGACTGGGTGCAACAATGGGTTTGTAGTGAAAAAAGAAGGGAGAAGTAGCATAAGGTGCAAGCAAAGAAAAGAAGAGAGAAGTGGCATAAGCTGCAAGCTGAGAAAATAAGGGAGAATTGGCATAAGATGCAAGCTTAGAAAATAAGGGAGAAGTTGTATAAGATGCAATCAGAGAAATAAGGGAGAAGTTGTTTAAGTGGCAAGCGAAGAAAATAAGGGAGAAGTGGCATAAGGATCAAGTTGAAAAAATAAGGGATAAGTTGCATAAGGTGCAAAATGAGAAAATAAGGGAGAAGTGGCAAAGGTGCATGCTGAGAAAATAAGGGAGAATGGGCATAATGTGAAAGCTGATAAAATAAGGGAGAAGTGGCATAAGGTGCAAGTTGAAAAAATAAGGGAGAAGTTGCATAAGGTGCAAGTTGAGAAAATAAGGGAGAAGTGGCATAAGGTGCAAGCTGAGAAAATAAGGGAGAAGTGGCATAAGGTGCAATTTGAAAAAAATAAGGGAGAAGTTGCATAAGGTGCAAGCTGATAAAATAAGGGAGAAGTGGCATAAGGTGCAAGTTGAAAAAATAAGGGAGAAGTTGCATAAGGTGCAAGCTAAGAAAATAAGGGAGAAGTGGCATAAGGTGCAAGCTGAGAAAATATGGGAGAAGTGGCATAAGGTGCAAGCTGAGAAAATAAGGGAGATTATGCATAAGGTGCAAGCTGAGAAAATAAGGGAGAAGTGGCATAAGGTGCAAGCTGAGAAAACGTCTGATGTCAAGAGAAAAGAATGTTTTATGGATTAATGAAGTAACTGGTCAAATGTCTGATGTTGTGAAAAGAAAGTTAGGACTGAGTAGTTTAAAATACGTTGGGATGTAAGACCAAGGGGTGTGATGACGGCGTGGCTGTTTAATATCTTAATCAATTGAGTGATGAGAGTATTTCTGTAAATTTATAATGCAATAGCAACGAGGCCGCATCGCGCTGACAGTTTGTAAGAATAGATCTGTAAAGGAGGTGATGATGATAGAGGGTTTGAGAGGCAATGAACGCTGATAGAAGTACTAGTGTGAGTGAAAGCATATTCTGGCATATTCTGATGAATTGGTTTTATTGGCTGATATATATACATATATATATATATATATATATATATATATATATATATATATATATATATATATATATATATATATATATATATATATATATGTATTTATATATATATATATATATATATATATATATATATATATATATATATATATATATATATATATATATATATATATATATATATTTGGAGGTAATGCTTGAATCGTTGTTTCGCAGTGTGTAAAGGAAAAGGAAATTAAGTCCAAGAATTCCGGGCTGGCGACCCGCAACCCCCGGAGAAACATTGAAATAAATACAGACCATTTGACTCTATCATAATGATCTGAAATAGGGTAACAATCTTTGCTACCGATAAAATTTCTTTCAGGAGGCTAACATTTGCCAAATAAATCCTTTTACAGAACTGCAATCCCTCCCGCATACCACTTTAGGAACTTCCTTGTTTTACCGTTTTCTGAGTCCTTTTCCTTTGATTCCTACCTCTTGAATAGGTTAAATATTTCTTTCATATTCAAGTATCAGTCAACCATGTTCAAAATGTCGATTCATGATTAGAACAATAGTATAGGAGGTGGTTTATTCTGTCTGTTGTTCAATTTGCCCTCAGCAATACTTGGAGCAGATCGGTAAATCATTAAGAGTACGCTTGACGCAACATACTCGTAAATACAATATTAGGAGTCGTGAAAGTAATAGTTCTTTCTTTGTCCATTTATCTGAAAAATAGTCACCCTATCAATTGGAAATCGGCTAAATTTATTTAAAAATCGGATGAATTTGTTCAAAGAAATATTGTCGAATGGTCATTCATTAATTCCTCGCCTAATTTTAATATATCCCCCGGGCTCTTTAAAATGGACCTTGTAATTACAAGGCTTATTTATAACGAAATTGTCCATTTTAAATCTTAGCCCTTTGACTTATTAATTTACTTATGTTTCTCTTATTTATTTTTATAAATTCATAATTGCGTATGTATGTACTTAGTTTTGTGACATAAATGTCTACATTCTTTGCTTTCAGTTGGAATTTCCGGAAGTAGACCTTATCTATTTGATTTTCTACTTCATACTTCTAAACTCGTCTTTGATGATATTTTTCTATGCTGTGCCCTTTCATTGTATGTACATGGGCAGTGCATCATCTGTTGTTTCACATATATATATCACCTTTGTAAAATCATTCTATATTCCTTGAGAATGAACTGAACAGGTTCGAAAGTACTTGAAATCTGTCTTTCATTTTCCTGTGGAACTTTTTCATATATATATATATATATATTGAACTCACTTATTGCTTTTATTATATATTTCTGAATGTTTTTATAGAGTAATAAAAATATATGTTAATATTCGACACCAATATCTGTTCCCTCCCGCTTTTAAAAGTGCATTTACATTTCCGTCCAGGACAAATTTTGAATGCCTGAATTCTTCCTGTTTCATAAATAATTTAGTGGCATTTGCATTAAATTGAGGGAACAAGTTTTCCATAAAAATAATGCTGCGTTGGATGGATCCTTTCATCGTAAGAAGGTTTCGTAGACTACAAAACCGTTAAAAGGTATAGGAAGTAATTTAAATTTGGCTGTTTTCTATACGACAGTACTTTAAGCAGAAAATCGGCCAAAAAATCGACAAAGTTGCTAAAAAAAGACATTTTTATTTGATGTCAATAATATATAGATCTTGTTTGAGTTAAGGGGTACTAATATCAGGTTGGAACGAAAGTAAAGTTTTAGATAGTATTTTTAAAGTAGTGCCTCTTTTTATCGTTTCAGAATGCTATAATAACTAATTTAGACCTTTTCTCTTTCAGATTATTAAAATATTGTTCATAATCTTTTTCTGTATTCAACCTTATGTCATCTCATCTAAAGATCAGATTGTACTATCTTACTCTATGAGTTTCATAAAGGTTCCAATACAGGTACAGAGGAAAGGTCGAGTCAGAGCACTTATAGGGATGATCCAGTAAATAAAAGAAGTTGCAAGAGGCGTCTTTCTCGTTTGAGAATTGGGAATTTCAGTCTAGAAGACAAAGCAAAAGAAGGTCGTCAAACTAACTTGATTTCAAAGAGTTTGAAGCTGTTGTCAAAGCAAATTTTGCTACAACTTTTAGAGAAATCGCAAAACAATTTAGCGTAACCTATACGACTGTCCTACGCCAAGTGGAAAGGAAAGGGAAGGTTCCAGTGATTGGAAATTGCGTGGCGCGCAGGACATGCCTATGGCAAATCTGGAACACCGAGTTGCTTAAAGAAATCTTCAGGCACCATTTTTTTGGGCAGGTTTTTTACTAGTGATGAGAAGGGGATCCTTTATCATAACGCTAAACGCCGTCCTCCGTGGATTAGCTGTCTAAAGAGAATTTCTCAACAATCGAGAGGAGGACTTCATCTCAAAAATATCATGTTAAGTGTATGGTGGGATATTGAAGTAAATGTCCATTAAGAACTGTCAGACAACAATCAAAAAATTAATCCTAATCTCTACTTCAAAAAATTTCGTTGTTTGAAAGCCCTTTTGGGCCGAAGACGTCCGTCTTTACTCAACAGAAGGGGTGTCATCTTCCATCACGAGAATGCCCGCCCACACACAGTTCAAATAACCAAAGATCTCTTGGAGGAGCTCGGTTGGGAACTGTTTCATCCACCACATTCTTCTTACCTTCTCCTTTTGATTATCACTTGATTACGGGATTACGGAACCATTTGGATGGTCTTAGGTTGACATCAAGCGAAGAGGTCCAAAACGAGTTGGATTCATATTTTGCATCAAAACCTAAGGAAATTGACAAGCGTGACATTTAAAGCTTTTGACTGAATAAATGAGGTTCTAGAAATCAATGGAGATTAAGTTTATGATTACATATTTCCCTAGTCATAAGTTTTTTCATTTTTAATATATACCCTATAATCAGATAGGACTTTAGTTCCAACGTGATATATGAATTTGCCAACGACCTTAATATTTTCTCCACAGAATTTCCTGCTGCATGTTTCATTCAATATGTTGCGTACCAGAATAAATAGGTAGTTAATATTTTCCTAGCAGTCTAATTCTGGAAGTTGGGCACTAAAAGAGGGGCATCTATTCCGGGCCTTTGCCCGAAAGAGTCACAGTCTCACGGAGAATAATAAGCAAAAGTAGAGGAGAGACTCCACCAAAAGGTTTGTGTGGGGCTTGGAAAGAGAACGAAGGAAGTATGAGAAGAAAAAATATGTAAAAATAAAAAATTGTTTGTAAGATTAATTTAACTCAATTATATCAAGTAAAGCACTTAAAGACGGAAACATTCCTCCCCCCCCCCCAAATTAAAAAAAATTCTTGGTAAAATGAGAAAATTTATGAAAAGCTGTAATTTTTCGCTTATAGTTAAAACATCTAGTTTATATTGTAGCCTAAAATTTTGATTATTTTTCAAATATATTTAGCTAAATAACGTGAGCATTAACCAACTTTCATTGCAAAAGAATCCTTTAAACTTTTAACGCCTTTATTTTACCCCAAACTTGAAAGATCATCTATAAGCTCGTTGACACTCCTTAGTACATTTCTTTTACTAAACCAAAAAAATAGTAAGCTTATCTTTAAGCTCACTGACTCTCTAAGTAAATTTTATTTCTTAAAAGAAACTACAAGTTTATTCTTACCTGCGGTGAAGCGCCAGGTCTAGGCGGCTCTTTTTTTTTCAAGAGGAGTTAAATTCAATTTTCATGACCCATATGACCATGGGACATAGGGTTATTCACCCAGTAGATTTTAAATCTGCCATCTGATTTGACGCTGGGGGACGCTATAAAGTGGCAAAAGCCCTATTTATCCATTCAAAGGCCATTGTAAGTCATATGAACCATGGGAAACCATCAATGCAATAACCATTTATCATCGTATCACAAAACGCCGCAGGTCATTGAAGGGACTATCCCTTTTGTTTAACTCACTGACTCTCTTAAATACTCTTTTTCTCTTAAAAAACTCTAAGCTTTTTAATTTTACTTACTTTCTTAAGTATTTTTCTTCTCTTAAAAAAAACCCTCTAAGCTCATCTTTAATCTCACTTACTCGCTTAAGTACTCTGCTTCTGATAACCAGCGTACTTTTGTCTGATATAAGAATGGGTTATATTCACTCATCTAATTACAAAGTCTTCCCAAGATTTTACATTCAAAACACTTATATTAAATAAAAGTAACAAAAAAATGGACTTTTGTAGTAATTATTTTATCTGTGGCTCTGAATTATTTAGTGCAATGTTTTGCCTATATAAGATGCAACAAATAAATTTAACATGAGGTGCAACTTCAATGATCTTTCCTTTAAACCTTTTCTTTGCTCGCATTGTGTAATTAAACCACTGAGTGATTTCCCTCATAAAAGCTCATGCCAAAATAGTGTCTGTGTATTATTGATACCATGCTGTTGCTGGCATCTCGGGGGTTGTGTACTCTCCTATCACAAATACCATTAGGTGGACCTTCGGCTCTTATATCTTCGACAAATATTCGCTTCCTCCATTTTTCACACTTCTCCAATGCATCTATCCTTATGTGGTTGACAGTAAATGAATTCTTTATTTGAGGAATATTGTGTGAAAATTAGAATTTTGGACATGATTATAACTTGAGTATTTTCATCCATTTGCATCGTAAAGTTTTCACACTTTGGAGTCTTTCAGAAGAACTGTTTCTTCAAATCTTCAACTTCCATTTGTATACGTATTAAAATAGAATTATATGACATAGGTATCGTTTTTAACATCTCCGCATACTCATTTCGAAGAATGATATCTTGATCTCAACCAATTTTACAACTGCTGGAAGAAGAAGTGATTCACCAATCGACTATGGTTCCTTATCATTGACTATTAGGTAACTAACCTCAAGAAAAACCTGGACATATTTCTCATTGAGCTTATTTTAATTCTATAAAACAATGAATTGTAACGTAAAAATTTCAAGTTGCACTGAAAATATTATAATAGCCTCACAACATATTCAGGCTTTTTGGATTCAAAATGCCTTTTTAATCTCCTTCACTCCATGTTTTCATTCGCAGGACTTTCCTGAAACAAAATAAACAGTGGTCGAGATTCTCTAGTAATAATGGTTATGTAAATTCATCTTTAATATAATCATTCTTATAATTTCTAATTTTAAAATTCAACATGATGTTTTTGTTTATTTTTATAACGAGCCATTTTTTACTCTATGACGAAGGAAAACAATGAACTTTCTCGTGAAGGAAATTAAAATTTATTTTTTATTTCACAAGACATCCATTAAATTAAGTGAATATCTAAGTTACAAAAACCGAGGACTCTTGGGGCAGAAAACGAAAGTGGAATCCCTAATGACTAATTCTGCACAGTATAATAGTATTAGTAAGTTTTTAAGGAATTAAAATCTATTCCGGGGGTGGAGACCACCATAATGCAAATGATATTGATGCTCTTGAAACCCTTGGGTAGCCGAATCCGCGATAGGACACTTGTGAAACAGCATTAATTTTAAATATAAGTCATGAAATAGAGTGAAAACGTCCTAGAAACAGGAAGCGTCCACAAAATAGTGTTAGGTGTCACATAAACTGACGGAAGGACAACGTTTACAACGTGCTTGAGAGCCATGTATGAAAGAAATGGTTACCAATATTAAAAGTCGGTTCTTTACTGAAAAATTGAGCGCAAAAAAGTTGTTTGATTGGTGTGTACATTAGGGACAGAACCCATATAAAATTTACCGTGTGATCCCCCAAAACAGAACCCACAAATCTTTGAATATAACTGTTACTTTTATGTTTTCTTCTTTTCTTTTTCAGGGTATACAAGTCGACATTGGAACATTTTTCTTCCCGACATTTCTTGGTCAACCAAGGAAATGACATTTTGCGTGGAGGACTAAAATTTAATAAAATTTTTATGGGTTCTGTTTTGGGGAGGGGGGGCACCCTGTACTTTCCATATCTGAATTTTCATTTGGCTAATATTTAGAGCCTTGGCCAAAAGTATAAAAACACCCTTCACGGATTTAAATATTTAACATTTGATCAAACCTTTTAGAATTTATCATATTATTCATAAATATGTATGATTAATAATGTTTATTTTTTTTTTTTTTTGCTTGAATATTTTGCTAATATGAAGAAACCGCCACAAAGAGAAAGTGAAAAAAGATTCAGCTTTTGTTTTTATTCTCAAACACCTTTTCAAGGAATAACAAAAGAAAGATGATAAAATGGCTTAAAGAGTAGAAAGAGGGGACATTGGAGTACCTTACTCTTAACCTTAATTAGGGAGTACAAAATCCTGAAATATCTTAATTTCTGATTTTATATAGCAAGTAATTATCGGGTCTAACGAGATCAAACCAGAGCTTATATTAAAATTGACCGTGTTAATAGATATGCACTCTAGAATATTTCTAGAAATGTAATCACTACATCTAATTACAAATTTGGGACTATTTCTGTCAATATGCTTGAATTATTTAGCATTTTACTCATTGATGCGTAATTAATAAAATAATATGCTTCTACCATCATAATTTAACTAATATTTCTTATATTTCAGCTTAAATTTATAACTAATGTGTATTTAATATCGTTCTTAATAAGTAATATGATTAAAGTAAAATAAATTACAGAGGCAAAGACAGCACAAATCCAACTTTCCCATAACCAAGGGTTATCACAAGTATATATTGGTAACAGAAGTAAAATGTTCAAGATCTGCTGTCCAAACCACTCTTAAACGATAAATCTAAGAAAATATCTTTTCACCTTACTAGGGCGTTCAATGAAGCTTTATATTCAAAATTATCATACAGAACTGTTAGAATGAGATTTAAAGATATAGTGATTTAAAGCGAGAAAGAAGCCATGAATATATGAGGTCAACATAAAACAAAAACTAATCAGTGGACCAAATATGACAAAAATTGGATACATGAGCAATGGTGTAAAGTTATTTGGCCAGATGAAAGGAATTATCAGTTATGTAGGAAAGAATATTGTATTGTTGTTTTACATGTAATTTCATTTAAATATATCTTGGAAGAAAATTGTTAAAGATTTTGACTTTTTCTAATAATTTTTCAGATTTTCAGCACTTCAAGGGCTACCTTTTTTTACACGAAGAGTTGGAAAGGCATTCCGACCTGTAGGTGTGCTACCAACTCTGAATGATGGTGGTGCTTCTATCGTGGTACTGGGCCGCAAGGTGAGATGTTTTCTGCCAGGCAAGAATGAACCGCTTTATACAACAATGTTGTCAAACATTGTAGAGTCATCTATCCAGAAAATGACTCCAACAACACCAAGGAAACTTAGGGAAAGTGATAGGAAAAGCAATAAGAAATACTAAAAGTACAAACAAAACAAAAACTATGAAGAATGTTGATTGTGATTAAAGCAAAATTGGGCCCAACTAACTATTGAAATGATAAGAAATATATAAATATAATATATATATATATGTACATATATACTGAAATCATTTACGACATATATCTAATTACATTATATGAATGATTCAAAAGGGTGCTTTATATTCTTATCCAAGGGTCTATTCGTAAGGAAAATATAATTTTTAGACAAGTATATTTTATACAATTTCAAAATTGAGGCTCTCGTCGATGTTGAAATAGCGAATATTCAATCGAACACTACCTCATATTTTAAATCGTTGTCATTATTTTCTCACTTAGCTATAAGCTATTAACTATGCTTAAAGTACTCCATTTAAATCATTGCAACAATTTGGACTAAGTATGCGAAATTCATCATTCTCTCATTAGATAAGTCTGAGCGATTATGCCAGTAGAAGTCAGTGGACGTCAATATTTTGGGGGTAGGTTGTTCGATAAATTATATTTACTCAGGTAAACCAAACCATAATTAAAATGATTATGGCTGATAATTGCGCAGCCTAGCTTACGCATAGCGTTCGAGAAAAGAGAATTATGTTTATGAAAGTTGTATTTTTACAGATTGGAAAGGCGAGAGGGATAGCAGCATCTGCATCCAAAACACGGAATATGTCTTCTTCAAAACTCAGGGATGTTGTGGGCCCTACGAAGGATTCAAGGAGACCCTAAGAACAACAATATGGGGTGGTCTGGTGGTGTTTCAACTCTATTGGAGAAGATGCTGGGAGTGCAAGTGCCACAGGATGATCTGTGAACTACAAATCAATGAGCTACCTCTGAGACAATTAATCATCAAGCTAGACAGCCTTGTAAATCTGCCATCGGGCTTTAATAGGCATAATGAAAAACCTTTTTTTAAAAAGTTAATGAATTTGCTGTCAAGAATGGGAGTAGTTAAAGATATAAATGGAGCGGCGAACAGAAATGGTAAAACTACTCTTGACAGGGCAACATAGCTGAGACATTCTTATCAAAGCAATAAAGGCGGAAAATCGTTGTTTAAAGTTAGATAGTCTTAATGCGAACATCTGACCCAGTCCAAGTGTCTCACTACTGCACTGGCTATCTGGATGTTGTGGAAGTTGGAGCAGGAACTGAAGTTTAGGTATTAAAGAGGCTCGAGGTCATCGTGACGTTCGTCATTAACATTTACATTAAAATGTAGTATGACATCAAAGTGAAGCACTATCTACAATATGGTCTTGCACATCTGGTTTCATGCCTGAGGCAGCTGACTAACCAGAGTCCCGAGATTAAGGACATCACCTTCACCACAATGATAAAAAGAGTTTACAACACACATCCTGAAAATATCGTGATCATATTTTTCTGTAGTGAAAATAAACATGGAGAGATTTTGCTCTGAGCTTAGATAAAGATGAAAAATAAAATACTTTTACGATACGACAGTGAGGCCCCCTAAAACTCCCTAAGTCAACCTGCAAGCCCCTTCTCCTGAAGACCTCATCCGTGAAAATATGAGCAATTTTCAGCTACATTGGGCCTTAATTGAGATAGAACATCTTGGAAAAACTCCGCTCAAAATGCAGGATATTTCTTTTCATACAGTCCTTTCGCGGGAGCTGTTCCATAAGTTATGTTAGGTTATGGTAGGTTAGTTATTTTAGGAAATTGGATGGGTGGGAGACAGAATAAACCAGACAGAAATGCTCTCAATTTTCAGATTCAAGCACTGTCAAATAAAAAACGCGATTTGATTTTGATCATGAAAATGAGATTTTTAAGTAAAGCGTCGATGAATAAACGAGTCTTAAAGTCAGTTTTATAAACTAATACGTATTAGCTATTTTGATTATCCATGGTTTCAAACCAAAACTCTGAGTGTATTCTCTATTGGACATGTCATCCATAGCCAAGAGAAGGAATCATTTTCAGTGGTCAGACGTGGTCAGGGAGTCTAAAGTCGGTCGAAAAGCTAAATACGACCTTAGCTTGTCAATGAGTGCTTGGGCGACTATGAAGATACCATAAGTGTTTCAGTAAGACTCTAGTTACCCACACACAACCCACATCACCCATAACTGGCTGGCTCAGAATTTTCACGATCTTGTTACCCATTAGAATTGGCCTTCTTGCTCTCTAAATTTTAACTCCTTGGATTATTAAATAATAGGCTTGGTTTTTTTTCAGAGAGTGACAAATCAACGCTACCACACTACTAGGCTACCATCGTGGCCGTCATGATCAATATGAATGATAACCACATGATTTGGGTTATAGCCGTGTCGTAGAATGACTCCCGACGATATACCATATATCACTATTCGTTGAGGGAACTTCTTTAATTATCTCTAGAGTGAGTTGATGTCTGGCGGCCAATATTATGTATCTTCGATATGTTTAAGAAGTGGAACTGAGCTCAAGGATAATAATATTGCTATCATTAATAAAATAGAGTTTTATTAATAATAACTATCAACAAACACAAGACGGAAAATATTGACATAAACAGAGAATGGAAAGGGTCGTGGAGACTCGGGCTAATCCGAGGATTTAAAGGATTTAAAAAGGTAAAACAAATATAGAGTTAAAGAGATGGGATGGTTCGATAAACCCTTTAAAGCACAGGATAGAATTGACAGAAGGGTTAAGTACTCAAAGGTGACGTTTGGCTTACGTAACTTTTACACTAGTGGTGTAGTGGAAGTTGACTTGAAGGAAGTTTCGGTCCGCTGGCGAGTTCCAGCCGAAGGGGGGGAATAAGATGATCCTGACGTGGCGTCTTGGGAATGAGAACCGTTTCTCGACGAACGGCTTGAAGAACAATGGTTGTTCTACGTTGTTCTCTTCTGAACAAAGGGGGGGGTGAGAACCGTCTCTTGTCTATGGGCTCAAGAACAATGGCTGTTCTAATGTTGTTCTCCTCTGAACAACAGGGGGGGGGGTGAGAACTGTCTCTTGTCTACGGGCTCAAGAACAATGGCTGTTCTAATGCTGTTCTCCTCTGAACAACAAGGGGGAAGGGTAAGAACCGTTTCTTGTCAACGGGGCTCAAAAGAACAATGGCTGTTCTAATGCTGTTCTCCTCTGAACAACAAGGGGGAAGCGTGAGAACCGTTTCTTGGCGAAGGGCTCAAAAGAACAATGGCTTTTCTACGTTGTTCTCTTCTGAACACGAGGGGAAAGCCTTGGGGACTTGGCGTCACGAAAGGCTCGAACCTTTGGCACTCAAGGGATATTGTCCTCCTTCTGGATAAGTGATGGTGAATCTCGAGATCGAGGTCCCTTGGCGCACAGAGGGAGAAAGGGTCGTGGTGATGTTTCGCGACGAAAATCTGGATCTCCAATCTGACTTTAGTGGTAAAGTTTCAATATAAATAGCCAGGACATCTCCTTGGCGTGAGGGACAATGGAGTGGGAGCTTCGAGGGAACGCACAGCCAAGCCTGTGAACAATGCCTTATCTGCCCATAAGCCTAACTCAATCTGGCGAGGTCGGCGTATGGGGGCAAATGGGGGGGACGATAACCTCCTTGTTTAAACATTGACATCCGGTGGCTGCGATAAGGCGCCAAGCTTCAAATCGAAGATGCACGTGGGGAACATCGTGGTTTTAAATAATATGTGATAGAAGTTGAAATTAACGCAGCTTCAACTCGTTCTATCACAAGCCGCTTCAGAGTCCACACTGAGGCCATCATCGAGTTGAAGACATTTTGATTGAATAAACTTTTACTTTACACATTGAAAATAAATATACTAATTTCTATGGAAATAAATTTGCTTTTTCTATTGAATAAATTTCTTTTCCCAGAAATTATATTTTTCTCTCAAATGCCTGGCCTACCTTGTCTGTTCTGAAGAGTAAAAACGTTTAATAGGCGCTCTTAAACAAAAATATCCTTTACTGTTCAACGGAAACGTTGTTCTTTCCATCAGGCGAATGCATCTTCGTACCTGTCATATTTGACCGATAAAAAAGGGTAGTGAATGCAGTTGGGAAGTTCTGCCTCCTACTCCATACACTGTACATCGTATCTTGCACCATCTGATTACCATTTATTCAAGTCTTTTCAACATTACCCAAATTGCAAAGTTTATTCGGGAATGAGGAAAATAGAAAAAGATACTAAATCACATATATCATCAAAACCAAATGATTTCTTCAAGAAAAGCATCCACTGCTTAAATAAATGATGGGAGGTCTTTGCAAATCATGATGGAAATTATTTTTCTTTCTTTACGATCTAATATTTTAAGTTCAGAAAAGACAACAACTATTGAATACTGTATCACGTTGATTAGAATTTTCCCATATTATATATGGTTGGCCAGAAACTCCTGACTCAGTTAGGAAGCAGAAAGAAAACAACAAATTTTTATGGAACACCAACATTAGGTTAGGTTATCCTTGCTCATTCGACTACATTAGGTTAGATTATCCTTACTCATTCGACTACATTAGTTGCTCCTGCGCAGTTTATTTTTATTTGTGTAAGCCCCATTCGACAGAAATAAGTTGGGAAGAAAGTGGAGTTAGAGTTTTGATTCGCTACTGTTCCACCGAAAACTTTTTACAAAAGTTGATGCGAAGGAAGTTTGCGATACTGAAGCAGAAGGCACAGTCAGTAAGGCGAAGGTCTCGAGGTGGTACAAACTTCTCAAGTCCAGGGATTTTACCCTTGAAGATCAACCACGTTCTGGCCGAACATCAACCTAGTATCTGGGATAGATTCGATGCTGGATGATCGCTGGAAGAAGATCGTAGAGAATGATAGAATAAATGTTGGTGCTGCTCCATAAAATTTGTTGTCATCTTTCTGCTTCTTAAGTGAATCAGGAATTTCTGGCCAGCCTAATATGTATCACCTCGTCTACGCGTGAAAGGGCTGTAAGGGAGTTAATTCACAAATGCCACAAACGGTAGGGCAATGAGGAGAGTTGCGAGGATAAATGAAACTCTAGGCAAGTACAAAGTTGAGTTTTTGCGAGACACTGGCAAGAAGAAGGACCGACTTAAATGAGTAGACAAGTGGTTGCAAAGGATGAGTCAGGTAAGACAAGGACCAAAGGGAGCCAGGTCATTGTAGTACGGCGTCGTCTTGATGAAAAGTTATTTAATTACTACTTTAGAGCTCAGAAACGGCCCTGCATCAAGCTATAAATACCAAATAGAAGGGGGACTAATCGCTTCCCTTTCAGTTCTTTGTTTAATAACGAACCAAATTAGTTTATTTAACATATTTAATTTGTGAAATTAAAAAAAGAAATAGGACTAAGAATGTGGCTTGATTAAAAAGGCTAAGAAAATAAAAGAAAATTCCGAAGGAATTTTCCAGTTTATTGCATAATACAAATCCCGCGAGACGTAATTTACCCATGAAATATGAAGCTGATTTTTACGACTCCAGCAGAGAAGAAGTACAGGGTGTCTTCTGAGTTTTGACCGGAAATGCGAAATAATAATAAATAATCATCCAATACCATTTCTTGGCTCAGTATCCAAAGCTCTTGCGACTGTTATGGTATGTACAATTCTTGGGGAAGTTGAGCTGAAAGAAGTGTGAAATCAAGGATTATTTGGTAAAGTATTACCATAAATCATCTAAAAGAAACGACGAAGATGGACTAAACAAAACACAAATATGGTGGAATGGGAAATGAGTAGAACAGTTTTAAAGAAACGACAGACGATGATTGAAATAAATTATATACTAGACACACTTAAACATAAAGATATCCAAAAAAAAACCTCGAAGAAGGTGGGAGGGAGGAAGTTCATTGAATGTATTGGAATTATTGGAAAATATTAGAGAAGTTTTTAACGGAACCAAAGTGGAGGATTTTTTTATCAAGGAATAATCTAATTTGTTTCTGATGAAGGAATTTTGGGTAACCAAAATTTTAGTTAGGAATTCAAATTCCAAACGCTGAAATTGCAGTAAGTTTGCTTCTACCAATGAGGGTATTTCATAACATTAATTTTAAATTTGAATTCACAAAAACTAAAGAACCTTTGACAATTTTGAAGAAAATAGGATGTCGTTAAATTTTGACGTGGTGATGAATGATTTCTCGGGTAATTTTTACGACAACAGAAGGAATGGTGTTATTTTGCTCGAGCTCAAAGATAAATTTAATATTTGGTTGTTTTATGTTTAAACGGTTAAGGAAAAGCATACAATGTGACATATCAAAATAATACAAATGTTTCATCTAAATAGAGCCTATATGACGCAGACTGAAAATGAATGGGTGATCTCACACCAAAGAGATATGAAGACAAAATATTTGCTAACGAAGGGCCAAGAGGAAGAATCATTTCCACCCATTCGGTTCGCTCATATAAAACACCACCAAACAAGAATGAATTTCAAACAAGAAGCTCAAGGAGAGTTTAGCTATGGTTTGTATTAGATATTTGCATTACGTGAGCAGAATTAAAGAGGAGAGAATTAGCTCAAATTAGCATCATCCCAGAAAGAGGAATTTAGTGTAAAAAACCTCTCGACATAAAAATAGGCCATAAAGTATTTGGATGTATCTCAAATGTTTGTAATCAGTTTCACAAACAAATGAAAATTGCTAACAGCAAACCCATTAGATATTAAGGTGTATAAAACAGGTCACTAGAAACTTGTTGATGAAAAACAAGGGGTGTTATATGTTGCAAAAATAAACCTTATACGTAGGTCAGTTTTCTGGATCTTTGGAAGAGCAAAAAGAATGCCAGTAAAAGATCCAGAACAAAGAAAATTTATTGTCGTCTTAAGGACTAGTGAGCGGGTTTTTTTCTAAGAAACCAATTAATTTTGTTTTCAGTTTTAAGTGTTTAGGAATATTCAGAAGTTGTAATCTTTTGAAATTAAAAGAGTCTGAAAGAACTTGAAATTTTTTTTGAGATACAACTTCCTAACTTAAATAACAACAAAATCGCCTTCGCGGGTTGTGAAATAGCGAGGGATTTGTCACAGGCAAGTCTTTTAAGATTGAGAAAATGGATTTAAAAATGACAGCCTAAAATATTTTTAAGGGCTGAAAATTGGAAAATTATTTAAAGGCTAAAGAGCCTAGTTACCTTTGAAAACAAAAAGAATTATGGTGGTATTTCCATTAAATTGCATTCTAGCTTATTTTTTATGTTTAAAGAAAGACAAATAAAATTAAGATTACTTTTGGAAGTTTAAAGATCAACCACCAACCAGTTTGAGATCTAAAATTATTGATGAGTGATTTGATAACAAATGGAGAGGGAGAAAAAGACAAACCACAAATGGTCCAATTTTATTAAAGACGTTTCTTGTTATTCTGAGGTAGTTCGAGAAGAGTGAAACGTCAGTAATACAGAACCTTCTGCCACTTGTGGTTTCTTCTATTCTTCCTCTCGCTCTAAAATAATATACGGTGTTCATTGTACGTACAGTAGCAGTGTTTTATATTTGTGGCAAAAACAAGTAAGTGTTATTTCCAATCTATGCAGCATATGGGTAGCTCTAAAAGAAATGACTCGTCATCTAAGAGAATTTGAACCATTTCTAATTAGAAACCAATTCTCACAACCAAATTTTAAGTTTCGCTCGAGAACTTCAAGATAGTCGATTCGGTAAGCAATTTTTCACACCTTTACTTAGTTATTTTTTAAATGTTAGGTATTTTCACATTATTATGTAAAATAAATTAATTGAATCTTTTAACTATAGCATATTCTTTGAATTATTGCTTTTTCTTTATATTTCGCGATTTTTGGACAGGTATCAGAAAACTTTTTCAGAAAAATATTTTCGACTTTTAGTTTTTTTGTTGTTGTTTTTGTTGCAATGATAATAGAATTTGTTTTAATCATGAAACATATACAATAAATGTTCTGACACGTCTTAGGTTCTCTCCTGACTCAGAGCATGAGACCCAGGTTCGAATCCTGGCCAGGATAAGTAAATCTTATTCTTTTAGCGATATTTCTGTCTTTTCATTATGGAATGCCTCATTGTGCCTTTTTTTCTCTCCTTGATATGGTCTCCTTTCTAATGTCCCTTTGTCTTGCCTTTTAAGGATTGTTTTATTGTCGCTCATTCACGTTAACCTTATCTTCCTCTTGTAATATATATATATATATATATATATATATATATATATATATATATATATATATATATATATATATATATATATATATATATATATATATATATATATATATATATATATATATATATGTATATATATATATATATATATATATATATATATATATATATATATATATATATATATATATATATATATACGAGGGGCGGTCAATAAGTTTGCGAATCGGTAGGGCAAAACAGAGGAAGAAGGAGGGCTGTTTGTGGGGGGGTTAGGACAAGTTATGACAGGTTAGGTCCTGCAGCCGAACGCTCTTGTCTCGTCTATTTAATATGAGGTAGCTGATCGCAGGTCGTCAGTCACAAATTTTTCAACAATGGACAAGGTTGAGGACCGCACAACGATCAGATTTTTGACCAAGGAAGGCAAGAATGCAAAAGAGATCCATGAACGTATGGTTGCAGTGTTGCATGGTTGCTCGCTGGAATAGGGAGTTTCGCCATGGTCATGAGTCCCTTGAAGATGACCCTCGTCCAGGACGCCCGTCAGACGTGACCAACGAGGACAATGTGGCCCGTGTGGGGAGGATGATCCTCGAAAATCGACGGGTGAAGGTCGAAGAAATCGATCAAGAACTTGGAATATCACATGGAAGTGTTATCAACATCATCCACGACAATTTGGCAATAGTGAAGGTCTCTTCCCGTTGGGTCCCTAGAAACCGCCCGCCCCATGATCGACTTCAGCGTTGTCAAAGTACACAAGGTCAGAGTTGCACAAGCTGCCCTGCGCGAGTGCAGATTCGAGGAGCTCAATCATCTCACCTACAGTCCAGATCTGGCCCCTAGTGACTACTTCTTATTCCGCCAGCTCAAGGCTGCACTGCGTGGACGCCGGTTTGGGGACGATGGAGATGTCCAGCTCGCCGTCCAGGAGTGGATTGTACAGCAGTCGGGAGATTTCTGGTTGTCGGGAATTCGAAGCCTCAGGAACAAATGGCGCAAGTATATTGAAGTCGAAGGAAGTAAATATTGAAAAATAATAAAACACTTTTCCTCATATCTCGTTTCCTTTTATCCGAATTGCAAAACTTATTGACCACCCCTCGTATATATATTGTAGATATCGGCATATCATTTGGAAATGACCATCTTTGCTGGAAACCTAAGCTAGGATCTAGAGAATATGTCTATTTAGAACGTTTTGAACATTTTCTATGTTCACCATAACCATTTCCTGCAATGAAACACAATATATTTATTATTAAATAAGAAATGGATTAATACAAGCAGAAAAAAACGTATACAATATTCATTAAAATTTAAACAATGAAATATAAAAATTATACGACTAAAATAAGAACTTACAAACTTTGGTAAAGGACAAATACCTAATGATTAAAAAGGCGAATATTCGAGCATAGGCAAACAAACGGAGACAGTTTCAAAATAACTCAAATCACGGAAAACCAACCAAACGGACAATTTAATTTTATAGTCATTAAGTTTAGTTTGTTTTACCTAACTAAGTTTATCTAAAATGAATAAAAATTGAATTAATTAGTAAAATTTTATGTAAAAAGAGTTAAATTTAATTTTGAAGACTGACTAGATTATAATTCTCGATCATTTGAATAAGTAACGATTTCAAATATTTGACTTCCAAGGATTTATCAGAAGAACTAAAATTTTACAATTTGAGTTACAAAAATTTAAATGTTTTTCTTACGGAAGTAAATTGTGGCTTAGCAATAGTTCCACTTGTTTATATTTAATGTCTAAACTGTAATGTATTTATTATCTTGTTCCATTGATTTCTTTTTATGCTTAACTATGGATTTCTATTTTAATAATTAAATTATTTTGTCCCATATTATGAATTTTCTTATTCTGAAATAGATGTTTTTCGATACTTTCTAAATAGATAAGTTCTGTCTCCTAGTTCTGAGTTTTAATGGCCAAATGTATGGAGCTACATAGACAATTTTGGTAAATGAATTCAGTATATATTTATTAATTTGTTGTTATTTTAATACTTAGTGGGACCCATTTTTGCCTTAATTACAGCTTTAATTCTTCCTGGCATAGAATACATCCATGTTTTACAAAGTTATGACGCTATCTTTCCCCACTCAGCTTGTAATTTCTCATACACTTCCGTTTTATTGTTGTATTTCTACTTGCGGTAATTTAATGCTTTTCCAAATACTACTCATAATTGTTATAATGGATTTATGTCTAGGCTCTGTAGTGGCCACTCCATTGGGAGATCTCATTTTCTCCAAATCAGTTCTTGTTTTGGTTGGATAATGGCATGGGTCATGGGGTATTGTCCTGCTGAAATATAATTTTATTTCTTAGTGGTGTGGTGGTAGAATTTCTTGATAGATGGAGCTAAAACTTGAAAACATGGTGGCATAAGTTGATGAGTTAATTTATTCCTGGCAGAAAAAATTGTCTGGCCCAGATGAAGAGATACAGCCCCATGCTATGATAGAAACATCTCTATGGTTCACAGCTGGTATCACAAGTAGGCTGAAATTCTGCCCAATAGTTCAAAAAATGCAAATAACTTTCTTTTAAGATATATTTAAATCTAATTACATAATTTACATGTAAAAAAATACTATAGCCTTTCTTACATACCTGCTAATTATTTTCATCCAACCAGATAACTTCATACAATTGTTAATGTGTTCAAATTTGTGATCTATGGCCGAGTGAAGATGTTTGTTTCTGATATTCTCAGATATAGATGGCTTCTCCTTTCCTTCGCAACCCTTTAGCACTTAATCTTTAAGTCCCCTTTTAATTTTTCTAGATGATGCCATTATACTTAAGGCTTGCTAGAACTTCCCCAGCAAGTTCAGAAAATGTTTTCTGTGGTTCTGTACAGATGCCCCGAATGACAGATCTGTCTTCTCTATGTGTTGTATTACGTTGTTTTGTCACTTCTTCCCCTTGATACAAAGTTCTTGGTCTCCATATCGTTCTATTATGGTTTGGACAGCACATCTTGAACATATTTTTTCTTAGCAATTTTTATTTATTAATAAACATTGATTATAGAGAATTTGGATATGTGCTCTCGGCGCATCTTTAAGTTCCTTAGTTTTGGTCATAATACTTATTTAGAACGATGTTAAATATACAATGTTTTTAGATTTAAGCTCAAACAAGAAATATTGGTTGAATACTGAGTTTAGAAAACATTCCATATTCTTAATTACATGCCGTTTAGTAAAATACTTTTGGCTGCATATATAAATTTTGGGGGGTAATGGAGTGTTCATCGTACCATAAAGTTTGATTTTAGTAGCTTAATTCTCACTAATTTTCATTTTCAAATTGCAATTTTTTTTGTGGCAATCACTCAGGACAACTGCTGTTTTTTTTGTAGTAATGGGGATCCTTACAGCCATTTGTGGTTTGCATTGAGGATGGAAATCCCATTTTCACGGCCTTTTGGAAAAAATCACGACCAGCAATTTGGAATTTTAATTAGTCTCCCCTTTTATATCTATTATAAAAATTACTCTATGTACCACATAGTTAAAATCTTATAATAACCTTCGACTTTCAGGTGCCAAAATGTTTTGATTGATTATATTTTTAAAATATGCTAGTAAAATTTGACTAAATTTTGGAAATTCTCTTATAGTTGCGAGTTTAGGCAGTAAATAAAGTGTATATATATATATATATATATATGGGTAAAGCGTTAAACAAAACACATTTTATTCTATATTATTACTCCATTTTATATGGAAACAAGGCAAGCGCCTTTAGCCTCCCTTCAAAGGGCTTATATCACAATTAGGTATAAGTTTAATCTCATTACTATGAGTCATTTAAACCTTTTATAGATCTTATAGAACTTAAGCCCAACCTTCTATGCATAAATTAAATCCGCCAATAAAATGATCAGGTTTGAATTCCTGCCAAATTTCCATATCACTGGTTGTTTTATGTCATCCTATGGAACATCTTCAAAATAAAAATTTATTGCCATCGATTTCACGATAAAGGGCAAATTATTGTGAATGATATCAGACATGAGTTGAAATATACTATAAATCAAATTAGCCAGAGCAAAATTTCCCTAAGTTTTTCATTTTACTCTGTCACTTGACTCAGCGTTCTCATTAAAGTGCCATTTAGGAAATGCGACACCATGTTTTTCGCTGTGCGCCTTTGTCTGTTATATGGCCTCTCTGTCATAAAATGCATATTATTATAGATATATATATATATATATATATATATATATATATATATATATATATATATATATATATATATATATATATATACATATATATATATATATATATATATATATATATATATATATATATATATATATATATATATATATGTATTTAAAGGCCCAAGGAAATGAAAATTGGTAACACAACCCGAAAAAATTCTTAGGAGAATATGACGTGAACCAATAAAAGCTTAAGGAGGAAAATGGGAGATGTAGAGAACGGAAAGATAGCTTGCCCTATATTTCCGTTCTCTACATCTCCCACTTTCCTTCTTAAGCTTTTATTAGTTCACGTGATATTCTCCTAAGTATTTTTCCGGGTTGTGTTACCAATTTTCATTTCCTTGGGCCTTTAAATACATCTATACAATCACGTGTCCTGTGATTTTCAATATATATATATATATATATATATATATATATATATATATATATATATATATATATATATATATATATGTAAAGAGGGCTACTGCTGTTGAAGAGTGACCTGAATTCGTGTAGTTTGGGGGACCTTACAGCACCGTTTCAGAAAAGCTCATCAACCACGACCTTCCTCACTAACCTCACCAAAACTCAAAAACGAAGGATTTAACCAGCCCTTATCTCCCCTTACGTACAATCCTTGCCGCAATAAACATAAACAAAGCATTCGACACAGAACCAACAAGAAGAAGAAGTGGATAATCAGCAACAATTATTCAGAATAAATACCATTCATTTCAACCAAGAACAATCAGTTAGATTACTCAAAAATCATTTCCCTATTTGGAAGCAATATCAGTTATTCAGAATTACATTCACTTAATCAGCTTTATCTCCAAGTATTCAAAATCATGTTTCATTATTCAAAATAAGCTTCATTTCTCCAGAATTATTCAAAATCACCTTTAATCATTCATAATTACATTTAAATTATAAAATAAGCTTCAATTAGAAGGATCATCTATTATTTGGAATCAGTATTAGGAAGAAATTCCTGTGTTAGATGTCCTTTTACCAGTGCCTATTTTTGGCTGAACACTGCGTGCAACGTTAATCTCGTGGGATTTAAGGAAAGGGAAAATCTTACCCTAATCTCGTAGTTTTCAAACAGTTTTGTCACACCAACATTCGAACAATTCTTCCAAATAGGGTAAAGTGTCGAGTTTCCCCAATTTGGCTTAAAAAAATCTCACTTGCGATTCTGAAACGGCGAAATGAAGTTAAGCCTTCCCATTAAGAACATGCAGTATAGGCGGATCCAGAATAGATAACGATTATTTAGAATCAGGAAGAATCATTCGATCATTTATAGTATTCATAAACCATTCCGATTTGCAGCAATTATTAAAATCAGGAAATATCGTTCTGAACCAGCTTCAATATTTAGGAATCGGCTAGAATCATCCAGAATTGTCTCATTCATTCAGAATCGAAATTATTAGTTAAGATTGAGTACGTTCAGTCAGAATTATCTTCTACAATTTTTAGTCATCAGCATCCTTTCAGAATTGGCACTACTCATTCAAAATCGGTATGATCCATTCAGAAACCACGACGATCAATTAGAATTGCTTTCAATCCCATATAGTCTGCATCATCCATTCATCATATGCAGCAATCATTTAAAATATGCAGTAATGAATTAAAATCAAGATAAAATATTCAGATTTTGAATCAGTCCTTCATAAGTGCATCAATTATTCAAAATCAGCACCAATCGTTTAAAACCAGCTTATATCATTCCCATTTTGCATTTTATTCAGAATAAACATTCAATATGAACTGTGTACTCGTTGAGTCCTTCAACTCATTGTTCCACTGTATTATTTGAGCGCTAGAGTGAGCCTTTCCGGCCCAAGCATTTAGGTTTTAGTGTTTGCTCAGGCTGTCCCTGCAGTCTTGAAATTTTCTTTGTTCTTCTTTGTGATATTTTTGTTATTCTTTCCACCATTACCTTGGAGTTAACTTTGCAGCGTGATGTACTTAAAATGTAGGGTATTGGGTTTGAGTTAGGCTAAAACTTCTATACGTATCTAAAGCTCAGTTTTGAGCTGTGGTAAGCTGGAACGCGATTGTACCGGAATCCTGTAATCGGTCCATTTTTGAGACCTTTAACAGACGGACTTAACCTTAGGGGGAGGGGCATGAACGAACTAAGGACCTAAGATTTGTCTTTTACGGTACTACATATTGTTGGTCCCATCTGACAAAAAATCAACTACATTTACGATTTGTATAAACAAACCCTTTGGAGAATTCGATCCGTAATTCGGTAATATCTTAGCATTACGTAAAAAAATACTAATCAAGGATTTAGAGAGGAATTTTCTTTCGAGATTTTACTAAAAATAAGTCCTGGAAATGATTGAAAATCAACGAATAACAGCCAACGCAATTTGATTTTTCAAATGATTAAGCTAAAAAAACATCAATGAACCGAACATGAACATAAATATTTAAGAGGTTAAACTTGAAGACAGATATCTGAGGTGGTAAATTTACACATAATGGTCTAAAGTAATAAACATATAAAGAGAATTCTGACATTTTTACCTTATTCCCAGTCCTTTAAGTGTTTCGATTATAGACAGACATACGAAATGCAAAATCGATATACAAACATTTCAGGTGATAATCATATGCACACAACTGGATTCTTGTGGCTTTCCCCCGTAAGGGGCGCGGCGATTTGCCATCCTGGCCACCGGGATCCAGCGCCCCGTCTGGCCCCAGCTCAGCCTCTCTTCTTCCTTCAGATAGCATGTATTTTTCCCCTACTATGTCGCTTTTCATACAAGCGCTTTCACAACTTTCTCTGGTCAGCATCTAATTTCACAGGGTAGATGCTGACCTTCTTCTCAGCCAACCGTCCCAGATCGGGGCTAAGGGAGGAGGGAAAACGTGCCCTGACCTCTCAGCTCCAGGTTGGGATGGTGTTTTTTTATCAAACTGCTTCATCTCCACCCGTACCTTCCTCACGTCCCTTTTCCTTTTCTCTTCCCACACTATCAACTTTACGCCGTGCCCAAGATAGAGCCACCATGCTGAAGGACTGCCAGGTCACCAGGCGGGAGGGGTGGCCTTAAATGGTGACACCTGGCTCTGCCAGGCCTGTACGCACCCCTTGCAGAGCGGGCAACTGCGAGGGGTGATGAGCTATTGCTTCCAGTCGAACAAAGAGGGTCACCATGCACATGTATGAAAATATAGCAAAAAACAAATCTCTCCCCAATTTCCCTTGCTCATCAACGGAGCCGCCCTCGGGCAGCTCCACAGAAAAAATGCAGGTCCCCCCTCCCCTGTGCTTGCGCAGGGGACCCTCCCTATTTCTCTAAACGGAGAAGTGGCTTACTCCTCTCCTACGACTACGGGTGTAAGGGACTCCCCCTCACCGCCTTATCTGGAGGTTCTTTCGGACACCTCCCTATTTCCAGCGGCAGTCCCTCCTTTTCTTTCTGAAGGGACTGCAAAGAAAGGAAGCAGGTAGCCCATTCCCGACTACCCCTCATTGAAGTGGCTCGGTAGGGCAAACCCCCTTAGGGGGGAGAGGGAAGCCAGGCCCCTTCGGTTGCTTCCCCCAAAAGACCTGCTGGCAAGAATACTGAACCTTGCCGAGGTTAATGCCTGTGCCTCCCCAGACATGACTGGTGACTACCAACGGGAGATGCGATGTCCTGGGAGGAAATGGCCAACTAGAGGCCCCTCTGGTGATAGACATGGTTCTTGAGCCAACCTAGCCTCAGACGGTAGGGCCTTCCTTGGGGAAGAATCCGGGCTCGGCGCCAAGCACCGAACCTGAATCCGCCCCTATGCAAGGTCCTCCTCAAACGGCTGGGGTCTCCGAGGCAGTACAATGAGGGGAGGGATCTCCTCAAACCGGTGCCCCTGCGACCACCAGGACCTTCTCTATTTCGGAGAAGGACCTGGCTGAGGCCGGTCCATCTGGCCGGGGACTCCTGCCGGCGGAGGGGAAAAACGGGTTTATTCTCCGCCTTCCTCTTCTAAAAAGAAAAAGAACAGGAAACATACGAAAAAGACCCGAGGCTCCTTTCCATCCGCGGGGGCTGCAGGGAAGGATGGGTCTGCTGCCACTTTGGCAAGCGACCAAGCCAAGATCGGCACATCCGGCACCTCTACCACTCCCTTGCCCGTGTGCGCAGCCCTTGACTATGACTAAGACCAAAAGTGCCCAGGGCGGAGCCTCGACAACATCAGGGCCCCTCATTCAGAGGTTACTTGGCTTTTTCGAGCCCGCTGGATTCAAACGCTTCCTCGTTATTCGCTCCACTGATGGTAGCATGTTGGCCAAGGGCAACATGATCCTTTACAGGGAAGCATTAGCTATTTCAATTGGTAGAGAGCCGAAGGTGACCCGTTTCTCGGAGGGGAGCCCTCTGGCGAATGCGGTGAATCACGCCGAGGTGGCCAAGATAAGTGCTCTTCGGACACTTCATGGCACCCCGGTGAGTGTGACGCCGCACTCCACCATGAACTTTGTGAAAGGAGTAGTTTATGCGAGGGAGCTCGTTGAGTACTCCATGGAGGACATCACCTTGGAACTGGCCGACTATGGGGTGGTCAAGGTCGAACGTGTGATGAGAAAACAGGGAGGGGCCTCGAGACCCACCCCTACACTCTTCGTCACGTTCGACTGTGAGAAGATTCCTGAGTCGGTGCGTGCCGGTTGGTACCGCTACCGCGTGAAGGCATTCGTGCCACTGCCGCGGTGGTGCTATTACTCTCACTGCTTCGGCCATACGAATCGTTCTTGTAGACGTGAAAAGTCGGGGTTACCCGAAGTCTGTGTAGATTGCTCCAAGGCCGCACACGATAAGTCTAAATCGTGTGTGGCCAAGTGTGTCAATTGTGGAGAGCCGCAACCCGCTTCTTCGAAGAATGTGGTGCATATCTCGTCGAGAAAGAAATCCTGGCTGTTCAGGCCCTGGATCGACTCTCATTCCGCGAGACTAAGGACTTGGTCCTGGCGCGCCCAGCTCTCCCTGCGACGTCTTATGCCTCAATAGTTAGAAAGGCACCCTCTTCTCCTGGCCTATTCTAGGTCAACGAGTACAGTTGTTTCCACGCCCATTTGGAGCCTTTCTGCCTTCTCTACTTAACCCAGGCGCCCCCCTGGTAAAGCTGCGGCAAAAAGGGTTCATACCCAACCCCAGGTAAAACCAAGGATCCACCCTCTTTCCCCAGCGTGACCGTTTCCCGTAAGGCGAAACGACCACGCGCCTCCACCGAGTCGTTAGACTCACAGGAGACAACACCCCTGAAGTTGGTCGCCAGCCAATATTCCAGGGTTTCTAAAGCTGTCCCACGAAAGGAGGACAGCAACAAATGAGCTTTAGCTCCTTTGCCCACACCTATTTGTGGGCTGAGTGGCTCGTAGATGGTGGTTCCTCGAAAAGAAGGCCCCCTGCCTCCGAAGCTGCAACGCCGGCCTAAGACTTTGAGGCGCAGGGAGAACAAGACTCGCATGGTGAGCCCAACCTCCCCCAATAAGTCTTCGAAGGCGGAGTGCCTTCAGCGCTTTGTGCGACCAACAGCGCCCGGGGTTCTGCCCCCGGGAAGCATACGGCTATTCCCGTGAGGGTCTTCTGTTCGAGGAGAGCCCCCATGCCTCCTCTGTGCTAGGCCTGGAGGGCATAATCCTTTAATGGAATTGCCGTAGACTCCGGGCCAACTGGGAGGAGCTGCAGAGGCTCGTCTCGTCCCGTTCCCCATTAGCTATTTTCCTGCAGGAGACCATGCTAGGCGCGTGCCCCCTGCCCGCCCTCCCGGGGTATAAGGGTCTTGCGACCCCACCAACGCGGGATGGCCGGACCGGGGGATGCGTGGTTCACACCCGGCATGATGTCTTTGTTCTTCCTTTCACATTAGATACCTCCTTTCAGGCAGTGGCTGTGCAGCTTCACCTAGATAGGAGGTATACTATAATTTCTGCGTACATTCCACCGTCAGCTGACTTCGACGCGGGGGACTTCCGCCGCGTTGTGGCATGGTTGCCGAGTCCCTTTCTCTTGCTTGGAGATGTGAACGGCAGGCATCCTCTCTGGGGAGATTACTCAATAAATCCGAGGGGACAAGTCCTTGCCGATCTGATCAAAAACCTTGAGATAGGTGTTTTAAATGTGGATGAGTTTACGCATCACTGCCCGAGAACCGCTTCATTTTCTTGCCTTGACCTATCTTTGTGCTCTTCAGATGCATAGCCTGATTTTGATTGGGGGTTGGTCGATGACCTCCATGGTAGTGATCACTTTCCCATTCAAATATCTTTTTCAGGGCAACTGCCGCCTGAGAACGCACCTCGGTGGTGTTTAGCGCGGGCGCGGTGGCCTGCATTTCAGGAAATGACTGAATTCTCTATCTCAGTCGAGGAGTTTAGGTCGGTAGATGAGGCTGTTGAGTTCTTCTGTGGCAACCTCATCGCCGCGGACCTGACTGCTATTCCTAGAACGTCTGGCCGTTTTGCACGCTGACCACTCCCATGGTGGTCGGCCGAGTGTGAGACGGCCCTCAAACAGAAGCCTTATGCCTACATGCGCTGTGAGTGACGCCCGAACGATTTCACTATTAGTGAATTTCGTCGAACTAGGGCTAGGATCCCGTATATTTAAAAGCACGCCCGCCGCGCTTTTTGGCGCGCATACGTGTCTTCACTTAACGGGAAGACCCCTTTAGGAGAGGTGCGGAGGCGAGTCAAAAGGATTTGGGGCAAGTTCTCGCAGGACCCCCCTCCCGTTCTCCAGGAGAATAAAACCGCAATCTCGGACCCCGCCTCCGTGGCGGAATCCTTCGCGACCGCTTTCTCCGCATTCTCTAGCCAGGATGCTGCTCCGCCAGCATTCAAGGCAGGTCGTGAGTTCGTGGAAGGCCGCCTGCTGGACTTTACCTCCAGAGGCAGAGAACCCTTCAACGACTGGTTTACTGTGAGTGAGTTGCGCTCCACTCTTGCTTCGTGCGTGGACACTGACCATGGTCCGGACGATGTCCCGTTCGCCATGCTTCAACAACTATGTGAGCAAGGCATGGCCTTTCTGATAGATTTGTTTAACAGGATCTGGGTGGATGGTCTCCTGTCAGATTCCTGGCTAATCGCTACTGTGCTCGCCTTTCGCAAAGCGGGGAGACATTACTCTACTCCAGCGGGTTTCCGCTCAATCTCTCTAACCTCTAGCATGTGCAAGTTGATGTAGAAATGGGAAAATGTTACACTAGCCTTTTTCCTGGACATCGGAGGCCATCTGTCTTCCTGCCCAGTGCGGCTTCCGCAAGTTCCACTCCACGTCGGATGCTCTGCTCCGACTGGAAGCTGCCGTCTGCGAGGCCTTCCTTCGTAGACAGCATAACGCTTTGGTGTTTTTTGATCTGGAGAAGGCCTATGATACCGCATGGCGATACGGTATCATAGAGACTCTCCACACGATGGGGGCGAGGGGACGCCTCCGAATGTTTATATCTGAATTTTTGCGAGATCGTCGATTCCGCGTACGGGTGAGGGAAGCCCTCTCCGCTCCAAAGGAGCAGGAAGAAGGTGTTCCAGAGGGAAGTGTCCTCAGTGTCACACTCTTTGCCCTGAGCATCAATGGCTTTACCTCGGTGCTGCTGGGAGATGTTCTCGCTACGCTCTACGTGGACGACCTTTCGATCTCTTTTGGCGCGGCCCAGATACCAACTCTGTAGCGTCGACTCCAACAGGCATTGAACCGCGTCTCTCGCTATGCCGAAGCGCACAGGGTTCGTTTTTCTTTGGCCAAGACTAAGGTGGTGCACTTCTGCCGCTATCCACGGCTCCACCTTGACCCAGATTTGTTTCTTAATGGGGTGCGCCTGAATGTGGTTGAATCGCACCGTTTTCTTGGTCTTGTAATCGCCGATGCCTTACTTGTGAGGCTCATATTCGCAGCCTTAGGGTGACTTCTACCCGCGCCATGGATATTCTCCGTTCCGTGACGTTCAGCACTTGGGGTGCTGATAGGGCTACTGCCTTACTTTTTTATTGATCCTTTGTTCGTTTGAAGCTAGACTACGGATGCGAGTTTTATGCAACCGCAGCCGAGCGTTTATGGCGGAAGGTGGACTCGATCCACTACGCCGGCATTCGCCTTACGACCGGTGCCTTCGGCACTTCCCCCATTGAGAGCCTGTTTGTCAATTCTGGGGAGATACTCGCTCTACGCCGTATGCAGTGCATCACTCGCCTGTACGCGCGAGCCCCGCGCCTCCCTCAGTCGCAACAGCTCTCACTGTATCCGCAGCTGATCTTGACGGTGCCCATAACTCAAGAGACGCAAAACATACCCTAAGCCCTTTGAGTTTAGGGCCATGAAACTCCTTCGAGAGCTAGGTATAGCTCTCGGGCCGGTGGCGCCCCTGGTTTTTCCCAGGACGCCACCCTGGAGGGTACCGCATTTGGCTATTTGTCGCCACGCCTCTGCTCCCAAAGCTTTTACAACGCAGGGAGTATTGCGGTCGACCTTTTTAGAGCACACCTCGTGTCACGCTGGAACCGTGCTAGTGTATACGGATGACTCTAAGTCCCAAGAGGGGGTCGGCTTCCACGCCGTATCCCCTCTGTTTGAAGTCAGCTGGGCTTGGCCAGGCGCTGCGTCTGTCTTCATGGCTGAGCTAGTGGCAATACACCACTCGGTACGGGAGATTACGCAACGTGCCCGGTTCGGAGACCGGATTGTGATCTATAGCGACTCATAAAGCGCACTGAGTGCTCTCAGAGCATTGACGTTATGGTTTTGGCGAGCCGGGAGGATGTAGAGATTATCTTCTGCTGGGTTCCTGGACATGTAGGAAATGCGTGGAATGAGCACGCCGATGAGGGCACCAAAGAGTACGCTAGGACTCTGCGACCGGACCAGTGTTTCGCTCTTCCTCACACCGACTACATTGCAGGAATACGGGCAGCTCTTCGGACTGCTTGGCAAAGAAGATGCGAGACGGTCGAATTGAACTCAAAGTTACGTGCCATTGCCCCGCGACTGTTCCCATGGACCTATCCCCCAATGTCGCTTTCTGTCGTATCCGAATCGTACACACTCGTGTGACGCATTGCTATTTGATGGAGCGCCCGCCTGTGCTCTATTGTGACGACTGCGTTGCCCCCCAGACTGCTTGGCACATTCTTGTCGAATGTCCCAATCTCGGTGATCTTCGCGCACGTTACCTGTCCCAGTACCGGGATGGGCAGGGTCGCTACCGCCTGTCCCTTGTACTCGGGACGAGTGCGTGCACATTGACTGGTGGACTTGTTGACTTTTGGGAGGAGGTCGGCCTTCTCCCTTTTATTTAATTAGGTTGGTTCATTTTTTTTATTGGTTTTCTTTGTAGGTCGCACGCTCCTGCGCCGGGGGGAGGGGGACCTCCCCCCGACGCTGGAGTTTGCTTCCTAATTGTCATCTTCCCTTTTTACCTTTCTTTGCAATTTTTTTTTAAAGTAGCCTTGAACTGGGTTGTTTGTTTGCGGCGACTTATGCCCAAGTGGGCAGTTGCCAGATAGCCCCTTAAAAAAAAATTAAAAATCACCTCCATGTTCCTTACCTTCCCATCTCCCTCTTCCTCTATCCCTATCACATTACTTCTTCTCTACCAAACTTTCTTCCCCTCCCCTCTCTCCACCACTCTACCCATAGGAGAGAAGGTGGTGTGGGGTAGATGAGATAGTTATATAGATATAGAGGAGTATATAAAGGTGGGGAGAGTTAAGAGAGAAAGAAGGGCGAGGGATGCGGTGATGGGGGAGAGTGAGATGAATGGAGAGAGAGGGGAGGGATGGGGGAGAGTTAGAGTGTGAAGAGAGATGGGACAAGGAGAGGGGAAGAGGAGAGAGGGAAAGAGAGGAACGGGAGAGAGAGAAGAGTAGGAAGAGAGAGGGGAGAGTAGGGAAGCGAGAAAGAATGAAGGGCGAATAGGGAGGGGGAAAAAGAAGGTGGTGGGAGAAGGAGGGTGGAGATGGAATGGGGGGAGGGAGGATAGAAAGAGGGGCGTAAAGAATGCCCTGGTGTTCTTGTGCCCTGGAAATTCATATATATATATATATATATATATATATATATATATATATATATATATATATATATATATATATATATATATATATATATATACATATATATACATCCTCCTCATCGCATAAATCTCCTAAAACGTTTACAACCTACTGATCCTAAGACGTGGAATACAAAAGTCTCTTCCTTTGTTCTCCTTTTTAGCGCTTCGCTAAAGGTTAACACTATTTGTGTTTACACAATCAATTATTTTAAAGATCCTTTAATTAATTAATGTTTTCGTTTCATTGTTTGTCAGTACAAGACCGCTCACATTTAACTGTATCAATTTCAATAGTCCTTTATTTTGATCACAATCATAATTTCTTGTGATCATAGCTATTATCTTCTAACTCTATCTATTTTATAGAACCAGAAGATGGGTAATGTACACAAAACGTCGTTATAATTAAATGAGACCTCTTACCTGTCGCATTTTCGGATTTCTCCTTAACTTAAAAATAAGATTTCAGAAGCAAACCGATTGAATCTATCTATATTTATATATATATATATATATATATATATATATATATATATATATATATATATATATATATATATATATATATATATATATATATATATATATATATACATGCAGATTTTTTAAAGACCACAGTATATTTCGCCTTTATTAATTTTCTTTGGAAACTTTCCATCTTTCTTATTATCTTTGTTAGTTCATCTTGTAGATGGTAAACAACTTCTCCTACGTTCATCTCTCTTTTAAATGAAATGTGTTTGGTAAAACCAAACTTTTCTTCAATCGCTGAGCTTTCGATATATGTGATCACATTCAGAGTGCCTTCCCTCCTTTATCGATGGAGAATGGTAGAGTCAGAATGAAAAGATTTTTTTTAGGGAGAAAAAGGTACGGCTCACTGTTTCTCCTCCCTTATGTACCCATCCCACGATCAGGATGGACAGAAGAGAAGGAGGCCCGCGGCCGACTTGCTCCTGGAGAAACTCCTGACTTTCAGTTCAAGTGAACCGATAGGGAAGTGCTTAATGGGAAGTCCGGAACAAGCTTTAGAAGAGGATTTATATGTGTGGGAGACGGCAAATTTTGAGTTAAAAGAGAAAAGATTGTTGAGGAGGCAGATTAAACAACCTCGGTAGTCAAAGGTGGAAAGGATGGAATACCCTTGCCCGAAGTAAAAAGGGATTTCGAACCATCGTCATGCATTCACTCATCTTTCTTACTTCCTTTTTCACACTCTTAGCACCTATGTTTCTCATACAGAAGCGGGACGAACGCCTAATCTCAGTTTCCTTATTCTCTTCATCTTTCATTCATGGTTTTATTGTAGAATTCATTACGTCTTGAGTTATCTTAGCTCTGCACTCTGAGCTTTGTTTATGTATTGTTTTTACTTTCTTTACTTTGTTTCACTTTTTACTTCCATGAGTCTTATCTTTTTGTATTCCTTTTGGGTTTTTTTCTCTTCACTACTCTTGTTGTTATCACTTTTTTTTCTATTTCACTTTAGTTTCACTTTGTTAACTTGTCTACTATTAACTTTCACTTCACTATCATTTTTGTTAAACCTTTTAATATAGTTCACTTACTATACTTTTAGTTAATTTTGTTCGTATTATTTCTGTTTACATTTTTTATCTGTGTCTGTGTTGTCTTCTTAGTTGGTTGTTTCTTCCTATTTTAGATGTTTAAATTAGGTTGTCTTATTAGGGTATCAATCTGGTATTTTGGTTGATTAACTTTGTTGGCTGGGTTTGTATAGAGTCGGGTAAATATCTTTATCGTTATGCTTGTTCCTTCTCTTTTTTTGAATTTCTACTTAAGTAAACATGGGAACCTCCTCGATTCTCAGCTGTTGTCTGCCGCTGGGAAATCGAGTGTTAAAGGGGACTCCAGCTGTGGTGTTCGTGTGCTCTGCAAATATTGGAGGTAGATGGTCTATCTTCCTCCATATTTTCTCCGCTCTGTTCCTGATGTTGATGTTGAGCGTTTCTAATCTTGCTTCTTTGTGCAGATCTTCTATTCTTTTCCTCTTTCTCCTGCCCTGCGGGGGATGGTGATTACGTAGAGAGCTTTAATTTGTATTCTCTGGAGTTCCAATTTTTTGGTCCTTGATTCACCGTTGATAGGGATTGGTGCGTATATTAGTACCTCTCTTCCAAGTGCAAAATAGATTTTCTTTTTATTTTTCATGCCTAACCCTCTTAGATTGTACAGTAAGTTAAGCATAGGAATCGCTTTTTTCATCCTCTCCATTATATGTTGTCTGTAGCCTCTTGTTGTTATTCTGAGTCCTAGCACTTTGCCATCACTATGATATCTGTAATTCTGATCTTCAACTACAATGTTTGCTGTTTTGTTTCTGGAGATTGAGATTATTGTAAATTTCCTTCTCTTTGTCCTTATCTTCCAATTTTTTTCGTAGTCGTTGATGTTGCTGATTTCTAAAGCTGTTGTTCTTGCCTGAAAGTGTACCTTCCTGTACCGAGTGACGACGAGTTGGCTTATGTCGTCCGCCAACTGTATGTTTAGGCAATCAGGCATTATTGGTGGTGGTAGGTCTGCTTTTTTATATTGAATACAGCGTGGGGCTGAGACAGCCCCCATGCGGGAGTCCAGCTTCCAATTCGAATTTTGGTCCTTGGTAACCATTGCTCTCCATATATGCTTTTCTGTCTGTGATATAGTCGCAGGTAATTCTCTCCAGATTGCTATTCCTCTGGAGATTTAAGATCTTATATTGCATTCCTCTGAATCAGACTTTGTCGAATGCTTTTCCTACAGCTCTCAGGACCAGATTGATGTAGTTATTCTCTGTTTTGGTTTTTGTTATTTTCTCTGTTATTATGCCAAGTACCATTGTGGTGTCTCTGCCTCTTCTGGATCCGAACTGATAATGATTATTTAGGTAATTTTCTTCAAGATATTCGTTTAGTCTTCTGTTAAGGATTTTCTCGAAGACGTTGCTCATGAAGTTCAATAGTGATATTGGTCGGTAACTGCTGAGTTTGCTTGGTGGTTTTCCTGGCTTTATGACGAATATCATTTTTGCTAGTTTATAGCTATCAGGGAAGTAAGCGGCGTTTAAGCACACGTTATAAATATTCTTTACTGTTCTGATGATTATGTTCGGTGCCTTGGTAAGATTAATTCTGGTTATTCCTGTGGGGCCTGGCGCTTTCTGCTTGAAAGATTGTATAACGCCTTTGATCTCTTCCGTTGTAATGTAGGCCGCTGTACCCAGAATATTCTCCCTTCCTTGCTCTACACATGGTGCCGGAGTAATCTTGTCTATGTTTTCTGACAAGAATGCGTGGACCATTTTGTCTATCTCTCGATTGAAGTCTTCTTCCTCCTCTGGTGTAATGGAGAACACTGATTTCTAGTAATTACGAAAAAGGGCTTTCGGCGATATCACTGGTCAACACATATTTTTCATCAGAGACCTTACTATACTTTTCTAAATGGATTTTCCATGTTTAATCTGAATCTGCCTTCAGTTTTGATCTAGCACGTACTGTTTTTGAGATATGCCAAAAAATCAAAATGGCCACCTACGATTATAAATGTAGTATATTACTGGTATTGTTCTATTGCATGCATCATTATCGTACTGCTAAGATGAGCAAACTAGATGCTTTGTGAGTTCTTGCTGGTTAAAGGGGTATAGAGAAGAATTAATTTACATTTGTAACCCACATGCATATTTTGCGCAATTATTTATAATTCTGTTTTATGCTTTCAGGCTCCTCCTGTGATGTGCATCTTCTAAGCTGCTCCTTCTGTGTTTATCATAAGAGGCTTCCAAATATTTCCACAAAGCAGTAACAATGCCTCGAGAGTGCAAAAATCATACATATAAATTCTGTTATGTATGTGGGCATTTTACAACAAAATCTCAGCAGCGTATTATCAAAAATGATATAAAGAAAATGTACAAACTCTACTCGGTTGCCCTCTGGGTGACCAAGATAAAGCATGGACATCACACCAAATTTGTACTTCCTGCTCTAATGGATTACGTGACTGGATTAACAAAAAGAAAGCTTCACTGCCCTTGGCTGTTCCTATGATATGGAGAGAGCCCATAGATCATCTCGAAGATTTCTATTTCTGCACTGTGACGACAAAAAGGTTTTCTGCAAAGAACAAACACCAAATTGTTTATCCAATCATTGATTCAGCGTGCAGTACATCAGTGCTAATTCCAGTTCCACCTGATGATGGCCTCGTACCTGATGACATCAGTGATAATAGCAGTACTGAGGGTGCATGCACATTAGATGCGGATGTTGAATATGAGGATGCTAACTCTGAGCTAAAGTTATTTACTCAGGAAGATTTTAAT
The DNA here is from genome assembly GCA_963969495.1 of Ceratothoa steindachneri. Lineage (NCBI taxonomy): Eukaryota > Metazoa > Arthropoda > Malacostraca > Isopoda > Cymothoidae > Ceratothoa > Ceratothoa steindachneri. The sequence goes on from OZ018320.1 coordinate 50,490,803, forward strand.
GATCTTGTGAGAGATCTATCACTGTCAAAGGAGAAAGCAGAACTTCTAGCATCTTAACTACAGGAAAAATTCTTACTCGAGAAAAATGTTCATGTGAGTTACTTTAGAAAGCGTAATCGGGATTTAACTTCATTCTTCACAGTTATTGGATCTCTCTGCTACTACCATGATATAAACGGATTGTTTGAAGCTTTGTCACAGACATATGAGGCATCTGACTGAGGTCTCTTTATTGATGCTTGTAAGACAAGTCTAAAAGCTGTCCTCTTGCACAATGGCAATGTAAAGCCTTCCATCCCTATTGGCCATTATGTCCACCTTAAGGAGACATGACAATATGCATATTATTCTTAAAGTCATAAACTACCAACACATCGGTAGTACATCTGTGGTGATCTAAAAGTCATAGGAATGCTAATGGGTATGCGAGAAGGATTCACGAAGTACTGTTGCTTCATCTGCCTGTGGGATAGCCGTGCCACTGCAAAACATTATGACAAGCGTGACTGGCCACTTCGATCTACATATGAGCCTGGAATATGCAGTTGCCCTGGTAAAGCCTCAGAAAATATATCTGCCACCTCTTCATTTGAAACTAGGTCTAATGAAAAAACTTTGTGAAAGCAATGGCTAAGATCAATTCTCAGGGATTCCAATATCTGTGCCAAAAATTTCCACAACTGAGCGCGGCCTTTATTTACATGCCTCTTCTAATTATTTCAATTCAATGGTACACACTTATCTACATGTGTACCCATGACATGCAGGTTCAGCTATCCCTCAAATACACGAACACGCTTCTTTGAACTAGGGCGGAGGGGGGGGGGGCTTCGCCTGCTAGTGTTGAAAATAATATAATTATAGGACAGACAGAAACAGAAAAGGAGAATTTTCATTCACTCCTTGCATGGAGGCGTCGATGGCATCTTTTTATTGCTCATTTCATTTTATTTTATTCCCAACTCCTTATTTCATATACTGTATTCTTCTATGCTCACACTACGTTAGATTTACACTATTCAAGGACTCATCAAGTCGGTTTTTGAACATATTAACTGACCTGCTTTCTACTACATGGTTCAACAGGCTATTCCACGTTTGCGTGATTTTAAACGTGAAGTAATTTGGGGCTATAGTAGAGTTAAATCGCTTGTTCACTAATTGTAAACCATTTTGGCGTATGTTGTCCCTTTTGTCCATCTCGAACAATAGTCCGTAATCAATATTAGTAAATCCTTTTAAGAATTTGAATACCTCGATTAATTGTCCACGAAATCGTCTACTTTCAAGTGATAGTAGGTTTAATGAGTGGAGTCAATCTTCGTACGGTTTGTTTCGGATTCCAGGAACTAGTTTCGTAGCCCGAGGTTGCACTCTTTCTCACTGCGCTATTTCCTTGTTTAGGGAGGGACACCAAAATTGAACTGCGTATTCGAGGTGTGGGCGCACGAGCGATTTGTATAGTGGCAGGAATAGATCTTTTGATTTGAAAGTAAAATTCCGAGCAATATATCCTAGCATTCGGTTTGCTTTTTAACAAGCTTCTGCGCATTGTTTCGATACTTTAAGGTCATCCAAGATTAAAATCCCCAGGTCTTTTTCTAAGTTAACGGATTCGAGAATTTGGTCTTTCATATGGTATTCTACTTTTAACTTATGACATACTAAATTCATGACTTTGCTTTTACCTATGTTAAAGCCCATTTTCCATTTATCCACCCATTCGATAATTTTATTAAGGTCTCTTTGCATTTCTTTACATCGGATCTCGATAGGGCCCCATTTACAACAACCCGCTATGTACGATTTGATAGCCAGTTTCTATTCCTTTTAAGTATGTTACCCCTCACTCCAATTGCTCTAATTTCCATCAATAGCCTTTCCTGCAGAACTGTATCAAAGGCCATTTTAAAGTCAAGGTAAATTATATCCGCTGCTTTAGTTTCACCGTAGATGCAAATCATGTTATGAAAGAATTTAAGTAAATTGGTTAGGCACGAGCGTCCCTGTCTGAATCCATACTGGGAGTCTGCAAATAAATTATTAGCCTCACAATGGCTCACCAACCTATCTCTAACTACCGATTCTAAGAGTTTTTCAATTACAGAAGTTAGACTGATCGGACGGAAATTAGTAGGCTCAGTTTTATCCCCTTTTGTGAATATCGGCGTAACATTTGTAAGCTTAAACTCTATTGGAACTACGCCTTCCTTTATTGATCAATTTAAAATCGTGCAGAGCAGTCTTGCTAATTTATTTTTTAGTTCTTTAAGATAAGTTGGGTATACCCCATCGGGCCTGGTTGACTTCGATTTTCCATTTTACTAATATATTTGAGAATCTCCCTTCATTTATACTTACAGTATCTTGGATAGGGTATTTTGTCTTTTAAAATTTATGTCTTCGCCTAATGTTTTTAATTGTGTCACGTCCTCAATAATAAAAACGCTCGAGAAGTGCTCATTTAATATTTTAGCAAATTGTTCTGGGACGTCCGTCATAACACCATCCTTACCTCTGATCGGCCTTATTAAACCCTTTATGGGCTTTCTACTGTTAACGTAACTATAAAACCGTTTCGGTTCGTGCTTTGAATTTATAGCAAGATCTTTTTCATATTTCAGCTTAGCTTCTCTAATGACCCGCTTTACCAGCATTCGAGAGTCTACGTATTTTTCCCGATTTGTTGTCGTTTCGTTTTTCTAAACATATGATAGTCTTTTTTACGCTCCCGAATTAAGTTAATTATTAAAATGCTAACCCACGATGCTCTCTTTGACTTTCCATTCTTTCGACGTACGTACTTAACTAACTCGGAATCCACCGCGAGCACATTTTGCTGTAGCTCTGAATACATTCCCTGTACTGTCTTATTATCAAAATATCTCCCCCAGTTTATTCTTTTAGTCCGGTCACGGAAGGTTTCAAAATTAAAACTCCCAAATCGTAGGATTAGTTGTGAACTCTCTTTTACCTCAACGCTCGTATTAATTTCAAACCTAATTACATTATGGTTACTTGTCGCCAAATGCTCACCCACGCAAACGTTTTCTTCCAAAGTCTCCTCTGTTAAGATAATCAAATCAAGTATATTTTGATCACGCGTAGGTTCCTATACTTTTTGCACAAGAAAATTATCCTGAATAAAATTGACCAATCTCTCCCCAACTTAATCCAAAGTATAGTTTGTAAAGTTAACGTTAGGGTAATTGAAAGCTCCACAAATTAGTGTGTTTTTCCTTTTCTCACCATAGATAAAAGGCACTCAAACATTAGTTTGTTCTCTGATTTTATTAGAGATTGGGGCCGATAAGTAACGGTTAAGTTAATTTTATTATTTTTAGTGCACTCGAGCTCAATTAGCAGAACCTCGCTCTTCCTATTTACGATCATCGCGGCCTCTCCCAGTTATTCGGTCCTTGTGATGTATTTGTACCCTTCTATATTAAATTCCACAATAAGGTCTCTAGAAGCTGTATCTAACCACTTCTCGCTAATACATACGATATCGCAATTTCCCTCTTGAATCATGGATTCAAATTCGGGCAGTTTGTTTCTTAAACTCCAAACATTTGCGTAAATGCATTTTAATTTTCCCTTTAAATAACAGGGTCTCCCTCTTGTATGGCTAAAGCGTTTCCCTGTTTGCCTAAATTTATTGACTCCTCACGTGAAATCCGGTTTGGCGCATCTATGACTTGGGGGCAATTAACTTCCGTACCATAGAGATTACGGAAGCTTTCATTAATAATTCTGCTCAGCTTCGAATTACCCACTGAATTTAATTGAATACCATCATTAAAAAAGTGACAGTTTGTCCTGAAAATCATTCCAAAAATTTAAAACTTAACTCCCATTTCCTGACATAAACGTTTAAAACATTCATTTGTGTAAATTAACCTTGACTTCATTTTCAGAGTCTCTTTTAATCTTGAAATTATCCCAATTACCCACACTTTATTCGCCTTCGCTTTGGCCGCTATAATTAGGTCCCTTGCTCGATGTTAAATCTCGGTAGTCGACCTGTCAAAACGGTGAACAGCATTCTCACATGGCTCGTTCAGACTTTGCGCTGACCACGTGGTTATTCTCCCCCCCCCCTCGGTAGACAAATATTTTCTTACGCTTAGTTGGATTTCGTACTTTGAATTCAGAATCCTGGTTCTTTATTAAAGAGTCACCGATTAGAATACTATCTGTTTCCCCCTCGATTGGAATTAACAAGGAAAATTGATTAAAGCATGGAATTTCAAAACGGTGAGATGCCCTCGTTGGTCTAGCCTCGTTTCTAACGGTCATAAATTGATATTCCGAGGGTCTATATGAGTTTAAGATACGCGCTTGCTCATTTATAATAACTTGCGGGTCTCTATTCTCTATACGACTCGATCGGCGTCTTTGAACGCGATTTTCCCTCCCCCGAGGCTCATCAAAGGATGCCTGAACGCCGATGGCCAGTTCGTCAATCTTACGGTTCGGTGCGACTACGTCTCTCCTGACAGAGTTAACTTCTGATCTAATTTCATTAATCGCGTTGGTTATTTTTAGTTCGAACGCCTCGTTTAGAAGACAAAAGCGACATATTCTACTGTTATTAGTGTTTAATGGAACGTATATTTCCTTATTAAATGAAGCACGGCAGCGAGAAAAATTAAATTTGACGATAGGCATTGTAAAACACAAGGTTGTTTAAAATGAGTTAAAATTTATGGAGCTAATGGAACGTATAACTGACACGGAATGTAATTGATATCTATTTTACTTTACGACACGAAGGTTTGAGCACGACACAAACGTAAATATTTGTAGGAGCACAGAGATAATACGTCTTATCAGGATAAATGCTGAGCAAAAAAGTGAAAGGCTGAGCGAGCGAGAGAGAGAGAGAGAGAGTAATAAGGAGTAACAAGGAAAACAGGGACACTAATAGACCTTACGATCCATTCAAAGAGGGTACAATTGAGTGAACACTTGAGCAGGCGCAGTCCTTTACAAGGTCAAATAGACGCTCTAGAAGAGCACTCGCACCACGCTTCAAGTCTTCAAGCGGCTATTTTTCAAGACTGGCAAGTCTCGACTTGAATTGTTTAACAGAGTTGTTGTTGATAACTTTTACTGCAAGTGCGATCCAAGTGCCACGGATGCTATATGTGAAAGATTTCCGAAACAGATCACGCTGGTAACGCTTCAGTTCAAGTTTGTAGCCGTGATTTTTTGTTATGCTCTGAATAAACTGGAAAATATTCCCGTAGTCTACAATGTTAAAGCCTCGAAGTATTTTGAACACCTTGAGAAGCTGACCACGCAGTCTCCGGGTCTCCAGCAAGAACAAGTCTAATTCTCGTAATCTATCTTCGTAACTCGTGTGTCTGATAGAGGGAATCAGTTTGGTTGCTCTGGCTTGCACAAGTTCTAATCTTGCGATATCCTTTCGAAGCGAAGGACTCCAAAATTGCACGGCATACTTCAGGTGCTGTCGGACAAGGGAGTTATACAAACACGGTACTATCTTTTTGTTCCGATATCCAAACTGTCGCTTTATATAACCTAACATCCTTTAGGTTTTCTTCTCCGCCTTAATACACTGACTGGTGAACTTGAAATCACTAGCGATAATAACAGCCAAGTCCTTCTTAGTGACGTTGGATTCAAGCGCAGTGCTCTTAAAGATGTACTGAGATTGGGGGTTTCGGTGGCCGATATGCATCACTTTGCATTTGTTCACGTTAAAAGGTATTTACCACGTGTCCAATCACTCCCCAATCTTCATAAGATTATCTTGAAGGCGTGCAGTATTTCCTTGCTTTGCGACGTTCATACCAAGCTTGGTATCATCGGCAAATTTAGAAATCTTGGCAACCATGTCACCGTCCATGTCGTTGACATAGATGATAAACAGTAGTGGTCACAGGACAGAACCTTGAGGAACACCGCTAGTAACGGGCACCCACTCAGAAGCCTGCCCATTCAACACCACCCTTTGCCGGCTGCCACTTAGCCAGTTCTCGATCCAGCTGGCTACTTTTCCATCTATGCCCAGCGCACGCACTTTTGGGAGGAGGCGGTGGTGTGGTGCCTTATCCAAGGCTTTTTAAAGTCTAAGTAGATAACATCCACTGCTTTATCCAGGTCGTTCTCACTGAAAACGAAGTGGAAGAATTCACAAGATTCGTTAGGCATGACCGTTGCCTTTGGAACCCGTGCTTGAAAATCCTCAATCGTAAGTTGAACTCTAAATATGACGTAATTTTGTCCTCCATGATGCTTTACATGAGTTCACCGACTATTGAGGTTAAGCTAAAAGGGCGATAGTTCGGCGGCTGGCTAAGGTATTCTTTCTTGAAGATAGGAGTCACCTCCGCTTCACACCAGTCTCTAGGAACTCATCCAGCCTGGATTGACATGTTGAAGATTGTGCTCAGATGTCGTGACATTTCATCGCACACTTCTTTCAACACTTTAGGTAGAAAACCGTTCGGGCTAGGGGACTTATTCGTCTTGAGATCAGTGATCATTCTTTCTGTTTCTCCTTGGGTGAAGTCCATATCTTCCAGCTTTTCCCCCAGGTAAGAATCCGTGGACTGGAGGATGGGACCACAGTCTTCAGTAAACACTGAAGAGAAATTGGCGTCCAGGAGGTTAGAATTTTCTGCATCTGAGTGCTGTAACTCCCCCCCCCCCTCATTCACTAAAGGCCCAATCGTGCGATGGATTGGTTTTGGCTGTTTACATAACCAAATAACTCCTTGGGATTCTCCTTGCAAAGTCTCGCCACTCACAGCTCCTCGGCACGCTTTGCCGCCCTCATGCTGGATTTCAGTATCCTAACTGGCTTACGGTACTCATCAGTCACCATAAATCTTTGACTGCCGGTACACCGTTCTTTTCTCCCTCAGCATTTGACCAATTTCTCGATTAAACCACTTTTGTTGGAGGGAAGACCGACAGCTTTTCAAAGGGAGAATCGTGATTGAAGACTCATAAACGTAGTTTTGAATCTATTCCACAAATCTTCAACATCCTCGCACACTTATAGCCTCGCATCAGTCAATCCAGCATGAAGACCTGCAAGTCTGCTCTTCTCAAATCAAGTTTCATCGATTTACCAGTCGCAGACTCTACCTTGGGGACATTGACTATAAATCTGACTAGTCGCTGATCACTGCCACCAAGCTAGCTTTTCGCCCACAGAGAGATCCTCAACGATGTCATCCTCAGAGGTGAAAACCAAGTCGAGGGTACTATTACACCTCTCGTTGGCTCTCCACTCACTGAGTCAGGAACTCGTTGTTCGGGAACTCCATAAGTAGTGCGTCCTTGCCACAGGGTTCTCTTGTTTTCCAGTCAACCTGGCTATTAAAATCACCCATAGTGATACACACACTGTCTTGAACAAGTTCACCTAGTAGGCGCTACAGATCCCTGTCCTTTTCAACGAGTTGGACAGGGGGTCTTTAAAGCAGCAGGAGCCTATATCTGGCAGGACCTATATCTAGGTCAACTCTTAGTAGCTCTTGGTCGCATACAATGTTGCAATTCGTCGATTTTAGTGTTCTCTTGAAATACAACATCACACTGCCACCCTCTCTCTCTCTCTCTAGGCTATCCTTTTGGAAGAGTTAGTAACCAGGAATCGTGGATTCATCTTCAAAATTTCGGTTTGAGGTTTTTACCATCGACTCTGTTATGGCTACCATTTCAGGTTCTTCCGTCGCTATGAGGCCACGAAGTTCAAGAAACTTGTTCCTGATCGACCTCGCATTAAACAGAAGAACTTCCAGGGAGTTCCCGAATGTAGGACTCCCTACGCTCTTCCGTTTCCCGGCTTATTTGTTGGCGAGGGGGCACCCCTCGTTGCGACCTCCGAGAAGGTCGTTCCAGGAGTGACACGGGCGTACTGGCGTACGTCCGCCCTCACTCTGGGCCGTACACTCCTTTGGGTCCGCTCCACGACATCCTGTATCATGTTACAGAGTACAGCCTTTCCTTTAAAGGAAAGATGCGCTCCATCCCTTTGGTAGAGATCGTTTCTACCATAAAAGGTGCAGTAAAGATCCACAAAAAGACCCCTTCGCCGTACAAAAATCTGCTAGGTGTCGGTTCAAGGAGGTGTTTCTCGAGTGAGGTTGGACCTCTTCTTGCGAGCATCCTGACCACAACACGTCTGCGGATTTTCAAACTACAGTCATCCACGGTTCTCATGACCGTGTGTATAATCTTTCCTCCAGGACCTACCTTACCTCCTTTGAGGTAGAGGTTGTTGCCACTTACCATCAGGGCAACAACTGAGTTCTAAGAAATCTGAGATTTCTCCGCCTGTACCCTGATTCGGTGGCTTCCCTTTCCTGGCAGGTAGCTTACCTTTACACTTATGCGAAGGCGGGCCTCTAACAGTGGTTGCAGACCCCGTGCTTGAGAGTCGCCAATAAGGTTGACTCTCGCACATTCGGCTGCAGGGGAAAGAGTTTTCCCTTTTGGAACCAACTTGTCCGTTTCCTCTTTAATTTCCATACTTTTCTTATTTTTCTTCTTCTTTCATTTTTTCCCATCTTCCTCTGGTTTCACTTCTGTTTCTGCTTTCTCTTCTTCTGTTTTTACTTTCTCTTTTTTTTTCCTTTCTTCCTTTTGGCCCGTCGAGACAGTCTCGTAGCAGCTGACTCAAACTCTGGAACGTTGGAAGGCTGGTGTGGCGCTGCCAATGCAGTGCTTGCTTCTTGGGCGAAAGTCCCTTCGGCGTATCCACTAACGTTGGTGGGAGATACATCGTGAGCCCACTGGATCTCTAGTCTTGAAGACAACTTGACGATCATGTCCTTGAGACGGCAAAGCTGACGTGCGTGTTCAAACTCCAGGTTCTGCAGCTTCCTCTCCAGTTCTTTAGATTTTTAGTCCGATGATCTACAGTGACTGGACCTAAGTATTTGCACAACACTATTTGTTATGTATTTTGAAAAGTTCGAGATCTGGTTTGAGGTAAGGAGTACACGTAGTTCAGAGAACATATATTTAGCAGAATATTTAAGCAGAACATACAAAAATATATTGACAACTAGAAGATCAACTAAACAAAAAGATGTATGGGACAAAAGTATTTGGCCAAAACAAAAAGCGCAAGTCTTTAGTATTTAGTGGCGTGACCTTTATTTGCAATAACAGCATAGAGACGATTTTTGTAACTGAAAACTAACTTTTGACACTCCGTTTGTGGTATCTTGTTCCATTTTTGCATGCAAATGATCTTCAAATCAGCAAGGTTCTTTGGACTCCTTTTCTGCACAGCAGTTTTGAATAATCACCAGAAATTTTCAATGGGGTTAATGTCAGGCGATTGGCTAGGCCACGGATGGACACCTATTTTCTTATTTGGGAACCATTCTTTCCTTAATTTCACCGTATGTTTGGGGTCATTGCGTTGTCCGTAGAATGGTTTTGCGCTCAGAAGCAGCTTCTGCTCCAGTATCTGTGTCGTAGAATGACTCCCGACGATACCATATATATCACTATTCGTTGAGGGAACTTCCTTAATTATCTTTAGAGTGCGTTAATGTCTGGCGGCCGATATTATGTATCTTCGATATGCTTAAGAAGTGGAACTGAGCTCAAGGATAATAATATTGCTATCATTAATAAAATAGAGTTTTATTAATAATAACTATCAACAAACACAAGACGGAAAATATTGACATAAACAGAGGATTGAAAGGGTCGTGGGGGCTCGGCTAATCCGAGGATTTAAAGGATTTAAAAAGGTCAAATAAATATAGAGTTAAAGAGATGGGATGGTTCGATAAACCATTTAAAGCACAGGATAGAATTGACAAAAGGGTTAAGTACTCAAAGGTGACGTTTGGCTTACGTAACTTTTACACTAGTGGTGCAGTGGAAGGTGGCGCGAAAGAGTTTCGGTCCACTGGCGAGTTCCAGCCGAAGGGGGGGGGGATAAAAGGATCCTCACGTGGCGTCTTGGGAAGGAGAACCGTTTCTCGACGAAAGGCTTGAAGAACAATGGCTGTTCTAGGTTGTTCTCTTCTGAACAAAGGAGGGATGAGAACCGTCTCTTGTCTACGGGCTCAAGAACAATGACTGTTCTAATGTTGTTCTCCTCTGAACAACAAGGAGGAAGGGTGAGAACCGTCTCTTGTCTACGGGCTCAAGAACAATGGCTGTTCTAATGCTGTTCTCCCCTGAACAACAAGGGGGAAGGGTGAGAACCGTTTCTTGTCAACGGGGCTCGAAGAACAATGGCTATTCTAATGCTGTTCTCCTCTGAACAACAAGGGGGAAGGGTGAGAACCGTTTCTTGGCGAATGCCTCAAAAGAAAAATGGCTGTTCTAGTGCTGTTCTCCTCTGAACAACAAGGGGGAAGGGTGAGAACCGTTTCTTGTCAACGGGACTCGAGCGAACAATGGCTGTTCTAATGCTGTTCTCCTCTGAACAACAAGGGGGAAGCCTTTTGGACTCGGCGTCGCAAAGGCTCGAACTTTGGCACTTAAGGGATATTGTCCTCCTTCTGGACAAGTGATGGTGAATCTCGAGGTCGAGGTCCCTTGGCGCACAAAGGGAGAGAGGGTCGTGGTGATGTTTCGCGACAAAAATCTGGATCTCCAATCTGATCTTAGTGGTAAAGTTTCCATATAAATAGCCAGGACATCTCCTTGGCGTGGGGGACAATGGGAACGCACAGCCGAGCCGGAGAACAATGCCTTATCTGCCCATAAGCCTAACTTAATCTGGCGAGGTCGGCGTATGGGGGCGAACGGGGGGACGATAACCTCCTTGTTTAAATATTGACATCCGGTAGCTGCGATAAGGCTCCAAGCTTCGAATCGAAGATGCACGTGGGCAGCATCGTGGTTTTAAATAATATGTGATAGGAGTTAAAATCAACGCAGCTTCAACTCGTTCTATCACACCCCTCCATTCCAGGGGAAGTTGTCACTTCGAAAAAAAAAGAGAGAAGGGACAACGATAGAGCTCCGTTGTAGGGAACTCGTTTTCTTGTACCAACCGTACCTTCCTGCACCTAACTAGTATTACCTCAATACATATGATTATTTTGATCTTTAGATTACAGGGGAAAATAACCTTTAATACAACTTAATCAAAGAAAAAAAAGGCATGGAACAATGAAATGATATAAAATTAGTACATACGGGACAAAACAATTTATACGTAAATTAATGGGTACAAATATATATACATAAAAAAAAATTAGACATTGAGCGTTACAAAATTCAGACATATACATTAATTAATTATATTACAAGAGAATCTTAATTTAAGTCGTACAAGACGGTATATACCTACATGGAGATACTAATCCTATGACTACACTTACTCTACGCTATTCGGTAACGCATTCCTACTGAGGGCGTCAGCGACCTAGTTATCGGAACCTTTTATATAATTTATTTTAAACTGATACTCTTGCGAGAGTAAACTCCAGCGCATGATGCGGCCGTTTGAGTGTCTCACATTCCTAATATAGGCTAACGGACGGTGGTCGGTTCCTATTTGAAATTCTTTACCTATCAAGTACATCTTGAATTTGTCTATGACCCAGATAATTGATAGAGCTTCCTTTTCTCTAGTGGCATATCTCTTTTCACGTGGTAATAATTGACGACTAGCATATGCAACTGAATGACTCGTGCCGTCATCCTCGTATTGAAGGAGTACACCTCCAATGCCCTCGTTGCTCACGTCGGTCTTGACCCGAAAGGATTTTTCCGGGTTGGGCAACTTTAAAATGGGGGCAGAAATGAACTTACTTTTAAGCTGATTAAAATGGGAAACAGCGACATCATTCCAACGTAAACGATCGGGGAAATTCTTTTTTTGAAAGGGGCATAGGGGGGCCGAAGTTGCAGCGAAATTCGGAACAAATCGCTGATAGGGAGAAGCTGATCCTAGGAACGATCTTAATGGCTTCTTTGTAATCGGGAGGGGCATGTCGGCGATTGCCTTAATCTTGTTCTCGTGGGTTCCTAACTTGCTTTGTCCTATTTTGAAACCCAAATATTTAATGGGTTCGTGGGAAAAATGGCATTTGCGGGGGCCAATGGTGAGGCCATTTTCGCGCAGTCGCTCGAAAAGAGCTAATAGGGCGGGTAAATGGTGACTCCATTTAATTAGTTCTTGTAGGTGACTCTTCTGACGTGGTGTCAGCTGCGCGTCACTATCCAGGTCAGAGGGTTCCAAAGACTCGCCTGGTAGGGAAGGAGGAGGGCAATCGGCATCAAGTTGGATGCACACTGTCTGGATTACCTTAAAGGACTCCGCGGGGTAATCTTCTTCAAGCGCCGATGTTTCGTCCAGTTCTACGAAGGTATCTCCATGGGCGCATTGGGGGTTCTTTTTTTCTTGCTATCCACGGACAGTCTCCGTGTCTTTGTCTTGGGCCTTATCACCTAAGGGTGTTAGTGATTCACACTCCTCTTTTGCCGTCCTAAAGTCCTGGTTAGGGGTCTCCGAGAAATCGGATGGTATCGGCTTCTGATGGGGACGGGCTCCTGGGCTTCTTTCTTATCTCGGCCTGAAACACAGGGGCGAAACTTACTCGGGGGCTCTGTCCTATAAGTACGGAACAGAATTGTATGGGTGCTACAATGACTTCAGCCCAGCCATTATAATATTGACACTGCAGGTAACATCTAACGACGGGGAATCGGTTCGCCCGCCCAAAGTGGTCATGTACCACCGCAAATATTTCGTGGTTAGAGGCCACTGGGAGGAGTTCGTCGGACACGATGAAACACGTACATCCTGTGTCCCTGACGAGAGTCGATACTCGGCAGCTGTCCACGCTGCCCTCCTCATATTTCAAAGTTCCCGATGAACTTTTATCGAAAACAAAATTTACCTGGTGGCCTGACAGGGGGGGGAGAAGTTTCTGCTTGGGTCTGTACCACCGGGGAGGCCGGGGTTGTATTAATCTGGTGAACTTGGTGGGCTGGTCCGCTTTTAAGCCTAGAATTTTGGGGGCAGTTCCAGCTCATGTGGTTTTCTACACCACAGGTGAAGCATATTATTGGTCGCTTCGGGAAGAGAGATGGAGGAGAAATCTTAACGGGAGGTTTGGAGTCCCGTTGTTGGTTTTGGGAAAAGAAGTTTTGGGGTTTTACGGGGCTCGGAAACTTTGTCAGCTTTCCTGGGAAGGGGCGCGAATCCTTCCTTCTTTCTTCTCGCTGGATTTCTCTTTCTCGTTCTTCTCGTTGTATTTTTCTTTCTCGTTCTTCTCGTTGTATTTCTCTTTCTCGTTCCTCTTTTCTTTGAAATTCTCCTTCAATCCGAGATAATTCAATCTGATGGTGAAGCTCAGCTTGTCTTATCCGTTCCTCTCTTTCTCTTTCTTTTTCTTCTCGTCGGATTTCTCTTTCTCGTTCTTTTCTTTGCTCCTCTTGAATGTACTCAATTAGTTCTTTTCCGGAGAGTCCCAAGGATTCTCCTTGCGCTTTAATGATTTGGAACTGAGTCATCTTTGCACTTGGGGGCGCACTAGTCAACCAACTAAAATTCCTTGCAACAAGAATTATTCCTCTATAGAATTAGCCTACCTAAATATGGGCACTGACCTATTCGTACTTGGTTTCTTACTCTAAATAACCACTGACTAAAATCACAAAAAAACACAAACAAATTATTATAACAGTTCCTTGAGCTACTCCAGCTTCTTAAGTTTCAAAAAAAGTGGATAGCAATCGTTAAAACAAAAGGGAACTACTATATTCTATTATTATAACGAATAACACTGTGCTTTACTCGACTGAGACCAGTGTTTGCAAAGATATAGCGTTAAACCTTACACACCTGATACCAAATTTAAATAGTATATATATATATATATATATATATATATATATATATATATATATATATATATATATATGTCGTAGAATGAATCCCGACGATACCATATATATCACTATTCGTTGAGGGAACTTCCTTAATTATCTTTAGAGTGCGTTAATGTCTGGCGGCTGATATTATGTATCTTCGATATGCTTAAGAAGTGGAACTGAGCTCAAGGATAATAATATTGCTATCATTAATAAAATAGAGTTTTATTAATAATAACTATCAACAAACACAAGACGGAAAATATTGACATAAACAGAGAATTGAAAGGGTCGTGGGGGCTCGGCTAATCCGAGGATTTAAAGGATTTAAAAAGGTCAAATAAATATAGAGTTAAAGAGATGGGATGGTTCGATAACCATTTAAAGCACAGGATAGAATTGACAAAAGGGTTAAGTACTCAAAGGTGACGTTTGGCTTACGTAACTATTACACTAGTGGTGCAGTGGAAGGTGGCGCGAAGGAGTTTCGGTCCACTGGCGAGTTCCAGCCGAAGGGGGTGGGAAAAAAGGATCCTCACGTGGCGTCTTGGGAAGGAGAACCGTTTCTCGACGAACGGCTTGAAGAACAATGGCTGTTCTAGGTTGTTCTCTTCTGAACAAAGGGGGGATGAGAACCGTCTCTTGTCTACGGGCTCAAGAACAATGGCTGTTCTAATGTTGTTCTCCTCTGAACAACAAGGGGGAAGGGTGAGAACCGTCTCTTGTCTACGGGCTCAAGAACAATGGCTGTTCTAATGCTGTTCTCCTCTGAACAACAAGGGGGAAGGGTGAGAACCGTTTCTTGTCAACGGGGCTCGAAGAACAATGGCTGTTCTAATGCTGTTCTCCTCTGAACAACAAGGGGGAAGGTTGAGAACCATTTCTTGGCAAATGCCTCATAAGAACAATGGCTGTTCTAGTGCTGTTCTCCTCTGAACAACAAGGGGGAAGGGTGAGAACCGTTTCTTGTCAACGGGACTCGAGCGAACAATGGCTGTTCTAATGCTGTTCTCCTCCGAACAACAAGGGGGAAGCCTTTTGGACTCGGCATCGCAAAGGCTCGAACTTTGGCACTCAATGGATATTGTCCTCCTTCTGGACAAGTGATGGTGAATCTCGAGGTCGAGGTCCCTTGGCGCAAAAAGGGAGAGAGGGTCGTGGTGATGTTTCGCGACGAAAATCTGGATCTCCAATCTGATCTTAGTGGTAAAATTTCCATATAAATAGCCAGGACATCTCCTTGGCGTGGGGGACAATGGGGTGGGAGCTTCGAGGGAACGCACAGCCGAGCCGGAGAACAATGCCTTATCTGCCCAGAAGCCTAACTCAATCTGGCGAGGTCGGCGTATGGGGGCGAACGGGGGGACGATAACCTCCTTGTTTAAACATTGACATCCGGTAGCTGCGATAAGGCTCCAAGCTTCGAATCGAAGATGCACGTGGGCAGCATCGTGGTTTTAAATAATATGGGATAGGAGTTGAAATTAATGCAACTTCAACTCGTTCTATCACAATCTGCCTGTACATGGAACTATCTATTTTTCCATCAATCATGTGGAGTTTCCCTACACCATGGACAGTAAAACAGCTCCACACCATGATGTTGCTTATTCCATGTTTGACGGTAGGGATGGTATTCTTGGGATCATAGGCAGTCCCTGCTTTCCTTCAAACATGACAAGCTTCGTTTGGACCGAAAAGTTCAATTTTACTTTCGCCGGACCATACAACCCGTTTTCAAACTCAATTCCTTTGTCAAGATGGTTTTTGACAAACGTTAAACGATTCTTCACATGTTTTGCTGTAAGAAGGGAAGTTCTGCGTGGAGTGAAGGCATGTAGACCACTTTGATACAATTCTCTAGAAACTGACGTGAACTCCTTGTAACTCCTGTTCATTCTGTAGGTCTGTACGGGTAGTAATGGGCACATTCGTTACCTTACCCAGCATATAGCATCGAGAATGGCCCGTGATCTTGCGAGGATCTCCAACCCTTGGCAGGTTGGAGATTGCCCCAGTCTCTTGATGCTTCCAAACTAATGCCCCAACAGTTGAGTATGGAACTTTAACACGTTCAGCAATTTGCCTATAGGTTAATCCTTCATTACAAAGTCTAATAATCTGCTTTCGAATAGCTTTGGGTATTTTTTTGACTTTCGGCATTGTATTTACTGAGCATCCTCCTTTAACAAACACTGGAGAGGTAATGATTGTGCTGATCGTAGTTCGCTTACATTACATGTGCTTCTGGAAGTTTCTGTCAACTTTATAAGACGAGTTTAAATTAAGATACTCAAATTGTGCGATAAACTAACAATGATTTAACAATATTAATTTTGACCAAATACTTTTGTCCCATGCATTTTTTTTGTTTACATGATTTTCTGGTTGTCACTATATTTTTGTATGTTCTGCTTAAATATTCTGTTAAATATATGTTCTCTGAACTACTTGTACTCTTTACCCCAAACCAGATCTCGAACTTTTCAAAATACATCACAAATAGAGTTATGCAACTACTTAGGTCCAGTCACTATATATAGATCCTTGAGTTCTTGCACTTCTCCTTTAAGGACAGTCAGTGTAGTTACTTGCCGGGTGGCATTTGGAGTAAACCCCCTCCGGGAAGTCCACTCACAACCTATCCTTTTTGCACACCGAACACGTGTATTTAAGAGCAGCTGGTCCTTTCTTTCCAGTCATGCTGAACACTTTATATCTCTGAATAGTTTGCGACCACTGAATAAAAAAGAAGGGAGGTTGGTAAGTTCGCCCCGCGTGAGTTGCTACCGCCTATACATCGGAGACATTTCGGGTCTTTCCGAAGGCACGCTCCTTTTACTGCTGTTCGTCGAACTGAGTCGTTCAAGCTCAGCGTGACGTGGCTCCCAACCAAGCAGCACTGGCAGCCTCCGAAGAGGGCTATCGATTTCGCACCAGGTGAACAGCGGAACATGCCCCGTACTAAAATTCTACTAGTTACCTTCAGGGCGTCCAGAATCTCGGCGTAGCGTTCAATGTATATCCCACCACATCAAGAGACTCGACCCAAGACTTTGTGTTGGCCTGGCAAACAACCTGGAAACAAGGCCCGTCATCTCGGACAGTTGCTACCAGAAGCATCCCTCAACGGTCACTAGGAATGGTCAGTAATTACGAACCAGGGAAGGGGTTAACGGGGCACTTGTTCTCATCCCATTCATCGCGCCCCAGCGCCTAGGACCCCTCTAGTCCTAGTCTCTCCCAACCAGTGAGCGCCGATTGGCGTTATATTTAGAAGTTCCAAAGCCTCTCTTCTGAGGCATGGGGTTGCTGTCAGGACCTTAAATTTAGATAGATGAAGGATAAAGCTGAAAGAATAATACTTTTTTTAAATCAGTCGAAGGGAGTGAGAAAACAATGACAGAATAAAGGATAAAAGAGTTGAAGCGTTCGAACTTTGTCTGGAACCTTATTCCTGACCCCATCAACATAGCTCTAAAAATCTATAGTACACGCAAGCTCTCTCCCCACGATAAGGAAGCGTCGAGGAAGGGAGAGAGAGAGAGAGAGAGAGAGAGAACTACAGAACTACAGAAACAAGGAACAGCAAAGACCCTAAGATGCGCTCAAGGCCAGTCCGTTTACAGAAGATGTTAACTACCACATTCTAACGTTAGTGTATCATGCTTTTTTTTGTTTTTTTGACTATTTCAACTGTACGGCACACACTTATCTACATGTGTACCCTTTTCGATATATATTTTTTAAATGATTTTTTAAAATATTTGTATTCTACTGCACATACATATCTACATGTGTATCATTTGACCTTTCTTTACATGCCTGTTGTCATTATTTCACTTCCACGGTACACACTTATCTACATGTGTACCCTTGATATGAATGTTCAGCTATCCCTCAAATACACGAACACGCTTCTTCAAACCAGTGGGTGGGGTGGTGGTGATAGGATAGTACTCTCTTCTCCCGTAGGCTTCGCCTGCTAGTGATAAAAATAATATACTTAAAAGACAGACCGAAAAAGTAAAGGGTAATTAACATTCACTCCATGCAGGGAGGCGTCGCTGGCATCTTTCTTTTCATCATTTCATTTTAATCCTTAACTACTTATAATATATGACGTTTTAATCTGTACTCCTACTACGTTATATTTACACTATTGAAGTATTCATCAAGTCGTTTTTTGAACATATTGACTGGCGTGCTTTCTACTACACGGTTCGACAGGCTATTCCACGTTTGCGTGATTTTAAACGTGAAGCAATTTTGAGCTATAGTAGAGTTAACTCGCTTGTTCACTAATTGTAAACCATTTTGGCGTGTGTTGGCCCTTTCGTCCATCTCGAATAATAGTCTGTAATCAATATTAGTAAATCCTTTTAAGATTTTGAATACCTCGATCAATTATCCACGTAATCGTCGACTTTTAAGTGATAGTAGGTTGAATGCGTGGAGTCTATCTTCGTACGGTTTGTTTCGGAATCCAGGAACTAGTTTCGTAGCCTGACGTTGCATTCTTTCTAACTGCATTATATCCTTGTTTAGGGAGGGACACCAAAATTAAACTGCGTATTCGAAGTGTGGGCGCACGAGCGATTTGTATATTGGCAGGAATATATCTTTCAATTTGAAAGTAAAATTCCGAGCAATATATCCTAGCATTCGGTTTGCTTTTTTATAAGCTTCTGCGCATTGTTTCGATACTTTAAGGTCCTCCAAGATTAAAATCCCCAGGTCTTTTTCTAAGTTAACGGATTCGGGAGTTTGGTCTTTCATATGGTATTCTACTTTTAAGTTATGATATCCTAAATACATGACCTTGCATTTACCTATGTTGAAGCCCATTTACCATTTCTTGGCCCATTCGATAATTTTATTAAGGGCCCTTTGCATTTCCTCTACATCGGTTCTCGAAAGGAATCTGCTTCCTAGCTTTGTGTCATCTGCAAATTTAGAGATCCTACTAAACACTCCATTATCCAAGTCATTAATGTAAACAATAAATTATAATAGGCCCAGGACTGACCCCTGTGGTGCCCCGCTGGTAACTGGGGCCAAGTCTGAACACGCCCATTTACAACAAGAGAGAGAGAGAGAGAGAGAGAGAGAGAGAGAGAGAGAGAGAGAGAGAGAGAGAGAGAGAGAGAAAGAGAGAGTAACAAGGAGTAACAAGGAGTAACAAGGAAAGTAAGTACCCTAGGAGAACTTACGGTCCATTCAAAGAGGGTACCTTTGGACGAGCAATCGAACAGGCACATGGCTGCTCAACGGCCGCTTTTCAAGACCTTGTCTAGTCTTGACTTAAACTGGTCAACACATTCACTGTTCACACTTCCACTGGAAGTGCGTTCCACTTACCGCAGATACTGTACGTGAAAAAGTTTCCACACAGGTTGCGGTTGTAACGCTTCAGGTTAATTTTGAAACCGTGATTGCGCGTTCTGTTCTCACTCAGTGTGAAAATATCCCGGTAGTCAACATTGTCGAACCCTCGAAGTATTTTTAAAACTTCGATGAGCTGACCACGCAGTCTACGGGTTTCTAGCGAAAACAGATTTAATTCCCTTAGTCTATCCTCATAACTTTTATGTTGGATAGAGGGAATCAGCTTGGTTGCCCTGGCTTGTACGCGTTCCAACCTTGCGATATCCTTTCGAAACGAAGGACTCCAAAATTGTACGGCATACTCCAGGTGCGGCTGAACGAGGGAGTTGTACAGACAAAGTACTATCTCCTTGTTATGGTTTCCAAACTGGCTCTTTATGTAGCCTAACATCCTTTGGGCTTTCTTCTCTGCCTCAATGCACTGTTTCGAGAACTTGAGGTCGCTAGTGATAGTTACACCCAAGTCCTTCTCAGTGTCACTCGATTCAAGAGCAGTGCCCTTAAGGATATACTGAGATTGGGGGTTTCTGTGGCCGATATGCATTACTTTGCATTTGTTCACGTTAAAAGGCATTTGCCACGTGTCCGACCACTCCCCAATCTTCCCAAGATCTTCCTGCAAGCGGGCAGTATTTCCATCCTTTGCAACGTTCATACCAAGCTTAATATCGTCGGCAAATTTGGAAATCTTGGCAACCATGTCACCGTCCATGTCGTTGACGTAGATGATGAATAGTAGTGGTCCCAAGGCAGAACCTTGAGGCACCCCGCTGGTAACGGGCACCCACTTAGAAGCCTGTCCATTCACCACCACCCGTTGCCGTCTGCCACTTAGCCAGTTCTCGATCCAGCCAGCTACTTTTCCGTCTATGTCCAGCGCTCGCTGGACCACATCCACTGCCTTGTCCCGATCGTGCTCACTGAACACGAACTGGAAGAATTCTACAAGGTTCGTCAGGCATGACCGTTGCCTTCGGAAGCCATGCTGGGAATTCCTCAGTAGCAGGTTTGACTCTAAATACGACGTCATTTTGTCCACCATCATGCTTTCCATGAGTTTATCGACTATCGAAGTCAGACTGATAGGTCGGTAGTTCAACGGTTAGCTTCGGTCTCCTTTCTTGAAGATAGGAGTCACCTCCGCTTTACGCCAGTCTCTAGGAACGCATTCGATCCGGTTTGACATGTTAAAGATTGCGCTCAGGTGTCGTGACACTTGATCGCGCACTTCTTTTAACACTTTAAGTACAAATCCGTCCGGTCCAGGGGACTTATTCGTCTTTAGATCAGTGATCTTTTTCTTTATTTCTCCTTCGGTAAAGTCCATATCCTCCAGCTTTTCTATCGAGTAGGAATCCATTGGCTGGAGGATGGGACCACACTCTTCAGTAAACACTGAAGAAAAGTAGTCGTTGAGGAGGTTAGCATTTTCTGCATCTAAGTGCTTCAATGTCCCCTCCTCATTTCTAAAAGGGCCAATCGTTCGACGGATTGGTTTACGGCTGTTCACATATCCAAAAAACTCCTTGGGATTCTCTTTACAGATTCTCGCCACTCGGAGTTCCTCAGAACGCTTAGCCGCCCTCATGCTGGACTTTACTCTCCTGGCTAGCCTCCGGTATTCGTCAAAGTCACCCGAGATCTTCGATTGTCGGTACACAGTTCTCTTCTTCCTAATCAGTTGGCCGATTTCTCGATTAAACCACTTTGGTTGAACAGAAGACCGACGGGGACATTTCAGAGGGATGAAACGCGATTGAAGACTCATGAATGTGGTTTTGAAACTGTTCCACGAGTCTTCAACAACATTGCACACTTCTAGCCTCGCGTCAGTTAGTCCAACACGAAGACCTGCAAAGTCTGTTCTTTTCAAATCGAGTTTCTTCGATTTACTAGTTGCAAGCCCTGCCTTCGGAACTTTGACTACAAATCTAATTAGTCTTGGTCACTGCCACCGAGCTCTTCGCCAACAGAGAGGTCCTCAACGATGTCATCCTCAGAGGTGAAAACCAAGTCGAGGATATTGTTTCCTCTCGTTGGCTCTCTCACCCATTGAGTGAGGAACTCGTTGTTCGCGAACTCCAGGAGTAGTGCGTTCTCGCCACAGGGTTCTCTGGTTTCCCAGTCAACTTGTGTGTTGAAATCACCCATGACGATACACACTCTGTCTTCGAAAAGTTCTCCTAGTAGCTGGTACAGATCTCTGTCCTTTTCAACGAGTTGGACAGGAGGTCTATAAAGCCCCAGGGTCCTGTATTTGGCAGGAACTATCTCTAGGTCAACACCTAGTAGTTCATGGTCAGATACGATGTTGCAATCCGTCGAGTTGAGAGTATCATTGACATACGACATCACACCGCCACCCTCTCTTTCTGGCCTATCTTTCAGGAAGAGCTGGTAACCGGGAATCGTGAATTCACCTTCAAAATCTCGGCTTGAGGTTTTTATCCACGACTCCGTTATGGCCACCCTCTCAGGTTCCTCTGTCACTACGAGGCCAAGGAGCTCAAGAAACTTATTCCTGATTGACCTCGCATTGAACAGAAGGACTTTGAGGGAGTCCCCTAGTTTACGACTCCCTACGCTCTTCCGTTTCCCGGCTTCTCTGTTTTCGTGGTCACACCCTTTTTGACGACCTCCGAGAAGGTCGTTCCAGGAGTGACACGGGCATGCTGGCGCACGTCCGCTTTCGATTTGTTTCGAACGCTCCTTTGGGTGCGTTCCACGACATCTTGAATTAGGTTGGCGAGAAAGGCCTTTCCTTTAAAGGAGAGATGTACCCCGTCCCTTTGGTAGAGGTCGTCTCTACCGATAAAGGTACGATAGGGGTCCACGAAGAAGACTCCTTCTGCCGTGCAGGGATCCACCAACATTCTGTTCACTGCGATGTTTCTTTCGTGAGCGGTTCGGGATGGACCTCTTCTTGGAAGCATCCCAACTACCACACGTTTGCGGGTTTTAAGCCCTATGTCATCCACGGCTCCCATCACCGTTTGGATGGTCTTACCACTGAGGCCAACCTTACCTCCTCTGAGGTAGAGGTCGTTGCCGCTCACCATCAGAGCAACAAATGAATTCTCAGAAATCTGAGCTTTCTCTGCCTCTACTCTGATGTTGTGGTTACCCCGTCCTGACAGGCAGCTTACCTTCACGCTAGTGCGAAGGCGGGCCGCTAGCAGCGGCTGCAGATTCCGTGTTTGCGAGTCACCAATGAGGGTGACCTTCGGAAACTTGGTCTCTGAAGAAGGGGTCTTCCCTTGTGGAAGAGGCCTACCCTTTTCCTCTTTACTCTCCACATTCTTATCTTTCTTTTTCTTCTTGTTTATCTGTTTTTCTTCTATTTTTAGTACTACTTTTGTTTCAACTTTATTCTTTTTCTTTTTCTTCTTCGATTCTCCTTTCTTCTTTTTCTCTTTTTCTCTCGCCTCAGCTAGCTTAGCCTCAGATGATGCCGGAATATCCGCTTGGTTACCAGGGGATTCCGACACGTCAGTGGGAGGAGCCTCTTCTAGGCATCGAACCTGAGCTGCGTTAACGGCTTTAAGCTTCTCCAACTTTCCCCCAAGAACCTTAGCTCTCTCCTCTGAGGCTCTATAGAGGTCTTTTAATTTCTCCACTTCTCGCGTCAATATGCAAGTAGTGCAGATACTTTCAGGGCTGCATTTTGAGTATCAGCCCTCCGGAAAGTCAACGCACCACTTTTCTAACTGGCATATTGCACAGTTGTGTTTGAGACGAACGGGACTTTTTTTGCCTGTCATTTTAAGCGCTTTCTCTCTCTCTGAAAACTCGTCACCAGTAATGATAAAAAAGGGGGGTTGGTGAGTTCTCCCCGCGTGAGTCGCTCCCGCCTATCGAGAGGTTCTGGATCTTTCAGAAGGCACGCTCCATGTGCTGATGTTCGTCCGACCGAGTCGTCAAACCTCGGCGTGCCGTGGCTCCCAACAGAGCAGCACTGACGGTCCCCAAAGGGGCCCTCGATTTGTCACCAGGTGAACAACAACGAAGCACGCCCCTTACTAATCTCCTACTAGTTCCCTTCACAACGGCCAGGATCTCGGAGTAGCGTTCAATGGATATCCCGCCACACCAAGGAACTCGACCCAAGGCTTTTTATTGGCCTGGCAACCAACATGGGAACAAAGGGCTGTCCCCTCGGACCAATGCTACCATAAGCACCCGTCAACGGGCACTGGGAACGGTCAATAATTACGCGCCAGGGAAGGGGTTAACGGGGCACTACCCTCGTCCCATTCATCGTGCCCCAACGCCTAGGACACCTCTAGTCCTAGTCTCTCGCAACCAGTGAGCGTCGATTGGCGTTGTTTATAGAGGTTCCAAAGCCTCTCTTCTGACGCATGAGGTAGCTGCGAGGTCCTTATAAGTAGATAGAGAAAGAAAGGGAAAGAGTGACACGATAGGAGTAGGCTTTTTGTTGTTTTTTTTTCTTTTTGTATGAGTGGGAGATAGGATAAAAGTAAAAAAGGAGAGAGATAGAGTAGAAAAAGGAAGGAATGACGCACTTAGTCTGGAACCTCGTTTCCGTAAGGGGAATTAGAAGCTTCGATAACGAATCTTTGTCTAGAGAGAACACTCAACAATGCAAATTATAATCTAGGCCTGGATTATTGTGTGGAATTGTTGCCATGAATACAGAAACAAATTATATTGTTTAGAACAATAGAGCAGCGTTAAGGAGGAGAGATGGCGGGAAAAAAACTCTAAATTATAATTGGTGTATAAAATAAACCTTACTATGGGTAATGTCTGGCATGTATCTGTCAGAAAGCTCAAGACTGTAGAATATATTACATTTCGAAGAAAGGAGTCAATTTTATGCTTTTAATTTGCTAAATATATCTACAAAGTTCATCGAATTACAGCCCTCATATCCGTTGGAATCTTTAGAAGAGATGGTAGTTAATAGTTAATTAAGATAAATTTCTTTTCGGAGCTAAAGATCTTTGTAGCCTCAATTTTGTAGGGACGACTGATATGAGGCTATTATAAAAATCATGTTGGAATTTAGGTTTTAAGTAGGTGATTATTACATGTCTAATTAATGTATGCACCGAAATGAAGTGGATTTAAAAAGTAGAACGCTGCATATAATCAATAATCCACGATTAGCGCTATAATATTTCCTGGTTTAAGGATATTATAAAAGGGATTGGTCTGTTATAGAAATGGGGAGTCACATTGCTATAGGAAAAAAGAAGGCGTAAAGTCTCAAACTGGACCTTGATGGTAAAATGTAACTGTTTATACTTAAACAAAAAGCGACGAAATGACAATCATTCAGTTAGATATTACCTATTTAATAAAAAAAAGTTAAGTATAAAAAAATGTTACTAACAATTTTCACCCAATTTCCAACTCAAAACGATAATGGGAATTGGATAGAAGTTTACCCATATAGTTGGATGCAAACTGAGAATTTTATGTAAAATTTTGAGAGAAACTATTGTGCATTTTGGCCTCCCCAAAACTTGGGAAATTGGCTGGACTGAGGAATAGAGGGATTGGCAGTCATCGGAAAAGGTATCAAATTGGTGGCTTAGTGAATGTGAGTAGTAGTATTGTAGGTGGAGGGTCGAGTGCACACAAACTCGGCCTCCCATGTGCGTATCTAGATACGTACACACACATGGACTCAAGTATCCTCCCCCTTTCCTCCTAGCATTGGTCACTACCAGCTTTGGTGATATGCAGGTGTCCCCTCCTCCCCAATACTTTGGTTAGTGACCTCTTTTCGAAGGATTCAGAGTCAACACACACTTGAAAGCGTTTTGAATTTTCAAGATTTTTCTTGTATGCAGGTGTCCTCCCCCGCCCCCTTGCATTGGTCCCTACCAGCCTTGTTGACTTGCAGGTGTCCTCCCCCCTTCGCATTGGTCACTACCAGCCTTGGTGACATGCAGGTGTCCCTCCCCCCCCCCAATACTTTGGTCAGTGAGCTTTTTTTCGAAGGATTCAGACTTTCTAAGGCATGGACTCACATTGATATTGTTTACTTGGTTGTTAATCCATCCTCTGTTTTCATTTTCAGGGCATTCTAAAACGCTTTTTACGATTCATTTCAATATTGTTTTATTATTTGGATGTTTATCTCTCCTCTGTTTTGATTTTCAGTGCACGAGATTTAATGAATAAAAAAAAAATTTATCTTTGATTGGTCCAAATGTTTTCCAATCGATAAATAAGGAGACAAATATTGCTTCTTTTTTCTCTAAGAGGTAAAAATGAAGAAAAGAGATAGCTATCTTTTGTTTAAGCTGGACCGTCTATCAAACCTTATTTTTTCCAACTTTGACCTCGCTCTCTCATCCGACTTGAATAAACATATTTGTTTTTTCTCAAAGAAGTCACAATGAAGTAAAAAGACAGCTATCTTTTGTTTAAACTGGATCATCGACCAATCTTACTTTCCAACCCTTATCGTACTCCCCTCCTCCCATTTGTAGAGATATAAAAGGGCATTCTAGACCTTCTTCATTTAATTATTATAGATCAGAGCTTGTTGAGAAGAAGCTTTTCCCTCGTACGGCATTTTAATTGGCACACGTTCCAATCTCGCGATGGCCTTTCGAAATGAAGGACTCCAAAATTGTACGGAATACTCCAGGTGCGGTCGGACAAGTAAGTTGTACAAACACAGTACTATCTCCTTGTCCCGATATCCAAACTGGTGCTTTATGTAGCCTAGCATCCTTTGGGCCTTTTTCTCCGCCTCAATGCACTGTTTCGAGAACTTGAGGTCACTAGTGATTGTTACACCCAAGTCCTTCTCAGTGTCACTCGATTCAAGAGCAGTGCCCTCAAGGATATACTGAGATTGGGGGTTTCGGTGGCCGATATGCATCACTTTGCATTTGTTCAGGTTAAAAGGCATTTGCCACGTGTCCGACCACTTCCCAATCTTCCAAAGATCTTCCTGCAGGCGGGCAGTATTTCCATCCTTTGCTACGTTTATACCAAGCTTGTTATCGTCAGCAAATTTGTAAATCTTGGCCACCATGTCACCGTACATGTCGTTGACGTAGATGATGAATAGTAGTGGTCCCAGGACAGAACCTTGAGGCACCCCGCTGGTAACGGGCACCCACTCAGAAGCCTTTCCATTCACCACTACCCGTTGCCGTCTGCCACTTCGCCTGTTCTCGATCCAGCCGGATACTTTTCCGTCTATGTCCAGCGCTCGCACTTTCCGGAAAAAGAGGCAGTGTGGTACCATATCAAAGGCTTTCTGAAAGTCTAAGTAGACCACATCCACCGCCTTGTCCCGATCGTGCTTACTAAAGATGAAGTGGAAGAATTCCACAAGTTCGTCAGGCATGACCGTTGCCTTCGGAAGCCGTGCTCGGAACTCCTCAGTAGCAGGTTTGACTCTAAATACGACTTCCTTAGTGTCCACCATAATACTTTCCATGAGTATACCGACTATCGAAGTCAGACTGCCCGGTCAGGAGTTTGACGGTTTGCTACGGTCTCCTTTCTTGATGATAGGAGTCACCTCCGCTTCACGCCAGTCTCTAGGAACGCATTCCGTCCGGATTGACATGTTGAAGATTGTGCTTAGGTGTCGTGATACTTAAACGCGCACTTCTTTTAACACTGTAGGTAGAAACCCATCCGGGACTTATTCGTCATTAGGTCAGTGATCTTCTTTTCTATTTCAACGATTGAAGTTTTGGTTGGGGGAACAGTAAACAAATAGAGTTCTGTCTTCGAACAGATATTACTTGTTGGATGAAGATCATTCATTTACACGTGTAAGATTTACAGCCGTTGATATCTTTATGAGAACATCTATGAAATTTCTGATGGTTTATATTTCGAGAAAAAACATCCTTATCCTCATCATCATCATCTATTTTCAACTTTTTTCTATTCTTCAACTTTGATTCATCCATTTTCGCTTATATATTACACATCTTTTTTCTGATTTCTACTCATTATTCCTCTCAGATTTTAACTTTATTCTAATATACTGTCTTGTATCTTTAGTGATATTATTTTTTACCCTTCCCAGCTGGTCTCTCAGAGCTTGTTTCGCATTCTTTCCATGCCCAATATCCTGAACAGTATCGAAACCGGCTGAAATAGACTTGTTTCCTAGATAACGAGCACCACTCTTTAGATATAGTGCTGCATTTCTGAATAGGGAAGAGAAGAGGGATCCAAGACAATGTCCCCTCTGGGGACATTCTCCATTTAACATTTTTAATTATTGTTTAATGTTTACTCTTAATGTGTAGTTTTATCATCAAATGACCAATAAAGAATGGAAATTTTTCCCCTTCGACCGTTCTTATATGAATATAAATTGATCTCAAGTCCCCAGAGCTTAGATTCAGATAGTTTGGATTATTAAAAGTTATACTGAATGAACCATCATTGAAAGGAAGATGAATAATTCTTATCAGCCTCAACTGGGTCCCGCCTACTAACTGATAGTCTACAAGGTTAGAGTAAATGTAACATGATCTCGGATGAGATATAAGAGCAGTAAAATCTATATTGAACGCTATACAATAAATTAATTTGGGGATATCATCTCTGATAAATCTTTTCATTATCGTGTAAAATTCTTTTGACAGATGAATTAATAGATTTTCTTTCCTTTTCACATTGAGCAATGAACCTGAAGTGAGCATTAACATATAATCAGTAGGAATTTTCCGTTGATTTCTGTCAGATTGAAACCTTAAATCTTGAGATGATAATTTCTGTTTCATTTTCAGATTCATTTTCTGTATGAGTGCTTTTTCATTTTTGTAATATCCAGCATCTATCCATATCTCATCATAATATAGTCAATTTCTTTTATTTTTGTTACCTTTCCTCTTGTCAATATAGTATTTGATGCATAGTTGTTTACTTCCGCGATTTTCCGTTAGACTGTAAATGCGTGTGTAGACTTAGTAACATTATAGATATTTCCTGTAAATTGAAACTCACAAAGACCTACTTCCTAGTGCCTGTGGTTTGTTATTATGGACTTGTGCAACTTGATTTTATAGTCGAACATGGTATTTTGAGGGTAAACATCCAGGGAGGACGAAGAAAGAAGGGTGACATAAAACTCTCTGGCTCCATCTTCACAACTGATATAAAACCTTCCACATCTCCCACCTTTATATAATTTTAGAAATGCACTTGCTCAAGATTTTAGGGGGATATCACGTGCCTTGATAGATGAATTAAAAGATTCTGGGTACCCTCGCCATTTTCCTAAATATAGCTTGTTTTTTCCATGCCCTTTCGCTTTAACTATCCTCTCCACTACATATTTCTTACGGGAGTCAAATTTTACTTTATGTAGTTCTTCTTCATAAACCACACCTTCAATATGTTCTTTATTTAAATCTTCAATATAATACAGGGCCAATACATTTTAAATTTTATATATCTTGTAGACTTCCTCACTCCACCCTTATTTCGTACCCTTTTTTAAATTTACTCGAAACGCGTGAGATCCGACATAATCACCGATCTTATATAGAAACCTCTTTAGTTACCATCAGCTCTCTGCTTCGATATAGCAAGATCGTGTATAACTTTAAACGGTGTGTTCTCAATCATTCTATGTCTAGAATTATTATAAGCCTTTGCAAAATCATCTAATACGTCAATGTATTTCCAGGTATTATCAACAGTAAAGTATCTGAAAAATATTTATTTTAATGTTCTTTGTACACGCTCTACAAGACTAGCTTTGTTTAGAGAGTGAACATGATAAATGCTGATATTAAATTCGCTTAATAAACGTTTCATCTTATCTCCTTTAAACTCTCCTCCATCATCAGAGCATATATAACCTGGAATCCATCCGGATTTTTCCATGAGATTTCTTACAGCATTTGACACTCCCTGGTCCGTCTTCTGCTTTCAAGGAATTAACCAGAGATATCTAGAATATACGTCAATTACATAGAGTATGTATCGTACACCATAATTAAAACTTTCATATTTTAACATCACAGTTAAATCTAGTTACCAGATCTTGTTAGAGCCTTGTGCTTTTAGATGTTTGGTTTTGAATCTTTTTCGAACGGGTTTATGTAATGTATAGCTATCCAAACCTGAGAGAAAGCTTTCCACATCAGATCTTTTGGCGATCTTTTTTACAGATTAGTTAGTCGATTTACCCCACCAAAAGATGTTGGTAGACTCGACGGTTCATTTCTAACTGAATATCTGACTAGTTTACACTCTTATATAACTATTCAATGAAAAGACATCTTATCTTAAGATCCAATTTTATTTTACATGTAGATTAAAATACATAATTTCAATTAGAATTTTATGGATTAATCGAATCAGGAAATCGGTATTCGATATGTAACGGGTAAAAATGATCAATGTTTATTTTTAATATAACTTTATATTTTTTTAAATTAATATCAAAAGGTTTTTCATATGATCCAGTACTTGAATAAACACATTTGTTAAAAAATTGTGCTCTTATAAAATATTATTTCTATCTTGGATAAACTTAAACTTTCTTCTTGCAAGTCTTGATGACGCAGGCTGGTGACACTCCATCCTCTGGACTCTCATGGTGAGACTGGTTGATAAATGAATATTCTATTAAATTTTTTTTACATATAATGGTTACGTAGTCGTAAAGATCCCTGAGGACGAATTCTTTCACAAGTTCGATATTGTTTCCCCTCTTGTTGAGAAAACAGTGGAACTCATCAAACGAGATATTTTTTATATACTCAACTTCTGTGATGGTAGGTTTAAGTTTTCACTATTCATCAAGTCCATCGTTTAATGTAAGATAACCAAAATCAACAGCATTCTGTAAGCATTCCATTTGACTAAAACTTTGATGAAACTTGTCTTCAAGCTTTAGAAAAGTGTTGACTTCATATTCATTTGTACAACGCCTTTTTTATCGTGCAGGAATGAACTCTTCATCTCTTTTCTAGTAAATACCGAAATGGATACTTGGAAATAGACTGTTAGGGTTGGCCTCTACTGCACATTTTAACTGCTTTACACCGTGATCCTTCACTAAACAATAAACATAGGGGAAATTTTCCTGTTTTAACCTGTCTATTGCAGCAAACACAAGCCAAAACTCATCTTCACTTACAAATAGTTTATTGTTATAGCGGGTTCTTCCATAGGTATTTTCAAAGATCACTCTAACATAACCGAATTTTGTTCTAGTAATCTATAAAAGGCTGAATATATTAATTTTATATTCTTGTTGTGTAATTTGCTTCACCTGAAATCGAGACATAGCTTTTTACGCGTGACTTTCCGTGTGAATTTGGACAGACAGTGAGACAAAAGCCATTAGGATAGGGTTTCTCTGACGCGGTTTAATTTTCTTGTATTAACATAACAGTGGAGTTGCCACTTAGCCTTTTACAATTATTTGATTGGACCGTCTAGTTGCCATTTCTATCAGTAAAATTGATTAATAATTCAACCAGTTCCCTATTTTAGGTTGTTGTCGATAGTGAGAAATACGACGTGTGTTTGCGCAAACCCTTGAGATTGAAGTGGAAGAAGTTAATGCATGAGTAATATTTTCTAATTCTTTTCGGTGTTGTGAATTTTTTATAATAGATTTCGGGAAATTAGAAGATATTAACTTTGCTCTTATTTCTTCCCATAAGAGGGGTGGTGGTCTTTTCCACGTTCTAGTTAAATCATTAAGTAGGTCAATAATGTTAGATTGTGGGAGTCTTTTACCGTCGATTGTAATTACCCCATTATTATCCCAAATAAATCCTTCTGTAATTTTTAATGTCGGATAAATTAATCTACTCCTTTCACGAAGATTAGGCTTCAGTGTTCCTAGTACTTCATTTGCATATTCATTTATTTGATCCCTATCATTCTGGTTAACATTAGCGGGAGGTGAGTTTACAACCTTATCATACTGTTTTAAATAATGTTCCAACGTGTTCTGATAAAGTATAATACGTTTATCTGGTGGTATGTGCGAATTACTGAGTAGAGTCGTCAATTCTCTTATATCATCTTGGGATGATATAAGTTTGAGGGTAGCTCTCTCTCCTTCCTTTTCTGGATAAACAATAATTTTTTTCATCTTAGAAGGTTGGAGAGAAGAGGTGTTAGAGCAGAGAATAAGATTCGTAGAAACGATCTTCCACGCTGATTTATTATTTTTTTTAGACTTATATTAAGTGGCTTCCGAGCTAACATACGCATCAACCGTTTGAATCGTGATAACTTTTGTTTCTGTGATGCTGTCATCGGAACATTACCTTTTATTAGATTAAGACACATTTCACATACACATTTGACAAAATCACTATCCATGTTTCCTATGATTGATTTTTTTCATCTTTTTAGAAAGTGTTAAGAACGCATGGAAGAGATACGCGTATATTTTCATTTTATGGTTCATTCTAAAAGATAAATGTTTTCGAGTTCGTTTGGAAATATACCCGTCCGTAAGGTAAATCGTACAGTGTTTCTCAGACTGAAGTCGCAAAGCAAGTAGCCATAAGATTTTGAGACTGATTCCTTATATATCTTCATGAAGCTCTTACGTTCCCCAGGCATTATTTGTCCAGCAAATATATTTATCTGGGAGATGTCTCTCCTCTGGTTAAATAAAACTAAATTGTGACAATTTAAGGATATATCGCGCATATAAGAATTTTTATAAAATAGATTTTGAGCCACTATGAATATGGAGATATTCTTATGGTGGAAGGTAACTGTAAATATCTCTGATATATTTGCATCTATCTTCTGCATTAAGTCATCTAAAATAAGGAGTGTATGATTTTTTGATCGACATAATATATATAGAGGTCATATAAATTCTAAAGGCTGGGCATTTGTTTCTTCAGTCCTCGAAAAAAAATGAAGGAGAATGTTGGCGCAAATAACTTTTGGCTTCCAACAATAATAAAAGAGTCTCAAGAATTGGCAAGAAAATGCAATTCGGTTACGAAGAGCTTGTCATTGTAGATCAGTTCTCCTTAATAGAATGAGAGCAGAGATGCAGGATCCTCATATTTACGGCTACAGGCGATGAACGTAAATTCAAATTACTCCATCGACCAACTTATCCCGAAAAAAACAGCCCCACTCCTATTCATTGGTCTTAACGGTGAAACTTACTATCCAATTCGCCACATTTGGGATACTCGTACATATGTTAAAAACAAGAAACTTTCTTTTGATCACGCTATGTGTTTTTCCTGCTATACGTTCCATGACAACGTAACAGTCCATCTAAAAGATTGTGAAGGGGTATACAGTCAATGTCTTGGGAATTGTGATGGAGAAAGAATTCAAAGGATTTTATGTAATAAGTGTAATCGCGCATTCTACAGCCAATCATGTTTTGATACTCATATAAAGCTTCATACTGGTGAGAAGATTAGCATTTGTCGTAGATGTAAGCATATAATCATGCAGGGTGCAAACGGCATGAGACGGCACGAGTATGAGAAGGTGTTCTGCTCTAAATGTTATACATACTATAAAGCGGATGGAGCAGAGCATACATGCTGAATGAAGAGATCGATGAAGTCGATGGTTAAGAAATGGAATGCCGTATATTATGATATTGAAACCTATAAAAAAGTGGAATCATTTATACTTTTTCCTTATATATTGGTCATGCAAATAATCTGTAAACTCTGTTTTGATAATGAAAATGAAACATATGACAAATGTAAGAACTGTGGTGCACAAACAAAGATTTTTTAAAAAGATGGTGAAAACCCCCCTTGTAAACCTTTTATAGAAGAGCTAATACGAATAAGAGGATCGGGAGAAAATGTGAAAACATTTGTGATGGCACATAACAATGCCAAATTCGATGCACAATTTATCTATGACGAACTGCTTCAACATCTTAATCCTAATCTCTATACTTCGCATCCAACGAAGTGGAACGAAAGAGTTTTAAGATGGAGCTCGTTCAGGACATAATTTTTAAGGACACACTCCTATTCATGCCTTTTTCGCTGAAAAAAATGCCCAAAACAATGAGAATCCCAGAAATGGAAAAAGGTTATTTTCCTTACGATTTTCTTTCAGAGGAAACTTTGAATTATACTGGACCCGTTCCTGAATAAAGGTATTTTAACTATGAAATAATGAACAGCGAGGAAAAATTACACTTTTGCAGTAATTTTTTTTCTAATTTCCAGAAAGAAGTATATAATATTCTTACAGAATGTATTAAGTATTGCATTCAAGATGTTTCTATCCTTTGCCTGTGTTTTGAGAAGTTTAGGTGTTCGTTCATAAGAAGATTTAACATTGATCCTATGCAG
Source organism: Ceratothoa steindachneri (assembly GCA_963969495.1). Classification (NCBI taxonomy): domain Eukaryota; kingdom Metazoa; phylum Arthropoda; class Malacostraca; order Isopoda; family Cymothoidae; genus Ceratothoa; species Ceratothoa steindachneri. Next base: position 50,524,318 of record OZ018320.1, read on the forward strand.
TCTTGTATCACAATAGCCTCATTGTGTTACAAGGTTTCTAAAGATGTTTTCTTACCAGAAAATTCTATTGCAGTCATCGACAGGAAGAAATCCCAAGCTTTTTCTTATAAGGCTATACGCTGGCTTATGTTTGAAGAACATGTTAAAGGAATCCAGATTTTTCATGCAAGAAATGGTGGTGAGCGAATATTTTTTGTTGGTGGAAAAGTAATTTTTCCTGACAGGTTTTCACCATCAGGATGGATGTTTTTGGCACGGGTCCAGAAACAAAACTGATCGAATTCTTAGTAGTAAATATAAGGTTATCATTCTCTGGCAGTGTGAATTTGAAACCATGATGAAAACCATTCCAGGGTGCCGTGAGGTGGTTAATAGAATATCTGCCGATGTAATCAATGGTGTATTGGATGTAGGGAGTGCACTTTTTGGTGGCTGATGTAACCCATTTATATTATACTACCCACTAACCGAAAGTGTGAAAATCCATTATGTCGAATTTTGCTCCTTATATCCATACTGTATGAAAAACAATCCCTATCCCATAGGATCACCTAGACATTGCGTATCTTGCAAGAAATTCCGTCTGTTCAAGAATTCACTCAGGGTGTGAATGAGGCATATTTTGGTATCGGCAAAGTTGATGTTCTCCCTCCTTATGATCTGTATATTCCAGTTCTCCCTTAATCCGTAGATGATAAACTTACTTTCACAATCTGCCCCGCATGCGCTCAGCACAACTCACACGAATGTGATCCCTCTGAAAAGCAACATATAGTTTCCGGAGTGTACACAACCCCTGAACTGAAACTTGCACTGGAAAAAATGTATAAGATTAAGAAAATCTACGAATTTTGGGAGTTTGAAAAGAGAGATGGTTTGTTCATAGAGTATAAAAAAACTTTTCTAGAAGAAAAAATAGAAGCTTCTGGCTTCCCATGAGGAGTAATTGGTGAGAATGAAAAAATATAATACGTGAATAGGGTGAATCATGTTGAGGGGATAAACATCCAAATAAATAACATCGAAAGGAATCCTGGGAAGCGTTTTAGAGCGAAGCTATGCCTAAATAGGTAAGGATTTCTTCCTGTGATTAGATGTTTTTTTCTGTTGATATATTACTTTCAAGATGTGATTTAGAAATGTTAAGACATTGTACAGCTAATATAAAGTTAATAATTTCTAAACTTAAAGTCGATAATACTACTATAATAATATATCAAAAATCATCCCATTGATCCTGATCATATTTAGAAATGTTAAGACATTGTACAGCTAATATAAAGTCAATAATTTAAAAAGTTAAAGTGTATAATGCTGCTATAATAATAAATCAAAAATCATCCCATTGATCCTGATCATATTTATTTCTTTTAGAGTCTTTGGGGAAAATTCGTTCTGAGGATTCGCGGAATACAAACGGTCATCTGTAGTTCTGACCATGATGTAATCGACCTAATAAAAAACAACGATTACATTGCGAACTCGTTGGATGTAGTTGGCAATGCATACATTGCGAAAGTGAAGAATGCTGAACATGTAGAAGTTGACTCCCACGTAACGAATCTTCCAATTGCAGCATTCACAACCACCTATGCTCAAATTAAGCTCTATGGCCTCTTAGACTCGTTTGGTGAAAGGTTGTTGTACTGTGACACATACAGTGCCAGCTTCATTGCTAGGAAAGATGATTCACAACCTCAACTCGGAGAATTACCAGGTGATCTCACCGATGAGATCAAGGATGTGTACGGTGCTGATGCGTATGGGGATTCATTCTGTTCTACGGGTCCCAAATCCTATTCGGTACGTATCCAAACGCCGAGTGGGGTGAAGTATATACTTCTTGCTAAAGAATTAACCATCAATACTCACACGAAGGATATAATAACCTACGATACTATGAAACGCATAGTTAGAGCCGATGATGATAGAGAGAATGATGATAGTCATATCTTTGTACCATGTATGGGTTTCAGAGCCGAGGAACACAGTGGTGTGAAAGAGGTGAGAGGGAAAAAGGTTTTGAGAGTTACCGAACAATACCTTTCGGTTTCCAAGGGATCTTACAAGATATTTAATAAAAGTCCATTAAATACCTGCTATTATTAGCTCTTTCTTTATGTGCATATATATTTTTTTCAATTATTAATAATATTCTATGATTTATATGATTAATGCTAGGGGCTGGAGGGGAGGAAACTTGAGTGTGAGTCCATGTGCGTGTGTACATATCTATATACGCACATAGGAGGCCGAGTTTGTGTGCACTTGACCCTTCACCTACAATACTACTAATGTGTACTGATCTCTCATACCCCATTGGAATATAAATTTCTTCATGTTGATTCCGAGGTGAAAAATAATTATAGCCCCAAAATGACGCAATTATGTAAGGCCAATCAAATTTGATTTAGGAAAATAATCGCAAAATTTTAGGAGATGGTTGAAATTATTCAATAATCCTCTCCTTTCTGTTGCTCAAATGAATGATTTGGGGGACAATGCCTGGAACAGCAAATTATCTCTTTTCTTTCGCAATCCTTTATTGGTAGAAGTTTCCGGTAAAACTTCGAAAATGCCGGACGGGGTTAAAGTTTAATTGACACTTTTGAAGTTACACAGAAGTATTATGAAGAAAATTCATGTTTTCAAAGTTTAGTTGTTTGGCTGTATTAGTTTGATTGGATGATTAACAGGTGTTTGACGTGTGGCGAAGGTTAGGCAAAGTTTTTGGTTTTATTTGATGGTTAGGAATTTGTTAATCTGGTAGGAATCTTCGGTTAGATTATTTGAGTTTTCTAGTTTTGTATGATGTCAATAACCTTTTTTTGTTGTTCTTTGCTTTATTGTCGGCTAACTAAACGTAAGCTACTTTACACCATTATATTCGGTGGAAAATGATGCATTAGATAAATTTACTTTTTAAACTCTTAGCCACCCAGTTTTTCGCCTTTAGTGGACAAAAATGAAAAGTCGGATAGGTTATTTAAAGGCTTTTTAAAGCCACAACACTTTTACCTTTGACCACTCGAGCCAAAACTTACACTTTTATCTTCGTCGAACAAAAATGCATGCGATGAATCCATTTCGATAATATCTCTCCGAGATCCCAATTTTGGCCCCTATAGAACACAGACGCTCAATCTATGAAGATTAAATATTTATAGAAAGAGTTAGAATGTAGGAGCAATTAAGGAATTAGCTACCTTTTCAAAACAAGTTGAAGGGAAGGATCTATTACAAAAATGATTCCTTAGTTTTACGAGCTCATTTTGTATGACAGGAAACGAGGTAGGAGATGACCACTTGTCACAAGTGTCAGTAAAAGAAACTCCGTAGTTTACAGAAATTGAAAATATATCTGTGAATACCAAAGAAACTGGCTGCTTAATAAACTAGATGGGGGTTTTCAACATAATTTACGTTTTTTCGAATCTGTATATGAAGGAATAATTGTGTGCCGTTTTTCTTCTTTCTTTCCATTGTATATATTGGGTAGATTTAATGAGTTTAGATAATTAAATTGTTGTTTCCCTCTTCATTGATAAAATCAACTTTGGTAGTAAAGAGGACAGATTTATAGGACTTATCTTGATTAGTATGACTCCTTAAAAGTAGCAAATGGTATAATTAGACCTAATAAAACCACTTTAAATATTTTAGGTGTGTGGTTTTGATTTGACTAATCTGTAACTCTAGATTTTTATGTTGCGTAGAATTAAAACGATTCACCTCTATTTTAATTTCATTATAGGAAAGAAGATTTGCCAAAACGTATTAGATTTTTTACAGGTTTATCAAATTTGAGATGAAACTCGTAGTATATTTTATTCAACATTTTATTTCCTCGAATTTAAAAAGGAATAACAACGAGGCCATATCACGCAGGGATTTAGTAAAGAGAGCTCTGTAATGAAAGTAATGAAGGGTGAAGAGAAAATAGAGGAAGATATGTAGCAGGTACTATTAGAAACATTCACACCAAGATATTTTTGTGCGGCGGATTTATAGCCCCCGCCTGGCTCGGACAGTGAGAGTGCAAAATTGCAGATTCGGGGGGGGGGGGGGAGTGTACCATTTTCCCAGGTTTGGATCACAGCCGATTCATTACACCTGTTTCGCCATCTCCTTTATAGCGGTAAGGTGTAAGTCAGCAAAGGAGTGGTAGGAAAAGAAAACACAAGGTTACAGTCTCCAAGAATTCGCCGGAACCACATTTAAGCAATCCAAGGAATCATTCAGTAGCACTTACAGGCAGACCATCATTTCCCCACACTTGCGTCTGGCTTGGACAACCAATCTCACATCCAGACACTATAACTCACAGCAAAGGACCCAAATGGACAAAACTAAGAAATTTGCCTCCTCAGATGTTTTTCGGCGCACCAAATAATTACGTAGATACACTCTTATGAGTACTATTTTCTTCATATTACACGAAGCAGAACCCCAACTACCACAACTTACAAGACAAATACTAACCTCGGTGAAATATGCGAAAAACTCGTTTTTTCAGAGGAATACCTATTTTTTAAGGTTTAGTAGTTATTTCCTCCTGCTAAACATTAAAATGGAAAATCTTTTTTAGTAAGAACTTTGATAAAACCTTCGAATATATGAAAAAAGCAAAAAAGACGCCTTTATTTTAATAAATTTACTCAATTTGTTTAGGAAATACACCATTTGTATTTTTGTTTGTTCAAAAAACATTCCCAAACCTTCGATAATCGTCATTACCATCACTAACTCTATAATTGTATAACGGGATTTTTGAACATGGATGAAAAATTAATAAATGGCTTTTTTCCTTAGTGGACAAATGACTTATGTTTTTTTATCAAAGTTATTTCTAATAATTCTAAACACTTGCATTTATAACTGTCAATTTATTTCTAGCCGTTTTGTAGCTGAATATTAAAAGGCATCTTCTTATTCAGATAATGATAAAAATCTCGAAAATAATAGTAATTACCGAGGAACTGCCGGCAAGAAACGTCTTCATAAAGAATATCATTTAATTTAGCATCTACGGAAGGCCGGTTTAGGGTGAAAAAAGGTAAAGTACTCCTTTAAAATATCTTCAAAATAAGATTTTAAATAAAATATTCATCCGATCATACACTACACTAAATAATAGGTGATTCTATCCTCACTCGACACTTGAACTCAGCTATCGCTAGCCAAATAAATAGGGCACTAAGTTTTGACGTTATGTTATTATTTCAATCCCATCGGGAGCTGACGCACACATACACACAAAATCAGTATACATAGGCAACTAGACGTATATTGGTGGCACGGTAAGTATGATGCATGGGTGCAAGAAGCTCCACCCAAACACACATATCCAATGCCACCACTTCTGTCTCTTCCTCCCTCCCTCCTTCCCATATTTACACACAACATAACTGTTGTCTGTCACCAAACCTGACGAAGGGATCTTTATATTCAAGTATACAGGGGTGGAACTGGTGCCCCAGCCATGGGGCACCAATGCTGAGTCCAACATTTTGTTACACTAATCCGAGTCGCTGATTGGCGAGGTCAGTGACCTTTTACGAGTCAAATTGCTGATTGGGTTGACGTCATAAGGTATCTCCCCACCTCACTTTTACTACCGCTCCCCCTCAACCGTACGAACTTGCTAGCGAGGCGAGCTTCAAACCCATTCCCTCTTAAGCATCCCACTTTTTATATGTTCCACTTTTTTACCATTGACTCCTTTGCATAGATGGTCTATGTGAAGATAGTTTGATGCACACTGCATATATAAAGAATAAAACTTTGAAATGGATAACAAGTAGCTTACGATTATAAAGGGTCTTTCAACAAGGACGTTCGAGATTTGTCAGGCCATAGTGGCCATATTGTTGAAGCAACATCTGGCAACCTCACTGTGAACTGTTCATTCGTACTTGGCAAGACACGATGGAAGGTTATAGCGTTGAAGAGCGTGTACAAATCATCAAATGTTATTATCAAAATCAATGCTCCGTTCGACAAACGTTCCGCGCATAACGTGATTTTTATTTTCGCCACAATCGGCCTGCCGAGTCCACTGTTCGACGTTTGGTGGCCAAATTCGAGGCAAAAGGGTCGATAAACCATCAGCCAACACCAGTACTTCGCCAAAACGCAAGGTCTGCCAAAACATCGCTGCCGTAAATGAGCATGTACGGGAAAATCTGAGGCAGTCAATTTCTCGTCGTTCACAAGAACTTGGCTTTTCTGCGACTTCAGTTTGGCAAATTATGCGTAGGAATTTGGGTCTGCACCCGTACAAAATGCAACTTACCCAGAAGCTTAAGGTAAACGACCATAGACAACGCCGTGTCTTCGCTGATTGGGCTCTAGAGCAATTGGACTCTGCGATTTCAAGGCAGAGTCATCTCGCGCGGCGGCGACGTCAACTGGCCACCAAGATCATGCGATTTAACACCATTAGACTACTTTCTTTGGGGCTACCTTAAATCGCAGGTCTATGCGAATAATCCGCAAACAGTTGATGTCCTTAAAGTCAACATAACGAATATCATCCAGCAAATTCAGCCAGATTTAAGCGATAAAGTCATCCAAAATTGGGTCTCCCGAATACGTTCCACCAAGCAAAGCCGCGGCGGACATTTGAATGACCTCATATTCCACACTTAATGCCATAAAATGTACTTTCAAATTCAAAATAAATTGAGTGCATATATCACACACAACTTGTTTTATTTACATTTAAAAATTGAGCAACCTTATTGAAAGACCCTATATATGAATTCATAATTGGCATTATTAGTATTGTGATAATGTTTCTTGAATTTATATATTAATTATCATCACTAACTCTATAATTTAAGAAGGGGATTTTTTGGAGTATTTGAAAAATAATTTCATCTTAGTTTGGTTATGACTTATGTTTTGTATCAAAGTTATTTATAATAATTCTTTTATAATATAAAAAACAAAATGGTGAAGTTCAGAAATAAATATAAATATCGAAATTTTGTGAATTTTTTTAAACCCAGAGTTACAAATGGTTAAGTTCCTAAAATTTATAAAAATTCAACCATGGCTGCTTTTTTTTAGATTTTAAATTTTAATCTTAGTAGCGAAGCGCAAGCTCCCCCATAGGAGGGAGTGGCGGAGCCATTACCTGGTATCTTTATACATTACCCAAGTAAGTTTCATTCGAATAGCAGTTCATAATAATGTTGACTATTTTTCACTCCAACATCTTGGTGATGTCGGTGAACTTTTGTATGGGAAAGTTGCAGATTGGTTTGACGTCATTTGGGATCCACCGAAGATGTGTGCAGATCGGGTCATATATCTCGGTTTATTTCTTCGTCCACTTATTCAGGCTCATTCAAATGATCGCGTTGTTTCTCTATAATGGGTCAGCTCAATCACTTCTTAACTACAATAGCGGAAAACAAGTACTTGAAAATCTCCAGTTTATGTGTTTAGAAGATTTAATCATTGGTGAAAAATTAAAAAACGAAGTTATGGATCAGTTTTTCTTCGTCAGAGTAGATGGAGAGACAAGTGTGTCTGCATATTACATTCTAAAATGATGAATGATGGTGAGAAAGTGATGAAAATGGTTATATTTGATACATAATCCCTGTTATTTCGCTTTCTCTCCTCGTATTCCTACCTTCTCACTGATACAATGAAAACCAAGATTGAAAAGGCGAGGATGAAAGAATTCTCATTCTCACAAACTCAAGAGAATGTTCTGAATTATTTTGTAGACAAATTAAAAAGTTGGCAGTAAAAATAAATTATAATTTAACCTCTATGGGATATATAAAACTCTGATTTTATCATCCTTATTTTATTCATATTAAACAGAGAATATTATAAATGATTAAAAATATATACACGTGAAGAGGTTATAATAATTGACAAGGATGCGGTATATATTAACTAATTTTTTAAATGGTATGTAAGCTCCCTATGAAACAGAAAATAGCCACCATATTCCTCTGGTCTGAAAGCCATAAATGATACAAGGACATGGTTATCAGCTAACTCCCCACTCTTATCAGCTCAAACTAGGCGGTTCATAGTATCGTAGGTGATTATATCCTTCGTTTGAGGGTTAATGATTAATCCTTTAGCTGCTTAGCACGAAGTATATACTTCACCCCACTACTCATTTTAATACGTACCAAGTGACATACGCATTGGCACCGTATACATTTTTTTATCTCATCCGTGAGATGACCTAAGAATTCTCTAAATCGAGGTTGCGTATTGTCTTTCGCTCCAATGTAGATGACATTGTCTGTGTCACAGTACAACAGCTGTTCATCCAACGAGTCTAAGAGGGCGTAGAGTTTGATTCGACCATAGGTGGTTGTGAATGCTGCAATTGGAAGATTCGTAATGTGAAAGTCAACATCTACATGTTCAGCATTCTGCACCTTTGCTAGGTACGCATTACTAACTGCATCTCAGGAGGTCTTGATGACCGAATTATTGTCGTATTTGATAACCGTATTAAAACCGCGAATCCTCTGAACAAATTTTCTCCAGAGAATGCAAAGAAAGAGATAGAGAAGAAAATATGAGCAGGATTCGATTAGTTTCTATTGTCTGGTGGTAGCGGTCCAACGACCCATGTCCACATATGAAAACATCTCGTTTGAGAGTAGAGTCATATTTCTGAAATCCATGCCAATAGTAACCATGAAAACTAAATACTGTTCCTCCCCGTAATGGTGAAAATCCATTAGGCAAAAATACTCTCCTACCAAAAGAAAGGCTTTGCTCACCACCATTTATTACATGAAAATCGTGATTTGTCTAATGTGTTTTTCAAACATAATCATCCGTATACACTGGCACAGTTCCAGCGTAATCCATCGTGTAGCCTTATAAGTAAAAGCATTTGGCTTCTTCCGATAGATATTTACAGTTTAATATCCTTGCAAGAAGACATTCTTATACACCTTGTAACAGAGCGAGGCTAATGTAATGCATGGCTGCATTGGATCAATGTTAAATCTTCTGATAAAGGAATACCTGATTTTTTCGAAACACAATCGAAAATAAAGAAACATCTTGAATTAAATAATTAATGTACTCTGTACAAATGTTGTAGTTATCTTCCTGGAACTATGCGAAAAAATTACTCTCAAAGTACACTTTTCCTCGTTGTTCATTTTCTCATTTCCTAGGTTTTCTCGAAAAGGAAATCTTAAGGATAATAACCTTTTAACATTTCGACAAATCCATTATTTTTGGTAGTTTTTCAGCAATGATAGTATTAATAAGTGTATATCCTTGAAGATTATGTCTTGAACCAGCTCTATCATAAATATTTTTCGTCGCCGTTTCATTGAATTCGCAGTGAATAGATTAGGATGAAAATATTGAAGTAACTCGTCATAGATGAATTGCCCATCAAAATTGGCATTATTATGTGCCATCACATACGTTTTCACATTTTTTCTTAATTCCCTTATTCGTATCAACCCTTTGATAAATGGTTTACAAGGAGACATCCCACCATCTCTTTCAAAAATCCTTGTTCGTCGAGCATACGTCTTGTATTTATTATATGTTTCGTCATCTGTATCAAAGCAGAGTTCGTTCGCAGACACATAATCTGCATAACGAATATATAAGGAAAAAGTATGAATGATCACACTTTTCTATAGGTTTCAATATCATAATACCCGGCGTTCCATTTCCTGACCATCGACTTCTTCGACCTAGTCATCGACTACGTGATCTAGTCCGCTTTATATAGAATCATTTAAAACAGAACAACTTCTCACACTGTTATCAACTCATTCTATTTGCACTCAGAGTGATTATATGACTACATCTACGACAAAATTCAAATCTTTGTACAAGTATGAAGAAGTATGAAGCTCCCAGTGGGTCTTAAAGTATGAGTGTTTGTAGAATGATCAATTCCACTAATTACATAGAATCTCCTGATTTCTTCTCCATCAGAGTGCCTTCACAATCTTTTAGGTGAGCTTGTAATGTTGTCATCGAAACTATAGCAAGAAAACACATACAGGAGCTAAAGTTGAATATGTTCTTTTTTAATATATGTATTATTGGTATTTAGAATTGAATAGTAGGTCTCACTTTCAAGACCGATGAAGAGGATTGGGGCTCATTTTTCACGATATGTTGGGCGATGGAGTGATTGGAGTTGGCGTTTATCGCCTTAGCTGTAAATACGTAGATCCTGCATGAAATAATTTCTATGTTTGAACGTGCTCCTTCCATTGCATATTCTACATCTTGATCGTTGGAGTTCAGTGTAATGACATCGTATGTAATATGTAATGTTCAAAACATCGGGTATATTTAGTCGATGAGTATTTTCATGATCACTTTTATCAGGCACGCTATTTGGAGTAGAATTAATTGCGTCCGAAATTTTACCGATACATTTACTCAATAAGGGGTTAGATAAAGAGGAAGAGGTTGGATTGTTTAGATAGATTTGCTTCCGTTTTGCAAGAGGAGTAAAATCCATTAAATTTCCCGATGATCTAAAAATGACAGAAGAAAAATAGTGCATATAGTAATCTGCAAGGAGTTGCCTCATTCATTGTATAAAAGGAAAGCATGAGTGTAACGGAGGTATGAAAAGAATTATGTTTGCCTTCCCATGTACTTTATCTGCCATTGGGGCAACGTATAGCTGAATAACGCGCTTCTTCTTTCGTATACTGTGTAAGAGAGAGAAGATATTTACTTAACGCGTTGATAGAATAATCCAGTTTTAAACTGTATGGCAGAAACATTATAAAAAATCTAAAATGAAGTTATGTTACACTAGGGTGTGTATGATTTGTTATTTTTGTCATACAATTATATAGATAACTTAATGCAGAATATAGATTAAAATTTATCAGAGGTCTTCACAGTTTCCTCCCACTACAGGAATATCTCCATATTCCTAGTGGCCTAAAATCTGTTTTATAACAACTTATACATGCGCAATATTACCTTAAACTGTCCTAATCTAGGAATATTTAACCAGAGGAGATACATCTCCAAGGTAAATATATTCGCAGGACAAATAATGCCCGGGAAACGAAGTAGCTTCATGAAGGTATACATATATAAAAGCAGTCTTAAGGTCCTATGGATATTTGCCCTGCGACTTCAGTTTGAGAAACACTGTACGATTTACCTTGTGGGTGGGAATATTTCCAAACGAGGTCGAATCCATATATCTTTGAGAATGTGCAATAGAATGAAAAGATACGCGCATCTATATCATGCGTTCCCCATTCTCTCTAAAAAGGTGAAACAAAACAATCATAGGAAGTGTGGATAATGTTTTTGTCACGTATGAATGTGAAACATGTCTTGATCTAATAACAGGTAATGTTTCGATGGCAACATCGCTGAAACAAAAGCTATCATGGCAAACAAATGGTACGTATTTAAGCTCCGAAATCAGATCAAATACAACTAAAGAAAAAATAACAAATCTAAGCGGAAGATCGTTTATAATAATCTTATTCTCTGTTCTAACAGCTATTCTTTCCAACTTTCTAAGATGAATAAAATAGTTGTTTATCCCAAATAAGAGAGAGAAGCATCCTCAAACCTAACCCCATCACATTCCATCAAACAGACGTATTATACTTTACCAGATGAGGTTGAAACCCTATTTGAATCAGTACGATAAGGTTGTGCATCCACCCTACCGTTAAATTTAATGAGAGTGATAAGGACCAAATAAACGAGTACATGGATGAAATACTGAGAACACTGGAAAACGGGGCAGCTTAATTTATCAGACACTAAAAATACACCAGAATTCCGTTGGGATAATGATGGGGTAATCATCATCGATGGTTAAAGATTCAAACACTCTAACCTTTTCGACCTACTCAACGATTTAACGAGAACGTGGAGAAAAACACTACCCACCTTCTGGGAGGAAGTAAGAGTAAAATTAATATCTTCTAATTTCCCTAAATCTATTATAAAGAACTATCAACTTCGGAAAGAGATAAAAAAGATTACTCACACACCAATTTCATCTGCATCTAAATCAGTTGATTGCGCAAACATGGGCCTTACTACTTTTTATCCCCTACAGGGAAAGATCAGGAGGTGTTTGAATTATTAATCAATTTCAATTATGAAAAATGGCAATTAGACGGACCAAATAAAGATTTGAAACGAGTAAAAGGAATATTCTGCCAGTATGCTAATAGGAAACAATTCATGAATATTCAAACCGCGCTAAAGACTCTCTATCAATATTGGAGTTTCTGTCTCATTGTCTGCCCTGAGTCACTCGAATACTTGCGCGTAAGAAGCTATGTCTCGATTCCAGGTGAAGCAAAGTATGCAACAAGAATATAAAATTAATATTTTCAGCTTTTTGTAGATTACTTCAACAAAAGCCGCTTATGTTAGTGATCTTTGAAAATACTTAGGAAAGATCTCGCCTTACGATAAATTATTTCTTAGTGAGGATGAGTTTGGGCTTGTTTTGGGCAATAAGTACACAGGTCAAAACACGAAGATTTTCCCCATGTAGATCAATTGGTTAAGGGCTACGGTGAAAAAAAAACTGAAGTAAGTAGTGAGACTAAACTATGATAGTTTATTTCTAAGTAAATGTCCCGTATTTATTGGAAAAGGTTGAAGAATTAATTTATACACGATTTTAAAACACATTGTACAATGAATATGAAATCAATACTTTTCTAAAACTTGAAAGCGAGTCTCATCGAAGTTTTCGTCGGAGGAAGTGTTCGCCGATTGCGGTTGATGCTTGTTATCTTGCATTCAACGATGGACTCCATAAATGTCAAAAACCCAACCTTACTATCACCGAAGCTACGTATATAAAAAATGTGTCGTTTGATAAGTTTCATTGTTTTGCAAACATGAAAAGGAACACTATCAAATTTGGGAAAGAATTTGTCCTCAAGGATCTTTACGACTACGTCACTATTACGTGTAAAGATAGTTTAATATAATATCTATCTATCAATCAATCTCACCATGGAAGTTCAGAGGATGGAATTCCACCAGCATGCGTCATGCAGACTTGCAAGAAGAAAGTTTAAGTTCACACCAGAAAAAAATATTTTATATTGGAGCACAATTCTTTAACAAATACATTTATTCAAATTCTAGAGCATATAAAATAACCCTTCTGATATTCATTTTCAAAATTATAAAGTTGTATTTAAAAATAAAAATTGATAACAATTTATAACCATGATAAAAAAACGGAAATGAGAGTAAACTTTTCTAGGGGCATTTTTTAAGGACAAGACGAATATAGCATACGTCTCTTTTTGTGACCCTCGAGTTTCTCATAAATTACCATCTTATTTACGTTAAATACAGTGGTGGTTCCGTATGGATTGAATGCAGACATGATTAGGCCCAAACTGACAACTCGAAAAGTTATAAACGGATTTAAATATAATTTTAAGGGGTGTTCCTTAAGGTACTTGTCAACCTAACTCATGAAATTTAGGAAAGTATATTCAATATCATTTTAGTTATATGGGTTCAAATCCGCGGTAACTTTTACACAACGATTGATAATTTTGTAACTTACGAGCACTATAAATGCTTCCTATTTTTACTTTTTTAAATTATTTGTTGTTGTTACTATTTATATTATTTTTCACATACTACAGTGTTTTTTCTTGGCAGAAGACAGAGCTAAAATACCTAGAGAATGCAAAAATTCCCCAGACAGTTTCTGTTGTATATGTGGATCAGTTATATTAAGACAATACAAGAGACTGTTGAATAAACATGCGTTGTGTCAGCTGTACAAGCTCTCTTACTTCCTGGGTGAAAGGCAAAGGGCCTGCCCTAATGTTTGGTGTACCAATGGTCTGGAGAGAGCCAGAGAACCATTCAACGGATTGCTACTTCTGTTTAACAGATATCAAAGGCGGGTATTCAATGTGTTTTATTTCATGGTCTTTAATTTATTTTCAAGAAAAATTCAATTAAAAAGATCAAAATACATACTATGTTATACTTTCACTATTTGTGCAATTGATCACAGCCAGTAATATGCATTTTTAGTCTGATTTTATTTTATTTCACTGCAGGTCGCAATAAAAAAGGCACTAAATCTATTATGTATCCAGATCAATCATTTTGACAACACTGCAAATAAAACTAGGCCGAATGAAGCAATTTACCAATGCACTGCAACATAACAAGACATGTTTTCAGTATTTCAAAGCGATCTTTCCTAAAATAAGTGATGCCAAGATTAAAGAAGGCATAATTGTAGGCCCTCAGATTAGTCAACTTATAGCTGATGAGGAATTCGAGGCGAAAATGCATATATTCAAAGATGTATGCAAAGGACTTCTAGGAAAGCACCAAGAAGACATAGAGAGCATATAGTGGATAGCCTAATCAAGTGCTACCACGATCGCGGATGCAATATGTCACTGAAGATACACGTTCTTCATTTTCATCTAACTTCGTCCTAGAGAATGATGAAGATTAGAGTGATGAACATGGAGAGAGGATCCACCAAATTATAGCCTAAATGGAAAACAGGTATAATGGAAAATGGAGCACTGTGTCGAGGTATGACATTATATTACATGAATACCATATTATAGCTATGGGAAAGGGACCGATGACTTACAAGCGAACCGACGAAGGGACGGAACACCACTAATTTAGACGGGCTGAGTAGCGTGAGAGAGTGCAACGAGGTCAGGTAAATTATGAACAATGGCAAAGCTCAAGGTTATTTAAAGAGCCATGTACAAAAATATAATTTTATTTACACAGAAATAACGAGAGAATTGATGGGTAAAATTACCTCAGAGAATTAAAGGACAAAATCACATCAGTAAACGAAGGGGGGGAATTGTAGTTATAAATCATATTATGTAGTTAGAACTTAAGGTATTACATGAGGAGACTATTCAAATGGGGGGAGTGAAACTTAACTCAATTGGGTTACTGAAAGGGGGAGAGAGGTTGGCTTACGGATGTCTTCTGAACGTGAGGTGAGGCCGCTCGGAACTTCTGAGCGGGAACTTGAAATCATGACGGTTCTCCAAGAACAAGGGAAGGGGGGGGTAACTTCCGGTCCAGGGGCAAACGAAGGAGGGCTTCGACAGAGGTTGATGAGAGAAGTCCGGAAAATGACTCGGTGGCGATCGTTAAGTGGAATTACCTCACTGGCTGGGGCTAATTCCAAATACACAAAATAGTTCAGCTGTCACTTTGCTTTGTTGTTAGCACCTGACTTGGAACTATGGGGAATCTTCTGGGGTCCGGGCGAGACTTTTCAACTCTGTGTCTCTTCATGGGAGTCGAGCGCTATTTATGTCCTAGGCTCTTCCTGGGTTGGAGGGGAGGGGGGGGGCGGTAAGCGGGAAACAGCTCTACTCTCGAATGGCCTCGAATCTTCTTGCAGAGGCTATTCTGCCCGTGAGGTTCCCTCACACACTGCTATGTTGCATGACCGCTGTTGTAACCTGAGCAGTAACACACCTGAGAAGTCTTACAAACGAAGATGTTAATACTAAAATGTAAGTTAATACACTATATAATGCTAACAAACATGCTGATTCATTATATATTCATGAATTAATTACAATGGACACATTTAATCTGATTTTGGGAGCTAAATATTTTTATGGTATCGTGGAAGTAGGTATCAATTGCATAATTATTAAATCGGAAATTTACAAGCAAATGTTAGATGATGGGAAATATTTTGTTACCAAATTCGAATTCAGCACACCCAACTTCATAATAAAATGCCCATGAGATCTATGTTTTTTTCTTGACACTGAAATTTGTTTTACAGTGTAATTTTTATCCGCTGCATATTGAATACCTTTCTCCGGACCTGATCAACCCAACTTTTTGGATTCAGAGAATCAGTAAATGTGTACAAAGTAATAACGCTGCAAATATCCATAAAATTCTAATTGAAATTACGTTTTTAGCATAGATTAAAAATAAATTTGTTTTCAACATAAAATCTCTTTTATTGATTAGTTCTTTAAGAGTGGAAAGGTATCAGTTACTCACTTCAAAATGAATTGCCGATTGTTACGGTTGTATACATCCTCGAGTGTGCCAACATATTTTAGCGGAGTAAATTAACTATTTCAATTGGTAATAAGTTTGATAAAAGATAAGACATGTGCAGTGAAAAAAGAAACAAAAAGAAATTTAGCAGATTGATCTCATTGTAATGTAGAAATTTCAAAGTTTAATAAGGTGTATGCTATATACCGTTTGTAATTGATGTCTATTATAGATAGCTATACGAAATTGCTTTAAAGTAAAAGAAGGATTAGTTAGTGTCAAAATCTATACGATATCTCATAGAAGAAACAGATAGATTTTAGGTTATTATATTCGGTTGACGGGGACAGTTTAAAAGAAAGAAGCTAAAAGGTCTATTGAGAGAATTTAACATCGGAGTATATCAAATTCACTCACTAAACAAACTTATTCTTGTACAACACGTACAAAGAGCAATAAATTTCAATCATTTCAGATATTTTATCTTTAATAATACATTGAAATATATCGACGTGCTGGATAATTTTGCAAACGCTTTTAATAATTCCAGTCAAAATTATTGTGAACGCACCGCCCTAAGTTATATATGATGTTGCTATACCTACTCAGAGAATTAGTGGTAATAAAAAGTGGTTTATATAAAAGATTGGTGACTATGTTCGAATCTCATGCGTTCCCAGCAATTTTAATAAAGGATTGTAGGCAGGATGGAGTGAGGAAATCTACAAGATATATAGAACTTCAACAGTATTAGACCTGTATTATATTAAAGATTTAAATGAATAAAATATTGAACGGGGGGGGGGCTTAGAAAATAAAGTTTGATTCGTGTAAAAAATATGTAGTGGAGAGGATAATTGAAGTGAACAGGCATGGAAAAAACATGCTATGTTTAGTCAGACGGAGAGGCTACTCTAAGTTGTTTAACTCTTACGTCAAGAGATGCGATATAGACCCCAGCGCTATCCCCATTCGTGAATTTAGATATAAAGGTAGGGAATGACGAACGTTTACCAGTTATGTAGATAGAATAAGAGAGTTTTTATTTCACCCTTCCTTCCTTATCTTCCCTGGATATCTACCCTCAAAACACCATGTCTAAGTATAAATTTGAATTTCATGAATCAATTATACATAACATACAATAGTCTGTTTAAGGTAGGGTTCAGTGAGTTTCAATTTACAGTATATATCTACAATATTACGAAGCTTATATATGCTTTCACAGTCTATCGAAAAATGAAAGAAGTGAATAATTATGCATTAAATACTATAATAACAAGAGAAGAGGAAACAAAAATAAAAGGAATTGACTATGTTTATGATGAGATATGGAAAGACGCATGATCTTACAAAAATAAAAAAGCATTCATAGAGAAACTCAAAATTAATTATTTTAATCTGCCAAAACACAAAGTAAAATGTCTAATGAATATGTATTAGTGTTCACTTCAGGTTCAATGCTAAATGTGAAAAGGAAAGAAAATTGATTATTTCATCTGTCGGAAAAACATTCCAGTTTAATGAAAAGATTTAGCATAAATGATATTCCCAAATTCAACCATTGTTTTTATATCCCATCCGAGATCATTTTACACTTACTCCAAACTTGTAGACTACCAATTAGAGTAAGCGGGACTCAACTGAGGCTACTGAGAATTATTGCCCTTTGTTTCAATGATGGTTCATTTAGTATAACTTTTAATAATTCATACTATCTAAATCTAAGCTCTGTTGGGGAGTTGATTATAAAGCTTTATCTTCAGAGCAGACATTAAAATAATAATAAAAATGTTGAATTAACCAGGCCTGTTTAGAGGGTTAAGAGCTCAGTGTGGGCATGACCTTGGCTCCATAGTCCAAAGTCAGGTGCCATATCCAAAGATTAGCGCTCACAATTTTAGAAAGAAGGCCATACCTGCCGCTTTCGACACCGTTCAGGGTATTATGCTTTGAAATCAAAACTGATAATGGAATGAAATTCCAAAGAATGGGTGTAATAAATAAAGGAAAAGGGATGAATAAGTTGATGAATTGAAAAAACTTTTTAGTGAAGAGGACGGGGTGTTTTTTTCTGGCAATATAAACAGACATACCCTTCAGAGATGTTCTTGATAAAGTTATCAACGACTGTTAATTATACACGTGTAAATTTAATGCACGTTACCCCTCAAGTTATGTATGTTTGAAGACAACTCGATTTGTTTACCGTTTCAACAAACCAAACATCCATCGCGGAGAGTATTTTTAAACTTGCTTTCCACTTAGCAATATCTCGTCCGACCTCACTCCGTTCGAAAATCATGCATTTGATAGCGGAGTATTATCTAGACCAATGAGAGATTTATATTTACCTTGAAGCAAGAATTGTGAAGGAGAACGGTAACGAACTTGAAGATGACAATAATATTTTGGCTGAAAATAATTTTCTTCACAATTTGTTCAGCAATGTTGACATTTATTTAAATTTCACATCTGTAAGCTTCCTAGCAAATATATATATATATATATATATATATATATATATATATATATATATATATATATATAGTTACGGCGACCTTTGCTCTAGTAGACAGTCACCAGTTGTGTTCTTTAAAAAAATCCATTAGATATAATTACTCCTATCGTGCATATTTAGATACCGTGTTGAATTATATTGAAATGACTTCACAATTGTGAGTCAAATATCAATGGAGAGCGTAGATAATATTTTTATTGGGAGAATTCCTACGTGGATAATGATAGCCATATTTGACCATTCAAAATTTTTTACTAATTATGATGCATCACCTTTGGAATTTAAACCTTATAATGTGAATCGCAACACTCCCTTTATAAATGAAAATGAAGCTGAAAGGCCATTTGCATTAGACTACTCGGACGATGCAGCTCTAGGTGCTTCAAGAGCTTTTTACACGCTATATAACGGTTTAGGATTTATTGAATATGGACAGATATTGGGCTTACGTATAATCAATTTATAAAAAAGAAAAACACTAATTGTATTAATCTAAATCAGGACAAGAGTACTACTTCTCTCAGCGAATGTTCAAATCCCTTACAACAGGGTACATTATCAATACAGTTACAGTTTAGATCTATATTAATTGCTCCGGTCTCCCTAGGAAAATACCCTCAGTTTTAGTCTGTTATTGAGAGAGAAAAATTTAGGAACGTACTTATTTATTCTTAAAAAAAAATAAATTGAATGGAAATAGAAGAACTATTGTATTGATATAAAACACGAAAATATTTTTTCAGGGATTTTTTTTGCGAGAGACATTCATTTAAGCCTGCCTATAATACTACCAGCAGCCTACCTGATTAATCTGGACAGCAGAAGCCGATGTCGGTCGTAATGGGTAGCTGTATTTGTAGACAATTTTTTTTAGGCTATTTTAAAAGCCTATGTCTAGAGTTCCAGAACGATTCTTAAGTTAGTTTTAATGTATAAATATATAATTAATATATAAATTCAAGAATCATTATAACAACACTAATAATACCAATTATCTATCCATGCATAAAATTTACTTATAAGCTACTTTTTATCCAATTTTAGATTTCATTCTTTATATTATCTGCAGTGCGCTAATAACTTGATAGTCAAAATATGGAGCATATAAAACGTGGGCGGGATGCTTTAGGGGAAATGCGTTTGAAGCTCACCTCGCTCGCAAGTTCAGACAGCTGAGGGATAGGGGCGGGAAGCGGGAAGAGGAGTTTCGGAGAAGGGAAGACGGAGCTTGAGACTCGCTTCGCTTGCAAGTTAGTACGTCTGAGGATAAATGAGTTTGAAGCTTGCTTTGCTCTCAATTCATACAGCGGAGGGTGTGGGGGAGAAAGGGGTGTAATTAAGGTGGATGGATCACTTATGACGTCAAACCAATCAGCAACTTTGCTCATAAAATTTCACTAACCTGGCCAATAAGCGACTCGTAATTAGTGTACCAAAATGGCGGGCTCAGCATTTGTGTTACAATACTATTACTCAGGGGAAGACTTTAGACTGTTCAGAGGATTAGTGATATTAGATGAAATTAAAAATATAGACCAGCGATTCCACTAAACAACGATGTTGAAAATCTATCTCAAGATTAAGAAATAAAAATGTAATCTGGCTGAAAGCTGAATCTAAGAGTTTAAGCTGGATTCTGATGCAGAGAACCTGACACAGTAACAATATTCAAAAGTGGGCAATGTAAAAGACTAAAACAATTTCTAACCATATCATCAGTGGGATATATTTTGCGGTACATTTGCAGCAAATTAATTCTTTGAGAAAAGGATGATACAGCCAAGCGCATGTGCAACTCAAATGTAACCCTTGAATCAAGAGTGACGCCAAGTAAACTCAGTGAGGAACAATTTGAAATTGTAATAAAATTGACAATAAAATCAGAGTGATAAGGATATAATATACTTGATTGAATAATAAACATACTGTGAGATTTATTAGATTAAAAAGCATTTCCTAATGATCAGACCAGGAGATTGAAATTAAAATATCACCACTGAGGGACATCGGTCTATTGGGTGGATACACAGAGGAATAGCTTTACACAAAGTGATGTTATTAGTATAGGAATCATTTCACACTCAATCTCGGACCACATATTGGCGGTTAAAACAATAAAAACGATAGGTCCCATGTTGCATTGAGGAGCAACAGATGAAACTGGAATAAACGAGCTATGAGAACCATTAGTTGATACTTTCAGTGTTCTTTTAGTCAGAGACTCTCAACACTTTAAAGAAGTGGTCAACAACACCAAGAGATATAGTTTTGTACAAGAGTACCTTATGGTAAACTTTATCGAACGCATAGCTAAAGTTAAGATAATCAAGTTTTGACTCCTGCCTAAAATCAAAAGACAATTGCATGATGTGTGTGGTAAAGAGAATAGCATCAGAGATACTCAGCCCTTTTCTAATACTAAACTTAGGTGGTAACATGTTACTATCACCTACAAAAAAACGACTGAGTATCTTGGCCACCAAACAATCAAAGATCATGAATAAAACATGAGTCTGTAATGATCAGGGTGATTAGAAAAGGAAGAATCATTAGAAATTGGAGTAAAATCTGCAATAAGCTACCATATTGGAAATGACCCCCGACGTAAAAGAATTTTTAAAACAGCAGTCAATTAGGAAGCCCAAGTAGTGGTAATTTTCTTGTAAAAAAGAGGAAGGAATCCTAAAGGATCACAATACTGAACAAATACAGATCATTTAGGAGCGTAGCAAGCTCAGGAGATTTAATATAAGGGATCTCATTTTAATATCAGGAAAACAAGGCCAACTGTTCACTACGCTATTTATTGTCAAATAGAAACCGAGAAGGCAAGCCTTGCCTTTAAGTTGCGGCAAATAGAGCAGTCTAGACATGAGAATGAAGGTAAGCTTGAGTCTACGCCAAAAAGAGAAACTGCTTAAGTGCAAACTTCCAAGAATGCGGATTAAAAGTACCAAGAGTTAAAATACTTTTAAGGCTATCATTATTATCCCCTGAGCAGCAGTTTATGTTCGCTTTACTAATAAACTGGAGCACACATATTTGTTCCAGGACTAAAGGGTACCAGAACGAGATCACTCACATTAGTGACCTGTTTTTAAGCTGGGCCTGTTTCCAATCTTAATTAAATAAAGCTTTTTCTTTACTAATAATTTTACTTGGAATTATTAGTTCATTAATGAAAAGGAGACAAATAATGAGAGCCTCGAATAGACAATCAACACGAAAAACATCGCGCTAGACAATATGATCAAGGTCAGTTTTAACACCAGATCAATTATATCACGAATCCAAAAGTACTTTACACGAAATTGGCTTATCTGTATCAGGAATTAGGCTGCAGATCAAAACACAATCCTAAGTGGTGAGAAGTGCCAACGGATGGAACCATCCGAACGTTCACTGCTTGTCGAGGAATAGGTCACCTCACTAGATAATATATATATATATATATATATATATATATATATATATATATATATATATATATATATATATATATATATATACCAGGAAATGGCTTCGCTACTCCCCCCCCCCCCCTACGGAGGGAGCTTGCGCTTCGTTACTAAGATTAAAATTTAAAATAAAAAAAAAGCAGCCATGGTTAAATTTTTTGAACTTCACCATTTTAATTCTTTCGGTTTTAACAAATTAACAACATTTCGATACTTATATTTATTTCTAAACTTCACCATTTGGTTTTTTAATATTATAAAAGAATTATTAGAAATAACTTAGATAAAAACACATGTCATAACCAAACTAAGATCAAATTATTATTCAAATACTCAAAAAAATCCCCTTCTTAAATTATAGAATTAGTAATGATTTTATATATATATATATATATATATATATATATATATATATATATATATATATATATATATATATATATATTGGTTGGGAAGAAAGAGATAAAGACCAAGGAAATATGTATATATACAGTTAAACATACATATATCAACTAATATACGTACACGTCCTTGCAACCTACAAGTACGCTCACTTCGTAAAAATAATCCGTTATTTACAAGGTATAAGAGTGCGATTTACTACAGGGGCTGAAAGCGTTTAACTGAGTTTACCAAGTTGCAGTTCAAAGGTATATTTAAAGAATGAAAAACAAAAATATAATTTTTTAATTAGTCACTAGTTAGCATATATATACTTACGGGAAATATAGGTAGTGTAAATATAGGACAACTCTGACAGAATAGAGATTAATGGGAAATCAGGGAACGTTAATTACTCGTTTATCAGCTTTTAAATGGAATATTACAAATTAGTTATACAGAGAGAATATTTAAATGTCGGAAAGTGGGTCGATTATCGTGAGATTAAAGCAAATGGTCGTTTTACCTTTAATGGGATAAGCCTGAGGAAGGGAGAAGGCCAGCGGACGCGGCCCTCGAGTGAATATCCTTCAGAGGGTCGGCATGAGGAATAAAGAAGGCCAATGGATGTGGCTCCAGGTCCAATATCCTAATGGTGAAGTAGGAGGGGGGACCAGAAGACGAGTTCACGATCCTTCTTTACGACGGACGATGGCACCTCTGGTCCAGAGAAGTACAACCTCCAAATCGAGACTCAGCAGCGGCTCGGCACGAAGTCTCGCACAGGAAACTGGAGATCTTTGAGGAGGGGGGGGGGGGGGTACCAGATGAGACTAGAGGAATCTAGGCCAATCCTTCGGGGACGAAATCTGAACAGAGTAAGGCTTCACAACAAAGATGGGTCTGCCTGGTGAGATTCGATCTCGAGGTATAACCGAATACCGGGGAACTTGAGTAAACAGACACAACGATCTGAACCGAAGGCGACAGGTTCTCAATTAGAGACTCGAAAAACCAGGGTATTTATATGACCGCCATTTTTGATGCTCAATCTCTGGAAGATTCAGGCGTCTGGCAGAAGACTTCTGGCACCTAGAAGGATTAGCGTTTGTCGCCGGACCCAGGTCTTAATGGCCTTCAACGATGTGGGCGGGAGACTTGGCGAACAGCCTCCAAAATAGGGAGATTAGCGTTTTCACGGTGGGATCAACTTAATTAACTGCACCTGTGAGGCAGCTGGCGGATATTCCAATTCTTTCTTTCTTTCTTTCTCTGCATCTTTGGACTCTCACGTTACTATATGTGGAGCTAGATTTTAGAACGGAGTGAGGGAACAAATTTAAGAAGAAAATTCAAAATATAAAAAAAATCCAAAGCATAACCATATTGACTCACAGTAATGTAAATTAAAATCACTGACGAAAACAAAAAATGTGTTTAATCAGATTGTTGAGTTCACCCATAGAACTAAACTCATAAATGCTGTTATCTAAATCAAGTTTGGGCGTGTCTAGGTTAACAATATGAAGTTTGCCCAATAAAAGTAATGTGAGAGAGGCTATGTTAATATTTTTTTTCTGATTGGCTGGATGATTCAAAAATAGATATTAAAAGGAGTAATGTCACTATTTTTTTCTTTGATGTGTGTGGAAACTTTCAAAATAGGTTCTATATGTTAATATCCTATTCTCTGCTAATCAAGGCTTTAGTTAGACATGATTTGTTCATTTGTCCAGTCGTATTCTCATTTACTCATTTAAATTCATTCATTTACCCACCTTAATTCAAATTTTATTCAATTTTTAAGGTAGGGAAGGGGCATTTCGTACCCGCGGGCAAATTTTGGCCGCGGCCGATATTTTATTGCCCAAGGACTGCTCTTGAATATTTTTTACTATTTAAAATTTGAGAACTTAAAATCTTAAATGCCACTAAAGGAGACGCTGGGCTCGCGCGCACAAGCACATAATGCAGTCTATACGACACAGAACAAGGTGTATCTCATAAGAATGGACAAGGAAGCTTTAAAACCACCTTAGGCTGCGAATGAGTCAAGGTCGCTTTCGTTTTCTACATTAGACCTTACAAATATCGGTTTAAAGGTAGAGCAAAAGTCCTATCAACATCCCAGGTCATCCCATCACGGAACAGATACAAGATACTTGAAGAGTATGAACATGGGCCTAAAAGTTCAAAAACAAAAGAAAACGCTACAAATCTACCACATCCAGGCGAACTAAATTTAGGAATAAGTCCGAGATGTAGCCGTGGATGGCTACAGGATTGCACTACCTCAGTCTTGGGCAGAATAAACCGAGACCCGTGCGCTTCTGCATAGCGAGGGAGAGGAGGCAAGTTGTCGCTCTTCAGGGAAGGCAACACTGTCCCTGAAGATATAAGGGGAAAGAGGCAAGGAGAGAAAAGAATATGGGAAATCAATGAGAGAAGTAATTATTAAAGTTAATAGATAGAATAGTGGTTTATGCGCCCATTGTGAACACATGACATAAGTAGGGAATATTTTTAAATATAGCAAAAATCAGTGAGGGCATCTCAGCCAAAAGAGTTTAGAAGTGCAAATAGGCGGTAGAGAGACAGCCCAACTCGCCAACTTATGATGCCGATGTTTTCCAAATTATTTATGTCTAAACCTCCGAGAGAATGCATTAAAGATATTCTATTTGTTCGGTAAAACATATCGTTGTAACTAATCTTTTTCTATAATAAATTTTACAAGGAGTCTATTGCGTGCAAGATTGACAGTGACAATTTATCAAGTCATATGCGAGTCGCTGTCTTTACACTTCCACAAAATATTAAAGAACTGTTCAAAAAGAAACAAGTGCAACTATCTTGTTAAAATAACGTACTATAACGATAAGTTGAAAAATGTAATAATCGTTAAATATATATTATAAATTATACAAATTCAATGTTTCCTTGAATACATATTAACTATATTACTTTTTTAAATAAAATATCAAATAGGAGTTGAAGTCAAATTATATATTATTTTCAATAGTTTTTGGTTTGAGGTACAAAGAATCAAGGGATATCTTATATTCTTCCTGGATTTTGTGTAAAAATTTGAACTGACTACCCATAAAAGGAGATTAATTGCGGCCCTAGAAACTAGAAGTGTGGGGAAAGATCTCATAAGCCTGGACCCGTTCAATAGTAAAATAGGATCGATCTCTTTCGATTCGTTTCTTTTAAACATTTCCTGCCGCCATTGCAACAAAGAGGCAGGTTCGGAGGAGTTAACTGAGATCTCAGTCTTTAGAATCATAAAGATTTGAGTCGGGTTGAAGAGCTTATATACTGTTTTACTCTTCCTAACCTTTATACTTTATTCGTGCCGCTCTTTTCAAAAATATTCCTTTATTTGCCAATTGATTCTTTTATTAACCTTTTTCTTTACTCATGAATCTCTTTATTTACCTTTTTCTATTTGCTAAGAGATTGTTTATTTGCCTTTTTATTTACCTAGGCGTTCCTTTATTTGCCTTTATATTTTTCCAGAAATTCTTTTATTTATCTTTTTATTTGCCCAGATTCTTTTTATTTGCCTTTTTTATTTGCCCAGAATTTTTTTGATTTCCCTTTTTATGTGCCTAGAAATTCTTTTATTTCCCTTTTTTATTTGCCCAGGAATTCTTTTATTTTTCATTTTATTTATCAATGCATTATTATTTGTCCAGAAATTCTTCTAATAAACTTTTAATTTGCTCAAACATTCGTTTATTTACCTTTTTATGTGCTCAAAATTGCTTACTTTCCCTTTTCCTGTTCTTATCCATTCTTTTATACACATTTTTTTACTAACTATGCATTCCTTTATTTACCTAATTTACTTGCCAAAAACTTCCTTTATTTACGTTTTTATTTACCCATAAATTCTTTTATTTACATAAAATCTACTCATGAATTCCTTCATTTAGATTTTTAGTCACTCGTGTATTCTGTTATTCACTTTTTTTGCCCAGAAATTCCTTTATTTACGTTTTTATTTTTATTCTTATTGCTCTATGCATATCTACGCTTAATCTGAGTTTTACTGATTTTTCCAATTAATTATCCACAGTTGGTATCATAATAAAATATGTTCTTAATACCGAGGATGGAGTTCATGGCATCTTAGCGCTTTTAATTACCCACCTTTATTTTCCGATTATTTGTCTATTTAGTTTATATTAAAGAGTTAAGCGTAAATTTAATAGAATAACTGTATTTTCTTCTTCTCTGTATATGTGTATGTAGGCTTCCAAAGGCTACATTATACGAGTCATGTTTGTATAAGGGGAGATATATTTGCTAGTTAGCTAAAGTGACTATTTGGCTCTTTTGCTCATCTATACTCTACAAATATAATTAGGTTAGGATAAGTTCGGTTAGTTTTTAGATTTTTTAACTTTGACGCGATACAAAGATTTGCCATCATAGACAGGGGCTGAAGTGGCTAAACTAACTGTTATTCGTGTGTATTTTCATTTCCTAAAGAGAGAAAAGATCTTAAAACCCAATTAAACAAAGTTATGTTGTCAGAAAATCATTTTATATTAAGTTTGTTTAAAATTTCTTAAGTTTTAGGCAAACGCATTTCCTCGCGTTGTGCATTAAGGGAGACCTATTACTATTTCAAAGGGTATGATCATTAACCCATAGGAAATAAGGAAAAATGTCCAACATTCGATTTCGTCTCTTTATAAGACCAAACAAAGATCATACATAGATTAAGAAAGAAGGAAGAGACAGAGAGATAGCAAGGAGAGTAAAATAATTTAAACGTATGACTTATCAAAATTGAATGTGCTTTCACGGCTTACGTGTATACATCGAACTGATGAAGTATCTATTCCGTCTGAGATGACTCTCTTCAGATAGTCATCTCTCAAGAGATTCGTCTCGAATTCTTATGTAAGAATTTTGGATTGATCTAAAATAAACTTGATCAGATGGCCTCCAACTAATTACTCGGGGGTGGAGGTCGATTGTAATTGTTGTTTTTTTAATCTTTCCATAAGCTAGGCAATCTAAAATAACTATAATGTATATTTTAGATTGCTGCTGAATCATATTAAATAAATTATTAAATATTTATTACCAGATAATTTGTTTAATTGGTAAGATATTAAAGAGCAGTGTTCATATTATTATACATACTCTTGCGTCTTGGCATATGAACTAACCAGACAAGAATAGCATAGTTTAAGTGGAAAGATGAAAAATAACTTCAAAGTCTTCTTGATTTTTGATATTCACTTTGGATAATTGGAGAAATCTATAAGCAAAATTCTAGTCAAAATTAATCAATTAAATTTCAGAAGGACATTAACAAAAAAGCACATGGGTAAATAAAATAATTTGAAGGAGTTAATTTTACTAGAACTTAGAAAATACTAGAAGTCAATTCTAACTAAAAACTTAATTATAGTTGATTAAATCTGTTAATGTAATTTCAAACTATCTTCCCTCACCCACAAACATCAAAGAAAAATATCGAATACTTCTTTTAATAGTGGTTTTATAAGCACCCAACTAATCAGAAAAAAAATATTTACATACTTCCTCTCACAATTCTTATTAGGCAAACTAGAAATTATATACGTTTACTATAGTAATGGGAAGCACTTTCATACTGCATCGGCTACATCTGGTGGTCGCTCCTCACCCATTTTAAGCCAGTGACTGTATCCAATAGACCAATCAATCAGGTGTGCTCGATGCATTGTGAAAGTGGCTACACTTATTACAATAATGGCATACCATTACCGCGTAAAATTGCAGGTTATCTTACTAAAGTAGAAATTGGTAAGCTTAAGCCTCAAATAAACCAGGAATTTGAAGGGAGAAAAAATGGTGAGATGAAACCACCCGCACCTGTACATTAAGAGTAAAAAATGTGGTGTAGAGTTGCCATTAACAATAATTTTGGCATTTCTTTCAAATGGTTACCACGAAAAGCCATCTTCCTCATTCTTTATGTGATTTGGGTCTGGGAGCGAATTAATTTGATAGCGGCTACCGAAACTCTTTTAAGCATTATTACATCCACTTTTAAATATATAGATCAAAAGTGTATTACATACAGCATGTGAAATGGAAGCAGGAATTTATAAAAGGACAAAATTATGCATACAAAGTTCTTTTGCCCTTAATTCTAGATCTTAAAAGTCTTGGAAGTCCATGGTACCGAAAGTCTGCCTACCAATTTGGTGGCGGGAAAAACTCTTTCAAACATTGTTGTATCCCATTCCAAATTTTCACAACGAATCTCTGCACAACACATTAGGCCGAGAACGAATCAAAAATGTATGAAGAGGCAAAGTTATGCCCGCAAAGAGACTGTCATTACTTTTATGTCGCTAAAGCCTTGAAATTCCAGAAAAACAGCCTCATTTTCGATCATAATTTCCACGAAAAAAACCAAACAAATCTAAATTTACGACGGAAAAAACAATTTTAATTTCTTTAACTTACAAAAATTAGAGTAATTACAGAAATTAAGCTCCTTTTAAGAACTTTCCTTCTATGGGTACTGAAATCTTCCCTTTCCAAGATAGTACAAAAAAGAATTATACTGGTATTTCTGTTTACGTTCTCAAGCAATTTATTTTGAAATTACTACTATGCCAGTGTATTCAAGTTGGTAAACTTAAGTATACTCAGTGTAAGAACTTAATCTTTGTGGTTTACTTATTTAGAGTTTGTCCTCTTTTAGCTTTATATCTATTCGTTTTATTTTTATTCCTATTTATACCTTCTTAAATCACCAGTTTGAAAAAGCAACCATTGATGATATATATACCAATTATTTTCCTATGTTATTTTGCGGTTACCATAGCAGTGAGTAGTTACCTTTATACTGGATCAGGGGGCGCATGAGGAACGCTCTTCATCCACTGTATCCAATAGAACAATCATACAGTCCTAAAAAGAACTGTATCAACTGAGTATTTTAAACTTCCCTTTTGTCGTCGTAGTACAAGATATCCTTTTCATCAACCCGCGACAGAGGATCGTTTTCACCCATCTGTCGGGGCAGGCAACTATTATTTTTATCCTTTCCTTGTGTATGTGGTTAGTATAGCAATGAATAGTCGCATTCACGCTGCATCTGGCACCCCTGGGGGACTATTTATTGGTATACTATCCATATATCTCATTGCGTCTACAAGTTTCCTTATTATAATTATTATCATTATCATCATCATCACTAACTCTATAATTTAAGAACGGGATTTTTTGGAGTATTTGAATAATAATTTCATCTTAGTTTGGTTATGACTTATGTATATTTTAAATTTTTATCAAGGCAGTTTCTAAGAATTTCTTTAGAGTTTGAAAAAACAAAATAGTTTAGTTCAGAAAAAAAAATATGATTCTCCACTTCTTTATAATGTTTTAAAAGAAAATGAATTACAATTGGGGAAGTTCAGAAAATTTATTAAAATTTAAGTAAGGCTGCTTTTTTTATTTTATCGCTAACTCTATAATTTAAGAAGGAGATTTTTTGAAAGGGGGGGAATAGTTTAGTGTTCCTTTTTAAAATTATTATAATTGGTGAAGTTTAGAAATTTTATAAAAATTTAACCATGGCTGCTTTTTTTGAGATTTTAGATTTTAATCTTAGTAGCGAAGCGCAAGCTCCCCGTAAGGGGGAGTGGCGGAGCTATTGCCTGGTTTGTATTATTATTTGTATTATTATTATTAAATTGAAGCTCCTTCTTCGAATGAATCTTGTTTCAGTCCGTGGCAGCCTTGCCGACTAAGACTTATCCACCGTCATCATTCTTGGGTCATTTTTATTATTATCCTTTCTTCGTTTTTTCCTAAGTTTTCTTGTCCCTATTGTTTTCTTAGAGGTAATTCCATCTATCTAGCATTCTTTAAAGAAATAAATTGGGTCAGCAGAAAATAAATGAGAATGAATCCGGATAAATGTGAATAGCTGCGCTTAAATGTGAATACATGAGGATAAAGGAGAACTTCTACTTTGCATTCGGTGACACATGAAGCTCGCGTTGATTGACTTTTATTACTGTTTTTCCTACACGTTAGAAAGCAGGCGAGATGAAGTGTTCTGATATATGTAGCTTTAGTTTCCCTATTTTCATACTACAACTACACAAATGTTCATTTTCAACAAACCTGCAGCAGGTTGGTGCGGAAAAGAAAAAAAAATAAGTGGATTTGAGGAGTAGTTATTATCCCAAGAGAACATCTCTCGTTGATGTAAATTGAACTTAGAGTCACCTTTTCCAGAACACGTCAGGTAATTTTCATAATAAATGAAATTTCCCCCAGCGCAATTACCAATTACAAAGCACTGAAAGAGTCAGAGAATGCCCATTCTCACAACACTATAAAAAGGGATAATTGATCCAGAATCCACTTCAGGATTCAGATCCGAATCCAAATCTAATCAACTCTTCCTTAGCTTAAGACCAACGTTGCAACAAAATTCCGTCAATAACTTCTTTCAAACATCTTGTACACAATCAAACAGACAAGCAAAGACGAGCGATCACGTAACCTCCGCCAAACACGAGTGATCACGTAACCTCCGCCAAACTTTTTGGACAAGGGGAGCGGAAGAGAGAAGTAGGTCTAAAAAGGGATGACAGGTGTAATAAAGATGTGGAGAAGAGGCAAAGGCTGAGTATCAAAACGATGAGACTGCCGGGCCTGCTTAGGATCATGCGCAACTCTCATAAACCAACCGCCCGGATACGGCAAAAGGTAATTTACTTTTGCTGAACACGCAAAGGGGTAACGGATGTAAAGAGAGAACATTGTTGCCCCACAGGATTGCATGCCCTTCTAGCCCCACTGCCAGCAAGAGATATGTGGCTATATGTTTTCCATCTTCACAATTTTTACAGATTGCTTCTTACAAACTTTGGGACGGAGATATCTCATTAGTTTTCGATTCTTATTTATAATTAACCAAACCGAACATTTCGCTGGGTAAAGACGCAATTAACACACTTAACTCAGAAGCATCACAATTAATAACACTGGTGCGGATTAACCAGAAGATATGGGTTCTGCCACCGAGTCAAATCGATCATCCATTCACAAAAGCAAATCATCCTTAGTCAAAGAAATAAGGATCAATATTTTGTTATACATATCCGAGCTCAGTCCCTCTTTGTTATCCACATTCCAGATGAGTCCCTCTTTGTCATACACATTTCAGGCCAGTCTCATTTTGTTATACATATTCCAGGTCAGTCCCTCTTTGTTTTACATATAACAGGTCAGTCCATCTTTGTTATACACATTTCGACTCAGTTCTTCTTTGTTATACACATTCCAGGTCAGTCCCTCTTTGTTAGACACATTCCAGCTCAGTCCCTCTTTTAATGCCAGTTTCTTCTCATTCCCACTTTTTATACACATTCCAGCTCAGTCCCTCGTTGTTTTACACATACCAGGTCAGTCCCTCTTTGTTATACACATTTCGACTCAGTTCTTCTTTGTTATACACATTCTAGGTCAGTCCCTCTTTGTTAGACACATTCCCGCTCAGTCCCTCTTTTATGCAAGTTTCTTCTTCTTCCCTCTTTTTATACACATTCCAGCTCAGTCCCTCTTTGTAATGCCAATTCCAAGTTAGTCTCTCTTTGTTATCTACATTTCACGTCAGTCCCTCTTTATTATCCACATTCCAGTTCAGTCACATTTTTTTTTTACTTAGTCCAGCTCAGTTTCTCTTTGCTATACACATTCCAGGTAGGTCCCTCTTTATATACAAATTTCATCTCAGTATCTCTTTGTTATACACATTCCAGCTCATTACCTCTTTGTTATACACATTCCAGGTAGGTTCCTCTTTATATACAAATTTCATCTCAGTCTTTCTTTGTTATATACATTCCAGCTCATTACCTCATTGTTATACACATTTCAGGTCAGTCGCTCTTGGTCAGGCCCATTCCTGGTCAGTCCCTATTTTTTATACACATTCCATCTCTGTCCTTCTTTTTATACACATTCCAGGTCAGTCCCTCTATGTTATACACATGCAAGGTCAGTCCCTCTTTTTCATACACATTCCAGTGAGTCCCTCTTTCTATACAAATTCCATCTCAGTCCTCTTTGTTATACAATTTGCAACTGTCGATCTATGATATAAAATTTCCAGCTCAGTCCCTCTTTTCCATACACATTCCAGGTCAGTCCCTCTTTTTATGTTAATTCTATTTCAGTTTGTCTTTGTTATACACATGCCAGCTCATTCTCTCTTTGCCATACACTTTCTAGGCCACTGCTTCTTTGTTATGCACATTCTCGCTCAGTTTCTCTTTGCTATACACATTCCAGTTCAGTCCCTCTTTGTATACAAATTCAACTTCAGTCCCTCTTTGTTCTACACATTCCAGCCTACTGTCTGTTTGTTATTCACATTCCTCGTGAGTCTCTCTTTTTCATATACATCCCAGGTCATTCCCTCCTTGTTACACGCATTCCATCTTGCTCCCTCGTCCTTATACACATTACAGCTCAGTCCCTCTTTGTATCCAAATTACATCTTATTTTCTCGCTGTTATAGACATTCAGTTCAGCCATTCTTCGTTATAAATATTCCAGCTCAGTTCCTCTTTCTTATACACATTCAAGATTAGTCCTTCCTTCTCATACACATTCTAGCTCAGTTCCTCTTTGTTAGACGCATTCAAACTAAGTCCCTCTTATATAAAATGTTCATCTCATTCTCTCTTTTTATACACATGCTAGTTCAGTCCCTCTTTGCCATACCCATTCCAAGGTAGTCCCTCTTTGTTATCCAGATTGCACGTCAGTCTACTTTTTATCCACATTCAAGCTCAATCTCGAATAATTATACACATTCTAGTTCACTCGCATTTTGTTATACATATTCAAGTTCAGTTTCTCTTTGCTATACCCATTCTAAGTTATTCCCTCTTTGTATACAAGTTTCATCTCATTCGTTCTTTGTTATTCACATTGCAGCTAATTTCCTTTTTGTTATACCTATTCCAGGTCAGTTACTCTTTATTATGCACATTCTAGGTCAGTTACTCTTTGTTATGCACATTCTAGTTCAGTCCCTCTTTTTATACATATTCCAGGTGACTCCTTTATATATAAATTCCATCTTAGTCATCTTTGTTATACACAATTCAGCTGTCTATTTTTGTTATAAGCATTCCAGCTCAGTCTCTCTTTGTTATACATATTTCAGCTCAGTCCCTCTTTGTATATAAATTCCAACTCAGACCTTCTTTGTTGTACAGATTCCAGCTCAGTCCCTCTTTGTAAACAAATTCCAGCTCAGTCCTTCTTTGTCATACACATTCCATTTCAGGCCCTATTTTTATACAAATTCCATTTTAGTCCCTCTTTGTTATAAAAGTTCCAGCTCAATCCCTCTTTGTTATCCACTTTCCAGGTTAGTGTCTCTTTATTATACACATTCAAACTTAGTCCCTCTTTGCTATACACATTCCAGCTCAGTCTCTCTTTGTCATACACATTCCATGTCAATCCCTCTTTCTCATGCACATTCCATCTCATTCCCTCTTTGTTATACACATACCAGCTCATTCCCTCTTTGTATTACACATTCCAGGCCAGTCCATCTTTTTCATACACATTCCAGCCCATTCCCTCTCTATTAGACACATTCCAGCTCAGTCCCTCTTTGTAAACAAATATCATCTCTTACTCTCTTTTAT
The DNA here is from genome assembly GCA_963969495.1 of Ceratothoa steindachneri. Taxonomy (NCBI): domain Eukaryota; kingdom Metazoa; phylum Arthropoda; class Malacostraca; order Isopoda; family Cymothoidae; genus Ceratothoa; species Ceratothoa steindachneri. Next base: position 50,558,415 of record OZ018320.1, read on the forward strand.
GTTACACATTCCAGCTCAGTTCCTCTATGCCATACCCATTCTAGGTCAGTTCCTCTTTGTTATCTATATTTAAATTCAGTCCCTCTTTGTAATATACACTCTAGCAAAGTTCTTGCACAGAGAAGTCTACACACAGGAAACAAATACCAGGGATACTTCTGTGAATCTGCATACACAAGTCTAGCGTGCATTCACACAATCATCTATGCCCATAGACACCTAAACACACGGAAGAAATGCTAGTAATACCTTTGCGACTCCTCATACACATGTATAGTATGATAAATAACACCCACAAGGAAAATCGAAAAAGGATTCCGAGCGCTTTCGTCTTTATTCTAAAAGATCTCTTCATGGAATAACGTAGGTTAGGACAGACAATGTCTTAAATAGTAAGGAGTGGGGGGTTAATACGGCTACCTGCATCAAAACCCTAACTAGGAGGTACAAATCCTAGTTAGAGTTTTGATGCAGGTAGCCGTATTAACCCCCCACTCCTTACTATTTAAGACATTGTTTGTCCTAACCTACGTTATTCCATGAAAAGATCTTTTAGAATAAAGACAAAAGCGCTCGGAATCCTTTTTCCATTTTCCTTGTGGGTGATATTTATCATAATTTTGACTCACGTGCAAGTTGTGAGTTTCTTTTCATGTATAGTATATATATATATATATATATATATATATATATATATATATATATATATATATATATATATATATATATATATATATATAATCACATACGCACAGAGACGCCTACACATACCATCAATGCCAGTAATGATTCTGTGAATCCACATACAGGATTCTAGCATACATACACACAATCACCTACCTACAGTGACGCATACACATACGAAAGAAATACCAATAATCTTTCTGCGAATCCGCATACACAAGTCTAGAATGCATACACATAATCATCTACACACATAGACCCCTAAACACACGGAAGAATTGCCAGTAATACTTCTGAGACTCCTTATACATATATATAGTATATATACACACAATTACATAAATAACACCTAAATCTACACTCTCCTTTAATATCGACGAAATTGAAATAGGGAAATGAATTTGGCAACGAGCGATGATTAATGGGCGAAACTCGTGGGAATAGGGAAATGAATTTGGCAACGAGCGATGATTAATGGGCGAAACTCGTGTGGATTAGGAAATGAATTTGGCAACGTGCGCTGGTTAATGGGCGAAACTCGTGGGAATAGGGAATTGAATTTGGCAACGAGCACTGATTAATGGGCGAAACTTGTGGGAATAGGAAAATGAATTTGTCAACGAGCGCTGATTAATGGGCGAAACTCGTGGGAATAGGGAATTGAATTTGGCAACGAGCGCTGATTAATGGGCGAAACTCGTGTGGATTAGGAAATGAATTTGGCAACGAGCGATGATTAATGGGCGAGACTCGTGTGGATTAGGAAATGAATTTGGCAACGTGCGCTGGTTAATGGGCGAAACTCGTTGGAATAGGAAAATGAATTTGGCAACGTGCGCTGGTTAATGGGCAAAACTCGTGGGAATAGGGAATTGAATTTGGCAACGAGCGCTGATTAATGGGCGAAACTTGTGGGAATAGGGAAATGAATTTGGCAACGAGCGCTGATTAATGGGCGAAACTCGTGGGAATAGGGAATTGAATTTGGCAATGAGCGCTGATTAATGGGCGAAACTCGTGGGAATAGGGAATTGAATTTGGCAACGAGCGCTGATTAATGGGTGAAACTCGTTGGAATAGGGAAATGAATTTGGCAACGAGCGATGATTAATGGGCGAAACTCATGTGGATTAGAAAATGAATTTGGCAACGTGCGCTGGTTAATGGGCGAAACTCGTGGGAATAGGGAATTGAATTTGGCAACGAGCGCTGATTAATGGGCGAAACTCGTGGGAATAGGGATATGAATTTGGCAACGAGCGCTGATTAATGGGCGAAAATCGTGGGAATAGAGAAATGAATTTGGCAACGAGCGTTGGTTAATGGGCGAAACTCGTGGGAATAGGGAAATGAATTTGGCAACGAGCGATGATTAATGGGCGAAACTCGTGTGGATTAGGAAATGAATTTAGGCAACGTGCGCTGGTTAATGGGCGAAACTCATGCGAATAGGGAATTGAATTTGGCAACGAGCGCTGATTAATGGGCGAAACTTGTGGGAATAGGGAAATGAATTTGTCAATGAGCGCTGATTAATGGGCGAAACTCGTGGGAATAGGGAATTGAATTTGGCAACAAGCGCTGATTAATGGGCGAAACTCGTGGGAATAGGGAATTGAATTTTGCAACGAGCGCTGATTAATGGGTGAAACTCGTGGGAATAGGGAAATGAATTTGGCAACGAGCGATGATTAATGGGCGAAACTCGTGTAGATTAAGAAATGAATTTTGCAACGTGCGCTGGTTAATGGGCAAAACTCGTGGGAATAGGGAATTCAATTTGGCAACGAGCGCTGATTAATGGGCGAAACTCGTGGGAATAGGGAAATGAATTTGGCAACGAGCGCTGATTAATGGGCGAAACTCGTGGGAATAGGGAATTGAATTTGGCAACGAGCGCTGATTAATGGGCCGAAACTCGTGTGGATTAGGAAATGAATTTGGCAACGAGCGCTGATTAATGGGCGAGACTCGTGTGGATTAGGAAATGAATTTGGCAACGTGCGCTGGTTAATGGGCGAAACTCGTTGGAATAGGGAAATGAATTTGGCAACGTGCGCTGGTTGATGGGCGAAACTCGTGGGAATATGGAATTGAATTTGGCAACGAGCGCTGATTAATGGGCGAAACTTGTGGGAATAGGGAATTGAATTTGGCAACGAGCGCTGATTAATGGGCGAAACTCGTGGGAATAGGGAATTGAATTTGGCAACGAGCGCTGATTAATGGGTGAAACTCGTGGGAATAGGGAAATGAATTTGGCAACGAGCGCTGATTAATGGGCGAAACTCGTGGGAATAGGGAAATGAATTTGGCAACGAGCGCTGATTAATGGGCGAAAATCGTGGGAATAGAGAAATGAATTTTGCAACGAGCGATGATTAATGGGCGAAACTCGTGGGAATAGGGAAATGAATTTGGCTACGAGCGATGATTAATGGGCGAAATTCGTTTGGGTTAGGAAATGAATTTGGCAACGTGCGCTGGTTAATGGGCGAAACTCATGGGAATAGGGAATTGAATTTGGCAACGAGCGCTGATTAATGGGCGAAACTTGTGGGAATAGGGAATTGAATTTGGCAACGAGCGCTGATTAATGGGCGAAACTCGTGGGAATAGGGAATTGAATTTGGCAACAAGCGCTGATTAATGGGCGAAACTCGTGGGAATAGGGAATTGAATTTGGCAACGAGCGCTGATTAATGGGTGAAACTCGTGGGAATAGGGAAATGAATTTGGCAACGAGCGATGATTAATGGGCGAAACTCGTGTGGATTAGGAAATGAATTTGGCAACGTGCGCTGGTTAATGGGCGAAACTCGTGGGAATAGGGAATTGAATTTGGCAACGAGCGCTGATTAATGGGCGAGACTCGTGTGGATTAGGAAATGAATTTGGCAACGAGCGCTGATTAATGGGCGAAAATCGTGGGAATAGAGAAATGAATTTGGCAACGAGCGATGATTAATGGGCGAAACTCGTGTGGATTAGGAAATGAATTTGGCAACGTGCGCTGGTTAATGGGCGAAACTCGTTGGAATTGGGAAATGAATTTGGCAACGAGCGATGATTAATGGGCGAAACTCGTGGGAATAGGGAATTGAATTTGGCGACGAGCGCTGATTAATGGGCGAAACTCATGAGAATAGGGAATTGAATTTGGCAACGAGCGCTGATTAATGGGTGAAACTCGTGGGAATAGGGAAATGAATTTGGCAACGAGCGCTGATTAATGGGCGAAACTCGTGGAAATAGGGAAATGAACAATTTCAATTGCTCCCAATACATGGTTCAGCAAGCAAAGGATTTGTTAAAAAAGAAAGTACTATTCACACAAAATCCATGTTTGGGAAAAGGGCTAGAAATTTATACTGCTAAAAAAGTTAGTGTATTTTATCACTCCCTAGATGTGAGTAGAGAAATGCCAGGTTTAAGAGACTACAGCTCTTTAATAGGAGCTGATGGATGTGATGAAAGAACAAAAAATTTGTCATGCATTTGAAATACGAGTAAGCATTTGAGGACTTCAAAGGGAAGCATGCTACTTCTGAAGCCTAAACGAGTGGTACGTTCTCCCTACCAAAATGCACCAACTGGTGCTCTCTCCGGTCATTTTTCAATTCTTTTATATTTCCTTCTATCTTTCCCACGTCTGAATAGATTCTAAAATGGGTGAAAGACGGCGTTAAACTTCCTTGAATAAAACATTTGTTTATTTTTGTAATGATTATTTTCCGACATTACGCCACATGATATCATCATCACTAACTCTATAATTTAAGAAGGGGATTGTTTTTAGTATTTGAATAATAATTTCATTTTAGTTTGGTTATGACTTATGTTTTTTTTATCAAAGTTATTTCTAATAATTCATTTATAATATCAAGAAACAAAATGGTGAATTTCAGAAATAAATATAAGCATCGAAATTTTGTGAATATTTTAAAATTCAAAGAATTACAAATGGTGAAGTTCAGAAAAATTATTTTTATATATCTTCTTCTATAACTATTTTAGCAACGTGATATTTTTAAAGTGGGGAAATTTAGTTTCCGTTATTACTAACAACGCGATCCTAACCCTTAACGAAACGGAGGATGTCTAATTTAATTTTTTTTTAAGAGCCCATCTTGAGACTGTATACTAGGATAAAAGTTGCCGTAATCACGTTACAGTCTAATACTAGGCTAAATTAAAAAAAAAAAACATGAAAAAACAAAATAACAAAAATACCAAAACAAAGGCAAAGAAACAAGAACGAAGAATAAAAGAAGAAAAAAAGAACAAGAAGAAGGAATGACGTTTCGACGCCAGGGCAAGGCCGCCTACCCCTGGCGCAAGGAACATTCGACCTGAATTAAAAATACAGCTGGTTTTGATGCCCATATTGACATATCGGCATAGGTGTCCTTCTCCACCTCCTTCGTATCTTTGCCATTGAGATAGTGTTGAGGTGATTGAAATAACTGATAAATCAGATGTTGTAAGGTCTAAACAATTACTTTTCATCAACCTTTGTTAACAGAATAAAAAAACCCCAAACAATTGCATAATATAAGAAAAAATTATCATTGTTCTCCACCGATCATGGAGCTTCGTTCTTCCTACTATCTGCTCTCCTCTTTGTGTATATTCACCACCATTAGCTTAATTATAATAAATCTATAATAAATCTCAGCATAAAACAAATATTTACTAAATATAACCAGGAAATTTTGAGAATCAAGAAATGAAATGCAATAAAGAAACGAAACATGCAAACGTAGAAAAGCAAATAAGTGTATGAGGAAGGAAGAAAAAATCGGCGGAAACATTAGAACCATATCAGACTATTAATGGGCGAAACTCGTGGTAAGCATCTTCTAACATTCTCTTTCTCTTCTCAGCTCCGAATATCCTCTATTTAATAATATCAGTATGGATAATAGCTGGATCCTCCAAAGGATAAAGGCAACACTGTAATATAGCCCAAAAAGTATGCATTAGAAGCTGCAATAGAAGAATAGTAAATAACGAGAAAAGATTAAAATAAAATGAAACATGATTTAAACAAGAAAAGACTAACATTTATGTCCTATTTGGGATAAACTGCTGAGGAAAGGTATAATTTTGGTAAATTAGGATCTCTTGGCTATATTCTGGGTACTTTTAACCCCAGATGTTAACTTTATTTTCAGTGTCATAGTGTCCTGGTTTAATCACTTGCCCTTATAGCAGGCCCTTTCTTTCCATACTTTTCCTAGTTTTCAACACATATACCTCTTGGTAACAAACTAACTCCTTGATTAATGCTCATGTCGTTTGTCGGGCTGCTATAGCATAAGTAAATTAGAGCATTTAATAAAATCAAAGGATAAACAAGAAGGTTAAGTCAGCTGACAATGAAACTTGCTTGCTTACAAGATACAGAATATATGAATAAACCTAATTTCCTCGGATTACATCGAATAACAAAAACTACGAGACGCCAGAGAGAAGAATATGTAGGCAAACCCTCCAGGGTGAGGCATGTGTGGGTTTTCGTTTCCTAGATTTAAGGTAAAAAACCATCTTGATTGTCTTGTATGTGGGTTGTATTCTCCTTTATCCTGTGGTGAGACGGGAATCGATAAAGAAGCAATATAATAAATTAAAACTGAAGTCAGTTCATTATTGGATTACTTATCGATCTCTTTTACCTCGTCCTGTTCCTTCATTACTAAAACTCCAAAAAATAACACCAAATTTATTTTCTCAGCAGGAAACTTTCCTCCGCTTATTTTGACAAGGCCAATTTTTAGTTCTTTTTCCCTATTGGCCCTAAAAACCTATTTAGTTTGTATCCCTGAATATATCCAAATATAATTTAATATTATTTACCTCCTCATTTCGATAATGAATTAAAATAGGTCTCACAAAGTGTCTAAAATACCAAGTCACGAAATTGATGATCAAAACTTGTGATAACAACTCATCGACCGTCACCTTTCAAGACATGAAATTTCACCTAGAGAAAATTCAATGCCTGCAGTGATTTAAATTCAAGTAAATGATAAATACAACCGTATAGGAGAAATTAATCTCTGTCAAACTATAACTTTATTGGAATAAAAAAATCTATACGCGATTGCCATTTATTTTGTTAAACATGAATTATCTTTCAACACGTTTTGTTATAGCAAAACAGAATTGACGATTGAATAGTTTTTTTAATGTTATTTGTACTAAATCTTACCTCGCTTTATCATCGGATGGCTAAATACATTCTGCTTTTAATAAATCCATTCATAAAATCTATTTAAAAATATATCCTAACCATGATAATTTTGAAAAGACTTTTTCCAAAGTGGGAATTTATCCCAATGGTTTCGAAGACGCTGTATAATGGAACAAAGAGAAATAGTTGCTAAGGATCATTGGAGAAAAGGCGAAAATTCGCTGCTTCTGGTTAAATGACTTCGCAGCTGTTGCTCAGGAACTTCTAATTTTGTTCCAACTTTGTTCGGACCATTTTTACCGAAATAGTTTTGAAAATTGTCAACTTAAAGTCTCCTTGAATTATATGTTTAACGATAGTGCCATTTGTTATTGTGCATGTGTTAGATTTCGCTACTTTTTTTAATATCTAACTTTATCACAATGTATCTTTTGCTCTCTCTTTTCGAGTGAACCAAAGAAAGCCAAACTTTCCCATCACTGCAAATATTTGCTTTTCTTTTGCACAGAAAACCACTGTGAGGTTATCTGTGTAACACACCTGCCCGTCTTAATCGAGTGGAAATAGCGAAGGCCCGTCAATGGATTGACTTGAAATCCATGACGGAGCTTTGGATAGCTGTAACATTCCCCCTTTTCCCCTGTGGCACCCATCATTATCTACGACTATCCCCTCCTCCCTTCTTAATATCGGCAGCTATCCCCTCGCTGACAGCCACAAAGAGGCAACAAAAAATCATCCAAAGTATCTATCTAGATTTAAGGAACCGTAGGTATACCTTGTCTAGTTCGCTACACATGGTGCCTTTAGTGCTTTCCGTCCTCCCGGGATAACGTAATGGAAGGGTATGATAATAATAGGTGATCACCTATTTTAATCTTTACTGGATCAGTCTATCTTTAACAGTTTTATTACATACCCTTGTCTACCCTCTTCGAAACTTTACTCTTACTATCCTGAAGGCTTCTGGGGGTTCTGGGGGCTCTGCGGACTTTCGTCCTCTTACCATAACTAAGCCCAGTGGCAGGAGATCCTTACCTGCTGTAACGGCCGAAAGCTCGACGGTTAGAGGAGATACTAGGTACGAGGTATACTGGGTCGACGATTCTGTTCGTCGCTTCCAAAGCACATATAAAGTGGCTAAGTCGGCGCCTTCTTTTATAATTTAAAGCCCCAGACAAAGACGCCATTACAGGTCAAGGCCGAGTATGTGTAAATGATCACAATTTGTAATTTTATGATCTTACCAGGACTAGTCCTTTAACCTCTCAAGGTCCTAGTCTCTACCTTGTAGGCAACTTTTTCCTACTGTGTCTATGGCGACGGGTGAATAAAAAAGTGGCCGACAGTTAATGCATTTTTAGCCGCCTCCATTGGGCACAGCTTAACCGAGAAAACCCCCTCAGAGGAAAAAGGGGTAGACGGGCTAATAAAGCCTGCCACCCCCTCTATTCGATTCAAGACTAATGACTCTGCTTGGTGCTGTCATGCAATCTCTCTAATATTTCCCGATGGAGGTCAGCACACCGTCTCCATTGACGAACATCATTCCAGTAGATCTCAGGTATTTTGTATCGCTGATAGCAATCATCAAAACTTTGGGAAAATGGCCAGATGGAGGCCCCACTGATGTGGACGAGGACATAGAGGTCCCCCCGCCCAAGATGGTAGGGTCTTTCCTGGGTGTTAATATCCACTTGGTGATAGATACTCCCTAGTATAAATCCTCCCCTATACAAAATCCTCGTGAGACGGCAAAGAACTCACCGAGGAATCCAGAAGAGAGGAGGGACCCCCAGTCCCCGGTGGGAATCCATTTAAAGACGAATCATTCCCCATTTCGGAGAAGGATAAGAAAAAGAAATATAAGATAAAAAGAATAAAGGTTCCTATCGTTTACGAGGATTGGTTGCGTGGGCGGACGGCGGATAACACGTCCGACCTCGGCGTACTCACGGATGTGGAGGCAAAATATAAGAAGTAAGGTGAGTGGAGCGTTAGGGACGCTGGTGCTGCTCATTGACGTGTTACACGCTGTCTACTAGCCGGCCTGCTAGGTGTTTCTAGGGATATGCTAGATTGGTGTCAAGATGCTGTCGAAAGTATATATGTTCCGTCAGCGTCAAGTTCTCTCTAAGATACTTCGGTAAAGAACCGAAGGTCACCTGTTTCTCGGACGGGACCCTTCTGTTGAATGGGGCAAACCGTGAGCAGACGGCTATGATATGTACCCTCCGGACAGTTAGTAGCTAGCTGTTGCATGCAGATAACAGCGCACCCTACCAAGAAATCTGTGCGATTTATGAAGGGCCTTATATCACAAGTCTTTGACATGTACAGGCAAAGGTGTGAATTACGGCAAACCAGACACTGATTCTTTGAAGCAATGTACCATGCATCTTTTAGAGAAACATCTCCTGGTTGTTCAAACCGCTGACCAAATATCGAACCAAGGAGCCAAAGAATTGGTCCTTCTGTTCCAGGACGCTCTTTGCATACCAACACGTAGGCCACGGCACCTATTCGGAACCTTTCCCCGAGTTCTACATCATACTCAGAGGAGGAGATACAACCCCGATGGTGATCGTGAGTGCAAGATACTCGATACTGTCCAATATACAAGCAGGCCTGACCCCAAGCCTGCTACGCCCGCCAAAGGATTTGAGGCAGGCGGAGGAAAAGACTCGCGCAGCGAGCCCAGCCTCGACCAAGACAGCCGCTCTATCATCGGCCCAAAACTCGTAAACTCTGCATCGGGACAGCTCAGACCCTGAATAGGAGATGTGCGTTAATTTCAGCGTACAATTGACCCTCAGCCGAATTCTACTCGGAAAACCTCCGTGGCGTCAGGGTAAGGTTGTCAAAGGCCTTTCTCTTCCTCGGTGATTTGAACGTTAGATTCACTCTCTGAATGGAATATACGATCTATCACGCGGATCAGGTTCTTGCCTAGCCGATCGACGAGTTGGAGATAGCTGTCCTTAATGTGGATATGTTTGTACATCATTACTCGAGAACCGCTTCATTTTCTTGTTTCAATCCTTCATTTCCAGGGCAGCTGCTCCCCGAGAAACCAACTATGTGGAACTTGAAACGTGCATAGTACCCTTTATTTTAGGAAATGATAGATTTCTGTATCCTACTCAATGAGTTTAGGTTGGTTGATGAGACCTTTTGGTATTCTCCAGCAATTTCATCGCCATGTACTTAACAACCATTCATAGAAAGTCTAGATATTTTTCATGCTGTCCGCTTATTTGGTGGTTGGAAGAATATCAGACGGCATTCGGAGAGAAGCGATACACCGACATGCGCTATGGCGCCGTTCGACCTATCTTACAGAAGGGAGAATTTCAGCGAGCGAGGGCAAGGTTTGATTCTTCTTTGCCGGCTTACGAGTGCAAAAGTCAACGGGAAAGACTCCCGAGGGAGGCGGACATTGTTTTCTGCATTGGTTATAGAAATCATGAAGATTGCGGGAAATGAGCGCGCATATGATGGCGTCAAAGAGGCCTCAAAAGTGGAGGACCAGAGCATCAATTCTCTCTTTTATACACTCACTCACTAACTACATGGCAGGATTCAGGAATCTTCTCTCTTCATTCCCTCTCCTTGTTCTCTACCTTTATTATATCTGATTTTTCTCCCTCTCTTTTTATCCTTTTCCTCTAAAAAGTTTCTCTTTATTTTTATTTCTCCTTTTCTGTTAATTTTCTCTATCTCTCTCATTGTTTCTCTCTCTCATTTCATATTTTTCCTCTATTTTTCTCCCCCTAATTCTCTAATTTCTCTTTCTCTTTCCTATCTAGCTCTTTTTTTCTCTATGTTTTCTTCACTCTATTTTGCTCTTCCACTTTTTCTTTTTATTTCACTTTTTCTTGCTTTTCTCTCTATTTTATCGATAATTTATTTGTCTCTTCTTTCTCTGTCCTTCACTCTGTCAAATCTTGTTCACTTTTCTTTTCTTTCTCCCTCTCTACTTTTATTTATTTCATCTCTCTATCGCTCTCTTACTTTCTTTTTTGCTCTCATTTTTTTCATTTTTTCAATCTCTTTTCTTTCTTCTCTATTTCACGCTCTGTCTTTCACTTCATTCTCACTATTCTACCTCTTTTTTCCTTCATTATTCTCCTTTTTATCACTCCTTTTCTACATAAACCTTGTTGCTTTCATTTCTCTCTCTCTATCTATATATATATATATATATATATATATATATATATATATATATATATATATATATAACCTTAAGAATGAATCCAAGGACCAAAGAGAAAGTAGTTTCCATTAAACCTATTCTTTAATGACGACGTTTCAAGCTCCAATCCTATCCTCGGGTTTGACAAAGAGAAATGAAGAAATACTTAAATTCTAAAATATTTATTATATGGTATAAATTGAAATTCAAATCCAATAGACAATAGGCGGAGCATGTAACTTACTGGGTTGAGCCGTGAGGAAAACTCAACTGAATAAGTTAAGTAAGGGGGGACAGGAAGTAAGCGCGGTGGATGGGGAAGTGGTTAAACCTGGAGGAGGGGACCCGCACTTGTGTCGTTATTAAGGGAAGGTTTTAATATTTTAATATGCATCGATTTTAAGATACGAAGGGAGATTTCATTATTACAATGTTCAATGATTTTAATATTTTGATGAGTGACATCAGTTTTACATTGTATAATGTGAGATCTTATGGCTGATATTTCTGTATGGTTTAAAGGTTTACCAGTTCTATTGCTAATACCAAGATGAGAACACACCCTAGCCTCCAGTGAACGAACGGTGCTACCTATGTATGAGCCTCAATCACAGCGAGGACACATATACTGATAAACCAGGCAGCTACGTAAGTTCTGAGGGAGTGTCTTTTTCTGTCTCTTTTTCTTTCTCCCTCCCGTCTCTTTCTCTCTTTCTATCTCTTTTCTCTCTCACTATATTTATCTCTATGCTTTTTCACTTTGATAAACTCTTGTCAATAAAATTCCGTTACACTTCACTTAATAATTTTGATAAGTGGAGTGTATGAGAATTCTATTGACAAGACCTTATTTATTTATCTCATCGATCGTTTGAATTAATTGAAGACGTCCGAGGGAATAAAAGTTCTCATTCGCGTGACAGCCGGCATCGCGGCCGTTCGCAAACTTGCCCAATTTTCATTCGGGTTCTTCGATCGTCATCTTCTTCAATTTTTTCTAATTAGGTTGTCAATATTCATTCATTTTGGTGATATATTAAAAAATATATTCTTTGAGTAAATATTTACAATTATTTCTTTTATCAGCCTCTATTTGACATATGAATAGTCCCAATGCCGTCCTCCGGCACGTGTCGGAAAGGACAACTAATTCCGGAAAGGGTACAGGGGCCTGATAAACCGCAGAACCGAAAGTTGTGTTTCTGCAAGCTCAATACGTAATAGTGGAAGCTATATAACCGTAAACACCTCTGCGGGTATTGATGCATAGAAGGCACGCAAATGCGTATGTTGGGGTCGTAAAGGCACGTAAACTTCAAGATGTTATTTGCAGCATATTTTCCTATCTTACACCTAACATACCTTTGCTTAATAGTGCAGATGAGCATGTTTTGGAAGAGGCAAAAAGATTAAAGAGTGAGAAACTAGCAAATAAAGCAATTGAATGGAAGATGAGTGAAGATCGGGATGGAAACAGGATAAATTTTGGAAGGAATCGATATTCGCGACAAACCAAGAGAAGAATATTTGTGTTAGCATTAAAGATAAAAATCTTAGGGTACTTGTGATCAACAAGGAGTCAAAAGGTAGTTTGCGAAAGTGCGCTGAGTTGTATAAGTGGTCATGGAAAATAAAGCAAATGTCACTATTAATGACTGACAGTATAAAATCACTAATGTATCAGGGCATGAAAGTAATATGTTTGCAATAGTTTTATTGGTATGAGAAGTCTTAAAAATGAGAAGGCAACTGGAGTATATGATATAGTGGATAAGAGGCTAAAATCAATAGTTGTGTTAGAGAATGATCTGTTTGTTGTGGTAAAAGGCATTTAACAATGTATCAGTTCCTGACAACTGAAAGAATGATGTCAGAGAACCTTTGTATGACGGTGAACTGGAGAAAGGTGACGGCAATTACTACATTGTTGGCAAGGTGTATTAAAATATTTAATTACGCCTGTAAGATGGATAGCTGAAGTATTGATGGATGAGAAATAAGATGGTTTTAGAGCGGGTAATAGATGTGAGAATGAAATATGTGTAATGGCACAAAAAGCTCCGAAAACAAAGAATATGAAATGTAAGACGTCGCTTGGGTTCATGAATCTGGAGAAAGCTCATCATTGTGCAGACAGGAGCAGTATTAAGTGAGTGTTGACTGTTAGATTGTGTGAAATGATTTGAGTTCACTAATAAGGTGTGCGTTCTGAGAAACAAATGGCGGAGTGAGTGATTTGATGTACTTGCATGTGTGCACGGGACTAGGCTGTAATGCAAGTGTGTGGGATGTCATCATGGCTAATTATATTATTTATATGGATAGAATACTGAAAGAAGTATGAATTAGACAAAGGGAAAGAGATGTAAGATTGATAAGGCATGGTGTGGTATGGATTTTATAAATATTGGTAGGGTACTGTCCAAAGAGATAAGAACACTTGTATTTCTATCACACTGTCGTGGTTTGACCGGGTATACGCCGTTATACGCACACTGGCCTACTGGCCGACCGAAATTATGGCTCCACCTGAGGATGGCTTTAAGAGTGCTTTAAATACACAGTTGTTAGGCCAAGGATTTTTTAAACACGGCTACAAAAATATACTTTAATAGGACTAAAGATTACATATACATATAGGGCAAGTTAAATGGCAAATGCAATTAAATATTGACGGTTCACTGCTAAGATGATTGACACTATCAATTAAGTTTGAACCGAGGGATAATTAATTAAGTAATGATTTTAAAATTATGCAAGTTCTAGAGCAAAGGGGATCCATGAGGTTCGACGCGGTAAAGATGGGAGGAGCGTGACGAAGTGGGGGTTAAATCCCTCTTAACTTGATGTACAGCGAGTAGGAAAAGGTAGGTAATTACGACCTTGAACTTGTGGGCGTCTCAAGGGACACTCAATCCAACTTCGGAAGACTGAAGGGGAGGGGGGCTCTTATCCTTAAGAAGCAAACGAAGGGTGCATCGGGGAGGGCTTTTCCGATCCTTGAAATCCGGAGACGTGGTGAGAATGGTTAAAGCGCGCCTAACTATCCTTCCGAACAACATTGAGTGACGACTAGCTCTTCTTTGGATCTTCGACAATCAATCAATTCTTCTTTGGACGAGAATGTAGTCGATTCCCTCTCGACTACGAATACGTTAAGACAAACGTACTAGACGGCAGCTTCAGACATAATCTGCTTGTGAATTATGAACTGTCGAATATATACCCCGAAATTATCTAGACGGGGAGAGAGATTCATCGCCAACAGACTTCCTTAATTGCCTTGGGTCACGATAAGGTTCTTTAGCGCAAAGTCGCGATGCCCACTTAACGGTCTTTCCATTGTTCTAATTTTCGCAGTATATAGAACAGACGAACTTAGATCGGTCAACGGCGAACTGGGGAAGTCAGGGGAGGTGAATTCCTTATCTCTCTCATTATTCCACACACACCATCTTCCATAACATTTGCCAGAAAATATCTAAGGTTTCCCAAATTGGTTTAAGATAACCTGCAATGATAACCTATGTATGGGTGTAGAATATGTACTGGACTGCACTGAATCCCATTGAACATGTTTGGGAGACATTCGAAGAGAGGTCTAAATCGAGGAATCCGAAAAGAGTTTAAAAACTCTGGGAACTTCTGCAAGAGGAAGGGAGCATGATCACTGTACAATAGTGTGTCAACCTTTGGTTCATTTCTATGGAAGGAGATGGCAAGGCATCATCGAACATAAAACCCTCTATATTAAAGACCAATTACTTATAACTTATACAAATCTTTATATGCTTCAGCTCTATCAACCTATTGAAAATTCTTGGGAGGTGCCTGTGTCGCATGGGTAATTCAAGTTTCTCTATATTTGCCCCGATAATATGGAATGAGCTGCCTTCTGCGTACGACCATCGCCCTATCTCGATGCCTTTGAGCGTGCCTTGAAAACCCACGTTTTTCACAATATTTTCTTTATTGATGGGTGCTGAAACAGGTGGATCAGGTGTATTGGCACCTTATAAATATGTTAACAAAGGCATGGCTAAATATTTCTTTAGACTCTACTGATGGGGTCTTGAAACCCCCTAAACCTAAGATATTGAAGTCTAAGACTTACTGGTCATCTTCCAGTATTTCAGAGGTTGATCAGGTTCAAGAGGGTCTCGCAGTCCCTCTTTTTATGTCGCATTTTTATGTTACTTGGACTACGTAACGACTCATTTTCCTTCACCTAACTTCACCAGTTTTCATTTTAATTTTGGATTCATACTTTTATTAGGTAAATAAGTAAGATTTTGTTAGATGAAAAGCAAACAGGCGCTTCTCTATGTGATTTTGGTATGTTGATTTCCGATCTGGGCTTGATATTATTTAGCACCTACTAATTTGGTGTCATTCAAATTCTAGTCAATTTGAGCGCATAATCTTCCTTCTGTTTCACCTAAATGGGTAGTCAAATCACCCCTTTATTTCAAAGGACAAAATAGTGCAACTCTGAAACGAAAAATCATGACTCCACCAGATTTCAATCCCGGTTACTTCTCGTACGAGAAATATGACCGTTACTACATTTCCAAGATATGAATGGACTGAAAAAGGTGCAAAATGGACTCTATTAAAGGTCCAGAGGGAAGACTGGCTAAATTAAAGGCCAGAGGTCTATATCACCTATCCGATTCCACCCCTGTGGCAAATATGAAACTCTCGTGATACCGTTCGCGCTTTTCACAAGAGAGGACGCGGGTTCGAATCTCGGAGGAGGGGTGATATTACACCCTATTAAACTTAAACTAGAGCGTCAGTGGTACTTTGACTAGATCAAAATTAAATGGTACTTACTCCCTGAGTGTGGACGGTGAATCTTGTAAAAGACATTTGACCATTAAGTTGGCATATGTTTTCTGAGAACTGTTAATAAAGTTCCGGTTGGATTTCTTTGACCCATAGAGATCAGTGGAAATGTTTGCGCTTCTCAGATTAGAGGTCCCTGGTTTGAATTCCGGCAGAAGCTAATGATGTTTTGTGCAATAAATGACGTGACACATAACTTGATTGAGTTTATCTATATAATTACCCTTTCTTTGTTTTTAGATCTTATTATATATTATATAATCACCTCAGATAGACGTGCTTTCGTTGATCACACAGACAACTCCTGCTCTGACTGTTGATAATGTCCGAATTACGTCATGCTGCCCCACGTTTTTGAGCAGGGTCATAGGCACAATTCAGACGGCTATGTGGAGCTACTGGAGAGTTTGGTGAAACCTTGACTGGAGAAGGTTGCTGCTGGAAGTCGATACCTGCGCAAAGATTCAGAAGTGGTTGTTGGAGAATTTCTACGACTTCACCAGTGCACATTTCTGGACTCCTAATTCCCCGGATTTTAATCCCATGGATAACGATGTGTGTGGAGAGGTTGAGAAAAAGACCGACTGCTGTGTTACAACATCATGAACGAGCAGATGGCCAAGATCAAGTGAGTATTCGTAGATATTACCAGGGACACAGTGAGGAACGCATGCGCCAGTTTCGTGGGTCATCTTGAGGCCGCCGTGGAAGCTATGGGCGGTTACTTTGACTAAAAATTTTATCTCCCAGCCATAATTAGTTGATATTTTTTGATTTTTTAAGATATATTTATTTGGGATGAGATAGTGTATCCAGACCGACCGACATAGTGAGATATAGAGCCGCACCCGACTAAGCACACGTGACTAAAACGGAATCATTACCCGTTATGTATGAACAGAATGAGTAATTATTTGGGCAATAAGGAATTTCCAGTGTACTTTTGAAAATTTAATAGGAAGGAGTGAAGTTTTAACTTAATCTGACTTGAATATAAAAAATAAAGGTAACTGGAATAAATAAAATTACCTATTATATTAAATTATAAACAGAAAACACCCAGAAAACAAATGTGAACGAATTAAAGAGAGGGACTAACCTTTATCTTTGGAGGTGTGAAAACAACTAACTAACGATAAAAAACTACTAACGAGATTTGTTCGGTTGGTCGGTTGGCTAGTTAGTGTATTGAAGTGTTGGTTGGTCATCTAATGAATAGTTTAATTGAAGAGGTGTAAATATTAAGGTTAGAATTTATTTTATTGATGTACAGCGACTCTAAGACTTTCAAATCGAGACAAGTTAAGGCTGAAAATAAGATGGTAAATGAATCATGATTAAGAGGATGCTGGTGATAATCCGAGTGTTGACCCAATGAATGAGGAAAGATGGCGTTACACGTTCTGAAATAGAATGGGTTTGCCATCCATTCTCATTTCGTTATTTGCAATTAATTTTAAGGAGATTGTCTGACATTAAAACGAAAAGTGTTGAAATGCTTAATAGGACTGCCCTTTTCCCCCCGGCCCTAAAGGCCAAAGTCGATTCCCTCCTTTTATTCTCTTCTCAACTATTTTTCGAATCAGAGGAGGTAGGTTAAAGGTCTCAAAATAGTTGACTATTATGACAGTGAAGAGCCAGCAAGAAGCTAAAATAAATTATACCCACTACCCCCTTCCTTCTCCCGACCTCCTAAACCCCTCAATGTGTAGTGAAACGAGGTAGGAGACCAATCTTTTATTCTATTCATAATTCCTCAGTTTTTATTCTTATTCTTTATTCTTTGCTCTTGAGATTATTCGCACCTCTTAACCCTCAACCTTTATTTACCCTATTTATACCCTACACCAGCTCGGCCTTGGAATTGCAGGCAGAGCGGTTGTTGTCTTTCTCAATCGTGCCCAGCACATAGAAATCTATGGGATTACAATCAGGGGACTGGAATTAGGGGTTGGTTACACAATCATAAGAGAATGTGCTTTCAAAGGAGGATGCTTTAAATTTAAGGGACTTCTGATTCAACAGGAGTGGTCAGGACTTCTTTGCATATTGTAAGCTTTAATTTTGGATTATATGTGGATAAAACCCACTTAAAAATTATCCGACTTAATTTATTTATAAATGGAGGAACATGAAACAAGAGCAGTTCTGAGGCGGGGTTTTAGAATAAGCTTCTGAAAAAGGGTAGTGAGTCTGCTGGAAGTTAAAATGGGTGCAAAATCGTCGTCATCTGCTCCAGCTAGTGTTGGAGCATCGGTTTTGTCCTCAGATATCCGGTCTCCTCGGCTGATGTTTGTGTCAGATATGACTTAGGAGACCCAGTCTGTTAGGGAGAGGGTCCAGTCCGGGAAAGAAAGAAGGCTGGAAAGATAGCAGAGACGAATGCTAGTCGCTGAGGAATTTGTTTCGGACGATCGTGGCTACGCGACGACCACGAACTTGGCCAGTAACGCGTTCACTGCGTCTCAAAACATTGAGACATGTGGTTTCGACGCCGTTGTTTGCATCGGGCTGCCGGGTTCTTGGTCTACCAAGGCCCGCTTTTGTCGCGCCTGCCCGCTAAGTGCTGCCCTGCTCCGCATGAGCCAGACTTAGGAATCTTTTATGGCCCTTGTCTGCTTCGTCCGCCGTTGGAGTCGGTGCAAGATACATACCTCGAATTGACGTCAAACTACTCTGGGCTCAAAGCATAGAGAAGATGTGCTCCTTTTAAGAACTTGCCCACATTCGAAAGCAAGAGGGATAGCTTTATAATGAACCACAACAGTGAGCTTCTTTTTAATCTTATTCTAATTGTGGAACTCAATTACCATCCGTAGTAGGAGACTGACACTGCTGCAATTACACGGAACGTTAAATAATCCTTAATTACATAAAATAGAAGTCTTGAATGCAAAACTAAGCATTAAACTGAACTAAACATCCGGTCTCCGTCAGTACATTTCAAATGGTAAGCCACGACCTCTGTCCCGACATCAGTCTATGCCATTTAGAGAAACACTTCTCCTTGTCTCTCTGACTCCTCATTTCAGCTGACAACGACCCAATGAATGACTCATTTCTTTACTCGCGTTGGTCTTCACATATCCCTCACCGTCTTTCGATGTTTGCCTATCACTTGTCCTCTGTCTGTCGCTCTACATCAACATCGTAGCAAAACTCCATCATTCTTTTGAGTAATAAACTTCCAGAAACTTCACGATGAAGCTAATCATCCAATCCTCCGCCGCAGAACATTTAAGGAGAACATTTCCTGCCAACAACACGATATTCTACAATTAATAATCCCTTTTATCCTATCCCAGGAATCATCGATAAATAAGGTAGTGCTATTTTTTCTTTTTATATCTGAATTATGGCATTTTAGAAGAGAAAAACTGATTTATGGATTATTTTCGAAAAATTATTTCCCTTTTCGCATGTCCCGGAAAACCTTTTGTTCGTCATTTCCTTCAAATTTCACATTTCCTATTTTCTAAAAGAACAGTTCAATTTGAGGATATTTTGAGAGAATGAAAGAGAAACACGTGAACACACAGCTGAGCAAACAATTATATAAAACCATACATACCAATACCAAAGGCCATTTTTAAATGTTTGGATGCATGCAGACTGCGTGAACACTCAGTTAACAAAACATAGAGTTCCATGCAATAATACGGACAGGCACAATTGCAGATGGACTGCCTGTATATGCATTCAAAAAAACACATATTTCCAAACATACATCCACAATAGAACATACATATAATTTAATTTAGTCTCTTCCTGGCCTCCATTACGTAGTGTAAAACCCCATTTGAATGTTTGAGTGATTTATTGCCGAGGGAACTCAAAGAATACAAGCAAATATCTTGTAGATTATGATTCAAACACAACCATATAAACCAGATGAACTTGACTGGTTAGGTTTTCCGACGAGAATATCTCGGATGACTTTAAATTATTCTTTCTCAGGTCCAATGAAAGGCGATTTGGGCAGTCGATTGCTATGGTTGCATCACTTGAACACGATTATCGACGGAAGCTTCAAAATCATCAAACCTAACCTAACCTAACCCTACAGAAAAACCTATCCTTTTTCTAAACTTAATGCCAAACCTGAAACCAAACCCAAACCTCAACCTAACCTAATTTTAACGTAACCATGCACATAACCCTAACCTTAGCCTATCATTAACATAACCTAATCCTAAATTAACCCTAACCTAAGACAAACCTAACCTATAAATCTAACTCTAACCTAACCCTGAATCTTGTTTACATGTTACATGTTGTATATTATATCGATTTTTGAAGTACGATAATATACTAATATATATATATATATATATATATATATATATATATATATATATATATATATATATATATATATATATATATAAATCATCACTTACTCTATAATTTAAGAAG
The DNA here is from genome assembly GCA_963969495.1 of Ceratothoa steindachneri. NCBI lineage: Eukaryota > Metazoa > Arthropoda > Malacostraca > Isopoda > Cymothoidae > Ceratothoa > Ceratothoa steindachneri. Next base: position 50,578,757 of record OZ018320.1, read on the forward strand.
GGGATTTTTTTTTTACTATTCGAATAATAATTTCATATTAGTTTGGTTATGACTTATGTTTTTATCAAAGTTATTTCTAATAATTCTTTTATAATATTAAAAAATAAAATGGTGAAGTTCAGAAATAAATATAAGTATCGAAATTTCGTGAAATTTTAAAAACCCAAAGAATTACAAATGGTGAAGTTCAGGAAATTTATTTATATATATCTTCTATAATTATATTTTAGCAACGTGATATTTTGAAAGGGATGAAATTTAGTTTAGAGTTCCTTTTTAAAATTATTATAATTGGCGAAGTTCAGAAAATTTAGAAAAATTTAACCATGGCTGCTTTTTTATAGATTTTAATCTTAGTAGCGAAGCGCAAGCTCCCTCCGTAGGGAGGAGTGGCGAAGCCATTGCCTGGTGTATATATATATATATATATATATATATATATATATATATATATATATATATATATATATATATATATATATATATATATATATATATATATATATATATATATATATATATATATATATATATATATATATATATATATATATATATATATATATATGTTCAATTGCGGCTTAACAAAGCTGTTGAATTGATCCACTATATCGAATTTCCCTACCTAGATAAGAACTAAATTAATAGTTGTCATTTTCTCTTTTCATGGCATTAGTAAAGGAAGCGTTTAGGTATGACCGCAAACTACGTACTTTAGTTCAAAAGTGTGGGGTTGGAATCCTATCCAGAGTGTTCTGATTACTCTCCTAATTTTGGTTACTCCGGTTATGTCCCTCAACCTTTTCACCGCCCCTAACCCTACCATTTTCACTTCAAAGCAAGTTCTAAAACATTCATCCCATGGTGTCATTGGATTCCTTTAAATAAACTGAATTTATAAAAATAAATTCCCCCTTGAGAATCATAGAATTTCAGATCAGTCTGTATTTATGTTTTATTTTATCTAAACAATATTAAACTATACACTTTTTAACTATCACTTTTCTTTTAATTTTATGGTAATTTTTTTATTTAAGGAATAAATTTTCATGGAGGATTCATGGAATTCCTCAGGAAAATCTATTCATAGTCACGTCCAATATTCGATGGTGAAAACCTAATTCGTTTTCAGGTTAAATAAAGTTTAATTCTTCACAATATTCGACAGGTAATTTATCCTTTTCATACCTTCATATGGAGCCAACGTGATTAGATTCAACGGCAATAGGACGTGCCTAAATCCTTAAATTCGAAATAGATTTAGAATTTTGAAAGAACGGTTGACCGTTCAACGCAAGAGTCCTCGATTGACTTATCTTTCCAGATTGATTATTTCTACACGGGAAAAAACGACCAAATTGTTTAACAATTTGACTTCCTCCGTTTTGCTCCCTATTAAGGGCGTTTTCAGTGTAGCAAGGGTAGCCTCGAGCAGTAGTAGTTTGTTGGATCGCGTGTAGTCCCGGCCACAAAGCCCACAGAGAAATCTGCGTTAAGTGAAGAGATTGGGCAGATTCATTACACGATAAGTAAAGCCTAAGATCCCAAGTAACTCAATTAGTCTTCTTTCAATACTAGTCGGGATATATACATTTAACACATTTCTCCTTAACATCTTCAACTAGTTTTTTTTCTATGAATCTCTCGTTACAAACTTTCTGGAGGAATTCTGCTTATTGTCTTTGTTTCATAGTTTAAAAAAACAAAACAAAGAATAATTGTTCGTCTGAACTATATCTTGCATGCTGTTAACTTGAATTAAATGTTTTTCGTGTTATTATGCATAACATTAATCCTGATTAACAAAGATCTGTCCAATAAACGAGTGTCTATGTATATGGAAATGGTAATTGTTAAAATTAGTGACGCACGTTTTTTTTAGCGATTTTTGTTGTCTACCTTTCTAGGTACTTTCCCCCCTATTTTCTTAACTTTTGGTAGGCTTGCCTATATTTTAACTATTCTTTTGTTTCCTTTAAACTAATAAAGATATTTTGTATATACTTACGTCAGGCCGGTGGCTAAAGTTTCGCTGCGGCGATCTAGAAGTCCAATCAGCGATGTGAATTCGAATAACGACGTCTGACATTCGCCTTTGAATTCGAATCTAACGCTAGGCTTTTGAATTGGAAATACTACTAGATTATTAAAAATAGCAGGGACGAGGTACAAACCCCACGATTAAAGGGGGTATGGGGGCGAATCCCCCATTTTGAAATTTCCATCGAAATGCTATATAATACAATATGATGCGATTACAATAACTTAACAAAAAATAAAAAGGACTTTTTTCGGAATTTGCTCAAGAAAAATCAATTTTTAAATTTAAAATAAACAACTGGTTTTAAACTACAAATATATTTGAATTATCCACAAAATAGAGTGCGGTCAATTTCTGAAATACCCGAGAGCGTAAAAGAGCGGTTCCACGAATTCCTGCTCGCTGCAGCAAAACTTTACTCACTGGCCTAACGTAAGTAAATGCATTTAAAGGAAAGTTTATTAACTAAAAATAGAACAAAAATAGCTAATAAAAGCTATTCAAACAATTAACAGAAACAAACAAAACAAAAGACTATTAAAAAAATAACAGGGACATAAACAAAACAAACGAAATAAACTTCATGACCAAAACACTAAAAAGAATTATACATCATATATGTACCCAGACATTTGAAAATAGGTAAGAGAAGATTTAAAAAAAAAACAAAGAAAATTATAAGGCAAAAAATAGGTGGTGAGGTAGTGTCAGTGATAGTTTATTTAGGAGACATCGATAATTGGCTTCAGAAAAAAACATCGAAAAAAAATTAGTTTATACCCACCCGTCTTTAGAAGCACAAAAAGAACCTGGAAAAATATAAATGCTTATGATTGGTCAATATCGCCGAATAATGCACTTTGCTGATTGGCCAGTGGGCAAGCTGAAAAACGCTGAGAAAATAATAAAACTGAAGCAAAAACCTCTAATAAAATCGTGCGCCACTAATCTTAACAATTGCCATGGAAATTAGGTGCGGTCTTCAAACAAATATAAACCTTCTATTCTACTTTAATTATCAGTAACTGGGGTATTTAAGAGGAAGAGGGACAAAATATTTTGTGTATTATAAGTGTTTATTATGGGTAAAGGTATTTCAAAATTCCCTTAAAACTCAAACAAACTTGAAAAAATTAATTAAGCGAGAATAGTGAAGAAGGTTCTTCGGTAATACTTCAGATTCGTGGCGCACGGTAGATGGCACTGTTAGTCGGCTACAATTTTGGGCTACAGCATATCTCTTATGACGTCAGACGGTGCCCCAGATATGACCAATCACGGCGTTATATTGTTTTGTTGTTTTGGGGATTTGTAACTTTTAGTTTGTATTATTTACTAAATATCTGTGCCTCTGCTTATTTATAGTTTTTTCTAAGTTAGGTAAGGTTTCTTGATGTCTTTTATTGTTTTTTTTTTTTGTTTTCGTATATTTTGTATTGTTACGAACGATAACAGCTTCTTACTGGCAACGTCGTAGCTTATAACTATGACCCGTTTTGCAAAAAAATTTTTGTAGTTATGTCGTCTGCGTGCTCTCCTTGTGCTTCGTCATTATTCGAATTTGGCTTTATTTTGCATAAGCGCGAAAAACTTTTAGATTATCTAGAGGCTCATAAATTAATTAAGAAAACTATAAAATGCCCAAAATACAGTGCGAATTTACATTTTTCGGAAAATTTACTGTTTCGTTGTGATAAGTTCTATTTAAACGAAAACGGTAAACATTTTGCTGGCTATCTCGCAACCGCTCTTTTCGTGAAGAAATTTTCCAGTATCAAAGAGCGATTCCACGAATTTCTGCCCGCTTAAAGTTAGTATGGTTTGTCTTTAGGTTACGTTTTTTCTGCCAGTAAAAAGCTGCTCGTGGGGGAGTAAGCACTGCAGGGAGACCACCCTACGATGACCCTGAGTTTCAATCAATTGGGGGGGGTCTGGGGGGCGCATCCCCCCAGTATATACTCATATACCAAAAAATATTACGCCGATATTGTTCACATCCGACGCTACCGTCTGACGTCATAAGAGATATGCTGTAGCCCAAAATTGTAGCCGACTAACAGCGCCATCTACCGTGCGCCACGAATCTGAAGTGTTACCGGTTCTTCCTATGTGAGAGTAAGATAATAGAAAACCAGGATGTTAATAAGTTAGAATGAGAGCTCTAGACAGAATAATGAACACAAAATTAATTTCTCCTAAAATTGGCGAACTGGCAACTATTTTTGAATGACGTGAATCTGGAGGAGCATCCCAAGCTACACAGTTTGTGTAACAGTTCGCCCAGCTTAATTTACAATGTGTATAATATTGCATAATGCCAAGCTGGTGTTGCATACATACAGCACAGGAAATAAAACAAAATTAGATGGCCTATCTTTCAGTGTATAATGGATGAAAATGAATGATTTAACGAGTTGAGTTATTAAGTATAAATATCGATCGTAAATTTTGAGGAAGAAATTTGGAAAATTTAAAGAAAAATTGAAAGGTAATTATGAATGTAAAGGAGACATAAATAGCAGTGTTAAGAATAAGAAAGAGGTGATAGATAAATGCAAAGATTATTCAGAGACTCTGTATGATGTGAATATAGATATATTAGAACGCTAAAAATAATATTGTGACATGAAAAGATGCAGTTTGTCACTGTGGCGAAGTAATTACCATAAAAAAATGGAGTGGCATAGTTGAAGAATTGGTAAGTATCTTGTGGTAGGGGCGTGCAAATTGTTTTAAAGCATACAAGTGTGAGAGAATACCTGAAGGTTTAAAGTGAGTAGTGACCCTACCTTCATACAAAGTTAAGGGTGAAAAACGACTATAAAAAAGGTGGAATTAGTTTTCTATGAACCTTGGGTTCGAGGTGTTTGAAACAGATATGTGGAAGTGTGTGTGTGTCCACTTAGCAGTTAAAGGGGTGTAAGTTAGGTTAATATGGATTGCCCACTGTATGCAGGACACAAGCAACGTGTTTTATATGTTATTACACATAATTTAAATGTGAGAAGATAAATGATATGAAATAGTTAACTTAGACCTCTTTGAGGAGTAGGTATGTGTTAATGCTGTACTAATGGATCCATAATAAGCAAATGATAGAAGTAATATAATTAAAACTTGGAATGTTTTGAAGATTTATGGTGTTAGTGGTCGTTTTTATTTTTTAATCAGTAAGAATATTAATGAAAAGTATAATATGTGTATAACAACAGCTAAGAAGTTGACCGGGGAGTTAATTACAGATTTTCGTCTTTACCATTTGTGCTTGGTACCACTCGATTAGATTTTAGTGTTAATGAGTAGTGTATTGGTGTATATACAAGGAGTAAAAAACAGGAACCAATATTTAAATTAAATATATTAATCACATTTGCTGGTACAAGCTTGAACCAAATTTGAATATAGTAGTATGTCGCACCAATATGTTTATTTTATTATTTTAAGGTACGATATTAAATTTCAAATATTGCTAACATTTTTTATCAGTCTGTATACCAAGAAAATGGTAAGAAGTTTATGTTTGTTATGTTAGGGAGTTACTATTCGGTTATGAATGCCTTGTTTTATGTTGATTCAAAGCTAGGCAAATGTTTGAAAGAAGAGTCTTAAGGGAAATTCTCCAAAGAATAATATTTCCATAAAATTTTGTAAAGTCTATTGAGGAAATAACTTGTTTTGTGACACATTTTTCTAATTCATAAAGAAGTTATATAACAAACAATTATTTAGAGAGGTAATTTTAATATGATTTATTTTTTCAGGTTTAAAACGACAATTTATTGATGATCCCTTGGGTGAAAACACATAATTATCGGAAAAAATTATTAATGAAAGGTGACCTTTTATGGTTTATGGTCCAATAAAATCACTCCCCTACCCTCTGTTCCCATCTCAGCCCCTTTTTAATTGCTCCAGGTTCCATGGTGATAAAAAATATCACCGTTTTTATCATTTCCTTGTTTTGGTCGACTTCAGCTTTAAAAATACGGATTCGCCTTTGTAAAAAGTATGAAAAGAAAAATTCGCTGCTGAGACGAACTGTCAAAAATATACACCAAAAAATTTTGAAGGCTCTTTATATATACATATATATATATATATATATATATATATATATATATATATATATATATATATATATATATATATAAAGAGAGAGAGAGAGAGAGAGAGAGAGAGAGAGAGAGAGAGAGAGAGAGAGAGATTTTGTAAACGATGTCGGTTTATTTTTTCAAAACGAAGCCTTTATCAAAATCTTCAAAAGGGAATTCACATGAATATTCCTGTTTTTTTATAACAATTTCTTTTGTGCGTTTCTATCCAACTCTATCTCTTTCTCTTTCCAAATCGTTTGTTTAATATGATTTTATTTTTCTCAAGAGAAAATAGTTCTCTTTAAAGTTTGCTGATCATAAATTGAGGATTTTATATCTTCCTGCCATGTTAATAACATATATATATATATATATATATATATATATATATATATATATATATATATACAATACTGGCAGGATGTTCTTTAGAATTCGTGATTTACTCGCATTTATCATCCACAAAAAAGCCACAAATACTTCGAATTGAGCTTTTTATGACGCATCAATAGTGTAGTGAGATTTCAAAACTCTCTTTTAAAACGTTAATGGTGATTGTTCATACTTACAATTTAATACATGAATAGCTTACATTAAGCTTCTTTTCACTATGAATTAGCTCATATAGGGCAAACACAGGTTGAATAAATTCCTCCTATTGCCTTGTGAGATGTTATACTTAAGTGTAAAAACATCAAAAGCGAAATTCGTAGAATTTGGTGAAGGAATCATCTACTTATTCCTCTGTGATTAGTTTTAATATGCTAAGGTGGATACTTAAATTATGTATAAGGGTCCCAGTCAAAATATATTTATACCTTACTGCTTTCAAAGGAAGTTAATGATTTACCCTTTCAAGGGAGTTAAAATTATCAATTTGTTACCTGGAGGAGCGGTAAGCACTCCAGTACCAAGCGCCGCAGGGAAAGAGGAGGCTTCAAGTATTATGTTTCACCGCACTGACCAATTTTTTCCGACTAGTCGGTACATTGGTCAAGCCTCATAGGTGCAATGACAGGGTGCAAAGTCGCTCAGTTCCACCTCGCCTCAACCCAATCACCCGGGAAAATGCATCGTTCAAGACTCGTCGGTGCGATGCCAGGGTATAAAGTGGTTCAGTTCTATGTCACCTCCATCCAGATTACCCCAGCACCATACTCAAACTCTCCTGCAACCTCACTTGCCGAATCAGTCTAGGACTCGTTGATCTCACTCTCATCTATCCCATCTACTCTTAATGTTTTTGCATCTTCTCTATATATTTTTTCTCTTTATATCGTTTGTCCCTTTCCCCTTTGTTCTTTATTTTCCACCACCAAATCGATCCTCTTTAACATGCGCCCATACGCTGTAGTCGAGAGGATCGATGTCGAGCGAATGCAGTGGCCAAAATTTAATTGCCATGTCTCTTTAGGTGGTTGATAAGGTGAGGACAGTGCCCCCGACATTCTACTCGCATACCCTCAGTGAGTGGAGGCCTTTGCACGCACATCCAGCTCTTGCAGCCCTCCTACCTGACGTCCCTGAATACTGTGGCTACCGAGATATTCATCTTCGCGAGCGCAGTCATTTTAACTTTCCGAGTACTTTCGAAGGCCTTTCTCACAGGTAAACGGTTAATAACTTGAGTGGTGCTCGACCGAAGTCGATCTTTGTGGTCTTCTCCTTTCTTGAGTTTCTCCGCGATTCTGTGGACGCTCATCCGACTGACGTTGAGCCGCTTGGTGATGTCGGACTTGTTGTTGCCAGCGCGCAAGGATCTCAATTATTTTCAATTCCATCTCAACACACCTCCACAAAATGGAAAAGTCATTTTAATGCTATGTGCTGTAAAAGGGAAACTTTAAGTTTGTTTGATGGAACTTTTTCTATCACAGTCGTAAGCCTCCCGAAAGATACCACTCCCCGAGTGTAACAAAACTTTTGCAAACCCGGTATATATATATTATATATATATATATATATATATATATATATATATATATATATATATATGAAGCTTGCGTTTTTATTGTTCCTAGTAAATTATTAGAAAACTAAAATATTAAGAATATATAGTATATTTTTTCTAGAAGACTAAAAATCTAGGTTTCCAACTTTCTAACCTTCTTGTTTTAAACTTAACCAGTTTGTCATCGTGAATCATCGCCCTTCCCCCTTTCCCCTTTCCCCTTCCCCCTTCCCCCTTTTTCCTTTCACCTTCCCCCTTCCCCCTTTCCCCTTCCCCCTCGTATTAGTGAAAATTGAATCCCTCGCAAGTCTTGAATTCTGAAAGAAAAATAAGGATAGAATGCCAATCAAAGTTGTAAAGTAGATGTGATTGCAATTCTCGTTGAAAGTCTTGCAGTTTCGTGTGCATTTGTCTAACAAATGAACTAAAGAACTTTGGGGGTAAAAGAACACTCGCAGGAAACTTAGAATCATTTTCACAATTCGTCGTGTAATTTGTGTAAAATACCTTCATCATATCTCGCAGTAGTTGTTCTCCGACCTTCAAGGAGCTCATTCAACAACACACCTCCTACATCCCCGCAAATCTTGTTATTAGTTTTAAAAAGTAAAATGCTGATGTTATGGTATTTAGATATCTGATAGACACCAATCAGATTGCAAAGTATGACAGTTAAAAACACGTTTGATTTATTCATAGAATTTCATTTATACACTAAAAAGTTACAATGTTGTTAGTGAAATAATGTTGAAAAGCAAAAGATTATCATATGAAAGACGAACTGAGACTTAAAAAGTATCATTAAAATAGTGAAATGAATTTAAACTAATTTCAAAGTTTAAAATAGTGAGAAAGAAGTCAGTAAGCTAATTCAGCTATTGATAGAATATGTTCGAAGTTCGCTAAACTTTGTTAAAAGCTAATGAATTCTCGACGAATCAAGTCGAAGTTACTGGTAGAACGGAATAAGAGATGGAACGGTAGAACTGTAGAACGGAATAAGGTAACAACTTGAGTATTGATTAGTACTACACACAAAAATACCTGATAGAGTGAGACGAAAAAAAATGTGTAGTTAGTAAACTTAAAAATGAAATGAATTGATTGATTAGGTTGAAAAGGATCAAATGTAAAATGCAAATAGCTGCTAAATGATAAGTAATTAACAAAATTTGCAACTAAATGAAAAAAAAACCAGTTAAAATTAGTTATCCGATGGCGAATCCATTATTGCCATAAGTTATTAAATCTTTTAATTTATTTTTCGATATTTGATTACTATTGTAAAAGAAATAATTGATCATCAATATCATATTGAAACCGATGAATAACAATTTTAATCATATAGTTTCGATTATCTTTACAAGATGGTATTATGAATACCAACATTATGCTGCTAGTTGCATGTCGCAAAAGGCGGGAAATTTTACGGCAATCTACATGAGAATAAAGCAAGAACGTCTGTTTACCAATTTACTTTCTGACATCAAAAAACGATAAATCGGGAACTCTCCTGAGGCCAAATACTAAGTATGGAGGTGTTGTTGGGACGCTAGTATATTGTTTGATAAGCCTATGATTCTCGACGACGCCTATCCTCTCTTACCATAAGTTTATATATTCTATTTTTCATTATAAATCATAATGCCTACGGGAAAATGTCATATGGAAAATTGCCACTTTAATGGCAACTGTCATGAAGAATCTTTTCATTATGATCATTTAATTACATGTAGGAACATAAAATACTAAAAATACTTTTATAATTTATTTAAGTATTCATTTATGTACAGTTACGGCCTAAAGTTTTGAGACTACTATATTTTTTCATATAAGAAAATTAATAGAACTAATCGAACGTTGCATTTTGTTTTAATATGTTTGTACCATAATTTGAAGGTGAAACATACAAAATTTTAAACCCTAAACCTATTTTATTTATAAATACAGTCAATTGATGCGCAATGTCAAAATTTACAACGATGTTTCATGTTCTTCAGGACTGATTTAATTCATTTTAGAATGTTGAAGACCAAATTTGTGATGATAAATTGAGTGATATTGATCCATTTTTGTTCACTAAGCACCGCAACTGCTCACAATTGGATAGCTTCAGTTTACCACTGCAAGTTTTATTATCGCAGACAAATTCCCAAATGGGTCCAACGCTGGCGAATTCATGAAGCAAGGTCTCAAATATTCGATGTTATTTTCAGCCAAGAACTTTGTTTTTGCCTTTGCTTTGTGACAAGGTGCGCCATCATGGTGAAAAATACAATTATCATCCTCAAATTTGTCCTGAACTATTGGAAAAAGGTGTTGGTGAAGCTCATTTTGGTACCATCTTAAGTTCATGGCAATGTTCTTGGGCAAAGTATGTAGTGCCCCACTTCCTTTAGATGAGAAACCGCCCCAGAAATTAAGAGTGTCACGATGCTTCACCATTGGCACGACACAAGACTCCAGAAAGCACTTCTTCTCTATCATCCTTACGAGGGATTTTTCAGAAGCTCTAATAAGAGCAAGTGAGCTTCATCAGAGATTATCACTTTGCCCCAGTTTTCATACTTCATTCTTTATATTTCTTATAAAAATTGGAGCCCATACATAAGGTTCTTTTTGGTGAGATGCCTCTCGACTAGAGACGTTTGAGGAAAAGTCTCCATTTTCTGTGGCCGCTGAAGCGTTCATACGTGCTTCTTCTTTCCATTTGTCAGCTGAATATTGTGGTTCTTGATGCAATACAATTAGCAACTATCTCTTTGTATTTCAGCTCTCTTTAGTGAAGAGCAACTATTGCTGAGCGCTTTTCAATTGAAAAAAATTAAATTTGTTTTTGCCAAAAAATATTAGGAAATAGATTATAATTACACATCATTCATTTAACGCACATTTTTCATAATTTTACCCTTTTGATCGAAAAACGAACATCGAGTACTAAGTCGCCTCCTACAGGAAGAGGACAAGAGCGCGTTTTTGTATTCAACGGAGGAATGCACCGTTTTTGCTTATTATTAAGTTGTTTACTTTTTAATAAACTTGCATTAATTATTCCTATCACTTTAGTTTTAAAAACGACTAAAAGAAATAGGGATATATATTCGTTTCAAAACTTAGGGTCATTATTGGAATATTAGCAGCACGGTAATATGGTAGGTACTACCATATCAAGATTTTTAATATATTTTGGTAACTGAACACCTAAACCTAACCTAATCTAACCAAAAAACTGCACTCAAATGGAAAAAAAATGTTTGTCTACTGTTAAGCTTTTTCAATTTAAAAAAAAAAAGATTCGCTTCCAACACAGAAAAAGTACACAAACTTAAATATACGAATGAAAAATATCCTGGAAAAGTATTATACCACAGATGATAAAAATATTATTTTAGATCTATTGCCTATAATATGAATATATATATATATATATATATATATATATATATATATATATATATATATATATATATATAAATAAATAAAGTCTAGATTTTTTAAATAAGTTATTGTTTGAATTATTGAATTGTTTCATGATCAACGTTTAATTTATAGGAAACTTTGCACAAGAAAGTTTTCTCCTTGGTATTTTTTACACATGAGAATAGTCCCCTGGGCAGATTTCCCATGGGCAATTAACCCAGTGGTAATGATAAGATAAGGTGAGAGGTCGAGTGAATGCAACCTAAATGGTAATGTTTCATGAGAGGACAGGCTCAGAAAGAGGTCATGGCATGCGGTAAAAATGAATAAAGGTCAATACAAATCTGTCCATAAGCAATGCCATTTTCAAAGTCCATATTCTATTAGATGTCATTGATGGCAGCTAGAAGATTAGGTGTTAAGTTCAGAGTTTAATTTTAATGAGGTCACATAAATTTTTAATTGGATTTAAATCGGGTGAACTACTTGGCCAGTCTTTAATATACAGTAACATCCAAAACTAGAGGAAAAAAAATGCATTTTACGAAAATTAACCTCTAATTGAGTCCAAGTTTCCTTTCATAGTAAATGGGATGAAAAAAATTGTTATGAAAGTAATGTATATTTAACGAATGGTACAATAAACTAGAGAACGATAAAATATAACTTTCAATTTACACGTAAAAATTCCTATGACTACACTGTCCTACGTTGATTGTAAACTGCTTGCTACTGACGAAAGGACTCATTTGTTAGGATTGTGAGACGAGTCAATGTCGACCATTCTTTAAGAAAGCAGATTGTTCAGGGTAATAGTAAAGGAATGAGACTATGTGACATTAAGAGTCAGATAGCAGATCGCTTACAAAAATCAACTCCCAGGGAAGATTACACGACACAACATATATTGTTGACGAACCACTTTTAGAGAGCAGCAAGAATTTCAGGGTAATCTGCCGACAAGCTCAATCAAATCGTGTTTTGACAAGCTGCATCATGGCTCTCTTGAGAAGTGTAACTCATGGCACGCTCCTCCTGCTAAGAAACCAATCATAAGTAAAGATGATATAGTAGCGTTAGCGTTTTCTACTGAGCATATGCTGCGGAGTGCTGAAAAGTAGGAACGTTGTTTATCAATGAAGAAAACAAATTAATTTGGGGGGATCGGATTGGAAGCATATTTTCTTCAAATTCATATTACTTTCCTCATACTAATTTTAGTAGGCGTTATTTTATGAAAGAAAACTTAGAAACTATCAGAATCAAAGTTCTAAGGATATCGTAGACAATTTTCATTGAAATCTAAAGGAATATTTTTCAAATATATATATATATATATATATATATATATATATATATATATATATATATATATATATATATATATATATATATATTTACATGCATTTAAAGGCCCAAAGAAATGAAAATTGGCATCACGACACTAAGAAAGACGACCTTTTGGGGGGTTTGGGGTTGAGGATGGTGGCTCAGTCGATGAGCGTTGTGGTCACAATAGCGATGTACGCTTGAGGACATAGGTTCGAATCCTCCTCCTTTATTTATTTTCATATAACGTTTAAAATTATTTTTCACTATTTTTCTTTTTCTCTATATCTCACATTTTATTTCTCATCTTAAGCTTTCAATGGTCGTCTTCCTTAGAGTCGTGATGCGAATTTTCATTTCTTTGGGCCTTCAAATGCATCCATTATACTCATATCACGTGTCAGGTGATTTAAGTTATATATAAACACATATAAATGTATATAGATAGATACTTATATACATATGTATATCTCTCATGAATGCAAGAGAATAATTGAAATTAATTAATCATACTGTAAAAAAAGAGAAGATAAAAGAAATGAAAATGTAAATATTTTCCTAATTGATATACATACAGGGGTTGGACAAAATAATCGGAACACGAGTAAAATTCAATGAATATTTATTTAATACGGAGTTGATCCTCTTTTTGCTTTCTGAACAGCGTCGATGCGTCTTGGAATTGATTCATACATTTTCATGACTTCATTGAGAGGAAACTTGAGCCATTCTTCTTGCAATACCTGCTCCAGTTGTTTCAGACACGACAGTAGAGGGTAACGACTTCTAACTTGTCACTCCGAGACGCACCACAAATTTTCAATAATATTAAGATCTGGAGATAGTGGGGACTATTCCATGTGTTGACATATTAGAAAAATACGCAACATTAGGGAATAATGTGTAAACCATGGATGGACTTGATCTTGCAAAATATTCAGATATTCGTTGCTATTGGTTGATCCTACCATTCAGGGCAACGAATGAACCAAGAGAATTCCTAGATTTTTCTGCCCAAACCATCACTGACCCTCCTCTGTGCTTGACTGTAGGAAGAAGGCAGTCAGGCTTAAAAACTCTTTCAGGCTGCCTCCACAAATTTACTCGTCCTGCAGTGGAGAAAAGAAAAAAACTGGCCACGTCGGAGAATATTACTTGCTTCAACCTTTTATGAATGTTTTAAATAGAAAGCAGAGGTTTCTTGATGACGGCTCTTCCATGATATCCGGCTTTATTGAGCTCAGGGCGAACAGTTTTGGTAGAAACGGGGCTAGTGAGATGTTAATTCAACTCTGCAGGGGCAGTTGGCCGGGGGTTTTAATCACAATACGTTTCAACACTCGTCGGTCTCTTTCAGCGAGCTACGAAGTCCTGCCAGAATTACTCCTCCTGCTGGAGATTTGGCTCTGCTTCCTGAATTCTCTCATGGTCCTTGATATGGTAGCTCTCGAAAAACTAAGGAGTTTAGCTGTTCTGGTGACGGAAGCTCCTACAATTCAAGCTAAAAAATTTACCCTTTTTCAAACGAGCTGAAAAAGAAGTACAAATAATCATCAAAGTTGATAAATAAAAATATGTAAATAAAATAAATACAAAACACTCATAATGAAATGTGGATGGATATTCGTAATATAATGCTTCATTGAAATATTGGTGTTAAATTTCTACTGTTCAAATTATTTTGTCTGATCCCCTTGTATATATATATATATATTGAAAATCACATGACACGTAATTTTTTATAGATGTATTTAAAGACCCAAGGAAATCAATTATCTGTCCGCATCAATCAGCATAAATACAATGTTAGGAGAGCTGTAAATAATAGTGCGTTTTTTGTGCATATGTCCTAAAATAACCACTTAAATAATTAGAATTCAGCAAAATTTATTTTTCGCACACATGACTCAATTAAAAGAAACCTTGTTAAATGTTCATGTATAAGCCAATTTAATAACTTTAAAATTTTCCGTGGCTTTTTTAAAATTTATGGTTTTTTGAAAAAAAAACATTCTTAAAGAAATTAGCTTTGACTTATATTCCTAATTTTTGGGGGGATCAATTTTCATTTTTATGGTAACCCGATGTGTCAATTTAATTATTGCATTGATTTTGTATTAACATTATTTTATTTCTTTTCATCTCTCCTTGGTTTCAATTTACTTCTTGTGTCTCTCCTACTCTTCTTCTTTAGACTATCGTTTTATTCGTTAATCCTTTCGACCCTTTTAGCTTTGTTCTTGACTCTTTCTTGCCTCTCGGATTGACCTTGCTACCTGTTATAGCTAAATCTTAAAGTGAATTTAACCATCTTTCTTCTACCTTCTCATTGATAATTTCTCTTTTAAGAGGCAGTCCTTTATCTTTTACTAGCTTATATATACCCTTATTATATTATTTTCTGTTGTAGTTATCCTTGAGAATGAACTGAATAAAGTTCGAAAGTACTTGGATGCACTTTTTCCTTTTTCCTGCGGGAACCTCACGGGCTAATTAATAAGTTATTCATTTCATATATAAATATATATATATATATATATATTAACGAGATGGTTTTCCTTGAAGAACTTCAATTCAAGTTGAAAAATAAAGGATAGAACGAGTTAGTAAATTTTCAGCCCCTCTCTCTTTCTCTTTCTCTCTGTCTCTCTCTCTCTCTCTCTCTCTCTCAATATATATATATATATATATATATATATATATATATATATATATATATATATATATATATATATATATATATATTGCGGTTACTATATATAAAAAAATGAGAGCCAAGACTACTTCAAGACCCATGGGGGAAAGGCTTCTTCCTCGCCAGATAGAGTGTGTTCAGAGTAAGAATTATGGTAACCCTTTTGCTAGTACTGAAAATGGAAATCTTTCAAATTTTTTACAGCCTTGTTTTCGCTAAGATACAATATAACGAATAGGTAAATTCGAGACAAGTCGTTCGGTTACAATATAGCAAAGATTGACGACCCACACTGATTAAGTCCCGTGAGTGACGAACATCGTCCTCGCTAAGGAAAATTTGCTCAAAGTAACTTCCATAAAAACAGTGAACCAAATAGTCCTCGTATACTCGTACTATACCTTCAAGTCCCAGACGGGCTTGAAGTACTACATATAATATATATATATATATATATATATATATATATATATATATATATATATATATATATATATATATATATATATATATATATATATGCATATAAGGGTAGAGCAAAAATAATTGCACAAAATCGCTCGCAAAAGGAAAAAGGAAAAGTAGATTCCAAGTACTTTCGTACTTTGTTTAGTTCATTCTCAAAGAATACATAAAGAATTACTTTACAGTAATGGTATATAGAGGATAAAACTAAGCGACGCTCCGTCTACGTACAAGGATACAAACAGAGTAAGCGTGGAAAATTAGAAATAAATTATTAGAAAAGTAGGATTGAAAACAGGTATCGAAAGGTAAAGACATATTGATAATATCTCTTCCAAAATATCCACGTGTGAGAGAGCTGTGTGAAATGTAGAAATATAAGTCACATAACTATGAATACATACGAGGGGCGGTCAATAAGTTTTGCAATTCGGATATAAGGAAACGAGATATGAGGAAAAGTGTTTTATTATTTTTCAATATTATTTTTCGACTTCAATGTACTTGCGCCATTTGTCCCTGAGGCTTCGAATTCCCGACAACCAGAAATCTTCCGACTGCTGTTCATTCCACTCCTGAACGGCGAGCTGGACATCTTCATCGTCCTCAAACCGGCGCCCACGCAGTGCAGCCTTGAGCTGGCGGAATAAAAAGTAGTCGCTGGGGGCCAGATCTGGAGTGTAGTGGGGATGGTTGAGCTCCTCGGATCCGCACTCGCGCAGGGCAGCTTGTGTAACTCTGACCTTGTGGACTTTGACGATGTTGAAGTCGATCATGAAGCGTGAGGTTTCTAGGAACCCAACGGGCAGAGACTTTGGTCATGGCCAAATTGTGTGGATGATATTGATAATACTTCCATGTGATATTCCAAGTTCTCGCTCGAATTCTTCGACCTTCACCCGTCGATTTTCGAGGCTCATCCTCTCCATACGGGCCACATTGTCCTCGTTGGTCACATCTGACGGGCGTCCTGGACGGGGGTCACCTTCAAAGGACTCACGACCATGGCGGAACTCCCTATTCCAGCGCGCAATGATGCAGAGGAAGGGGCGGTGTGGGTGTACACTGCAACCATGCGTTCATGGATCTCTTTTGCATTCTTGCATTCCTTGGTCAAAATTTGAACACTGCGTGGTGCTCAACCTTTTTTATTGTTGAAAAAATTATGACTGACGATCTGCGATCAGCTACTGCTCCTTAAATAGACGATGCAGGAGCATGTGGCTTCAGGTCCTGACTTTTCATAACATGTCCTAAGACCCCCACAAACAGCCATCCCCCTTGTCTTGTCTCTAACATGGCAAAATATTCCACTGGAATATTCTTCCATGTTAGAGACAAGAATCATACGATCGATTTCAATGGAAGTAAAATGGTATTTAAATCGGCTAACTATGTTAAGAGAAGAATCGTAGAATCGAGCTTGATATGGTCAGTTCCTAATTTAAATCTATCTGAGGGTCAATTTTATTTTAATCCTGTAATAAGAAAGCAAATAAACAAAATAGTAAAATGTCAGCCCTTCAATATGTTCAGGCCTAACCCCTCCCTCCAGATTGGCCAAAAGTAGGGTATTGGGGAAAAAGAGGGGATCTTTCATAATCTGACCTTGTGTTTTGCTTATATGCACTTCTCTTATATTTTCTATCCAGTGTCAGTTGAAAAAGGGTGTGAGATACACCGAAACTGTTCTGAATTAAATTGTCTTCGGAGAATGTGGTTTAATTCCTCATCTTTTCTTGCGATATTGCATTAATTTTCATATATATATATAAAGGGTGTTCCATTAAGATGGATGGCAGTTAGCAGCAAATATACATTACAGCAAAATATATACTAAGGTTTCTGCCTCTTTCAACACTAATTTCAATCATCAATACTCGTATATTATGATTGAAAGTAGTGTTGAAAGAGGCAGAAAATGGGAGATATAGAAACTAAGAAAATATGGAATACTATTTTAACCACTATATGAAGGTGAAATAAAGGAGTGGATTCGAACCTGTGTCATCAAGCGCTCATCGCTTTTAGAAACACAACGCTCATCGACTGAGCTACCATCACGGAACCCCAAAAAGGTTGATTAGAAAGCCTTTTAATAACGAATTGACGGTTTTCATTCAGTGAGAGGCAAGCGGTTTTCTAGTAGGAGGGGGCACAGGCTCTTTTGTTTATAACAAAGCAAAATCACATGACGCGTTTAATACATGAATCCGCTGACTCACAATTTTTTTCATGGAAGTAAACGATTTTTTATTGGTTAATTAAAGTTGCTGATAAATACTCATTTTTACCATTTTATTTTTTTATTTAGTGAATTATGAAACGTTACATGTCAGTACCATTTTGATAAAGGGGTTGTAAGAACTCCTCTAAAGTAAAAAATATAAAATACATCATTCAGCATTTATTTATTAGCCTTATATTAAACAAATATGGTTCATTTCCTTATTCTTATAAAAATATTATATATTATTGTTATAACATAATAATTTATTATATTTCATTTAAAAAAACATATGCATTTTTGTCCATGCATCCTAAAGTGTTCCTTTCTCATTATTTCCATAATTTGGAAAAAAAACAATTTCTATCCTTGATGAAACAGAATGATACATTACATTTCATGCAAATAACATTAGTATTTTTGTTGAGGCATCTTGCCATTTTGAATATTTCACTTTTTTGTCCGCAAATTGGAAAAAGATCTTTGGAATCTTTTCTTATGGCTCTGGATGAATTTCAAATTGCCGCCACATTTTGGCTGGTCTTCAGGTGATATAAAGTCCAAAGGACTTGAATTTAGCTTTATCATTCTTTCAGACAAGGCCATTTTTAATTTCAAGAGGGGCGTTTGCTCTTTCTTTAAAACACCCGATGATTTGCACTCACCTATATATTGAAGCCAAGATGTTATCACAGCCAAGTTTATCATATAAAAATCATTCTAAGAGTCCATTTCTTACATTTAATTCTAATCCTATGCAAAGTGACAAGAAAATCTAAGGGAATCAACCCCATCCATGCATTCATTCTACCAAATGACAGGTAGTGGGCAAGGTACATCGACCTTTTGCCTTTGAGTTTTATCCCATCTTCCTACAAATTTTTGTCCCTCATTCCAGTCATAATTTGTTGATATCATTTGCACTAATGCGTTGTCACGCCACTTGACAAAGCACATAGTCCTATCTTTCTAAGTAATTTCATCAACTATACCTCTTTTATCATTTTGCATTTCCTTGTTGCTCTTTATAGGGAGATTCTTCCTTATTCTATTCCTTCTAACAGTTTCTGTTGTAAAAATCTCGAGTTTGAAAAACCTACTTAATAATAATGGAGAAGTAAAATAGTTATCAAAGTACAAAGGGAAATTTTCAAAAGGTTCGATCTTGGTTTCAGCTAGAGTCATTACAACAGAACCTCCTAACCCTAAGTCCGAATACTCTTTAGATATTTTTGTGGATGTTCCTTCATACACTAAGAGATCATAAGGCAATCCTGATCTACCACAAAGAAAAATTTGTTTACACCCCATGGATTAGGTTTTCCTTTTATGTATTGCCTACTACATAATGGTTCTACTTGTTCGTCTACGCACAACCGTTTTTCTTGATCATTTTCAGGAAGAGCATTTTGATAAAAATCAATAATTGGACGAACCTTCCAAAATTTATCATTATCATCACTGTTAAGTAGATTATTTACACAATGAAATTGTTTCTAACTGCACTAAACCCGTTGAAAGGCATTGTATGCGCAATTAGATCAATTCTACGATTACTACTCCAATACATTTGTATTTGATAAAGATTCAATGTTCCAATCTCGATGTGCAATGCCAAGGAGTTTTCTTGTAATCACTATGTACAGGATTGTAACGACAAGAAATAAAAGCTAATTATGTGCAATAAGAATATAACTATTTACCTATAAACTTTTTATTGATCTTTTATAACAATTCATTTTTGCAAAAAAACATGTTCAGAGTAAATTTTGTGCAATTATAAAAGTATTTTTTTAACAAAAAAGAAGAGGTACCAACGTTTCAACTCATCCTACCACGGAATCATTCAAACCAATGTAAATATAGGCATCCCTGCCAGGTGTACGTTAAATTATATTATATAGTGAATTTCTTTTCGTTGTTTAATGTATCTCGTAATATTTTTAGCTTTCACTAAATTGTTCGATTTGTTTGATGCTTTTTGCTGTTTATTGAGTAGAGTTTAATCAGAAATTCATTGGTATGGTCAAAAGTTCTTGTATTATATATTAAAGAAATTATCGTATAAGAATGGGATTATTTATCAATTTGAAAACAGTAAAATCAATCTTTTAAATCACTTTACCAATTTTAATATGACTATCACTCATCCATAACCAATATTGACGTTTAGGCTACGGTCTTATTTTTCTTTTCTTTAGCCCTTATGATTATTTTGAATATTTCTAAAATTTTGGGGTTTGTTCTCTCATCTTATCATACCCATGCCTAAGATCTTCCTTTATTTACTACGGCTCACCAATTACACTCCTTCAGCAAAGGACTATATTTGATCCTGGGGATAAATTCTCTATCCATTCCCCAAAATACTCAATTTTGTGCTTTGAAAATATTTTAGAGAATTTCCTAAAGTAATTGAATGTGAAGTATTATGGAAAATCTCCCTTTTTCGGTTTATGTCATATTCAGAAATGATGGGAGGTTCTGAAAATCCACATTCTTCTCTCTGTAATCCTCTCATTTTAACACTTTCCAGATATTTTTCGATTATAAGACGCTGATGAGAGAAGGAACAATTCACGTTTTTGTTTCCTTCAGTAACAGACGTTCTAAAAGGAGGAAACAGGGATTTGGGGATTTGTCAGTAGCCTAGTAATTAGCGCGAATGGGTATTTCTTTGTTCGAAGATTCTAATTTAAAGAACTACAGAAACAAGGACTAGCAAAGACCCTAAGATCCGCTCAAGGCCTGTCCGCTTACAAAAGAAGATATTAACTACCACATTCTAACGTTAGTGTATCATGCTTTTTTTTTCCTGCTGCTTTTTTGTTAACTCTTTCAACTCTACGGTAAACATCTACATGTGTATCCTTTGTATATATATTTTTTACATAAGTTTTTTAATATTTCTATTCTACTGTACACACTTATCTACATGTATATCATTTGACCTTTCTTTACAATGACTGTTATAATTATTTCAATTCTAAGGTACACACTTATCTATATGTGTACCCTTGACATGCAGGTTTAGCTATCCGTCAAATACACGAGCACCGGGAAGGAGGGGTGATAGGACAGTACTCTCTTCTCCCGCAGGCTTCGCTTGCTAGTGATGAAAATAATATACTTATAATACAGACAGAAAAAGAAAAGGGGAATTCCCATCCACTCCATGCAGGGAGGCGTCGCTGGCATCTTTCTATTTATCACTTCATTTTAATCTTTAACTCCTTATAATATATGACGTTTTAATCTGTACTCCTACTACGTTATATTTACACTATTGAAGTACTCATTAAGTCGGTTTTCGGACATATTAACTGACGTGCTTTCTACCCCACGGTTTGTCAGGCCATTCCAAGTTTGCGTGATTTTAAACGTGAAGCAATTTTGAGCTATAGTAGATTTAAATTGCTTGTTCACTAATTTTAAACCATTTTGGCGTGTGTTGGCCCTTTTGTCCATCTCGAAAAATAGTCTGTAATCAATATTAGTAAATCTATTTTAAGATTTTGAATACCTCGATCAATTATTCCACGTAATCGTCTACTTTCAAGTGATAGCAGGTTTAATGAGCGGAGTCTATCTTCGTACGTTTTTTTTGGAATCCAGGAACTAGTTTCGTAGCCCGACGTTGCACTCTTTCTAACTGCGCTATATCCTTGTTTAGGGGGGGACAGAAAAATTGATCCGCGTATTCGAGGTGTGGGCGCTCGATTTGTATAGTGGCAGGATTATATTTTTCGATTTGAAAGTAAAATTCCGAGCAATATATCCTAGCATTCGGTTTGAATTTTTTGCAAGCTTCTGCGCATTGCTTCGATACTTTAAGGTCCTCCGAGACAAAAATCCCCAGTTGTTTTACTAACTTAACGGATTCGAGAATTTTATCTTTCATATGGTATTCTACTTTTAAGTTATGACACTCTAAATGCATGGCCTTGCATTTACTTGTGTTGAAGCCCATTTGCCATTTATCCGCCCATTCCACAATTTTATTAAGGTCCCTTTGCATTTACTCTACATCGGGTCTCGCAAGGGCAGGGCTTCCTAGCTATGTGTCATCTGAAAATTTAGAGATCCTACTAAATACTCCATTATCCAAGTCATTAATGTAAACAAAAAATAATAATAGGCCCAGCACTGACCCCTGTGGTACCCCGCTGGTGACTGGGGCCCAGTCTGAACACGCCCCATTTACAACAACCTGCTGTGAACGATTTGATAGCAAGATTTCAATCCATTAAGTATGTTGCCCCTCACCCCAATTGCTCTAATTTTCATCAATAGCCTTTTGTGCTGAACTGTATCAAAGGCCTTTTTAAAGTCAAGGTAAATTATATCCGCCGCTTCAGTTTCATCGTAGATGCAAATTCTGTTATGAAAGAAATCTTGATCGGTCTCAAGAGATCAGAAAATCTTGAAATATTTTTGAAAAGATCGAGGATTAGTCAAAACTTAACTATTAACAAGGGGTGGCGTTACATGGAATAAAGATGGCTGTAAAACTTATTAATTCCTATTTCGTGAATGTCATGGTAATTCTATTTTCTTTTGGTCTTTCCTAAATATTTACAAGTTTGATTGGATTTATTGATATTAGTAATTCAATTCCACATAAATACAAATCATTATGTCAAATCAACGCCTAAGGAGGAGGGGATGGTTCAGCAAGGGTACGCGTGCTACACCTAAAGCTTAAAGGAATGACTCGCCCTACTTACCCTAGTGTGTTCTCTACACGGGAATATCAGGTGTGTCATGGAACAGCATGCGCCAGCTGATATTTGTTCATTACATGCTCTCCTTACCCTAATGTCCGCCCACAGAGGCAGAGAAACTTGGTCACATTTTCACTTCCTCTACCTTCACCATTTTCTTTACAGATCTCTCCATACAAACTTTAATAACAAACCTAACATAATATTCGTAGATGACAAAAGGGCCTATCAAAATACATCCGACTCAATCCCCCTCAACATTTTTCAGTAAACTCCATCTAAAGGAAAGTTAGTGTCCATAACATTGCCTTGAAGTTATCACCCCTCAAAGGCTCGTCAAGGCTGTACCATGCAACTAGAATATACACTAATATTAATATTAAAATATGTACAATTCATACCACAAGACAAAACTGACTAACCAAAATAACCTTCACTTCCCATATACTCATCCAACCTACGCTTAAAGACATTTAGATTTCAATTCTTTATTACAACCTCTGGTAAATCATTCTACAATCTGCCACTCTATTAGTGAAAATATATTTTATTACCTCCAGCTTACAACCCCTGATTTATGTTTTAAGTGACGACCCTTAGTCAAATTACTACCCTTTAGCTCAAAGAATTTTCCGAAATTCAATTTATCCACCAAAGAATTAATTTTAATTTTTAAAAGCTCAATTATATCTCTTCTCACGCACGTTCTTTCCAATGACAACATATTTCGTATCCTCAGTGTATCTACATTTTCAAAGTAACTCGAGAAATGTATTATTTTGTTGCCCTCGTTAGCGGTTCGTTCGCATCCGTCATTTAAGTTTAATACTCCTTTAACAGTCTCGAATGAAAGATTTAGGTACATTCCTGTATCAGTAAATAAGTAGGTTGTCAGTATTCGAAATATCGTTAATGATTAAGAGTAATATAATTTAATATTACTAATTATAAGAGGTCCTAGCTCCTCAAAAAATATTTCTTTAACCTATATATTACATTAATATATTCATATGTTAAAAGATTCTTTAAAAATGATGTTAATAAAAGAAATTTGTGTGACAAGTAAATACGGGACTAAGTGGAGTTGGAGATTGTACACGGTGTCAAGAAATTCAACATATCTAGAATTTATTTTAGAGGCCTCATGACTATCTAATCATCTCTACACTTTATGTATGAATTGGTCAGGGATTGATTAATAAGGCCAGCATAACTAGAGATTATATGATATGTACAACAACAAGTAAACTATTGGTTGTCTTTTTAAACTTCTAGCTATGTATCACGAGTTTTGAGATACCCTTTATATTCCTTGCGAGACTAAATAAAGTTTGTGTGTTTACTTTACAAACACATTATATGAAAAATAAATTTTTGCATTTATGTAAGGTTATTAGTCAATTACTCTGATTATGTTTAGGCCCATTGTCCTCACCTTAGCAACTATCAAACTGACTCGATCCACCCAAGTCCTATCGCGGAAGGATCTCTCGCAGGCTAACAGAAAGTATAATCTTATTGCTGCAGGGCATCCTTGAAATGGAGAATAGAATTTAGAACTTGAGGAAGATCCAGATTGGTGATTCTTCTTTTTTTTATTTTAACCCTGAATAGATACAATGTAAATTAAACCAGTATTATTTAAAGTTAGATAATCGCCTAATTTTAGGGAATGGATTCCATAATGAAATATTTAAATATATCATATTATTTTTTATGTTAGAGGGTTGTTTCTGAAGAACGAACAAATTTCACTCCTGGAAAAAGAATCATTAACCTTTGCAAAAGATAGTGGATAAATTTGAATCTAATATAAATTGTGGTTACATTTGCTGCATTCGTTATTTCTACATTGAAACATAAACTTACACGCATCTAACACTTGTCGAAGTGTGTATAATTCATCTAACTTCACTATTCCCTCGGATAGCAATATTCATTAAATAATGTGAATATATCATCTGGGGATCTTTCCATTATTTGAGTTTTTCATACAAAGTTGTAATGGAATATAATGAGTATTCGAGACTGAAGAACGAACAAAATCCACCCTTGGAAAAAGAATCGTTAACTTTTGCAAAAGATAGTGGATAAATTTGAATCTAATATAAATTGTGGTTACATTTGCTGTATTCGTTATTTCTACATTGAAACATAAACTTACACGCATCTAACACTTGTCGAAGTGTGTATAATTCATTTAACTTCACTATTCCTTTGGATAGCAATATTCATTAAATAATGTGAATATATCATCTGGGGATCTTTCCATTATTTGAGTTTTTCACACAAAGTTGTAATGGAATATAATGAGTATGCGAGACTGAGTCTCTCGTAATGAGAAAGCTGAAAGAAAGAGTAGGGGCCTAGTTTTTACTGGTATTCTTCCGAGAGTAGGGGCGGTGAGTGTTTTCTATTTAAAAACTTAATACATTGTGTCCTCTACCAGGAATAAGGAGTGAACTTCATTAATCTATGGGAGAGGAAATACAAGTGCAGTGAGATGTTCTGGAAGGATGGCCTGTACCTAAACGCGGTAGGCTCGGTGAGAATAAGAGCGGTTTTAAATGATTTTTCAATGGATTTTTCGAAAAAACGTAATCATCAAAGTTCTAAAAATAAACATGAAATATTTCATGTTTTTTTCAAAAAATAATGCAGTTTGAGAAACAAAATCTATGATTAAAGAAGTATTTGATATTGTCACAGTTATGGAGATTAGAAAGACATTTAAATTATTTTTCAATCAATTTTCCAACAAAAATGCATCAAATTCGGGAGGGAAGAGTTGTTTGAAAGAACAAGATAATGATGCATACAGGCAATGTTTTAATTTGAGGAACAAGATTGATAAATTGAGAAGATTTTTATATTATCGCAGTTACAGTGACATGTTTATAAAGTTCTAAAAGGGACTTTAATGGAGAACTTAACTGGCTATAATATTTTTAATAAGATTAAATCTAGACAAAGAGAGTTATATGTTATTTTATACATAAAACCGAACTAGTCGCTATAATGAAAGAAATTACTTTAGGTATCGAACTTGTGATAAATGGTAATAAAACAAATTTCCTCATTGCGGCCTTAATTAGACAAAAATCAACAGTAATATGCGGCAACTTAAATTTTTCTTACCTAGATTTTCTTAAGGAGACGGCAAAAAATGAAGTAAATTGACTTCTAGAATCATAAGTGAATATTTCCTTCATCAAATAGTAAATGAGCGTACTCTTGGAAAGCATTTTTCCGAAATAATTTTGACATATGAAGAGAAGCTAGTTGATAGAATACACATTGACAAAACACTTGAGAACAGCGATCATAATATAATTTGATTCAATCTAAATATTCCTTAAAATCTTTACAGAAGCTTTCATCTAATGCTGAACTTTAAATCTTGTAATTTTTATCATTTTTGCTCTTGGTAAAGATTTTTAAATTGAGATGAAATAACTTAAAATAAATAAATAATGGGCTATAAGCCTAGAGGTTCTAATAAATCAAACCAGGTGGATTAATAGTAAATTTAAATCGTACAGAAAGGAACATAACCGATTAAAGATGATAAAATTTTTCGAAAAAAAGCAATAATGTCGCGATTCGAAACTGACAACTTTGTTATCTTCACTTTATCAAACGAAAAATAAGAACAAACAAAAGGAAAGAGGTGCGAAGGAGCAGAGATTCCATCTGCGCCTCGGGAGTTGTTATAAATAATAGCAACATTTCTTGAAGGAGACTGAAATTAAAATGTATCTACTCTCCAGAATATAGTGTTATTCATGCTTTACTTGTC